>JAKCOX010000024.1:2983327-3600471 GCA_022605575.1 Laterallus jamaicensis coturniculus | reverse complement strand
GCTCCGAAAGGAGCTGAAATCACTTGGGGCTAGAGCAGAAATCAAAACTAATGCTGGAATAAAGGCTCTTGTGCTGGGGCTCCAATATATGCTGTGGGGTTCAGAAAGGAGCTGGAATCACTCGGGGCTGGAATAAAAACTGTGGGGGTGGAAATAAAAATTGTGAGGCTGGAATAAAGGCAGTTGGTGAGGGAAAGGAACTGAAATCACGTCTGCAGGGCTGGAGCTGAATATTGGCTGTGGCTGGAGCCAAAACACTGAACCTGGGGCTGGAATAAAGATGGTGGGATTCAGAAAGGAGCTGAAATCACTCAGGGCAGGAAGAGTTAAACATCTGCTGTGAGCTGATCTTTAAACATCTGTCCAGTGCTACAAGTAGAGTAACAGATTTTACTTCTATTTTCCCCTGACCACCCAGACCAGTTCCTGGGGTACTAAATTGATCCCGCATTCTGTCATTCAGGGTGATTTTGCAAGGTGAAAACATGCCTGCAACATAATGTCATCCCATTTCCCTCCTCTCCTTCTAAAAAGCACTAATTGTAACAGGATGTTGTAATTCAGAGTCCTGCTTTGTGGTCATTTGTCTTCATCATTAAATTTACCCGTTGGCCACCGCTGACTGACAGCCTTGCCTGCTATGAAGTTCTGCTGTGTCCCGACCACCAGCTCTGGCTTCCCACATGGACGCCCAGCATTTCCCTCTCCCTGTGTGGGGCAAATAAAGCTCGGTTGTGATTTGCCTCAGGAAAAACCCGCAGCTCTGCACAAGTCCCTCTGGCCCTGGAAGCTAACTACTGGCAGAAGCCCAGGCACCGTCCCTGCCAATACAGGCTCTTCTGCTGTCCTGCGCTGTGACACACACCTTCCCTCCTGGCTCCTTTGGCCAGAAAAGCCCGGCACCTACTCACAGCAGCACACCTATCGAGGGACTTTTGATCCAAAAGCCCCGAGGAACTAAGAGGACACAGTTGCTCTCCCCTACCCACATAAAAGGCCATCTCAGGTGGGAGAAATCAAGAGGAGTTTTGCAGCTCAGGGGACCCGACACAGCCCCACCAAGGCAGCATCGCCTCTCCCACAGCAAGAGCTGCTGAAGGGGAAACAACCACGGTGTCAGGACCCAAAATATGGAACCCTGCAGGTTCCACAGCTCTCCATAGAGAGCCAACCCTTACTATGCAAGAGGCTCTAGGCCCACTGGTTTCTGCCCAATACACACTGAACAAAGAATCACCCACAGAGATTCCTGGGTCAAAACCCCCCTAAAAGGACTCCCCTCATCTCTTGCACGGGGGCACAGGTCCATGAGGGCACCAGAACTACACACCTGGGTGCTGCTGCAGCGGTTGCAGGTTCCCTGCTTGTAAAACAAACTTGCTGTGCAAAGCTGGCAGCCTTACAGGCTCGGGCACCCAAGGTGCCACCCCACGCACGACCCCGTGGTCATGGCTGATGTGCAGGATTCTAACCCAACTCTTGGGAAGAGCAAGCAGAGACAAACAGAACTCCAGCCTCAGCGAGACTTCTCCAGCACAAGCCTGCTTTCCTGCCACACAGAGCCACGTACAGCAAATCCCCCTTTTCACCAGCTTCCAACCCAGCTACAGGCTGCCTCTCTGCTCCCTTGATTAATTAAATCTAGGCTGGGGGAGATCACAGACCCCGTCACTGAGAGCACTGCCACCATCCTGCTGGTTGGATATCTCCCCTCAGTTTACACACTGCAACCAAAACCAGTTTCATATACAGGAGGAAGAGACAGGCCTCTTCAGAGACCATGAGACTGTACCTCAACAAGTCATTTGCCTTCAGGACAGCCTGACCCACCCCCACGGTGATCCCCAGCCTGGGGGAGCCCATGGGGTTGTCAAGCCCCACACTCATACTGACAAAGAACGATCGAGTCCCAGCAGGGTGGCAAGTTTGGCGCAGCCCAGAGCCCAGGGCAGAAAGGTAGGGACACCCAAACCCTGGGCAGGGATCACACACCCAGCCAGTCGCCGGGCCTTCAGCTCACTGTCCTGGCCAAGACTCACAGGCATGAAGCCCGCTCCAGCCCCATGCCAGGATGACGGCAACGGGCCACGTGTCCTCCTCCTTTTTCCTGGATGATTTTAAAACTTTCTTGGAAAGACTCACACAAAACTCGCCTTGGCCATCTGGGAGGGCAGTGAGAGCACAGCTACAGAGAGCTATCGCACGCCCCTTAGTCTGTAGGCAGGGACACACCACCTCGCTTTGGAACCCAGACTGTAGACCTTTCCAGCTGGACAGAAATGCCTCGGTGCTGTACCCCACTTGGAGAGCAAGCAGGACGGGGATCCTGCGTTTGCACGTGGGGGCTGCACACCAGCAAGGATGCGCACGGTGTGTTTCCACATGTCCTGCTCAGCACCAGATCCTTAGCCACCTTGGAAAGTCCCTCCTTGTAACAACAGAACCAGGAGGCAGAGCCCTTGCTGTACAGGGGAGAGAAGTTCATGAAAGTTCACCTCCACCAGAGACCATCAGAGAGCGCCACAGGAGCCCCTCGGAGCCCCAAGCCACCTGCACAGTGACTCTGTGACTAGGAGAGCTAACACTGGTGCATGTGACAGGGATACAAGCCTTGGCTGATGTCACATCCAGCAGACACGTTAGGCCAGAGGATCCCTGTGTGCCCGGAGCCCAAGACAGCAATGCCTGCTCTAGAACACAAAACTCCAATGGGAAGGGGCTTTATTCCCGACTTGAGTGACACCACAGCGGGAGATCACACACACACAGGATTCACTACCCAAAGAGATGGTGGAAAACGCGATAGGAAGGTCCCAAGAGATGTGTCTGAGGTCCCACTGCCAGGCTGGGTCACCTACAGCACCAGGCCCCTCTCAGCTCTACTAGAATCATCTCTCCTCGGGTCCCACATTCAAACCTACAGTGGGGGAAGCTGGGGCGGGGGAGGGGTTGGGGGGACAACTGTGTGTGGAACTGTGCTTAGGCACATTCTCCTCCCCCAAGCCTGACACTGCACAGGCAGCAAGTCTCGAGCAGCAAAATGTTTGCAGGAAACCAGTGTGATGCACACAGCTTGAACCCTGCCCATCACCCTGCCACTGGGCTCCCAAGCCCTTACCTGCACTGGGGCTCCTGCAGCTCTCGGTACCAGTTGTTTCCATCCGCAGCAAGTGCTCAAATGCGTCCTGCTCTGAAGGGTCCAGGATTTCCTTTAAAAACACATCCAGCCTCACACCATCCTGCTGCCGGGGGCTCCTGGAGGCAAGAAGAGCCCAGCTGAAGGCCTGACTCTGGCTTTGGGCGTCAGGAACCCCCACAGACCCACTGCCTTTGGTTGGCAGCGGGCAGGCTTCCGAGGCACGCGTTTTAAAGAAATAGCCCCAACTCGAGTTAGAGAGGTTTAAGCCCTACACCACCCCCTCCTCCCACCCACCCCCCAACCACACCCTAACCACTTCCCCTCCCCCCCACCCCCGCCAACCACCACCTCACCCCCCACACACACCCCACTGGCATTGCAGGCAGCTTTCCCTTCACATCCCTTCGCACATCCTGCGTTCCCCTTCCAGTCCCACCCATGAACTTGCCTTTCCACATCCCAGGGACCAGGATGTGTTGGAGCAAGGAGTTCTTCAGCAAGTAGATACTGCAATTAATGAAGCTAATATAGCAATTAAAGTATCCGAGGTGAAGAAACAATACCGGTCAGTGCTGGATGACTTAAGGTAAATTATGTCCTTTCTTACTGTTTCTTTCTGTTACTGTTTAACAGAAAGTGTCTCATGTTTTTAAAAGCTGGACAATGAAAAAAAGATTGGAAAGCAGTAGAGCCCATGTACTCTTCTGAGCCGCCCACCTTTAAAAAAGGAGAAAGCACTCTGCACGTCAGAGCGACGCTTGGTTGTCATTTGCCTAATTCAGTCACACGTCAAGGCAGTAGAGGGCAGCGCCTGTCCTTTTTCTGCTTTGTCTCCTGCCTTACCAAGAGGAATGTCTATTTTCTGGGCAGTGCAGAGCTGCGTTATATCATTCAAACCTGTAGCGAGAAAAAGCGCCGCTTTTTCAATTCTCCAGCCTTTGTGGAGTTGTCTGCTTCTGGCTATGTGCTTTCTGTAGCTTGGATGACTCTGTGCGTGACCAGTAGAACTCTGTCTGTGTAAGATGTAATGTGCAAGCGTGACAGTTGATTTTGGAGAAAACTAGCAAAGATCTAGCAGGCTTGTAGGGAGGGACTAACAAAACTAAACGTGTGAGTCGAGTATGGGGGAGTTGGTTCAGGTTCTGTAGCACGGCGAATGCATGACTAGAGGTAAAATGAGGCAAGACGTGGTTTTGAGTAGTTAGCACAGGGTTCATGGTAGAAGCTGCATGATTCTACAATATACGCAGAGATTTGAGCAGAAGGAGGAGAATGACAAATGTTTGATGTTTGAATCCCACTGTCTTGTTAAATAAAGCTCTGTGGAAAAGAAAAGGAGCAGTATGTGTCAAAAGCCAAGGAAGCAAGAGCCAGAAGGTAGAAGATGTGCAGGAGGATGGTAAGCTTAAGGAAAGAAAACCTCAGACTGTGAAAGGGGATGAAGTGTTGAAAGAGAATGGAGAAGGGAAGATGGCAGTGGTGGCTGCGGAGCTGGTAGAGTATGTCTTCTAGAAAAAGTGGTAAAATCCGAGGTAGACCTGGAGAGATATATTTCCTGCTTAATTAGGTAGTTCTGAGTCAGTCTACAATTGCCGTTCCTTCCCTTTTAAATGGTGTCATTTTCTACTAGTAAATGTAAAAAATGAATGAATGTGCAGATGTGAAAGGAAAACCTGATTTTATCTTCAGGTTTTTTTGTGTTCTTCTGTTTCAGAGCAAGCTGTAAAACTGAAGTTCCAGGACCTGCTCACAAGACTGATTTACATGAATTCATTAAATGCCCCCCAGCAGTATGTGGAGATTTAGCAAAGCGTTGTTAGGGCATGATTCAATAGATGACCTAAACCTCAGCTCTCATGGTCTTCGTTTCTTACCTAACTTTCCACTATTCCTCTTTACTTGTCTATATCTTTCTTCTACCAGGACACACCATTCTTTTCTGTGAGCCATTTTCTCTCACTGATTTGGCAGAAACTGTTCCAGCTTTGATTCTGCCTGAGCAGTCAAGTTAAAGGAGTCTGTAGAGCAGTCCACCAGGCATCAGGGTTGTGTAAACAAGAGGCTTACACAGCTATGAATAGGAAGAAGGGGATTCAAAAATAGCAAAGTTCAGGTCAGGAAAGCAGAATCATAGAATCATAGAATGTCATGGGTTGGAAGGGATCCCAAGGATCATAGAGCTCCAGCCCCCTGCCACAGGCAGGGCCAGCAACCTCAGGCCTGGATCTACACAAGTTGCCCAGGGCTGCATCCAACCTGGCCTTGAACACCTCCAGGGACGGGGCATCCACCACCTCTCTGGGAAGCCTGTTCCAGCACCTCACCACTCCTTCTGTAAAAAACTTCCCCAATATCTAACCTAAACCTTCCTTCCTTTAGTTTTAACCCCTTCCCCCTTGTCCTGCCATTGTCTATCCTTTTGAAAAGTTGAATCCCCTCCTGTTTATAAGCTCCCTTCAGGGACTGGAAGGCTGCAATGAGGTCCCCCCGCAGCCTTCTCTTCTCCAGGCTGCACTCTGATCAGCTCATCGTATCATAGAAATTCACCCTAATGATAAATCTGACTGAATGGGAAATTAATGAGTGCTACAAGACAGCTATTTCCTTACAGCTGTCCTACGTGGAGTGTTTTGTGATATTTGAGATATTAATTAATATTCATTACCATACGTCATGCTCAGTATCTAACTGGGGGGCTTGGCTGAGAGGCACCGTACCTCTGGCACAAGCTGAGCATTGGTGCCAGATAGTGAGCAGTTGTGCTGTGTATCACATATTTCCAAAGAATGGAGTTACCAACGTGCAAAGTTATGTTGCCTCTTTTTTTGTTTTCCTGGTTGGAATTTCTTGCTTCGTACATGAAGTGAGCGACACCAAGAAATCCCAGCGTGACCAGTAAATAGACTGTTGAGGCTATTGCAGTTAGGTAAAAGGTGCAACAGAAGAGCTGCCTGGGAATTCTTGTCAGAGCAGTAACAAACTCTACTTGTTATAGCACCTGCAATGTTATTTTTTCCCCCATTTTTAAAGTTATTTTGCTTTCTAGTGGTTTCTGCTAAATTAGCTGTGATCACTCCTGAATTAACCATGTGCAAACATCTATTAGGATGATGGACTGACTTGCAATTTCAGTTTCTTCCTAACAGAGGTGACTGAGCCACATGAGCCTACTGAGCTTAATAAATTGGAAATCCTAGCATTTTTTCATGGCTAATTTGGTAAAGATGACTAACATCAGACTGAATGGCATTTGATATGCTGGATGCTATCAATCCATGTTAATAAAATTGGGTTTTCTTACTGATGGGAAGTGTCACTAGAAATGGAAGGGGGGATGGAAGTGCTTCTCCTTTTCAGGCTGCCCTGTGATTTTTTAAAAAGCAAAAAATGAGACTTCTTCCAAAGCTGTGACCAGAAAAAAAAGAAGTTTACAATTAAAAAAAGCGCGAAGGAGGAAGCACGAGGAGTGTGTAGCTCCTGCATCTGCTAAAGAGAAAAAAAGGGACAAGGCCCTTTCAAAACCAGAGAAGGGGGGAATGGGCAAAACAGACTCAACTCAGCATAAAGGAAAAGTAATTTATTACACTACAGCTACACACCCAGTGAACCAGAGTCTGGTAATGAGAAGCGCGGCCAGGTCTTGAAGCACCTTCCCTCCACTCCTCCCTGCTTAGCAGACTTAAACCTCATCACGATTTTACTCCCTTCTTCCCTCCCAACATGGTGCAGGGAGGGGCAGGGAATGGGGAGTGGCGTTCCGAGCAGTTCCTTACAGGCTGCTTTCCTTCCTTAACAGGGAATGGGGGTTTTCAGTCCCTTCCTCCTGACTTGTCTTCCCTCTTAGCTGGAGGGGGCATTCCACACACCCCCTTCTGCTGCTGCATCGTGGAGTCCCACCCACAGCAGACAGTCCTCCACCAACCTCTCCAACCTCAGTCCTTTCCCACTGGGCTTCAGCTCTTCCCCAGCAGCCCCGGATTGGGTCACTGCTATGGGTGCAGTCACAAATCACAGTGTCTCTCAGTCTCTCAGTCTCTCCACGGCATCATCACCCTCCCCCCAGCAAACCTGTTTTGGTGCGAATCTCGCCCTTGCTCATCTCTGTGCCTCTGTCTCTCTCCATGGGCTGCAAGTGCTGGCAGGGGCTGGCTCCAACGCGGGTCACAGCATCTCCTGTCTGTCTCCCACTGCTCCACCCAGCGTGGAGCCTCTCCAGGGCATGACAGGACTTTTTTCTTAACAAAATATCCTGGTTATGTGGTCAGACGGGCAGAAAGAAATCCAGCATGTAAAATGTGGTTGGTGTTCTTTCTTCCTCCCCAGTTCCTCTATGTTAGCTGTGTATCCAGTAGTCAGCCTCAGTCCTGAGTCCTTTTGTGCAAATATGAAAAATCATTTAGCTAATTGACAGCTTCTTTCCTATTAATGCTTGTTTGCATCTGACAGCCTATCATTCTGTCACTTCAGGTAGAATACATTGTGTTACTGACCACTAGACATCAGTTTCTTCTTACTGAATTTAGTTGGAGAGCGGTTCACTGAGAAGAAAGGACTTTCATGTGGTACCAGAAATCACTTTAGAGATCAGATTCTATTCCCAATTCCACCAGCAATGCTCTTTGCAAAGTGCTGCTGCAGCCATGACTTCCTTAGGGCTCCCACAGGCTTTCAGTGAATTTAAAAAAAACAAAACTCTCCACATATTTTGAAACAACTTCTATCAGATTTCTTGGATTTTGGTTAATCTGTGCTGAAAGTATTGTTGTGGATAAGTAACAAACACTCAGAAGACATGCCTGGATAAGTCTGGTGGGAAAGACTGCATGCTGGCCACAAGCACTCAGGAGAGGTCCTCTGCTAATAATGTAAAGATATCCAGCAAAGTAGAGGAAATTAAAAATCTTTAGCTAAGACAATATTAACCTGGCATTTATTGCATTAAGATGACATTTTAATTTGACATCTTCATTTTCATTTAATGCTGTATCAGATAGCAAATACTAAACTCGATTTCCTAAGTGGAGAGGCAGCATAGAGGACTAAAGCTTCTTAACATCCCTAAAGCAAATCAAAGGTTGTGGATGCATGCTCTTTAGTGTTCATGGGAAGCAAACACACACCTGCAGTAGCCTATGCAGATCCCCAAAGAGCTTGGTTCTGATGACACTAGAGGGAGTCCTGATGCTGCAAGAAAATTTTCTTCCTGTACCAAGCCTCCTCCTTGGCCAGAAAGGCCACGGGTTTGTGATTGTAATAACAGCGTTCTCAATACTCAGCCACACAAGGTGCAGTCCTGTGAGGGATGCACAAGGGGGAATCGGCTCTTCTGACTCAATCCAGTGCTGTTGACATGGTGCACGCAGGCTTTTGGTGTGTGGAGTCACGTTGACCTACTGATCCTTCCAAGCTTTGAAAGAATACAGGGAGAAAAAATGCAGGCTGCAGAGATCAATTGTTCAGGGCTATCCTAAAATCTATTCCGAAGGATGTAGTACAAACTATATGCCTACTCTCTTGAGAACACTGACAAAGTTAGCAGGCAGCTGCTAGTAAGACAGGTCACATGTAAATTCCAATAGATTTGGAGTTACTTTTGATTGCTTTTTGTAAAGTTAGTAGCCTGTGGTAACTGTGTGAGCGTGCCCAGCTACGATTTACTGACAGCTCCATTTTTATGAGCTAACAACGATCTTGGAAACAAGAGGCTTTTTCATTTCACTCCTGAGGTAGTATGGAACAAGAGATACATCTTTCCAAAGAACTGAGGGGTAGGCACTGGCACAAGCTTTATGTACCCAATTTTATCTGATTGCTCAGGTAAAGTGATGCATTTGTACAGTCAGCTCTGTGACAGGTTGTTTGGGATGGGATTTTTCCTCCCGTCCCTCCCCCCTTGTTTTGCCAACAGGAAGGGAAAACTCTTTGCCCAAGGTGAGGTGACCCCAACGACATCGCCATGTGTTCTGACCCTTAAATGCAAAGTGGGTTCAAGATGGTTTGGCCCAAAAAGCACATGAGTGTTGAATGCCAGGACAAGGTCAGGGATAGATCCAGGGCCCAGGAATTCTCCTCCTGTTCCCCAGATGGCCTTGTCTCCTCATCCCGCTACCCCAACACTCATCAGACATCAGCCATGGTGGAGAAAATTCATTGCTTTCTTGGAAGGCTTTGAGATTGCCCCAGCCTGTCTCTTTACACCACCACCCCGACCTGCCTCGCCACATGTGATATCACGTGTGTTCCTGTCCCTATAGCAACGGGCCTGCCCAGTGTGGCCAGTATCTTCCCAGCATCCTGTGCAGGTAGCAGCCAGCAGTGTCAGTGCGGGTGCAGTTGGATACATTTCCCAACGTGGGGGTTTGCTCCCTCCAGCTCCTCTTTGGGAGCTTCTCTGGGTTCATTAGCCCATCCTCACTGGACCGATACAGGTCAGACATTTACGGATCCTGCAGCTGACAGACGGCTTCCCAAACCAGGTCCTACAATCCTTGGACTCCGGCCCGGGGAAGCTATTTGTTGGACGGCGAGCTTCTCCTTGTCATCTGCCCAGGTAGCCAACTTCTTCTCTGTTTTTTTCCTTTTTCACTCCTGTTATTGCTCTCCTCCTCCCAATTTTCATTCCCCGACTCTCCTTGTGGAGTCACGAACCACCAAACCCTGCCAGGGTCTGACTGGGAGCTGAGGAAAAACGGGGAAGCCCCAAACCAAGCCCTCCCCGGCTTCCCCCTCCGAGCTCCCTCTGCGTCCCTGCCCTGCCCCATGACACATCTCAGGTTTATCGGCAGAAAACTCCTCAATTCCAAATCTCTTCCTGATCCCTTGCGCCGCAGCAGAGCTTTAGGAACAAAAATGGCTAAATCGGGATAGTTTTAAACCGGACTTGGCTTTCTGGCAGCCGTTTGACGTCCCCCTTGACTGGTAGCCATTTAACGTCCCCCATGACTGGCAGCCGTTTAACGTCCCCCTTGACTGGCAGCCGTTTAACGACCCCCATGACTGGCAGCCATTTAACGTCCCCCTTGACTGGCAGCCATTTAACGTCCCCCTTGACCAGTGGGTGTCCATCCCCACCACCATCATCATCCTTGCTGGGGAACAAAACAAAGTGCTGCGCTTGGGGGCTCCCAGCCCCTCTGCTCCCCTGACCGTAACCCTCCCCCTTTTTCTTTGCAGTTGACATGGATGATGAGGATGCCCGGTGCCTGCTAGATGTCATTTGGTAAGGGAAACGCCATGGTTTCAGGAAGGCGGGAGGGTGGGAAGGAGCTTCTGCCGCTTCCCCAGTGCAGCGTTAGGTCTCCCGGAGCCAGAAATCCTACGAGGCGCGTTCCAAAGGGGTCCCAGCCCTACAAACCCTTCCTGATTGATGGCTGGCATCCCTCAGAGGGCTCCGGGCTGTCCCGGAGGAGGTTTGGCACTTGTTGCCTACCCTGTTGCCGCGTCATTTTCATTCAGCATTGATGGCCAGAGCTCACTGGGAAGAGGGAGGCGATGGCGGTGTTGGGAAGAGCATTTACCTTCCCCGACATGCCTCAGGCCTGTGACAGAGCCGCTGGCTTCCCGACCTGCCTACGCCCTTGGGTTCCATTAGCTAAGGGAGCTTAATTGGAACCGGGCGCGACACTGCCGGCGTGGCGTGCGCCTCATGTCCCCCCTCAAACTTTTTCCTCCCGCTTTTGTGTCTTGCAGTGACCCTCAGGCCTTGAATGACTTCCTACACGGATCCCAAAATGTGAGTGGCGACTTGGATCTCTGCGCCAAGACCCTTTTTTCCCTGGGAGTATTCCCACATATTTTTGGGCTCTGTTCTCTCAGAGGAAAGTAAATCTCATCTTTTTAACTACAGATCAACAGCGATGATCTCCTGGACAGCATAGGAGATGCAGCCAGTGCCTTTCTGGAAGATGCCGGGGTATGTATTTTTAATTGATACTCAAGGAATGACGGGGTCAGACTCCCCTGGGAATGCCAAAGCGCTTTCAGGTATGAGGGCAAGGGCGCCCATGGCGCCCTCCCCTCCCCTCCAAGGTGGTTAGCAAAATGTGTCGGGTGAGTTGACTGGAAGTCCTCTTTGCACCTGAGCTCAATTCCTTCTCCTCTCTTCTTCCTCCTTCCTCCTCCTCCTCCCCACGCCGCTGACCATCTGTCTCCCCAGCTCCACATGCAAGAGCACTCCGGCAACCTGCTGAGCACTGGGCAGAGTCCACCTGCCACCAGCCCGGACTTTGATTTTTTGGAGGAGATCTTGGGGTCCCCCTTGGGCGGCAGGACCAACCTGGAGAACTGGGACCAGCCGTGTGACATCCTCCAGCAAAGCCTGCTAGAAGCCAACATCACTGAGCAGATGTTAAAAGCAGAAGCTGAGCTGGATCCGGGCCCCCTGCAGGTTCCCACCCTTCAGCCTGTGGTACACATGGCCACCAATGGTACCCCGCAGACCTGCACCGGCCCGTGCTCCTCCACCCTGGTGAACGGCCAAGGTCAAGTGGTGACGGTAACGCCAAGTCCTGCACCAGGCCAGGCGCCCGTCGCCCTCCCGCCTTCCACCACAGGTTGGTACCCAAGCCAGGGAGGGTATCCCAAACAGCGTGCATTCACTGTGAGCTCGGGGCAGTGGGGCAAAGCCTGTCACGCCCGTGTGCGGTCAAATGGCCACTCATTTCCTTTTCATAAACCTCCGGGATTTTTGGAGAGGTGGGGAGCGGAGAAGGGGTGAATTCCGGGATGTTGTTATTTATTATGTAGGTTTTGGGTAAGGGGGTGAGTGGGAAAGCAGCAGTTTGAAACTAAAGGGTGAAAGGTTGAGGAGTGAACATGGCATCGCGCTGGTTTGGTTAATGACCGTGGACAGCGTTGGAAAGCGGGGAAGGGGGCAGGGGGGTGTGCATCCAAAAGACTGACATGGTGTTTCCCTTGCAGACCAGTTCATCTCCTCCTTGACCTGCTCGCAGGGCCTCTCCTCCGCTTCTTTCTCATGGCCATCATCCTTCTCCTCCTCCTCTTCCTCGGCTATTGCAGCCTCTTCCAGCATCCTGATGCCCTCACCAAGACGGAAACGTCCGTTGCCGCAGCCACCTACCCCCACCCACCCAACCAAACTTCGGGTGAAAGACAGTGGGGGTTCACCATCCCTCACTGGGGACAAAGCCGCTCCGGCGCCAGGCAGCGGGGATGAGGGTGCTTTTCCACCACAGAGCAAACGTCCCAGCAAGACCCCCGATGAGGCACAGAGGTGCATCCGCCTCCTCCTGAAGGTCAGGGAAGAAGCAGGGCGCATCAAGGTGGTGCACAGCACCGTGGTGTACCCTGTGTACCAGCGCCCTGCCAGACGCCACGTCAAGAAGGGATCCAGCCCCACGGCACAGGCACCGGCGGGAAGATGAAGGGCACAGTGGATCACCTTGCTCCATCTCCCCCCCAGACACAACCTTTACTGCCGCCTCCTGCTTTGCCTAACCTTCCTCAAAAAACCTGGATGTGTTGCTGGACGCCCTTCTACACACACCCCCACCTCCCACCTCCAAGTCTTCTTCACACCCCCGGAGCATTTGTGGGATCCATTAATCCCATCTCCTTTAATCCCGGATTGATTAATCCCAGATTCTTTAACCCCTCGTTCAATAAATCCTGGATCCTGAAATCCCAGGTTGATAAATCCCAGAACGTTTTAATCCCAGATTGCTTCAGTCCCACATCTCTTAATCCCAGATCACTTTATCCCAGGTTGTTTAATCCCAGATTGGTGATTTGTTTTTTCTCTGCCGCCCAGGGGCGTTCCTGAGACCCCCCCGATCCCTCTAAAACCCCTCTGGAACCTGCACTGATGTGTCCCGGGGCGGGGGGGGGGGTTAGCTGGAGGAACCCCCCACCATTGAAGGAGGGGGATGGAGAAACATGGTGGGGGGAAAAGGGAGGTATGTGGGCGAGGTGCTGTGATTCAGGGCTGGTTTGGGACCAAATTCCTCTCTGTGTGGTCCCCACTGAGGTATGTACAGGGGAGTTGGGGGGGCAGGGTGAAGGGGGTAACAAGGGGGGTTTGCGGGTCAAGGTCAAGGGGTTCACAGTGCTCCGGAAGCCCCTGCTTGGGTTCTGGTAGCCCCCAGCGATGGGGTGGTGGGAAGAGGGGAATGGGGGGAGGGAAGGCCTAGGGGATTTGAAGGGTGGGGTGAGGTTTCAAGCAGGACACTTCTCAGGGCTGGGATTAAGGGCGGAAGGTTGGGATTAGGGCGGGATTAGTGTTGAAGGTGGGAATTGGGGATAGGACGGGGATTGAGGTAGGGACTTGGGCTGGGATTCAGGGGTGGAATTTGGGATTTGGGTCTTGGATTTCTTGTTTGGACTGGGATTGAGACTGGGATTTGGGGTAGGGATTGAGATTTGGGGTTGGGATTTGGGATAGGCTTGAGGTTGGAACCGAGAGTAGGCTTGGGTTTGGGTTTTGGGGTCAGGTTTGAGATGAGAGTTCGGTTTGGGATTAGGTTTGGGATTGGGATTGGGGACTGAGATTAGGAGTAGGTCACCACAGCACAGGACACGGGCCTGCATCAATCGAAGAGGCTGGGGACCAACACTGCAGGGGACCGTGACAGCCAGGCAGGGGGGCTGTGACCCATGACAGGGACTGATTTACAGCCTTGCCAACAGCCCCCGGTGCTGCTGGGAGAAGGTGGAAGCAGAGGGAAGACATAGAGATGGAGCAGAGATTGACACCACAGGGCTGGAGCTGAAAGACACTGAGCTGCAGCTGTAGTAAAGTCAGTAGGGCTGCAATAAACAAGGGGTTGAGGGCAAGGGGCTGGAAGAAAGGGGGGGGGGGGGGAAGACTGCTGTGTGGCTCCGAAAGGAGCTGAAATCACTTGGGGCTAGAGCAGAAATCAAAACTAATGCTGGAATAAAGGCTCTTGTGCTGGGGCTCCAATATATGCTGTGGGGTTCAGAAAGGAGCTGGAATCACTCGGGGCTGGAATAAAAACTGTGGGGGTGGAAATAAAAATTGTGAGGCTGGAATAAAGGCAGTTGGTGAGGGAAAGGAACTGAAATCACGTCTGCAGGGCTGGAGCTGAATATTGGCTGTGGCTGGAGCCAAAACACTGAACCTGGGGCTGGAATAAAGATGGTGGGATTCAGAAAGGAGCTGAAATCACTCAGGGCAGGAAGAGTTAAACATCTGCTGTGAGCTGATCTTTAAACATCTGTCCAGTGCTACAAGTAGAGTAACAGATTTTACTTCTATTTTCCCCTGACCACCCAGACCAGTTCCTGGGGTACTAAATTGATCCCGCATTCTGTCATTCAGGGTGATTTTGCAAGGTGAAAACATGCCTGCAACATAATGTCATCCCATTTCCCTCCTCTCCTTCTAAAAAGCACTAATTGTAACAGGATGTTGTAATTCAGAGTCCTGCTTTGTGGTCATTTGTCTTCATCATTAAATTTACCCGTTGGCCACCGCTGACTGACAGCCTTGCCTGCTATGAAGTTCTGCTGTGTCCCGACCACCAGCTCTGGCTTCCCACATGGACGCCCAGCATTTCCCTCTCCCTGTGTGGGGCAAATAAAGCTCGGTTGTGATTTGCCTCAGGAAAAACCCGCAGCTCTGCACAAGTCCCTCTGGCCCTGGAAGCTAACTACTGGCAGAAGCCCAGGCACCGTCCCTGCCAATACAGGCTCTTCTGCTGTCCTGCGCTGTGACACACACCTTCCCTCCTGGCTCCTTTGGCCAGAAAAGCCCGGCACCTACTCACAGCAGCACACCTATCGAGGGACTTTTGATCCAAAAGCCCCGAGGAACTAAGAGGACACAGTTGCTCTCCCCTACCCACATAAAAGGCCATCTCAGGTGGGAGAAATCAAGAGGAGTTTTGCAGCTCAGGGGACCCGACACAGCCCCACCAAGGCAGCATCGCCTCTCCCACAGCAAGAGCTGCTGAAGGGGAAACAACCACGGTGTCAGGACCCAAAATATGGAACCCTGCAGGTTCCACAGCTCTCCATAGAGAGCCAACCCTTACTATGCAAGAGGCTCTAGGCCCACTGGTTTCTGCCCAATACACACTGAACAAAGAATCACCCACAGAGATTCCTGGGTCAAAACCCCCCTAAAAGGACTCCCCTCATCTCTTGCACGGGGGCACAGGTCCATGAGGGCACCAGAACTACACACCTGGGTGCTGCTGCAGCGGTTGCAGGTTCCCTGCTTGTAAAACAAACTTGCTGTGCAAAGCTGGCAGCCTTACAGGCTCGGGCACCCAAGGTGCCACCCCACGCACGACCCCACGGTCATGGCTGACGTGCAGGATTCTAACCCAACTCTTGGGAAGAGCAAGCAGAGACAAACAGAACTCCAGCCTCAGCGAGACTTCTCCAGCACAAGCCTGCTTTCCTGCCACACAGAGCCACGTACAGCAAATCCCCCTTTTCACCAGCTTCCAACCCAGCTACAGGCTGCCTCTCTGCTCCCTTGATTAATTAAATCTAGGCTGGGGGAGATCACAGACCCCGTCACTGAGAGCACTGCCACCATCCTGCTGGTTGGATATCTCCCCTCAGTTTACACACTGCAACCAAAACCAGTTTCATATACAGGAGGAAGAGACAGGCCTCTTCAGAGACCATGAGACTGTACCTCAACAAGTCATTTGCCTTCAGGACAGCCTGACCCACCCCCACGGTGATCCCCAGCCTGGGGGAGCCCATGGGGTTGTCAAGCCCCACACTCATACTGACAAAGAACGATCGAGTCCCAGCAGGGTGGCAAGTTTGGCGCAGCCCAGAGCCCAGGGCAGAAAGGTAGGGACACCCAAACCCTGGGCAGGGATCACACACCCAGCCAGTCGCCGGGCCTTCAGCTCACTGTCCTGGCCAAGACTCACAGGCATGAAGCCCGCTCCAGCCCCATGCCAGGATGACGGCAACGGGCCACGTGTCCTCCTCCTTTTTGCTGGATGATTTTAAAACTTTCTTGGAAAGACTCACACAAAACTCGCCTTGGCCATCTGGGAGGGCAGTGAGAGCACAGCTACAGAGAGCTATCGCACGCCCCTTAGTCTGTAGGCAGGGACACACCACCTCGCTTTGGAACCCAGACTGTAGACCTTTCCAGCTGGACAGAAATGCCTCGGTGCTGTACCCCACTTGGAGAGCAAGCAGGACGGGGATCCTGCGTTTGCACGTGGGGGCTGCACACCAGCAAGGATGCGCACGGTGTGTTTCCACATGTCCTGCTCAGCACCAGATCCTTAGCCACCTTGGAAAGTCCCTCCTTGTAACAACAGAACCAGGAGGCAGAGCCCTTGCTGTACAGGGGAGAGAAGTTCATGAAAGTTCACCTCCACCAGAGACCATCAGAGAGCGCCACAGGAGCCCCTCGGAGCCCCAAGCCACCTGCACAGTGACTCTGTGACTAGGAGAGCTAACACTGGTGCATGTGACAGGGATACAAGCCTTGGCTGATGTCACATCCAGCAGACACGTTAGGCCAGAGGATCCCTGTGTGCCCGGAGCCCAAGACAGCAATGCCTGCTCTAGAACACAAAACTCCAATGGGAAGGGGCTTTATTCCCGACTTGAGTGACACCACAGCGGGAGATCACACACACACAGGATTCACTACCCAAAGAGATGGTGGAAAACGCGATTGGAAGGTCCCAAGAGATGTGTCTGAGGTCCCACTGCCAGGCTGGGTCACCTACAGCACCAGGCCCCTCTCAGCTCTACTAGAATCATCTCTCCTCGGGTCCCACATTCAAACCTACAGTGGGGGAAGCTGGGGCGGGGGAGGGGTTGGGGGGACAACTGTGTGTGGAACTGTGCTTAGGCACATTCTCCTCCCCCAAGCCTGACACTGCACAGGCAGCAAGTCTCGAGCAGCAAAATGTTTGCAGGAAACCAGTGTGATGCACACAGCAGGCATCCTTGCAGCTTGAACCCTGCCCATCACCCTGCCACTGGGCTCCCAAGCCCTTACCTGCACTGGGGCTCCTGCAGCTCTCGGTACCAGTTGTTTCCATCCGCAGCAAGTGCTCAAATGCGTCCTGCTCTGAAGGGTCCAGGATTTCCTTTAAAAACACATCCAGCCTCACACCATCCTGCTGCCGGGGGCTCCTGGAGGCAAGAAGAGCCCAGCTGAAGGCCTGACTCTGGCTTTGGGCGTCAGGAACCCCCACAGACCCACTGCCTTTGGTTGGCAGCGGGCAGGCTTCCGAGGCACGCGTTTTAAAGAAATAGCCCCAACTCGAGTTAGAGAGGTTTAAGCCCTACACCACCCCCTCCTCCCACCCACCCCCCAACCACACCCTAACCACTTCCCCTCCCCCCCCACCCCCGCCAACCACCACCTCACCCCCCACACACACCCCACTGGCATTGCAGGCAGCTTTCCCTTCACATCCCTTCGCACATCCTGCGTTCCCCTTCCAGTCCCACCCATGAACTTGCCTTTCCACATCCCAGGGACCAGGATGTGTTGGAGCAAGGAGTTCTTCAGCAAGTAGATACTGCAATTAATGAAGCTAATATAGCAATTAAAGTATCCGAGGTGAAGAAACAATACCGGTCAGTGCTGGATGACTTAAGGTAAATTATGTCCTTTCTTACTGTTTCTTTCTGTTACTGTTTAACAGAAAGTGTCTCATGTTTTTAAAAGCTGGACAATGAAAAAAAGATTGGAAAGCAGTAGAGCCCATGTACTCTTCTGAGCCGCCCACCTTTAAAAAAGGAGAAAGCACTCTGCACGTCAGAGCGACGCTTGGTTGTCATTTGCCTAATTCAGTCACACGTCAAGGCAGTAGAGGGCAGCGCCTGTCCTTTTTCTGCTTTGTCTCCTGCCTTACCAAGAGGAATGTCTATTTTCTGGGCAGTGCAGAGCTGCGTTATATCATTCAAACCTGTAGCGAGAAAAAGCGCCGCTTTTTCAATTCTCCAGCCTTTGTGGAGTTGTCTGCTTCTGGCTATGTGCTTTCTGTAGCTTGGATGACTCTGTGCGTGACCAGTAGAACTCTGTCTGTGTAAGATGTAATGTGCAAGCGTGACAGTTGATTTTGGAGAAAACTAGCAAAGATCTAGCAGGCTTGTAGGGAGGGACTAACAAAACTAAACGTGTGAGTCGAGTATGGGGGAGTTGGTTCAGGTTCTGTAGCACGGCGAATGCATGACTAGAGGTAAAATGAGGCAAGACGTGGTTTTGAGTAGTTAGCACAGGGTTCATGGTAGAAGCTGCATGATTCTACAATATACGCAGAGATTTGAGCAGAAGGAGGAGAATGACAAATGTTTGATGTTTGAATCCCACTGTCTTGTTAAATAAAGCTCTGTGGAAAAGAAAAGGAGCAGTATGTGTCAAAAGCCAAGGAAGCAAGAGCCAGAAGGTAGAAGATGTGCAGGAGGATGGTAAGCTTAAGGAAAGAAAACCTCAGACTGTGAAAGGGGATGAAGTGTTGAAAGAGAATGGAGAAGGGAAGATGGCAGTGGTGGCTGCGGAGCTGGTAGAGTATGTCTTCTAGAAAAAGTGGTAAAATCCGAGGTAGACCTGGAGAGATATATTTCCTGCTTAATTAGGTAGTTCTGAGTCAGTCTACAATTGCCGTTCCTTCCCTTTTAAATGGTGTCATTTTCTACTAGTAAATGTAAAAAATGAATGAATGTGCAGATGTGAAAGGAAAACCTGATTTTATCTTCAGGTTTTTTTGTGTTCTTCTGTTTCAGAGCAAGCTGTAAAACTGAAGTTCCAGGACCTGCTCACAAGACTGATTTACATGAATTCATTAAATGCCCCCCAGCAGTATGTGGAGATTTAGCAAAGCGTTGTTAGGGCATGATTCAATAGATGACCTAAACCTCAGCTCTCATGGTCTTCGTTTCTTACCTAACTTTCCACTATTCCTCTTTACTTGTCTATATCTTTCTTCTACCAGGACACACCATTCTTTTCTGTGAGCCATTTTCTCTCACTGATTTGGCAGAAACTGTTCCAGCTTTGATTCTGCCTGAGCAGTCAAGTTAAAGGAGTCTGTAGAGCAGTCCACCAGGCATCAGGGTTGTGTAAACAAGAGGCTTACACAGCTATGAATAGGAAGAAGGGGATTCAAAAATAGCAAAGTTCAGGTCAGGAAAGCAGAATCATAGAATCATAGAATGTCATGGGTTGGAAGGGATCCCAAGGATCATAGAGCTCCAGCCCCCTGCCACAGGCAGGGCCAGCAACCTCAGGCCTGGATCTACACAAGTTGCCCAGGGCTGCATCCAACCTGGCCTTGAACACCTCCAGGGACGGGGCATCCACCACCTCTCTGGGAAGCCTGTTCCAGCACCTCACCACTCCTTCTGTAAAAAACTTCCCCAATATCTAACCTAAACCTTCCTTCCTTTAGTTTTAACCCCTTCCCCCTTGTCCTGCCATTGTCTATCCTTTTGAAAAGTTGAATCCCCTCCTGTTTATAAGCTCCCTTCAGGGACTGGAAGGCTGCAATGAGGTCCCCCCGCAGCCTTCTCTTCTCCAGGCTGCACTCTGATCAGCTCATCGTATCATAGAAATTCACCCTAATGATAAATCTGACTGAATGGGAAATTAATGAGTGCTACAAGACAGCTATTTCCTTACAGCTGTCCTACGTGGAGTGTTTTGTGATATTTGAGATATTAATTAATATTCATTACCATACGTCATGCTCAGTATCTAACTGGGGGGCTTGGCTGAGAGGCACCGTACCTCTGGCACAAGCTGAGCATTGGTGCCAGATAGTGAGCAGTTGTGCTGTGTATCACATATTTCCAAAGAATGGAGTTACCAACGTGCAAAGTTATGTTGCCTCTTTTTTTGTTTTCCTGGTTGGAATTTCTTGCTTCGTACATGAAGTGAGCGACACCAAGAAATCCCAGCGTGACCAGTAAATAGACTGTTGAGGCTATTGCAGTTAGGTAAAAGGTGCAACAGAAGAGCTGCCTGGGAATTCTTGTCAGAGCAGTAACAAACTCTACTTGTTATAGCACCTGCAATGTTATTTTTTCCCCCATTTTTAAAGTTATTTTGCTTTCTAGTGGTTTCTGCTAAATTAGCTGTGATCACTCCTGAATTAACCATGTGCAAACATCTATTAGGATGATGGACTGACTTGCAATTTCAGTTTCTTCCTAACAGAGGTGACTGAGCCACATGAGCCTACTGAGCTTAATAAATTGGAAATCCTAGCATTTTTTCATGGCTAATTTGGTAAAGATGACTAACATCAGACTGAATGGCATTTGATATGCTGGATGCTATCAATCCATGTTAATAAAATTGGGTTTTCTTACTGATGGGAAGTGTCACTAGAAATGGAAGGGGGGATGGAAGTGCTTCTCCTTTTCAGGCTGCCCTGTGATTTTTTAAAAAGCAAAAAATGAGACTTCTTCCAAAGCTGTGACCAGAAAAAAAAGAAGTTTACAATTAAAAAAAGCGCGAAGGAGGAAGCACGAGGAGTGTGTAGCTCCTGCATCTGCTAAAGAGAAAAAAAGGGACAAGGCCCTTTCAAAACCAGAGAAGGGGGGAATGGGCAAAACAGACTCAACTCAGCATAAAGGAAAAGTAATTTATTACACTACAGCTACACACCCAGTGAACCAGAGTCTGGTAATGAGAAGCGCGGCCAGGTCTTGAAGCACCTTCCCTCCACTCCTCCCTGCTTAGCAGACTTAAACCTCATCACGATTTTACTCCCTTCTTCCCTCCCAACATGGTGCAGGGAGGGGCAGGGAATGGGGAGTGGCGTTCCGAGCAGTTCCTTACAGGCTGCTTTCCTTCCTTAACAGGGAATGGGGGTTTTCAGTCCCTTCCTCCTGACTTGTCTTCCCTCTTAGCTGGAGGGGGCATTCCACACACCCCCTTCTGCTGCTGCATCGTGGAGTCCCACCCACAGCAGACAGTCCTCCACCAACCTCTCCAACCTCAGTCCTTTCCCACTGGGCTTCAGCTCTTCCCCAGCAGCCCCGGATTGGGTCACTGCTATGGGTGCAGTCACAAATCACAGTGTCTCTCAGTCTCTCAGTCTCTCCACGGCATCATCACCCTCCCCCCAGCAAACCTGTTTTGGTGCGAATCTCGCCCTTGCTCATCTCTGTGCCTCTGTCTCTCTCCATGGGCTGCAAGTGCTGGCAGGGGCTGGCTCCAACGCGGGTCACAGCATCTCCTGTCTGTCTCCCACTGCTCCACCCAGCGTGGAGCCTCTCCAGGGCATGACAGGACTTTTTTCTTAACAAAATATCCTGGTTATGTGGTCAGACGGGCAGAAAGAAATCCAGCATGTAAAATGTGGTTGGTGTTCTTTCTTCCTCCCCAGTTCCTCTATGTTAGCTGTGTATCCAGTAGTCAGCCTCAGTCCTGAGTCCTTTTGTGCAAATATGAAAAATCATTTAGCTAATTGACAGCTTCTTTCCTATTAATGCTTGTTTGCATCTGACAGCCTATCATTCTGTCACTTCAGGTAGAATACATTGTGTTACTGACCACTAGACATCAGTTTCTTCTTACTGAATTTAGTTGGAGAGCGGTTCACTGAGAAGAAAGGACTTTCATGTGGTACCAGAAATCACTTTAGAGATCAGATTCTATTCCCAATTCCACCAGCAATGCTCTTTGCAAAGTGCTGCTGCAGCCATGACTTCCTTAGGGCTCCCACAGGCTTTCAGTGAATTTAAAAAAAACAAAACTCTCCACATATTTTGAAACAACTTCTATCAGATTTCTTGGATTTTGGTTAATCTGTGCTGAAAGTATTGTTGTGGATAAGTAACAAACACTCAGAAGACATGCCTGGATAAGTCTGGTGGGAAAGACTGCATGCTGGCCACAAGCACTCAGGAGAGGTCCTCTGCTAATAATGTAAAGATATCCAGCAAAGTAGAGGAAATTAAAAATCTTTAGCTAAGACAATATTAACCTGGCATTTATTGCATTAAGATGACATTTTAATTTGACATCTTCATTTTCATTTAATGCTGTATCAGATAGCAAATACTAAACTCGATTTCCTAAGTGGAGAGGCAGCATAGAGGACTAAAGCTTCTTAACATCCCTAAAGCAAATCAAAGGTTGTGGATGCATGCTCTTTAGTGTTCATGGGAAGCAAACACACACCTGCAGTAGCCTATGCAGATCCCCAAAGAGCTTGGTTCTGATGACACTAGAGGGAGTCCTGATGCTGCAAGAAAATTTTCTTCCTGTACCAAGCCTCCTCCTTGGCCAGAAAGGCCACGGGTTTGTGATTGTAATAACAGCGTTCTCAATACTCAGCCACACAAGGTGCAGTCCTGTGAGGGATGCACAAGGGGGAATCGGCTCTTCTGACTCAATCCAGTGCTGTTGACATGGTGCACGCAGGCTTTTGGTGTGTGGAGTCACGTTGACCTACTGATCCTTCCAAGCTTTGAAAGAATACAGGGAGAAAAAATGCAGGCTGCAGAGATCAATTGTTCAGGGCTATCCTAAAATCTATTCCGAAGGATGTAGTACAAACTATATGCCTACTCTCTTGAGAACACTGACAAAGTTAGCAGGCAGCTGCTAGTAAGACAGGTCACATGTAAATTCCAATAGATTTGGAGTTACTTTTGATTGCTTTTTGTAAAGTTAGTAGCCTGTGGTAACTGTGTGAGCGTGCCCAGCTACGATTTACTGACAGCTCCATTTTTATGAGCTAACAACGATCTTGGAAACAAGAGGCTTTTTCATTTCACTCCTGAGGTAGTATGGAACAAGAGATACATCTTTCCAAAGAACTGAGGGGTAGGCACTGGCACAAGCTTTATGTACCCAATTTTATCTGATTGCTCAGGTAAAGTGATGCATTTGTACAGTCAGCTCTGTGACAGGTTGTTTGGGATGGGATTTTTCCTCCCGTCCCTCCCCCCTTGTTTTGCCAACAGGAAGGGAAAACTCTTTGCCCAAGGTGAGGTGACCCCAACGACATCGCCATGTGTTCTGACCCTTAAATGCAAAGTGGGTTCAAGATGGTTTGGCCCAAAAAGCACATGAGTGTTGAATGCCAGGACAAGGTCAGGGATAGATCCAGGGCCCAGGAATTCTCCTCCTGTTCCCCAGATGGCCTTGTCTCCTCATCCCGCTACCCCAACACTCATCAGACATCAGCCATGGTGGAGAAAATTCATTGCTTTCTTGGAAGGCTTTGAGATTGCCCCAGCCTGTCTCTTTACACCACCACCCCGACCTGCCTCGCCACATGTGATATCACGTGTGTTCCTGTCCCTATAGCAACGGGCCTGCCCAGTGTGGCCAGTATCTTCCCAGCATCCTGTGCAGGTAGCAGCCAGCAGTGTCAGTGCGGGTGCAGTTGGATACATTTCCCAACGTGGGGGTTTGCTCCCTCCAGCTCCTCTTTGGGAGCTTCTCTGGGTTCATTAGCCCATCCTCACTGGACCGATACAGGTCAGACATTTACGGATCCTGCAGCTAACAGACAGCTTCCCAAACCAGGTCCTACAATCCTTGGACTCCGGCCCGGGGAAGCTATTTGTTGGACGGCGAGCTTCTCCTTGTCATCTGCCCAGGTAGCCAACTTCTTCTCTGTTTTTTTCCTTTTTCACTCCTGTTATTGCTCTCCTCCTCCCAATTTTCATTCCCCAACTCTCCTTGTGGAGTCACGAACCACCAAACCCTGCCAGGGTCTGACTGGGAGCTGAGGAAAAACGGGGAAGCCCCAAACCAAGCCCTCCCCGGCTTCCCCCTCCGAGCTCCCTCTGCGTCCCTGCCCTGCCCCATGACACATCTCAGGTTTATCGGCAGAAAACTCCTCAATTCCAAATCTCTTCCTGATCCCTTGCGCCGCAGCAGAGCTTTAGGAACAAAAATGGCTTAATCGGGACAGTTTTAAACCGGACTTGGCTTTCTGGCAGCCGTTTGACGTCCCCCTTGACTGGTAGCCATTTAACGTCCCCCATGACTGGCAGCCATTTAACGTCCCCCTTGACTGGCAGCCGTTTAACGACCCCCATGACTGGCAGCCATTTAACGTCCCCCTTGACTGGCAGCCATTTAACGTCCCCCTTGACCAGTGGGTGTCCATCCCCACCACCATCATCATCCTTGCTGGGGAACAAAACAAAGTGCTGCGCTTGGGGGCTCCCAGCCCCTCTGCTCCCCTGACCGTAACCCTCCCCCTTTTTCTTTGCAGTTGACATGGATGATGAGGATGCCCGGTGCCTGCTAGATGTCATTTGGTAAGGGAAACGCCATGGTTTCAGGAAGGCGGGAGGGTGGGAAGGAGCTTCTGCCGCTTCCCCAGTGCAGCGTTAGGTCTCCCGGAGCCAGAAATCCTACGAGGCGCGTTCCAAAGGGGTCCCAGCCCTACAAACCCTTCCTGATTGATGGCTGGCATCCCTCAGAGGGCTCCGGGCTGTCCCGGAGGAGGTTTGGCACTTGTTGCCTACCCTGTTGCCGCGTCATTTTCATTCAGCATTGATGGCCAGAGCTCACTGGGAAGAGGGAGGCGATGGCAGCGTTGGGAAGAGCATTTACCTTCCCCGACATGCCTCAGGCCTGTGACAGAGCCGCTGGCTTCCCGACCTGCCTACGCCCTTGGGTTCCATTAGCTAAGGGAGCTTAATTGGAACCGGGCGCGACACTGCCGGCGTGGCGTGCGCCTCATGTCCCCCCTCAAACTTTTTCCTCCCGCTTTTGTGTCTTGCAGTGACCCTCAGGCCTTGAATGACTTCCTACACGGATCCCAAAATGTGAGTGGCGACTTGGATCTCTGCGCCAAGACCCTTTTTTCCCTGGGAGTATTCCCACATATTTTTGGGCTCTGTTCTCTCAGAGGAAAGTAAATCTCATCTTTTTAACTACAGATCAACAGCGATGATCTCCTGGACAGCATAGGAGATGCAGCCAGTGTCTTTCTGGAAGATGCCGGGGTATGTATTTTTAATTGATACTCAAGGAATGACGGGGTCAGACTCCCCTGGGAATGCCAAAGCGCTTTCAGGTATGAGGGCAAGGGCGCCCATGGCGCCCTCCCCTCCCCTCCAAGGTGGTTAGCAAAATGTGTCGGGTGAGTTGACTGAAAGTCCTCTTTGCACCTGAGCTCAATTCCTTCTCCTCTCTTCTTCCTCCTTCCTCCTCCTCCTCCCCACGCCGCTGACCATCTGTCTCCCCAGCTCCACATGCAAGAGCACTCCGGCAACCTGCTGAGCACTGGGCAGAGTCCACCTGCCACCAGCCCGGACTTTGATTTTTTGGAGGAGATCTTGGGGTCCCCCTTGGGCGGCAGGACCAACCTGGAGAACTGGGACCAGCCGTGTGACATCCTCCAGCAAAGCCTGCTAGAAGCCAACATCACTGAACAGATGTTAAAAGCAGAAGCTGAGCTGGATCCGGGCCCCCTGCAGGTTCCCACCCTTCAGCCTGTGGTACACATGGCCACCAATGGTACCCCGCAGACCTGCACCGGCCCGTGCTCCTCCACCCTGGTGAACGGCCAAGGTCAAGCGGTGACGGTAACGCCAAGTCCTGCACCAGGCCAGGCGCCCGTCGCCCTCCCGCCTTCCACCACAGGTTGGTACCCAAGCCAGGGAGGGTATCCCAAACAGCGTGCATTCACTGTGAGCTCGGGGCAGTGGGGCAAAGCCTGTCACGCCCGTGTGCGGTCAAATGGCCACTCATTTCCTTTTCATAAACCTCCGGGATTTTTGGAGAGGTGGGGAGGGGAGAAGGGGTGAATTCCGGGATGTTGTTATTTATTATGTAGGTTTTGGGTAAGGGGGTGAGCGGGAAAGCAGCAGTTTGAAACTAAAGGGTGAAAGGTTGAGGAGTGAACATGGCATCGCGCTGGTTTGGTTAATGACGGTGGACAGCGTTGGAAAGCGGGGAAGGGGGCAGGGGGGTGTGCATCCAAAAGACTGACATGGTGTTTCCCTTGCAGACCAGTACATCTCCTCCTTGACCTGCTCGCAGGGCCTCTCCTCCGCTTCTTTCTCATGGCCATCATCCTTCTCCTCCTCCTCTTCCTCGGCTATTGCAGCCTCTTCCAGCATCCTGATGCCCTCACCAAGCCGGAAACGTCCGTTGCCGCAGCCACCTACCCCCACCCACCCAACCAAACTTCGGGTGAAAGACAGTGGGGGTTCACCATCCCTCACTGGGGACAAAGCCGCTCCGGCGCCAGGCAGCGGGGATGAGGGTGCTTTTCCATCACAGAGCAAACGTCCCAGCAAGACCCCCGATGAGGCACAGAGGTGCATCCGCCTCCTCCTGAAGGTCAGGGAAGAAGCAGGGCGCATCAAGGTGGTGCACAGCACCGTGGTGTACCCTGTGTACCAGCGCCCTGCCAGACGCCACGTCAAGAAGGGATCCAGCCCCACGGCACAGGCACCGGCGGGAAGATGAAGGGCACAGTGGATCACCTTGCTCCATCTCCCCCCCAGACACAACCTTTACTGACGCCTCCTGCTTTGCCTAACCTTCCTCAAAAAACCTGGATGTGTTGCTGGACGCCCTTCTACACACACCCCCACCTCCCACCTCCAAGTCTTCTTCACACCCCCGGAGCATTTGTGGGATCCATTAATCCCATCTCCTTTAATCCCGGATTGATTAATCCCAGATTCTTTAACCCCTCGTTCAATAAATCCTGGATCCTGAAATCCCAGGTTGATAAATCCCAGAACGTTTTAATCCCAGATTGCTTCAGTCCCACATCTCTTAATCCCAGATCACTTTATCCCAGGTTGTTTAATCCCAGATTGGTGATTTGTTTTTTCTCTGCCGCCCAGGGGCGTTCCTGAGACCCCCCCGATCCCTCTAAAACCCCTCTGGAACCTGCACTGATGTGTCCCGGGGCGGGGGGGAGGTTGGCTGTAGGAACCCCCACCATTGAAGGAGGGGGATGGAGAAACATGGTGGGGGGAAAAGGGAGGTATGTGGGCGAGGTGCTGTGATTCAGGGCTGGTTTGGGACCAAATTCCTCTCTGTGTGGTCCCCACTGAGGTATGTACAGGGGAGTTGGGGGGGCAGGGTGAAGGGGGTAACAAGGGGGGTTTGCGGGTCAAGGTCAAGGGGTTCACAGTGCTCCGGAAGCCCCTGCTTGGGTTCTGGTAGCCCCCAGCGATGGGGTGGTGGGAAGAGGGGAATGGGGGGAGGGAAGGCCTAGGGGATTTGAAGGGTGGGGTGAGGTTTCAAGCAGGACACTTCTCAGGGCTGGGATTAAGGGCGGAAGGTTGGGATTAGGGCGGGATTAGTGTTGAAGGTGGGAATTGGGGATAGGACGGGGATTGAGGTAGGGACTTGGGCTGGGATTCAGGGGTGGAATTTGGGATTTGGGTCTTGGATTTCTTGTTTGGACTGGGATTGAGACTGGGATTTGGGGTAGGGATTGAGATTTGGGGTTGGGATTTGGGATAGACTTGAGGTTGGAACCGAGAGTAGGCTTGGGTTTGGGTTTTGGGGTCAGGTTTGAGATGAGAGTTCGGTTTGGGATTAGGTTTGGGATTGGGATTGGGGACTGAGATTAGGAGTAGGTCACCACAGCACAGGACACGGGCCTGCATCAATCGAAGAGGCTGGGGACCAACACTGCAGGGGACCGTGACAGCCAGGCAGGGGGGCTGTGACCCATGACAGGGACTGATTTACAGCCTTGCCAACAGCCCCCGGTGCTGCTGGGAGAAGGTGGAAGCAGAGGGAAGACATAGAGATGGAGCAGAGATTGACACCACAGGGCTGGAGCTGAAAGACACTGAGCTGCAGCTGTAGTAAAGTCAGTAGGGCTGCAATAAACAAGGGGTTGAGGGCAAGGGGCTGGAAGAAAGGGGGGGGGGGGGGAAGACTGCTGTGTGGCTCCGAAAGGAGCTGAAATCACTTGGGGCTAGAGCAGAAATCAAAACTAATGCTGGAATAAAGGCTCTTGTGCTGGGGCTCCAATATATGCTGTGGGGTTCAGAAAGGAGCTGGAATCACTCGGGGCTGGAATAAAAACTGTGGGGGTGGAAATAAAAATTGTGAGGCTGGAATAAAGGCAGTTGGTGAGGGAAAGGAACTGAAATCACGTCTGCAGGGCTGGAGCTGAATATTGGCTGTGGCTGGAGCCAAAACACTGAACCTGGGGCTGGAATAAAGATGGTGGGATTCAGAAAGGAGCTGAAATCACTCAGGGCAGGAAGAGTTAAACATCTGCTGTGAGCTGATCTTTAAACATCTGTCCAGTGCTACAAGTAGAGTAACAGATTTTACTTCTATTTTCCCCTGACCACCCAGACCAGTTCCTGGGGTACTAAATTGATCCCGCATTCTGTCATTCAGGGTGATTTTGCAAGGTGAAAACATGCCTGCAACATAATGTCATCCCATTTCCCTCCTCTCCTTCTAAAAAGCACTAATTGTAACAGGATGTTGTAATTCAGAGTCCTGCTTTGTGGTCATTTGTCTTCATCATTAAATTTACCCGTTGGCCACCGCTGACTGACAGCCTTGCCTGCTATGAAGTTCTGCTGTGTCCCGACCACCAGCTCTGGCTTCCCACATGGACGCCCAGCATTTCCCTCTCCCTGTGTGGGGCAAATAAAGCTCGGTTGTGATTTGCCTCAGGAAAAACCCGCAGCTCTGCACAAGTCCCTCTGGCCCTGGAAGCTAACTACTGGCAGAAGCCCAGGCACCGTCCCTGCCAATACAGGCTCTTCTGCTGTCCTGCGCTGTGACACACACCTTCCCTCCTGGCTCCTTTGGCCAGAAAAGCCCGGCACCTACTCACAGCAGCACACCTATCGAGGGACTTTTGATCCAAAAGCCCCGAGGAACTAAGAGGACACAGTTGCTCTCCCCTACCCACATAAAAGGCCATCTCAGGTGGGAGAAATCAAGAGGAGTTTTGCAGCTCAGGGGACCCGACACAGCCCCACCAAGGCAGCATCGCCTCTCCCACAGCAAGAGCTGCTGAAGGGGAAACAACCACGGTGTCAGGACCCAAAATATGGAACCCTGCAGGTTCCACAGCTCTCCATAGAGAGCCAACCCTTACTATGCAAGAGGCTCTAGGCCCACTGGTTTCTGCCCAATACACACTGAACAAAGAATCACCCACAGAGATTCCTGGGTCAAAACCCCCCTAAAAGGACTCCCCTCATCTCTTGCACGGGGGCACAGGTCCATGAGGGCACCAGAACTACACACCTGGGTGCTGCTGCAGCGGTTGCAGGTTCCCTGCTTGTAAAACAAACTTGCTGTGCAAAGCTGGCAGCCTTACAGGCTCGGGCACCCAAGGTGCCACCCCACGCACGACCCCACGGTCATGGCTGACGTGCAGGATTCTAACCCAACTCTTGGGAAGAGCAAGCAGAGACAAACAGAACTCCAGCCTCAGCGAGACTTCTCCAGCACAAGCCTGCTTTCCTGCCACACAGAGCCACGTACAGCAAATCCCCCTTTTCACCAGCTTCCAACCCAGCTACAGGCTGCCTCTCTGCTCCCTTGATTAATTAAATCTAGGCTGGGGGAGATCACAGACCCCGTCACTGAGAGCACTGCCACCATCCTGCTGGTTGGATATCTCCCCTCAGTTTACACACTGCAACCAAAACCAGTTTCATATACAGGAGGAAGAGACAGGCCTCTTCAGAGACCATGAGACTGTACCTCAACAAGTCATTTGCCTTCAGGACAGCCTGACCCACCCCCACGGTGATCCCCAGCCTGGGGGAGCCCATGGGGTTGTCAAGCCCCACACTCATACTGACAAAGAACGATCGAGTCCCAGCAGGGTGGCAAGTTTGGCGCAGCCCAGAGCCCAGGGCAGAAAGGTAGGGACACCCAAACCCTGGGCAGGGATCACACACCCAGCCAGTCGCCGGGCCTTCAGCTCACTGTCCTGGCCAAGACTCACAGGCATGAAGCCCGCTCCAGCCCCATGCCAGGATGACGGCAACGGGCCACCTAAGGGCCACGTGTCCTCCTCCTTTTTGCTGGATGATTTTAAAACTTTCTTGGAAAGACTCACACAAAACTCGCCTTGGCCATCTGGGAGGGCAGTGAGAGCACAGCTACAGAGAGCTATCGCACGCCCCTTAGTCTGTAGGCAGGGACACACCACCTCGCTTTGGAACCCAGACTGTAGACCTTTCCAGCTGGACAGAAATGCCTCGGTGCTGTACCCCACTTGGAGAGCAAGCAGGACGGGGATCCTGCGTTTGCACGTGGGGGCTGCACACCAGCAAGGATGCGCACGGTGTGTTTCCACATGTCCTGCTCAGCACCAGATCCTTAGCCACCTTGGAAAGTCCCTCCTTGTAACAACAGAACCAGGAGGCAGAGCCCTTGCTGTACAGGGGAGAGAAGTTCATGAAAGTTCACCTCCACCAGAGACCATCAGAGAGCGCCACAGGAGCCCCTCGGAGCCCCAAGCCACCTGCACAGTGACTCTGTGACTAGGAGAGCTAACACTGGTGCATGTGACAGGGATACAAGCCTTGGCTGATGTCACATCCAGCAGACACGTTAGGCCAGAGGATCCCTGTGTGCCCGGAGCCCAAGACAGCAATGCCTGCTCTAGAACACAAAACTCCAATGGGAAGGGGCTTTATTCCCGACTTGAGTGACACCACAGCGGGAGATCACACACACACAGGATTCACTACCCAAAGAGATGGTGGAAAACGCGATAGGAAGGTCCCAAGAGATGTGTCTGAGGTCCCACTGCCAGGCTGGGTCACCTACAGCACCAGGCCCCTCTCAGCTCTACTAGAATCATCTCTCCTCGGGTCCCACATTCAAACCTACAGTGGGGGAAGCTGGGGCGGGGGAGGGGTTGGGGGGACAACTGTGTGTGGAACTGTGCTTAGGCACATTCTCCTCCCCCAAGCCTGACACTGCACAGGCAGCAAGTCTCGAGCAGCAAAATGTTTGCAGGAAACCAGTGTGATGCACACAGCAGGCATCCTTGCAGCTTGAACCCTGCCCATCACCCTGCCACTGGGCTCCCAAGCCCTTACCTGCACTGGGGCTCCTGCAGCTCTCGGTACCAGTTGTTTCCATCCGCAGCAAGTGCTCAAATGCGTCCTGCTCTGAAGGGTCCAGGATTTCCTTTAAAAACACATCCAGCCTCACACCATCCTGCTGCCGGGGGCTCCTGGAGGCAAGAAGAGCCCAGCTGAAGGCCTGACTCTGGCTTTGGGCGTCAGGAACCCCCACAGACCCACTGCCTTTGGTTGGCAGCGGGCAGGCTTCCGAGGCACGCGTTTTAAAGAAATAGCCCCAACTCGAGTTAGAGAGGTTTAAGCCCTACACCACCCCCTCCTCCCACCCACCCCCCAACCACACCCTAACCACTTCCCCTCCCCCCCACCCCCGCCAACCACCACCTCACCCCCCACACACACCCCACTGGCATTGCAGGCAGCTTTCCCTTCACATCCCTTCGCACATCCTGCGTTCCCCTTCCAGTCCCACCCATGAACTTGCCTTTCCACATCCCAGGGACCAGGATGTGTTGGAGCAAGGAGTTCTTCAGCAAGTAGATACTGCAATTAATGAAGCTAATATAGCAATTAAAGTATCCGAGGTGAAGAAACAATACCGGTCAGTGCTGGATGACTTAAGGTAAATTATGTCCTTTCTTACTGTTTCTTTCTGTTACTGTTTAACAGAAAGTGTCTCATGTTTTTAAAAGCTGGACAATGAAAAAAAGATTGGAAAGCAGTAGAGCCCATGTACTCTTCTGAGCCGCCCACCTTTAAAAAAGGAGAAAGCACTCTGCACGTCAGAGCGACGCTTGGTTGTCATTTGCCTAATTCAGTCACACGTCAAGGCAGTAGAGGGCAGCGCCTGTCCTTTTTCTGCTTTGTCTCCTGCCTTACCAAGAGGAATGTCTATTTTCTGGGCAGTGCAGAGCTGCGTTATATCATTCAAACCTGTAGCGAGAAAAAGCGCCGCTTTTTCAATTCTCCAGCCTTTGTGGAGTTGTCTGCTTCTGGCTATGTGCTTTCTGTAGCTTGGATGACTCTGTGCGTGACCAGTAGAACTCTGTCTGTGTAAGATGTAATGTGCAAGCGTGACAGTTGATTTTGGAGAAAACTAGCAAAGATCTAGCAGGCTTGTAGGGAGGGACTAACAAAACTAAACGTGTGAGTCGAGTATGGGGGAGTTGGTTCAGGTTCTGTAGCACGGCGAATGCATGACTAGAGGTAAAATGAGGCAAGACGTGGTTTTGAGTAGTTAGCACAGGGTTCATGGTAGAAGCTGCATGATTCTACAATATACGCAGAGATTTGAGCAGAAGGAGGAGAATGACAAATGTTTGATGTTTGAATCCCACTGTCTTGTTAAATAAAGCTCTGTGGAAAAGAAAAGGAGCAGTATGTGTCAAAAGCCAAGGAAGCAAGAGCCAGAAGGTAGAAGATGTGCAGGAGGATGGTAAGCTTAAGGAAAGAAAACCTCAGACTGTGAAAGGGGATGAAGTGTTGAAAGAGAATGGAGAAGGGAAGATGGCAGTGGTGGCTGCGGAGCTGGTAGAGTATGTCTTCTAGAAAAAGTGGTAAAATCCGAGGTAGACCTGGAGAGATATATTTCCTGCTTAATTAGGTAGTTCTGAGTCAGTCTACAATTGCCGTTCCTTCCCTTTTAAATGGTGTCATTTTCTACTAGTAAATGTAAAAAATGAATGAATGTGCAGATGTGAAAGGAAAACCTGATTTTATCTTCAGGTTTTTTTGTGTTCTTCTGTTTCAGAGCAAGCTGTAAAACTGAAGTTCCAGGACCTGCTCACAAGACTGATTTACATGAATTCATTAAATGCCCCCCAGCAGTATGTGGAGATTTAGCAAAGCGTTGTTAGGGCATGATTCAATAGATGACCTAAACCTCAGCTCTCATGGTCTTCGTTTCTTACCTAACTTTCCACTATTCCTCTTTACTTGTCTATATCTTTCTTCTACCAGGACACACCATTCTTTTCTGTGAGCCATTTTCTCTCACTGATTTGGCAGAAACTGTTCCAGCTTTGATTCTGCCTGAGCAGTCAAGTTAAAGGAGTCTGTAGAGCAGTCCACCAGGCATCAGGGTTGTGTAAACAAGAGGCTTACACAGCTATGAATAGGAAGAAGGGGATTCAAAAATAGCAAAGTTCAGGTCAGGAAAGCAGAATCATAGAATCATAGAATGTCATGGGTTGGAAGGGATCCCAAGGATCATAGAGCTCCAGCCCCCTGCCACAGGCAGGGCCAGCAACCTCAGGCCTGGATCTACACAAGTTGCCCAGGGCTGCATCCAACCTGGCCTTGAACACCTCCAGGGACGGGGCATCCACCACCTCTCTGGGAAGCCTGTTCCAGCACCTCACCACTCCTTCTGTAAAAAACTTCCCCAATATCTAACCTAAACCTTCCTTCCTTTAGTTTTAACCCCTTCCCCCTTGTCCTGCCATTGTCTATCCTTTTGAAAAGTTGAATCCCCTCCTGTTTATAAGCTCCCTTCAGGGACTGGAAGGCTGCAATGAGGTCCCCCCGCAGCCTTCTCTTCTCCAGGCTGCACTCTGATCAGCTCATCGTATCATAGAAATTCACCCTAATGATAAATCTGACTGAATGGGAAATTAATGAGTGCTACAAGACAGCTATTTCCTTACAGCTGTCCTACGTGGAGTGTTTTGTGATATTTGAGATATTAATTAATATTCATTACCATACGTCATGCTCAGTATCTAACTGGGGGGCTTGGCTGAGAGGCACCGTACCTCTGGCACAAGCTGAGCATTGGTGCCAGATAGTGAGCAGTTGTGCTGTGTATCACATATTTCCAAAGAATGGAGTTACCAACGTGCAAAGTTATGTTGCCTCTTTTTTTGTTTTCCTGGTTGGAATTTCTTGCTTCGTACATGAAGTGAGCGACACCAAGAAATCCCAGCGTGACCAGTAAATAGACTGTTGAGGCTATTGCAGTTAGGTAAAAGGTGCAACAGAAGAGCTGCCTGGGAATTCTTGTCAGAGCAGTAACAAACTCTACTTGTTATAGCACCTGCAATGTTATTTTTTCCCCCATTTTTAAAGTTATTTTGCTTTCTAGTGGTTTCTGCTAAATTAGCTGTGATCACTCCTGAATTAACCATGTGCAAACATCTATTAGGATGATGGACTGACTTGCAATTTCAGTTTCTTCCTAACAGAGGTGACTGAGCCACATGAGCCTACTGAGCTTAATAAATTGGAAATCCTAGCATTTTTTCATGGCTAATTTGGTAAAGATGACTAACATCAGACTGAATGGCATTTGATATGCTGGATGCTATCAATCCATGTTAATAAAATTGGGTTTTCTTACTGATGGGAAGTGTCACTAGAAATGGAAGGGGGGATGGAAGTGCTTCTCCTTTTCAGGCTGCCCTGTGATTTTTTAAAAAGCAAAAAATGAGACTTCTTCCAAAGCTGTGACCAGAAAAAAAAGAAGTTTACAATTAAAAAAAGCGCGAAGGAGGAAGCACGAGGAGTGTGTAGCTCCTGCATCTGCTAAAGAGAAAAAAAGGGACAAGGCCCTTTCAAAACCAGAGAAGGGGGGAATGGGCAAAACAGACTCAACTCAGCATAAAGGAAAAGTAATTTATAACACTACAGCTACACACCCAGTGAACCAGAGTCTGGTAATGAGAAGCGCGGCCAGGTCTTGAAGCACCTTCCCTCCACTCCTCCCTGCTTAGCAGACTTAAACCTCATCACGATTTTACTCCCTTCTTCCCTCCCAACATGGTGCAGGGAGGGGCAGGGAATGGGGAGTGGCGTTCCGAGCAGTTCCTTACAGGCTGCTTTCCTTCCTTAACAGGGAATGGGGGTTTTCAGTCCCTTCCTCCTGACTTGTCTTCCCTCTTAGCTGGAGGGGGCATTCCACACACCCCCTTCTGCTGCTGCATCGTGGAGTCCCACCCACAGCAGACAGTCCTCCACCAACCTCTCCAACCTCAGTCCTTTCCCACTGGGCTTCAGCTCTTCCCCAGCAGCCCCGGATTGGGTCACTGCTATGGGTGCAGTCACAAATCACAGTGTCTCTCAGTCTCTCAGTCTCTCCACGGCATCATCACCCTCCCCCCAGCAAACCTGTTTTGGTGCGAATCTCGCCCTTGCTCATCTCTGTGCCTCTGTCTCTCTCCATGGGCTGCAAGTGCTGGCAGGGGCTGGCTCCAACGCGGGTCACAGCATCTCCTGTCTGTCTCCCACTGCTCCACCCAGCGTGGAGCCTCTCCAGGGCATGACAGGACTTTTTTCTTAACAAAATATCCTGGTTATGTGGTCAGACGGGCAGAAAGAAATCCAGCATGTAAAATGTGGTTGGTGTTCTTTCTTCCTCCCCAGTTCCTCTATGTTAGCTGTGTATCCAGTAGTCAGCCTCAGTCCTGAGTCCTTTTGTGCAAATATGAAAAATCATTTAGCTAATTGACAGCTTCTTTCCTATTAATGCTTGTTTGCATCTGACAGCCTATCATTCTGTCACTTCAGGTAGAATACATTGTGTTACTGACCACTAGACATCAGTTTCTTCTTACTGAATTTAGTTGGAGAGCGGTTCACTGAGAAGAAAGGACTTTCATGTGGTACCAGAAATCACTTTAGAGATCAGATTCTATTCCCAATTCCACCAGCAATGCTCTTTGCAAAGTGCTGCTGCAGCCATGACTTCCTTAGAGCTCCCACAGGCTTTCAGTGAATTTAAAAAAAACAAAACTCTCCACATATTTTGAAACAACTTCTATCAGATTTCTTGGATTTTGGTTAATCTGTGCTGAAAGTATTGTTGTGGATAAGTAACAAACACTCAGAAGACATGCCTGGATAAGTCTGGTGGGAAAGACTGCATGCTGGCCACAAGCACTCAGGAGAGGTCCTCTGCTAATAATGTAAAGATATCCAGCAAAGTAGAGGAAATTAAAAATCTTTAGCTAAGACAATATTAACCTGGCATTTATTGCATTAAGATGACATTTTAATTTGACATCTTCATTTTCATTTAATGCTGTATCAGATAGCAAATACTAAACTCGATTTCCTAAGTGGAGAGGCAGCATAGAGGACTAAAGCTTCTTAACATCCCTAAAGCAAATCAAAGGTTGTGGATGCATGCTCTTTAGTGTTCATGGGAAGCAAACACACACCTGCAGTAGCCTATGCAGATCCCCAAAGAGCTTGGTTCTGATGACACTAGAGGGAGTCCTGATGCTGCAAGAAAATTTTCTTCCTGTACCAAGCCTCCTCCTTGGCCAGAAAGGCCACGGGTTTGTGATTGTAATAACAGCGTTCTCAATACTCAGCCACACAAGGTGCAGTCCTGTGAGGGATGCACAAGGGGGAATCGGCTCTTCTGACTCAATCCAGTGCTGTTGACATGGTGCACGCAGGCTTTTGGTGTGTGGAGTCACGTTGACCTACTGATCCTTCCAAGCTTTGAAAGAATACAGGGAGAAAAAATGCAGGCTGCAGAGATCAATTGTTCAGGGCTATCCTAAAATCTATTCCGAAGGATGTAGTACAAACTATATGCCTACTCTCTTGAGAACACTGACAAAGTTAGCAGGCAGCTGCTAGTAAGACAGGTCACATGTAAATTCCAATAGATTTGGAGTTACTTTTGATTGCTTTTTGTAAAGTTAGTAGCCTGTGGTAACTGTGTGAGCGTGCCCAGCTACGATTTACTGACAGCTCCATTTTTATGAGCTAACAACGATCTTGGAAACAAGAGGCTTTTTCATTTCACTCCTGAGGTAGTATGGAACAAGAGATACATCTTTCCAAAGAACTGAGGGGTAGGCACTGGCACAAGCTTTATGTACCCAATTTTATCTGATTGCTCAGGTAAAGTGATGCATTTGTACAGTCAGCTCTGTGACAGGTTGTTTGGGATGGGATTTTTCCTCCCGTCCCTCCCCCCTTGTTTTGCCAACAGGAAGGGAAAACTCTTTGCCCAAGGTGAGGTGACCCCAACGACATCGCCATGTGTTCTGACCCTTAAATGCAAAGTGGGTTCAAGATGGTTTGGCCCAAAAAGCACATGAGTGTTGAATGCCAGGACAAGGTCAGGGATAGATCCAGGGCCCAGGAATTCTCCTCCTGTTCCCCAGATGGCCTTGTCTCCTCATCCCGCTACCCCAACACTCATCAGACATCAGCCATGGTGGAGAAAATTCATTGCTTTCTTGGAAGGCTTTGAGATTGCCCCAGCCTGTCTCTTTACACCACCACCCCGACCTGCCTCGCCACATGTGATATCACGTGTGTTCCTGTCCCTATAGCAACGGGCCTGCCCAGTGTGGCCAGTATCTTCCCAGCATCCTGTGCAGGTAGCAGCCAGCAGTGTCAGTGCGGGTGCAGTTGGATACATTTCCCAACGTGGGGGTTTGCTCCCTCCAGCTCCTCTTTGGGAGCTTCTCTGGGTTCATTAGCCCATCCTCACTGGACCGATACAGGTCAGACATTTACGGATCCTGCAGCTGACAGACAGCTTCCCAAACCAGGTCCTACAATCCTTGGACTCCGGCCCGGGGAAGCTATTTGTTGGACGGCGAGCTTCTCCTTGTCATCTGCCCAGGTAGCCAACTTCTTCTCTGTTTTTTTCCTTTTTCACTCCTGTTATTGCTCTCCTCCTCCCAATTTTCATTCCCCGACTCTCCTTGTGGAGTCACGAACCACCAAACCCTGCCAGGGTCTGACTGGGAGCTGAGGAAAAACGGGGAAGCCCCAAACCAAGCCCTCCCCGGCTTCCCCCTCCGAGCTCCCTCTGCGTCCCTGCCCTGCCCCATGACACATCTCAGGTTTATCGGCAGAAAACTCCTCAATTCCAAATCTCTTCCTGATCCCTTGCGCCGCAGCAGAGCTTTAGGAACAAAAATGGCTTAATCGGGACAGTTTTAAACCGGACTTGGCTTTCTGGCAGCCGTTTGACGTCCCCCTTGACTGGTAGCCATTTAACGTCCCCCATGACTGGCAGCCGTTTAACGTCCCCCTTGACTGGCAGCCGTTTAACGACCCCCATGACTGGCAGCCATTTAACGTCCCCCTTGACTGGCAGCCATTTAACGTCCCCCTTGACCAGTGGGTGTCCATCCCCACCACCATCATCATCCTTGCTGGGGAACAAAACAAAGTGCTGCGCTTGGGGGCTCCCAGCCCCTCTGCTCCCCTGACCGTAACCCTCCCCCTTTTTCTTTGCAGTTGACATGGATGATGAGGATGCCCGGTGCCTGCTAGATGTCATTTGGTAAGGGAAACGCCATGGTTTCAGGAAGGCGGGAGGGTGGGAAGGAGCTTCTGCCGCTTCCCCAGTGCAGCGTTAGGTCTCCCGGAGCCAGAAATCCTACGAGGCGCGTTCCAAAGGGGTCCCAGCCCTACAAACCCTTCCTGATTGATGGCTGGCATCCCTCAGAGGGATCCGGGCTGTCCCAGAGGAGGTTTGGCACTTGTTGCCTACCCTGTTGCCGCGTCATTTTCATTCAGCATTGATGGCCAGAGCTCACTGGGAAGGGGGAGGCGATGGCGGTGTTGGGAAGAGCATTTACCTTCCCCGACATGCCTCAGGCCTGTGACAGAGCCGCTGGCTTCCCGACCTGCCTACGCCCTTGGGTTCCATTAGCTAAGGGAGCTTAATTGGAACCGGGCGCGACACTGCCGGCGTGGCGTGCGTCTCGTGTCCCCCCTCAACCTTTTTCCTCCCGCTTTTGTGTCTTGCAGTGACCCTCAGGCCTTGAATGACTTCCTACATGGATCCCAAAAGGTGAGTGGTGGCTTGGTTCTCTGCGCCAAGACCCTTTTTTCCTTTATCCCACCTCTTTTCTTCTCAACGAATGAGGGGGGGTGCGGGGCTGGGTTTCTCCTTCCCTCCCCACCAAAACCCCAAGCTCAGAGCCGTGAGGTCAGAGCGGCGAGCCAGAGCTCAGCTACCCGGCAGCACTGCGCAGAGGGGCTCTTCCCCTGCCCTCCCCTTTGAGTGGGGTTTTTTTTTGCTTTCCCATTTTTAGATCTGGAGTTTTCCCGCATATTTTTGGGCTCTGTTCTCTCAGAGGATAGTAAATCTCATCTTTTTAACTACAGATCGACAGCGATGATCTCCTGGACAGCATAGGAGATGCAGCCAGTGCCTTTCTGGAAGATGCCGGGGTATGTATTTTTAATTGATACTCAAGGAATGACGGGGTCAGGCTCCCCTGGGAATGCCAAAGCGCTTTCAGGTATGGGGGCAAGGGCGCCCATGGCGTCCTCCCCTCCCCTCCGAGGTGACTAGCAAAATGTGTCGGGTGAGTTGACTGGAAGTCCTCTTTGCACCTGAGCTCAATTCCTTCTCCTCTCTTCTTCCTCCTTCCTCCTCCTCCTCCCCACGCCGCTGACCATCTGTCTCCCCAGCTCCACATGCAAGAGCACTCCGGCAACCTGCTGAGCACTGGGCAGAGTCCACCTGCCACCAGCCCGGACTTTGATTTTTTGGAGGAGATCTTGGGGTCCCCCTTGGGCGGCAGGACCAACCTGGAGAACTGGGACCAGCCGTGTGACATCCTCCAGCAAAGCCTGCTAGAAGCCAACATCACTGAGCAGATGTTGAAAGCAGAAGCTGAGCTGGATCCGGGCCCCCTGCAGGTTCCCACCCTTCAGCCTGTGGTACACATGGCCACCAATGGTACCCCGCAGACCTGCACCGGCCCGTGCTCCTCCACCCTGGTGAACGGCCAAGGTCAAGTGGTGACGGTAACGCCAAGTCCTGCACCAGGCCAGGCGCCCGTCGCCCTCCCGCCTTCCACCACAGGTTGGTACCCAAGCCAGGGAGGGTATCCCAAACAGCGTGCATTCACTGTGAGCTCGGGGCAGTGGGGCAAAGCCTGTCACGCCCGTGTGCGGTCAAATGGCCACTCATTTCCTTTTCATAAACCTCCGGGATTTTTGGAGAGGTGGGGAGGGGAGAAGGGGTGAATTCCGGGATGTTGTTATTTATTATGTAGGTTTTGGGTAAGGGGGTGAGCGGGAAAGCAGCAGTTTGAAACTAAAGGGTGAAAGGTTGAGGAGTGAACATGGCATCGCGCTGGTTTGGTTAATGACGGTGGACAGCGTTGGAAAGCGGGGAAGGGGGCAGGGGGGTGTGCATCCAAAAGACTGACATGGTGTTTCCCTTGCAGACCAGTACATCTCCTCCTTGACCTGCTCACAGGGCCTCTCCTCCGCTTCTTTCTCATGGCCATCATCCTTCTCCTCCTCCTCTTCCTCGGCTATTGCAGCCTCTTCCAGCATCCTGATGCCCTCACCAAGCCGGAAACGTCCGTTGCCGCAGCCACCTACCCCCACCCACCCAACCAAACTGCGGGTGAAAGACAGTGGGGGTTCACCATCCCTCACTGGGGACAAAGCCGCTCCGGCGCCAGGCAGCGGGGATGAGGGTGCTTTTCCATCACAGAGCAAACGTCCCAGCAAGACCCCCGATGAGGCACAGAGGTGCATCCGCCTCCTCCTGAAGGTCAGGGAAGAAGCAGGGCGCATCAAGGTGGTGCACAGCACCGTGGTGTACCCTGTGTACCAGCGCCCTGCCAGACGCCACGTCAAGAAGGGATCCAGCCCCACGGCACAGGCACCGGCGGGAAGATGAAGGGCACAGTGGATCACCTTGCTCCATCTCCCCCCCAGACACAACCTTTACTGCCGCCTCCTGCTTTGCCTAACCTTCCTCAAAAAACCTGGATGTGTTGCTGGACGCCCTTCTACACACACCCCCACCTCCCACCTCCAAGTCTTCTTCACACCCCCGGAGCATTTGTGGGATCCATTAATCCCATCTCCTTTAATCCCGGATTGATTAATCCCAGATTCTTTAACCCCTCGTTCAATAAATCCTGGATCCTGAAATCCCAGGTTGATAAATCCCAGAACGTTTTAATCCCAGATTGCTTCAGTCCCACATCTCTTAATCCCAGATCACTTTATCCCAGGTTGTTTAATCCCAGATTGGTGATTTGTTTTTTCTCTGCCGCCCAGGGGCGTTCCTGAGACCCCCCCGATCCCTCTAAAACCCCTCTGGAACCTGCACTGATGTGTCCCGGGGCGGGGGGGAGGTTGGCTGTAGGAACCCCCACCATTGAAGGAGGGGGATGGAGAAACATGGTGGGGGGAAAAGGGAGGTATGTGGGCGAGGTGCTGTGATTCAGGGCTGGTTTGGGACCAAATTCCTCTCTGTGTGGTCCCCACTGAGGTATGTACAGGGGAGTTGGGGGGGCAGGGTGAAGGGGGTAACAAGGGGGGTTTGCGGGTCAAGGTCAAGGGGTTCACAGTGCTCCGGAAGCCCCTGCTTGGGTTCTGGTAGCCCCCAGCGATGGGGTGGTGGGAAGAGGGGAATGGGGGGAGGGAAGGCCTAGGGGATTTGAAGGGTGGGGTGAGGTTTCAAGCAGGACACTTCTCAGGGCTGGGATTAAGGGCGGAAGGTTGGGATTAGGGCGGGATTAGTGTTGAAGGTGGGAATTGGGGATAGGACGGGGATTGAGGTAGGGACTTGGGCTGGGATTCAGGGGTGGAATTTGGGATTTGGGTCTTGGATTTCTTGTTTGGACTGGGATTGAGACTGGGATTTGGGGTAGGGATTGAGATTTGGGGTTGGGATTTGGGATAGGCTTGAGGTTGGAACCGAGAGTAGGCTTGGGTTTGGGTTTTGGGGTCAGGTTTGAGATGAGAGTTCGGTTTGGGATTAGGTTTGGGATTGGGATTGGGGACTGAGATTAGGAGTAGGTCACCACAGCACAGGACACGGGCCTGCATCAATCGAAGAGGCTGGGGACCAACACTGCAGGGGACCGTGACAGCCAGGCAGGGGGGCTGTGACCCATGACAGGGACTGATTTACAGCCTTGCCAACAGCCCCCGGTGCTGCTGGGAGAAGGTGGAAGCAGAGGGAAGACATAGAGATGGAGCAGAGATTGACACCACAGGGCTGGAGCTGAAAGACACTGAGCTGCAGCTGTAGTAAAGTCAGTAGGGCTGCAATAAACAAGGGGTTGAGGGCAAGGGGCTGGAAGAAAGGGGGGGGGGGGGGGAAGACTGCTGTGTGGCTCCGAAAGGAGCTGAAATCACTTGGGGCTAGAGCAGAAATCAAAACTAATGCTGGAATAAAGGCTCTTGTGCTGGGGCTCCAATATATGCTGTGGGGTTCAGAAAGGAGCTGGAATCACTCGGGGCTGGAATAAAAACTGTGGGGGTGGAAATAAAAATTGTGAGGCTGGAATAAAGGCAGTTGGTGAGGGAAAGGAACTGAAATCACGTCTGCAGGGCTGGAGCTGAATATTGGCTGTGGCTGGAGCCAAAACACTGAACCTGGGGCTGGAATAAAGATGGTGGGATTCAGAAAGGAGCTGAAATCACTCAGGGCAGGAAGAGTTAAACATCTGCTGTGAGCTGATCTTTAAACATCTGTCCAGTGCTACAAGTAGAGTAACAGATTTTACTTCTATTTTCCCCTGACCACCCAGACCAGTTCCTGGGGTACTAAATTGATCCCGCATTCTGTCATTCAGGGTGATTTTGCAAGGTGAAAACATGCCTGCAACATAATGTCATCCCATTTCCCTCCTCTCCTTCTAAAAAGCACTAATTGTAACAGGATGTTGTAATTCAGAGTCCTGCTTTGTGGTCATTTGTCTTCATCATTAAATTTACCCGTTGGCCACCGCTGACTGACAGCCTTGCCTGCTATGAAGTTCTGCTGTGTCCCGACCACCAGCTCTGGCTTCCCACATGGACGCCCAGCATTTCCCTCTCCCTGTGTGGGGCAAATAAAGCTCGGTTGTGATTTGCCTCAGGAAAAACCCGCAGCTCTGCACAAGTCCCTCTGGCCCTGGAAGCTAACTACTGGCAGAAGCCCAGGCACCGTCCCTGCCAATACAGGCTCTTCTGCTGTCCTGCGCTGTGACACACACCTTCCCTCCTGGCTCCTTTGGCCAGAAAAGCCCGGCACCTACTCACAGCAGCACACCTATCGAGGGACTTTTGATCCAAAAGCCCCGAGGAACTAAGAGGACACAGTTGCTCTCCCCTACCCACATAAAAGGCCATCTCAGGTGGGAGAAATCAAGAGGAGTTTTGCAGCTCAGGGGACCCGACACAGCCCCACCAAGGCAGCATCGCCTCTCCCACAGCAAGAGCTGCTGAAGGGGAAACAACCACGGTGTCAGGACCCAAAATATGGAACCCTGCAGGTTCCACAGCTCTCCATAGAGAGCCAACCCTTACTATGCAAGAGGCTCTAGGCCCACTGGTTTCTGCCCAATACACACTGAACAAAGAATCACCCACAGAGATTCCTGGGTCAAAACCCCCCTAAAAGGACTCCCCTCATCTCTTGCACGGGGGCACAGGTCCATGAGGGCACCAGAACTACACACCTGGGTGCTGCTGCAGCGGTTGCAGGTTCCCTGCTTGTAAAACAAACTTGCTGTGCAAAGCTGGCAGCCTTACAGGCTCGGGCACCCAAGGTGCCACCCCACGCACGACCCCACGGTCATGGCTGACGTGCAGGATTCTAACCCAACTCTTGGGAAGAGCAAGCAGAGACAAACAGAACTCCAGCCTCAGCGAGACTTCTCCAGCACAAGCCTGCTTTCCTGCCACACAGAGCCACGTACAGCAAATCCCCCTTTTCACCAGCTTCCAACCCAGCTACAGGCTGCCTCTCTGCTCCCTTGATTAATTAAATCTAGGCTGGGGGAGATCACAGACCCCGTCACTGAGAGCACTGCCACCATCCTGCTGGTTGGATATCTCCCCTCAGTTTACACACTGCAACCAAAACCAGTTTCATATACAGGAGGAAGAGACAGGCCTCTTCAGAGACCATGAGACTGTACCTCAACAAGTCATTTGCCTTCAGGACAGCCTGACCCACCCCCACGGTGATCCCCAGCCTGGGGGAGCCCATGGGGTTGTCAAGCCCCATACTCATACTGACAAAGAACGATCGAGTCCCAGCAGGGTGGCAAGTTTGGCGCAGCCCAGAGCCCAGGGCAGAAAGGTAGGGACACCCAAACCCTGGGCAGGGATCACACACCCAGCCAGTCGCCGGGCCTTCAGCTCACTGTCCTGGCCAAGACTCACAGGCATGAAGCCCGCTCCAGCCCCATGCCAGGATGACGGCAACGGGCCACCTAAGGGCCACGTGTCCTCCTCCTTTTTGCTGGATGATTTTAAAACTTTCTTGGAAAGACTCACACAAAACTCGCCTTGGCCATCTGGGAGGGCAGTGAGAGCACAGCTACAGAGAGCTATCGCACGCCCCTTAGTCTGTAGGCAGGGACACACCACCTCGCTTTGGAACCCAGACTGTAGACCTTTCCAGCTGGACAGAAATGCCTCGGTGCTGTACCCCACTTGGAGAGCAAGCAGGACGGGGATCCTGCGTTTGCACGTGGGGGCTGCACACCAGCAAGGATGCGCACGGTGTGTTTCCACATGTCCTGCTCAGCACCAGATCCTTAGCCACCTTGGAAAGTCCCTCCTTGTAACAACAGAACCAGGAGGCAGAGCCCTTGCTGTACAGGGGAGAGAAGTTCATGAAAGTTCACCTCCACCAGAGACCATCAGAGAGCGCCACAGGAGCCCCTCGGAGCCCCAAGCCACCTGCACAGTGACTCTGTGACTAGGAGAGCTAACACTGGTGCATGTGACAGGGATACAAGCCTTGGCTGATGTCACATCCAGCAGACACGTTAGGCCAGAGGATCCCTGTGTGCCCGGAGCCCAAGACAGCAATGCCTGCTCTAGAACACAAAACTCCAATGGGAAGGGGCTTTATTCCCGACTTGAGTGACACCACAGCGGGAGATCACACACACACAGGATTCACTACCCAAAGAGATGGTGGAAAACGCGATAGGAAGGTCCCAAGAGATGTGTCTGAGGTCCCACTGCCAGGCTGGGTCACCTACAGCACCAGGCCCCTCTCAGCTCTACTAGAATCATCTCTCCTCGGGTCCCACATTCAAACCTACAGTGGGGGAAGCTGGGGCGGGGGAGGGGTTGGGGGGACAACTGTGTGTGGAACTGTGCTTAGGCACATTCTCCTCCCCCAAGCCTGACACTGCACAGGCAGCAAGTCTCGAGCAGCAAAATGTTTGCAGGAAACCAGTGTGATGCACACAGCAGGCATCCTTGCAGCTTGAACCCTGCCCATCACCCTGCCACTGGGCTCCCAAGCCCTTACCTGCACTGGGGCTCCTGCAGCTCTCGGTACCAGTTGTTTCCATCCGCAGCAAGTGCTCAAATGCGTCCTGCTCTGAAGGGTCCAGGATTTCCTTTAAAAACACATCCAGCCTCACACCATCCTGCTGCCGGGGGCTCCTGGAGGCAAGAAGAGCCCAGCTGAAGGCCTGACTCTGGCTTTGGGCGTCAGGAACCCCCACAGACCCACTGCCTTTGGTTGGCAGCGGGCAGGCTTCCGAGGCACGCGTTTTAAAGAAATAGCCCCAACTCGAGTTAGAGAGGTTTAAGCCCTACACCACCCCCTCCTCCCACCCACCCCCCAACCACACCCTAACCACTTCCCCTCCCCCCCACCCCCGCCAACCACCACCTCACCCCCCACACACACCCCACTGGCATTGCAGGCAGCTTTCCCTTCACATCCCTTCGCACATCCTGCGTTCCCCTTCCAGTCCCACCCATGAACTTGCCTTTCCACATCCCAGGGACCAGGATGTGTTGGAGCAAGGAGTTCTTCAGCAAGTAGATACTGCAATTAATGAAGCTAATATAGCAATTAAAGTATCCGAGGTGAAGAAACAATACCGGTCAGTGCTGGATGACTTAAGGTAAATTATGTCCTTTCTTACTGTTTCTTTCTGTTACTGTTTAACAGAAAGTGTCTCATGTTTTTAAAAGCTGGACAATGAAAAAAAGATTGGAAAGCAGTAGAGCCCATGTACTCTTCTGAGCCGCCCACCTTTAAAAAAGGAGAAAGCACTCTGCACGTCAGAGCGACGCTTGGTTGTCATTTGCCTAATTCAGTCACACGTCAAGGCAGTAGAGGGCAGCGCCTGTCCTTTTTCTGCTTTGTCTCCTGCCTTACCAAGAGGAATGTCTATTTTCTGGGCAGTGCAGAGCTGCGTTATATCATTCAAACCTGTAGCGAGAAAAAGCGCCGCTTTTTCAATTCTCCAGCCTTTGTGGAGTTGTCTGCTTCTGGCTATGTGCTTTCTGTAGCTTGGATGACTCTGTGCGTGACCAGTAGAACTCTGTCTGTGTAAGATGTAATGTGCAAGCGTGACAGTTGATTTTGGAGAAAACTAGCAAAGATCTAGCAGGCTTGTAGGGAGGGACTAACAAAACTAAACGTGTGAGTCGAGTATGGGGGAGTTGGTTCAGGTTCTGTAGCACGGCGAATGCATGACTAGAGGTAAAATGAGGCAAGACGTGGTTTTGAGTAGTTAGCACAGGGTTCATGGTAGAAGCTGCATGATTCTACAATATACGCAGAGATTTGAGCAGAAGGAGGAGAATGACAAATGTTTGATGTTTGAATCCCACTGTCTTGTTAAATAAAGCTCTGTGGAAAAGAAAAGGAGCAGTATGTGTCAAAAGCCAAGGAAGCAAGAGCCAGAAGGTAGAAGATGTGCAGGAGGATGGTAAGCTTAAGGAAAGAAAACCTCAGACTGTGAAAGGGGATGAAGTGTTGAAAGAGAATGGAGAAGGGAAGATGGCAGTGGTGGCTGCGGAGCTGGTAGAGTATGTCTTCTAGAAAAAGTGGTAAAATCCGAGGTAGACCTGGAGAGATATATTTCCTGCTTAATTAGGTAGTTCTGAGTCAGTCTACAATTGCCGTTCCTTCCCTTTTAAATGGTGTCATTTTCTACTAGTAAATGTAAAAAATGAATGAATGTGCAGATGTGAAAGGAAAACCTGATTTTATCTTCAGGTTTTTTTGTGTTCTTCTGTTTCAGAGCAAGCTGTAAAACTGAAGTTCCAGGACCTGCTCACAAGACTGATTTACATGAATTCATTAAATGCCCCCCAGCAGTATGTGGAGATTTAGCAAAGCGTTGTTAGGGCATGATTCAATAGATGACCTAAACCTCAGCTCTCATGGTCTTCGTTTCTTACCTAACTTTCCACTATTCCTCTTTACTTGTCTATATCTTTCTTCTACCAGGACACACCATTCTTTTCTGTGAGCCATTTTCTCTCACTGATTTGGCAGAAACTGTTCCAGCTTTGATTCTGCCTGAGCAGTCAAGTTAAAGGAGTCTGTAGAGCAGTCCACCAGGCATCAGGGTTGTGTAAACAAGAGGCTTACACAGCTATGAATAGGAAGAAGGGGATTCAAAAATAGCAAAGTTCAGGTCAGGAAAGCAGAATCATAGAATCATAGAATGTCATGGGTTGGAAGGGATCCCAAGGATCATAGAGCTCCAGCCCCCTGCCACAGGCAGGGCCAGCAACCTCAGGCCTGGATCTACACAAGTTGCCCAGGGCTGCATCCAACCTGGCCTTGAACACCTCCAGGGACGGGGCATCCACCACCTCTCTGGGAAGCCTGTTCCAGCACCTCACCACTCCTTCTGTAAAAAACTTCCCCAATATCTAACCTAAACCTTCCTTCCTTTAGTTTTAACCCCTTCCCCCTTGTCCTGCCATTGTCTATCCTTTTGAAAAGTTGAATCCCCTCCTGTTTATAAGCTCCCTTCAGGGACTGGAAGGCTGCAATGAGGTCCCCCCGCAGCCTTCTCTTCTCCAGGCTGCACTCTGATCAGCTCATCGTATCATAGAAATTCACCCTAATGATAAATCTGACTGAATGGGAAATTAATGAGTGCTACAAGACAGCTATTTCCTTACAGCTGTCCTACGTGGAGTGTTTTGTGATATTTGAGATATTAATTAATATTCATTACCATACGTCATGCTCAGTATCTAACTGGGGGGCTTGGCTGAGAGGCACCGTACCTCTGGCACAAGCTGAGCATTGGTGCCAGATAGTGAGCAGTTGTGCTGTGTATCACATATTTCCAAAGAATGGAGTTACCAACGTGCAAAGTTATGTTGCCTCTTTTTTTGTTTTCCTGGTTGGAATTTCTTGCTTCGTACATGAAGTGAGCGACACCAAGAAATCCCAGCGTGACCAGTAAATAGACTGTTGAGGCTATTGCAGTTAGGTAAAAGGTGCAACAGAAGAGCTGCCTGGGAATTCTTGTCAGAGCAGTAACAAACTCTACTTGTTATAGCACCTGCAATGTTATTTTTTCCCCCATTTTTAAAGTTATTTTGCTTTCTAGTGGTTTCTGCTAAATTAGCTGTGATCACTCCTGAATTAACCATGTGCAAACATCTATTAGGATGATGGACTGACTTGCAATTTCAGTTTCTTCCTAACAGAGGTGACTGAGCCACATGAGCCTACTGAGCTTAATAAATTGGAAATCCTAGCATTTTTTCATGGCTAATTTGGTAAAGATGACTAACATCAGACTGAATGGCATTTGATATGCTGGATGCTATCAATCCATGTTAATAAAATTGGGTTTTCTTACTGATGGGAAGTGTCACTAGAAATGGAAGGGGGGATGGAAGTGCTTCTCCTTTTCAGGCTGCCCTGTGATTTTTTAAAAAGCAAAAAATGAGACTTCTTCCAAAGCTGTGACCAGAAAAAAAAGAAGTTTACAATTAAAAAAAGCGCGAAGGAGGAAGCACGAGGAGTGTGTAGCTCCTGCATCTGCTAAAGAGAAAAAAAGGGACAAGGCCCTTTCAAAACCAGAGAAGGGGGGAATGGGCAAAACAGACTCAACTCAGCATAAAGGAAAAGTAATTTATTACACTACAGCTACACACCCAGTGAACCAGAGTCTGGTAATGAGAAGCGCGGCCAGGTCTTGAAGCACCTTCCCTCCACTCCTCCCTGCTTAGCAGACTTAAACCTCATCACGATTTTACTCCCTTCTTCCCTCCCAACATGGTGCAGGGAGGGGCAGGGAATGGGGAGTGGCGTTCCGAGCAGTTCCTTACAGGCTGCTTTCCTTCCTTAACAGGGAATGGGGGTTTTCAGTCCCTTCCTCCTGACTTGTCTTCCCTCTTAGCTGGAGGGGGCATTCCACACACCCCCTTCTGCTGCTGCATCGTGGAGTCCCACCCACAGCAGACAGTCCTCCACCAACCTCTCCAACCTCAGTCCTTTCCCACTGGGCTTCAGCTCTTCCCCAGCAGCCCCGGATTGGGTCACTGCTATGGGTGCAGTCACAAATCACAGTGTCTCTCAGTCTCTCAGTCTCTCCACGGCATCATCACCCTCCCCCCAGCAAACCTGTTTTGGTGCGAATCTCGCCCTTGCTCATCTCTGTGCCTCTGTCTCTCTCCATGGGCTGCAAGTGCTGGCAGGGGCTGGCTCCAACGCGGGTCACAGCATCTCCTGTCTGTCTCCCACTGCTCCACCCAGCGTGGAGCCTCTCCAGGGCATGACAGGACTTTTTTCTTAACAAAATATCCTGGTTATGTGGTCAGACGGGCAGAAAGAAATCCAGCATGTAAAATGTGGTTGGTGTTCTTTCTTCCTCCCCAGTTCCTCTATGTTAGCTGTGTATCCAGTAGTCAGCCTCAGTCCTGAGTCCTTTTGTGCAAATATGAAAAATCATTTAGCTAATTGACAGCTTCTTTCCTATTAATGCTTGTTTGCATCTGACAGCCTATCATTCTGTCACTTCAGGTAGAATACATTGTGTTACTGACCACTAGACATCAGTTTCTTCTTACTGAATTTAGTTGGAGAGCGGTTCACTGAGAAGAAAGGACTTTCATGTGGTACCAGAAATCACTTTAGAGATCAGATTCTATTCCCAATTCCACCAGCAATGCTCTTTGCAAAGTGCTGCTGCAGCCATGACTTCCTTAGGGCTCCCACAGGCTTTCAGTGAATTTAAAAAAAACAAAACTCTCCACATATTTTGAAACAACTTCTATCAGATTTCTTGGATTTTGGTTAATCTGTGCTGAAAGTATTGTTGTGGATAAGTAACAAACACTCAGAAGACATGCCTGGATAAGTCTGGTGGGAAAGACTGCATGCTGGCCACAAGCACTCAGGAGAGGTCCTCTGCTAATAATGTAAAGATATCCAGCAAAGTAGAGGAAATTAAAAATCTTTAGCTAAGACAATATTAACCTGGCATTTATTGCATTAAGATGACATTTTAATTTGACATCTTCATTTTCATTTAATGCTGTATCAGATAGCAAATACTAAACTCGATTTCCTAAGTGGAGAGGCAGCATAGAGGACTAAAGCTTCTTAACATCCCTAAAGCAAATCAAAGGTTGTGGATGCATGCTCTTTAGTGTTCATGGGAAGCAAACACACACCTGCAGTAGCCTATGCAGATCCCCAAAGAGCTTGGTTCTGATGACACTAGAGGGAGTCCTGATGCTGCAAGAAAATTTTCTTCCTGTACCAAGCCTCCTCCTTGGCCAGAAAGGCCACGGGTTTGTGATTGTAATAACAGCGTTCTCAATACTCAGCCACACAAGGTGCAGTCCTGTGAGGGATGCACAAGGGGGAATCGGCTCTTCTGACTCAATCCAGTGCTGTTGACATGGTGCACGCAGGCTTTTGGTGTGTGGAGTCACGTTGACCTACTGATCCTTCCAAGCTTTGAAAGAATACAGGGAGAAAAAATGCAGGCTGCAGAGATCAATTGTTCAGGGCTATCCTAAAATCTATTCCGAAGGATGTAGTACAAACTATATGCCTACTCTCTTGAGAACACTGACAAAGTTAGCAGGCAGCTGCTAGTAAGACAGGTCACATGTAAATTCCAATAGATTTGGAGTTACTTTTGATTGCTTTTTGTAAAGTTAGTAGCCTGTGGTAACTGTGTGAGCGTGCCCAGCTACGATTTACTGACAGCTCCATTTTTATGAGCTAACAACGATCTTGGAAACAAGAGGCTTTTTCATTTCACTCCTGAGGTAGTATGGAACAAGAGATACATCTTTCCAAAGAACTGAGGGGTAGGCACTGGCACAAGCTTTATGTACCCAATTTTATCTGATTGCTCAGGTAAAGTGATGCATTTGTACAGTCAGCTCTGTGACAGGTTGTTTGGGATGGGATTTTTCCTCCCGTCCCTCCCCCCTTGTTTTGCCAACAGGAAGGGAAAACTCTTTGCCCAAGGTGAGGTGACCCCAACGACATCGCCATGTGTTCTGACCCTTAAATGCAAAGTGGGTTCAAGATGGTTTGGCCCAAAAAGCACATGAGTGTTGAATGCCAGGACAAGGTCAGGGATAGATCCAGGGCCCAGGAATTCTCCTCCTGTTCCCCAGATGGCCTTGTCTCCTCATCCCGCTACCCCAACACTCATCAGACATCAGCCATGGTGGAGAAAATTCATTGCTTTCTTGGAAGGCTTTGAGATTGCCCCAGCCTGTCTCTTTACACCACCACCCCGACCTGCCTCGCCACATGTGATATCACGTGTGTTCCTGTCCCTATAGCAACGGGCCTGCCCAGTGTGGCCAGTATCTTCCCAGCATCCTGTGCAGGTAGCAGCCAGCAGTGTCAGTGCGGGTGCAGTTGGATACATTTCCCAACGTGGGGGTTTGCTCCCTCCAGCTCCTCTTTGGGAGCTTCTCTGGGTTCATTAGCCCATCCTCACTGGACCGATACAGGTCAGACATTTACGGATCCTGCAGCTGACAGACAGCTTCCCAAACCAGGTCCTACAATCCTTGGACTCCGGCCCGGGGAAGCTATTTGTTGGACGGCGAGCTTCTCCTTGTCATCTGCCCAGGTAGCCAACTTCTTCTCTGTTTTTTTCCTTTTTCACTCCTGTTATTGCTCTCCTCCTCCCAATTTTCATTCCCCGACTCTCCTTGTGGAGTCACGAACCACCAAACCCTGCCAGGGTCTGACTGGGAGCTGAGGAAAAACGGGGAAGCCCCAAACCAAGCCCTCCCCGGCTTCCCCCTCCGAGCTCCCTCTGCGTCCCTGCCCTGCCCCATGACACATCTCAGGTTTATCGGCAGAAAACTCCTCAATTCCAAATCTCTTCCTGATCCCTTGCGCCGCAGCAGAGCTTTAGGAACAAAAATGGCTAAATCGGGATAGTTTTAAACCGGACTTGGCTTTCTGGCAGCCGTTTGACGTCCCCCTTGACTGGTAGCCATTTAACGTCCCCCATGACTGGCAGCCGTTTAACGTCCCCCTTGACTGGCAGCCGTTTAACGACCCCCATGACTGGCAGCCATTTAACGTCCCCCTTGACTGGCAGCCATTTAACGTCCCCCTTGACCAGTGGGTGTCCATCCCCACCACCATCATCATCCTTGCTGGGGAACAAAACAAAGTGCTGCGCTTGGGGGCTCCCAGCCCCTCTGCTCCCCTGACCGTAACCCTCCCCCTTTTTCTTTGCAGTTGACATGGATGATGAGGATGCCCGGTGCCTGCTAGATGTCATTTGGTAAGGGAAACGCCATGGTTTCAGGAAGGCGGGAGGGTGGGAAGGAGCTTCTGCCGCTTCCCCAGTGCAGCGTTAGGTCTCCCGGAGCCAGAAATCCTACGAGGCGCGTTCCAAAGGGGTCCCAGCCCTACAAACCCTTCCTGATTGATGGCTGGCATCCCTCAGAGGGCTCCGGGCTGTCCCGGAGGAGGTTTGGCACTTGTTGCCTACCCTGTTGCCGCGTCATTTTCATTCAGCATTGATGGCCAGAGCTCACTGGGAAGAGGGAGACGATGGCGGTGTTGGGAAGAGCATTTACCTTCCCCGACATGCCTCAGGCCTGTGACAGAGCCGCTGGCTTCCCGACCTGCCTACGCCCTTGGGTTCCATTAGCTAAGGGAGCTTAATTGGAACCGGGCGCGACACTGCCGGCGTGGCGTGCGCCTCATGTCCCCCCTCAAACTTTTTCCTCCCGCTTTTGTGTCTTGCAGTGACCCTCAGGCCTTGAATGACTTCCTACACGGATCCCAAAATGTGAGTGGCGACTTGGATCTCTGCGCCAAGACCCTTTTTTCCCTGGGAGTATTCCCACATATTTTTGGGCTCTGTTCTCTCAGAGGAAAGTAAATCTCATCTTTTTAACTACAGATCAACAGCGATGATCTCCTGGACAGCATAGGAGATGCAGCCAGTGCCTTTCTGGAAGATGCCGGGGTATGTATTTTTAATTGATACTCAAGGAATGACGGGGTCAGACTCCCCTGGGAATGCCAAAGCGCTTTCAGGTATGAGGGCAAGGGCGCCCATGGCGCCCTCCCCTCCCCTCCAAGGTGGTTAGCAAAATGTGTCGGGTGAGTTGACTGAAAGTCCTCTTTGCACCTGAGCTCAATTCCTTCTCCTCTCTTCTTCCTCCTTCCTCCTCCTCCTCCCCACGCCGCTGACCATCTGTCTCCCCAGCTCCACATGCAAGAGCACTCCGGCAACCTGCTGAGCACTGGGCAGAGTCCACCTGCCACCAGCCCGGACTTTGATTTTTTGGAGGAGATCTTGGGGTCCCCCTTGGGCGGCAGGACCAACCTGGAGAACTGGGACCAGCCGTGTGACATCCTCCAGCAAAGCCTGCTAGAAGCCAACATCACTGAACAGATGTTAAAAGCAGAAGCTGAGCTGGATCCGGGCCCCCTGCAGGTTCCCACCCTTCAGCCTGTGGTACACATGGCCACCAATGGTACCCCGCAGACCTGCACCGGCCCGTGCTCCTCCACCCTGGTGAACGGCCAAGGTCAAGCGGTGACGGTAACGCCAAGTCCTGCACCAGGCCAGGCGCCCGTCGCCCTCCCGCCTTCCACCACAGGTTGGTACCCAAGCCAGGGAGGGTATCCCAAACAGCGTGCATTCACTGTGAGCTCGGGGCAGTGGGGCAAAGCCTGTCACGCCCGTGTGCGGTCAAATGGCCACTCATTTCCTTTTCATAAACCTCCGGGATTTTTGGAGAGGTGGGGAGGGGAGAAGGGGTGAATTCCGGGATGTTGTTATTTATTATGTAGGTTTTGGGTAAGGGGGTGAGCGGGAAAGCAGCAGTTTGAAACTAAAGGGTGAAAGGTTGAGGAGTGAACATGGCATCGCGCTGGTTTGGTTAATGACGGTGGACAGCGTTGGAAAGCGGGGAAGGGGGCAGGGGGGTGTGCATCCAAAAGACTGACATGGTGTTTCCCTTGCAGACCAGTACATCTCCTCCTTGACCTGCTCACAGGGCCTCTCCTCCGCTTCTTTCTCATGGCCATCATCCTTCTCCTCCTCCTCTTCCTCGGCTATTGCAGCCTCTTCCAGCATCCTGATGCCCTCACCAAGCCGGAAACGTCCGTTGCCGCAGCCACCTACCCCCACCCACCCAACCAAACTGCGGGTGAAAGACAGTGGGGGTTCACCATCCCTCACTGGGGACAAAGCCGCTCCGGCGCCAGGCAGCGGGGATGAGGGTGCTTTTCCATCACAGAGCAAACGTCCCAGCAAGACCCCCGATGAGGCACAGAGGTGCATCCGCCTCCTCCTGAAGGTCAGGGAAGAAGCAGGGCGCATCAAGGTGGTGCACAGCACCGTGGTGTACCCTGTGTACCAGCGCCCTGCCAGACGCCACGTCAAGAAGGGATCCAGCCCCACGGCACAGGCACCGGCGGGAAGATGAAGGGCACAGTGGATCACCTTGCTCCATCTCCCCCCCAGACACAACCTTTACTGCCGCCTCCTGCTTTGCCTAACCTTCCTCAAAAAACCTGGATGTGTTGCTGGACGCCCTTCTACACACACCCCCACCTCCCACCTCCAAGTCTTCTTCACACCCCCGGAGCATTTGTGGGATCCATTAATCCCATCTCCTTTAATCCCGGATTGATTAATCCCAGATTCTTTAACCCCTGGATCAATAAATCCTGGATCCTGAAATCCCAGGTTGATAAATCCCAGAACGTTTTAATCCCAGATTGCTTCAGTCTCACATCTCTTAATCCCAGATCACTTAATCCCAGGTTGTTTAATCCCAGATTGGTGATTTGGTTTTTCTCTGCCGCCCAGGGGCGTTCCTGAGACCTCCCCGAACCCTCTAAAACCCCTCTGGAACCTGCACTGATGTGTCCCGGGGCGGGGGGGGGGTTAGCTGGAGGAACCCCCCACCATTGAAGGAGGGGGATGGAGAAACATGGTGTGGGGAAAAGGGAGGTATGGGGGCGAGGTGCTGTGATTCAGGGCTAGTTTGGGACCAAATTCCTCTCTGGGTGGTCCCCACTGAGGTATGTACAGGGTAGTTGGGGGGGCAGGGTGAAGGGGGTAACAAGGGGGGTTTGTGGGTCAAGGTCAAGGGGTTCACAGTGCTCCGGAAGCCCCTGCTTGGGTTCTGGTAGCCCCCAGCGATGGGGTGGTGGGAAGAGGGGAATGGGGGGAGGGAAGGCCTAGGGGATTTGAAGGGTGGGGTGAGGTTTCAAGCAGGACACTTCTCAGGGCTGGGATTAAGGGTGTAAGGTTGGGATTAGGGCGGGATTAGTGTTGAGGGTGGGAATTGGGGATAGGACGGAAATTGAGGTAGGGATTGGGGCTAGGATTCGGGGTTTGAATTTGGGATTTGGGGGTTGGATTTCTTGTTTGGACTGGGATTGAGACTGGGGTTTTGGGTAGGGATTGAGATTTGGGGCTGGGATTTGGGATAGGCTTGAGGTTGGAACCGAGAGTAGGCTTGGGTTTGGGTTTTGGGGTCAGGTTTGAGATGAGAGTTTGGTTTGGGATTGGGGTTGGGGATTGAGATTAGGAGTAGGTCGCTGGGTGGTCCTCTCCCTCTACTCTGCCCTGGTCAGGCCCCACCTGGAGTATTGTGTCCAGGTCTGGGCTCCATGGTTTAAAAAGGACAGCGATCTCCTGGAGAGAGTCCAAAGAAGGGCTACAAAGATGATTAGGGGCCTGGAGCATCTCACCTATGAGGATAGGCTGAGTAAATTGGGACTCTTCAGTCTTGAGAAGACTAAGGGGGGACCTAATTAAAGTCTATAATTATCTCAAGCGAGGGATGCAGGAGGAATCAGCCAGCCCCTTTTCAGTGGTCAGTGGAGACAGGACAAGGGGCAATGGATGCAAACTGGAGCACAAGAAGTTCCGCACCAACATGCGGAGGAACTTTTTCCCAGTGAGGGTGACAGAGCCCTGGGACAGGCTGCCCAGGGAGGTGGTGGAGTCTCCTTCTCTGGAGATATTCAAGACCCATCTGGACGCCTAGCTCAGTGATATGTCCTAGGGAGCCTGCTTTGGCAGGGGGGTTGGACCCAATGATCTCTTGAGGTCGCTTCTAACCCCTGCAATTCCATGATTCGATGATTTGAGTAAGTGGTTGGACTGCTGAGGGGAGACATTTGGGCTCAAATATGTCTGCTAGGACACAGTGCAAGCTCGTACCATCTGGACGTTTCTCTGCACCAATTCAGTGGGCTTGAGTTCAGCAATCTGCTAATAACATAAGCTAGTAACATATCTGTGAAGGTACAGATCATTAAGAGGGTGGCTGAGTTGTGATAGTGCAGCATTGTTATATCATGAAAGTTGGGTCTCAGATGAAAAATGCTGACAATTTTTAGGGAAACAAAACCCTTTCTTGATTCACCATCAAGCATTCAGGATGAAGAGTAATCCAAGGGATTTTGGAGAACATCTTTACTGTGCAGTTTTTTTGCTATCATCACATAGTTATCAATCATAAGACCAGAGAAAAGATACACCGTCCCTGCCAATACAGGCTCTTCTGCTGTCCTGCGCTGTGACACATACCTTCCCTCCTGGCTCCTTTGGCCAGAAAAGCCCGGCACCTACTCACAGCAGCACACCTATCGAGGGACTTTTGATCCAAAAGCCCCGAGGAACTAAGAGGACACAGTTGCTCTCCCCTACCCACATAAAAGGCCATCTCAGGTGGGAGAAATCAAGAGGAGTTTTGCAGCTCAGGGGACCCAGCAAAGCCCCACCAAGGCAGCATCGCCTCTCCCACAGCAAGAGCTGCTGAAGGGGAAACAACCACGGTGTCAGGACCCAAAATATGGAACCCTGCAGGTTCCACAGCTCTCCATAGAGAGCCAACCCTTACTATGCAAGAGGCTCTAGGCCCACTGGTTTCTGCCCAATACATACTGAACAAAGAATCACCCGCAGAGGGTCCTGGGTTACAACCCCCCTAAAAGGACTCCCCTCATCTCTTGCACGGGGGCACAGGTCCATGAGGGCACCAGAACTACACACCTGGGTGCTGCTGCAGCGGTTGCAGGTTCCCTGCTTGTAAAACAAACTTGCTGTGCAAAGCTGGCAGCCTTACAGGCTCGGGCACCCAAGGTGCCACCCCATGCACGACCCCACGGTCATGGCTGACGTGCAGGATTCTAACCCAACTCTTGGGAAGAGCAAGCAGAGACAAACAGGGCTCCAGCCTCAGTGAGACTTCTCCAGCACAGGGCTGCTTTCCTGCCACACAGAGCCACGTACAGCAAATCCCCCTTTTCACCAGCTTCCAACCCAGCTACAGGCTGCCTCTCTGCTCCCTTGTTTAATTAAATCTAGGCTGGGGGAGATCACAGACCATGTCACAGACATCACTGCCACCATCCTGCTGGTTGGACATCTCGTAAAAACCCAAGCCTCCAGTCTGCTGGCAGCCCCCAGGCTCTGCTCTGCAGGCAGAGGTTTGGGTCTCTGTAACAGGAGCCCACTTTTGCCCCACCTTGGCCTGTGGGACACACCTGGCACTGCTGTCACCTCCCCTCAGTTTACACACTGTATCCAAAACCAGTTTTATATACAGGAGGAAGAGACAGGCCTCTTCAGAGACCATGAGACTATACCTCAACAAGTCATTTGCCTTCAGGACAGCCTGACCCACCCCCATGGTGATCCCCAGCCTGGGGGAGCCCATGGGGTTGTCAAGCCCCACACTCATACTGACAAAGAACGATCGAGTCCCAGCAGGGTGGCAAGTTTGGCGCAGCCCAGAGCCCAGGGCAGAAAGGTAGGGACACCCAAACCCTGGGCAGGGATCACACACCCAGCCAGTCGCAGGGCCTTCAGCTCACAGTCCTGGCCAAGACTCACAGACATGAAGCCAGCTCCAGCCCCATGCCAGGATGACGGCAACGGGCCACCTAAGGGCCACGTGTCCTCCTCCTCTTTGCTGGATGATTTTAAAACTTTCTTGGAAAGACTCACACAAAACTCGCCTTGGCCATCTGGGAGGGCAGTGAGAGCACAGCTACAGAGAGCTATCGCACGCCCCTTAGTCTGTAGGCAGGGACATACCACCTCGCTTTGGAACCCAGACTGTAGACCTTTCCAGCTGGACAGAAATGCCTCGGTGCTGTACCCCACTTGGAGAGCAAGCAGGACGGGGGTCCTGCGTTTGCACGTGGGGGCTGCACACCAGCAAGGATGCGCACGGTGTGTTTCCACGTGTCCTGCTCAGCACCAGATCCTCAGCCACCTTGGAAAGTCCCTCCTTGTAACAACAGAACCAGCAGGCAGAGCCCTTGCTGTACAGGGGAGAGAAGTTCAAGAAAGTTCACCTCCACCAGAGACCATCAGAGAGCGCCACAGGAGCCCCTCGGAGCCCCAAGACACCTGCACAGTGACTCTGGGACTAGGAGAGCTAACACTCGTGCATGTGACAGGGATACAAGCCTTGGCTGATGTCACATCCAGCGGACATGTTAGACCAGAGGATCCCTGTGTGCCCGGAGCCCAAGACAGCAATGCCTGCTCTAGAACACAAAACTCCAATGGGAAGGGGCTTTATTCCCGACTTGAGTGACACCGCACTGGGAGATCACACACACACAGGATTCACTACCCAAAGAGATGGTGGAAAACACGACAGGAGTCACTGAGCAGCAAAATTTGTGCAGGAAACCAGTGTGATGCACACAGCGGGCATCCTTGCAGCTTGAACCCTGCCCATCACCCTACAACAGGGCTCCCAAGCCCTTACCTGCACTGGGGCTTCTGCAGCTCTCGGTACCAGTTGTTTCCATCCGCAGCAAGTGCTCAAATGCGTCCTGCTCTGAAGGGTCCAGGATTTCCTTTAAAAACACATCCAGCCTCACACCATCCTGCTGCCGGGGGCTCCTGGAGGCAAGAAGAGCCCAGCTGGAAGGCCTGACTCTGGCTTTGGGTGTCAGGCACCCCCACAGAGCCCACTGCTTTTGGGTGGCAGCAAGCAGGCTTTCGAGGCACGAGTTTTAAAGAGAAAGCCCCAACTGGAGTTGAGAGGTTTAAGCCCTACACCACCCCCTCCTCACCATCCCCCAACCACACCCTACCCCCCCACCCAGCCCCCGCCCCCGCCAACCACCACCTCAGCCCACACACACACCCCACCGGCATTGCAGGCAGCTTTCCCTTCCCTTCACACATCCTGCCTTCCCCTTCCAGTCCCACCCCTGAACTTGCCTTTCCACATCCCAGGGACGCAGGACAGCCCCCGGGGCACGCTCCATAGCGCATGGGGCTGGGTGCTTGAGGCACAATCAGCAGGTCAAGCACCCGTTGAAAGGAGAGGCAGAAAATCAGCCAGGGGCTCTTAACCACAAGACACCCCCCACCCCCGGCCATCCCTGCCCCAGGCGCCACATCCATCACCCTGCCTGGCCTGGCCTGGCCTGCCCAGGGTCTCCTCGGGGTCCTGGGGAATCTCTCACCTGCATCAGTTGGTGAGGCGCTACCAGGGCCCAGGCAGGCAGCCCCGGCCCGGGCAGGCTGGGCACCGTGCGCCAGGAACCGTGGCTGCCGAGCAAAGGCAGGAGCGGGAGTGGGAGCGGGACTGGCGCTTCTGATAAGCAAAGTGTTTCTCCTGGGGGATGGGGACAGCCATCGCTTTCCCTTTTGCTCTGAGATGGCCGATCCTGTGTGTGAGACCGAGACCAGAATCTTTTGGCCCAAGGTAAACTTTCGGGCTTCGCCCATATTTCGTATTACAGCTGCTGCTGCTCGTAGGCACCCTGGCCCTCCTTTGCTTCTTTCATCAAACTGTTCAGAAAAATAGGCCACTGCTCTTTTGTAGGGCCCCGGCCGCTGAGCCAGGACTCCCAGATCCAGGCCTTGCTTTCCAGGGGAAAAGAGCCAGAGGGGTTTAGTACCATCAGGTAGGCCCGAAGCCAGGGCCTTCATTAGCTGCTTCTGGAGTGTTTCACATGCAGTCTGGGCTTCTTGAGACCAAGGTAATTGAATAGAATTGTTTCTCCAAAGTTCACTAAAAGGTTCTACTCTTATTCCATAATTATAAATCCATAATCAACACCAGCCTGTGCTTCCCAGAAGGGTTCTGAGTTCTTTTACCAGCTGAGGGAGGGACGGGGTCTGCAGATGGCTTCTTTTTGTTCTTTTCTCAATTCTCCTTGTCCTCCTGACAGTTTGTAGGCATCAGGGATAAAAAGAGAGTTTCTTCTTGCTGCCGCTTAGCTCCCTCCATTGCCAGTTTGTTGGTTGTCTGTGTCATCCGGTAGAGAGTAACAGGCAATTCGTTACGAATTTTAGGTGAAGCCATTTTATTAGGTGAAACCACACAGATTATACACCTTTATTACTGCAAATGTGGCAAGCTGAAAAATTGCTAATTGGTTACACACACTGTTCACACTGTATTGATTGGTTAGTAATTATATCGAGTTCTGATAAATCTATCTTATAACTAAATATTGTTAGTTTAATGCCTAAAAGTATCCTCACACCTGCTCTTATGGTTGGTTCTTAACATGTTCCGTTACTCCCAAATATCTTCCCATAACTGCTTCTTGGTTTAGGGTAACAAGGCCACTGTGTTTTGAGAATTTGAGTATTAGGATCCTCGCAGCATGAGTAACTTTTCCTCTCTCATGGGAACAGAAGAATATTGTCAGGGCCTAAATCTTGGCAGAAGAGAGCTAGGCTGCTAGCAGGCCTGCTGTCTTCCCCAACAATTCCCCTTTTTTGTACTTGTGTTACAAAAATTGCCTGTAGAGATTTCTGCAGGGCCCTTTGCAGAAAGCTCAACAAACATGGCAGTAAGAGTAAGACAACTACTACGACTGCTAAAATCAGCAATCTGGTTTTGGCCATTGACAATATCCATCCTGAAATTCCCCACTCATGAAACCAATTGTCCAGTCCAAAGGATCCGTTTTCTTGTTGTATCTTTTCTGTTTGATCTGTTAATTTCTGAATGCTGGCATGAATCGACTGAGAGTGGTCAGACAGATTCATGCAGCACATGCCATCAAAATCTTGACACCCACTCTGTGAGGAATAGGAAATCAGTTGCTGCACCATTGTGTAAGGTGGCATGTTGTCTCACAGAATCCACATCTGTAGCTAAATGCCTTAGCTACCTTTGCTGTTGTATTTGTTTGCTTTGCCAATCAGGAGTGTCAGGAGTGTTTGAGTGTAGGTAACAGCAGCTTCTTTTCTGATACAGGCACCCATTGTAGTCCACAGCCTTAGGCTGTGCAGAAGTCACTATTTCACTAATCTACAGGTGTATTTCAAAGACTCTTAAATAGTTCAATATGTCCTATAGCAAAATTGAAGTCCACCGTGGTTGCAGTTGGAAAACTTGACTTCAGTTACTGGGATCAGGATCTCGTCCTGGTTTATGCAGGCTTGCTTTCTTCTGGATCCACGGCTTCATCCACTTGGCTGGTACTCACTTGGTTCCCGTATCTGTAATGACACAGGCAGATCTCCTTCCCCAAGTTAGTACCTGTAACTTCATTTTTTACCTAACAGCTGACATTGACTTTCTTTGATCCCTTCCAAAACACCTTTTAAACCTACTCCATGTTTCACTCTTGGAGGTACCAAACTGTCCTGTGGCAGACTTAAATAGTTCAAAACATAAAGAACTTTGTTTAGTCGATCAGCTGGAGAGATGTCCTTCTCTCTCCCTTTTTGTTTATGAAGCAAATGCTTGAAAGTTTGATTCATATGTTCCACCATGGCTTGGCCTGTGGGCGAATGTGGTGTCCCTATGACATGGGTAATGCCCCATAACTGGAAGAAGGTTTGTGTTGCCTGTGCTATAGATCCTGGGCCATTGTCAGTTTTGATTTCATGGGGTACCCCAAGTGCTGCTATGGCAGAGCGCACATGGCATTGGACATGTTTACTAGATTCCCCCATTTGTGCAGTGGCCCCACACTGCCAGAGAAAAAGTATCTTTACAAACATGGACATACTTTTGCTGACCAAATTCTGGGACGTGTGTAATGTCCATTTGCCAGACTTGTAGTGGGCCTGTGCCATGAGGATGGATGCCCAAGGCAAGGCCACTGGTGAACTGCTGACAGTCTGGGCACAACTGTACAATCCCTTTAGTATCGGCAACTGACAGGTGGTATTGTCGATGAAGCACCTTGGCAGATTGATGAAAGAATTCATGCGATCTCTGAGCTTGTGCAAAGTGGTCTGCTGAGGGAGCAGCCCATGCCGGTGCTACCAGCCTGTCTGCTCTCTGATTTCCTTCTGCCAGACCTTGAGTTAGTCCAGTGTGGCTGCGAATACGGATAACAAAATACTGATGCTGTTGGTTAGACAGTAGGAGCCATAATTCTTTAAACAACCTATACAATCTTTCCTCTGAAATTCCTTTCAGTACTGCCTGTTCCATTCGGGTAGCTATTCCCACCACACACAGTGAATCATAGACTATATGAACCGGTTCGGCTTTCCACTTGTCAAACACTTGTACAACCTCCTGCAACTCCAACTGCTGAGTTGAGTCTTGGGCTCCTTCTAATGTGTTTGATTGATGACTGTGACTCCTATGTCAGGATCCCATCAATGGGTATATGTATTTTTTATTTTGTTACTAATAACTTCCAGGGCCTTTTTAGCTTCTTCTGACAGGCTTCTCGGTGCTCCTGCAGCACCTCCTCCCTTTAGCAAGTCTACTAAAGGTTCCAGTGCCCTATTTGCAATGCCACACAATGGTCTAACCCAGTTAATATCTCCAAGCAGCTTTTGAAAATCATTTAACATGCTGACCTCAGCTCGGATCTCAGTCTTTTGAGGTGTTATGGTACTTTTATCAATCTGCCAACCCAGATATTTCCACATTGGCTTCTTTTGAATTTTCTCTGGAGCAATCTGTAACCTCTTGCTTTTCAAATGCACAGTTAACTCATGAATCAAACTTTCAATGTCCAAGCTTTTTTCCGCAATCAGTGTATCATCCATGTAATGATAAAAGATTAGATCAGAATGTGCTTTTTGTACTGGAGCAAGTGCCCAGGCTACATAAGTCTGGCACATAGTTGGTAAATTTTTCATGCCTTGTGGAAGTACTACCCCACAAGGTATACTTGTGGAAGTATACCTTTTCATGGGTTCATTTTTGTTTCTAGTAGGGACTGTAAAGGCAAATTTTTTGTAAGCATCAGGGTGTAAAGGAATAGTGAAAAAAAACCCCAAAATCCCAATATTTTAAAAATTTTGGCATGTTCCACAGACTTGTGGAAGGCTTGATATGACTCATAGTTGCTTCCGTATTAGATATTGTAGGTGGGCAAGTGGGTTTTTTTGAGTAAGCAGACATTGATCAACCCATTGATCAATCAACAGGGTTTTTCTATTTTTCAGGTTAAATTTTTAAAGTAAGCTGCCCACTTTCAATGGTTGCTATCAAAAATCCTTTTGCTTAGTAACCAGTCTTGCTCCCAGTTGGCTAAGTGCATCCCTCCTCCACAAACAAAGGGGAACTTGCATCACGTACTGATGAATTCTGCAAACCGACGCGTCAGACAAATGACATTGCAAAACACCAGCACTGATTTTTGTAGCATGTATTCCCCCCACCCCCATGACGGTTGCACCTGGCATTTCTAGGACAGTTTTCCTCCTGTGGTCTGTGTTATAGTCTTCTGGTTTGGAGTGACCCCGCCATTCCTGCTGTAATGAGAATGGGACCGAGTTTTGCCATCGGTGAATAAAATGTACTTGATAAGCTGTATCGGATTCAGCAGGTGGGAACAAGTTGTGAAGCAGGCTTTCTTTTGCACTTGGTCTCTTGCAGCTAACAAGGTTCTTCTTCCATCTTCTCTTTCTGCTTGCCTTACGCATTACATTTCTGCCTATGGAAGCATGTCTCTGATGTAGCTAACCCTCTGAGTCCCTCTCAAGCAGCAGTGAACTTAGCTGCTCCTTCCCTTCCTGCTTACTGTGGTTGTCATCAAGGTGCCCCATGTGCATTCAGCAAAAAAGGCACTCCTGGCTGCTCCTGAGAGGCCAGTCCCAAAGATAGAGCCCATAGTGCTGGGTCATCTCACTTGCTTTCTCCTGTCTTTGTGTAGTTTGAATCAGAGGAATTGTTCCTAGCCTGTGTTGAACCTGAGCTACGGTCCTCTTCTTTCCTCGCTAGCTGTATAGTCAGAGCCCTGGTCCTGAGTTTGTTTAGCATCAAGTGAGTGGTTTTTCTTCTGTGTGAGCCTGTCCTTACCTCTGTCAGTCACGGGAGGAAGCGGACAAGTCTTATCTTCCAATGCCTGCACACGACAGATGAAAAGAGAGCAGCAATGTACCTGTTTGAGGCTTTTCCAACAGAGGGAGGATTGCTTCCACATTTCCAAAGACTCCCACCTGCAGATGCCTGAGCGTAAGGATTGGGGTCCCACAGTGTGTGAAAGGGATAGGGAGGGAGAGGGAGTCCTTTGTTTCCCTTCTGCATGGGCTGAAATGGGTTTAGGGCTCCTTGCAAATTCTGGTTTTAATGCTGTTTTAGGGAGGTGTGGGGAGAAAAGCTTCTTCTTCTTAGCTGGCTGTTTGGGGGACAGTGATTGATTGGCTTGTCAAGGCTTGTGTAGGTCTTTGTCCAAGTCTTACAGTGAAGCAGGCAACAGAAACTGGCATCTTGGCGTAGCTTCTCAAATTCTTTGATGCTGAGGGATCTCCTCCACTTGCAAACACAGGGCTCTGGCTCCTCTAGAAACATGGTTTCTGTTTAGACTGGCTTTCCTTGTGGCTGTCCTTTTGGGCGAGGCTTGGCACCACTCAGTCAGTACCCACAGGGATGCTAGGAGTTCCTGGCAGGGAAATCAGAAGTTTTGATCTAAGATTCAACAAATCCTCTCTGTGGAAAAGAGCCAAGGGGGAGGGGGTAGAACTGTGCTACGGGCACTGGCTTTCTCTGGCTCTCAACAGTTGGAATGATTTTGAGCGCATTTCACAAGTTTATAGGTCATTTTCGTCTCTTTTGAGAATACAGAATCCCTATGGATACATATGGTTTCAAGGAACAGCAGAATTAAATGCTGTTAGTGCATTAAAGGCTGTTTTGGTTGAATGTGCATATTACTGGGTTTAGGTACGCATTGGTCTCCCAAGACAAGTCCATGATGTATTTGTGCTTGTCTTACTGTGAGCAGCACCTGTTCCCAGCAACAGCCACTTCTTGTGAAGGGTGAGAGGGCTTCTGGCCCATAGGTAATGGCTGCCGGAGGACTAAGTGTCCCTGTGACTGTGTGTGTGCTCCCAAACTCAGCATAGTTTCTCTGGCCTTCAGAAGAGTGCTGGGAAGGCACCAGGCGCAGGGAAGGACAAGAGTTGCTCAGGGCTGTGTGGCTTTTTGGGTATCGCTCTGAGGGAAAGAAGGCAGCAGGAGTACACATTAGCTAAACCCCTTTTTATTGCCAGCCATTAAGGTGCCCACTTCCCGCTGGCCCCTGCCTCCCTCAGCCATGCTGTCCCCGCTCAGGTTCCCCTTGCAAGACGGAGTTTGTGTTTGGCCACCCTCTTGTGCCGCTTCTTGGGTGGCTGGTTGGTGCCAGCTGGTGCATGACGTTTGTCCCACTTGCCTGATCTGAGCCCCAGGTGGCTTAGGACAGCAGCCCTTGGAAGAGGCAAGCGGGACAAAACCACCCTTGGCTTCTTCCACAGAGCCTCTTCCACCAGCTGGGCTGTGCAGGGTGGATAGCTCTGGGGAGCAGCTGAGGATGTGGAGAGTGGCCTTTGGAGCGGGATTTGTAGGGGGTTCAGGCGTTTGACAGCCACCTGTGTTTGTCTCCGCAGAGCCTCCTCCACCACCTGGGCTGTGCATGGTGGAGACCTCTGAGGAGAAGCCGGGGATGTGGCCAGCGGACTCTGCAGGGGACTCTGCAGGGGACTCCTCAGAGGACTGTCCCCTGATGACTCCTCAGAAGTTGCTGGAGAGCCCTCCTCAAAGGTGTCCAGGGTGGGACGTAGTGGCAGCTTGGTGATGAGGTCTGCCATCAGTTCACCCTGCTTCCCCTCTGAGTCTGGCAAGGCGGACGCAGCCACCCCCCAGAAGGGGTCACTGTCCCATAACATGGCCAGATGGTCTTGGGGGCAGTCGCCCTCCCCCCCATACTCCAGGATGTCAGGTGATGTGGTGAAGGAGAAGGGGCTGGCAAGGCATTCGGGGACATCGAACAGGATATTTTCACCATCCACCAGCATCACCGCTGCTGCTTGCTCCAAGATGCAGTTGCCCTCTGCCCTGTAGTCCAAGAGATGGGGAAGGTTTTAGAGGGGTGTGGTCAAGTTGGGGATTTTGGGATATCAGGGAACGTGTTATTGCCATCCCCACATGCTCCTCATGCCTCCCTCTGAGATTTTGCTCCTTTGGGAAGCTGCTGTCTGCCACATACTTGGAGATGTCAAGTAATTCATCAAGGACTTCGTTGGTCAAGCTGGGAAGAGCGGCGGTGATGTTGGTGGCCTGGCTGTCCTTTAGCTGTCCTGTGCCTGGTTCTCGGGGTGGTTGCAGTGCATCACATTCCCCAAGGAGTCTTGGAGCTCTGTGTGGAACGCGGTGCTGGTGAGGCTGTTGGGGAAAGTCTTTCCAGGGATGGGGCACCCACCCCCTCTCTGGGCAGCCTGTTCCAGCACCTCACCCCTCTCTCTGTAAAAAAACTTCTCCCTAATAGCCAGTCTAACACTTCCCTCCTTTAGCTTCACCCCATCCCCCTTGTCCTGCCATTATTTACCCTTTGAACAAGCTGATTCCCCTCCTGTTTCTCTGCTCCCTTCAGGGACAGGAAGGCTGCAATGAGGTCTTCCTGCAGCTTTCTCTTCTCCAGGCTGAACAAGCCCAGCTCCCTCACCTCTGTAGGCGAGGTGCTCCAGCCCTCTGAGCCTCCTCTGAACCCTCTCCAACAGTCCCAAATCTTTCTTGTATTGGTGCCCCAGGTCTGGACACAGGACTCCAGCTGGGGCCTCATGAGGACAGAGCAGAGAGGGACAATCCCCTTCCTGTCCCTGCTGCCACCCCTCTGCTGATGGAGCCCAGGATCCTATCACCCTTCCGAGCTGTAAGAGCACACTGCTGTGCATGAGGAAGGGATGGGCCAGCACGTGCAGGCCTGCGATGCTGACACATGTGTGCAGCCCCATCCCATCCTGTTGGTGGGGGTGGGTTTGGGGGGGAATTTGGGCTTTTCTGGCTTGTCCTTGTTACCCGTCTCTGTGCCCCAGGGGGTGCAAACGTGTCTCCAAGCTGTGGTGAAACCGCAGCCGCTGGCAGTGCTGTGTGGCCCTGATGGGGAGCTGTGACCAAAAGTTGGCAAGTGGCTGTGCACACCGAGGACAGAAGCTGGGCTCTGTCTCTAGTTTGAGCTGAATACAGACCTTCAGACAGGAGCATCTACCGGTTGTATGGTGGCACCAATCCCGTGTTACAGCAAGGCATCCTGGGGCAGCTCAGGTGACGTCTGTCTGCTCCTGGGCAGTGCCTACAGCAACGGGTGTCATGCTGTTCCTTTGGAGTGCAGGGACATGCAAATGCGAGGGGATCTGTTCTTCTGCCCAGAAGAACTCACCCTCAGTTTTAGTCTCAAGCCTTGAACTGTGAGGTTTTAGACAGGACTGATGAGTCCTGCGTTTCCAAATGCTCTACCCAGAAGGGCAGCAAGTCGGGCTCGCTGCAAACTCTCAGCCGCAGAAAACCTTCCCTTCCCCTTTTCTTCTCTCTTGTGTTGTTTTCTTGTTTAAACTGCCCCCATTCCCTTTTCAGCCATGACTGAGAGAATGCCTAAAGCAGGGAACTATGGAAAGATTTCATCCCTGGGGAGGTTGGGGGAGGGCAGAAAGCGTAGGGGGCTGCAAGGGTGCAGTTTGGAAATCGGAACACATGTGGCAGTGAGCATGCAGGGCCGGCTGATGGAAACGAGTGATGGAGAAGGGAAAGAGCACTTCTTCAAACAGCACTTCTTCCAAGCACAGAATAGGTGCATCCCTTTGAGTAAGAAATCGGGAAAGAGAGGTAGAAGACCTGCGTGGATAAGCAGGGAACTTATGAGTAAACTCAAAGGGAAGCAGAAGACCTATAAACTGTGGAAACAGGGTCTGAGATCATGGGATGAATATAAGGATGTGGCCAGGGCCTGTAGGGATGCAACTAGGAGGGCTAAGGCCTGCTTAGAAATTAAGCTGGCAAGGGACATAAAGGACAACAAAAAGAGCTTTTTCAGGTATGTAAATAGTAAAAGGATGACCAGGGATAATGTAGGTCCCTTGTTGAATGAGGCGGGTGTCTTGGTGACGGGAGATGATGAGAAGGTGGAGATACTTAATGCCTTCTTTGCCTCGGTCTTTACTCCGAAGGCTTCTCAGGACTCACAGATCCCAGATGTAAGTAGGAGTGGTTGGGGAACGAATGGCTCCCCTCTAGTAGAGGTAGGGGTGGTCCAGGAGCGACTCAAAGGAATGGATGCACACAAATCCATGGGCCCGGATGGGATACACCCACGTGTGCTGAGAGAGCTGGCGGAGGTGATTGCGGAGCCGCTCTCTATCATCTTTGACAGATCCTGGACTACAGGAGAAGTGCCTGAAGATTGGAGGATAGCCAATGTCACTCCAGTCTTTAAAAAAGGCAAGAAGGAGGATCCCAGTAACTATAGGCCAGTCAGCCTCACTTCTGTCCCTGGAAAGGTGATGGAACAGCTTGTTTTGGATGCCATCTCCAAACAACTGGAAGAGAAGAAGGTCATGAGGAATAGTCAGCATGGATTCACCAAGGGGAGATCGTGCTCGACCAATCTCATAGCCTTCTATGATGTTATTACCAACTGGGTGGATGGAGGGAGAGCAGTGGATGTCATCTACCTCGACTTTAGCAAAGCTTTCGATACTGTCTCCCACAACATCCTGATAGAGAAGCTGAGGAAACAAGGGATAGACGAGTGGACAGTGAGGTGGGTTGAGAACTGGCTGTCAGACCGGGCTCAGAGGGTCGTGATCAGTGGAGTAGAATCTGAATGGAGGCCTGTGACTAGCGGTGTTCCCCAGGGCTCAGTGTTGGGTCCAGTCCTGTTTAATATCTTCATTGACGACCTTGATGAGGGAATAGCATCCACCCTCAGCAAGTATGCCGATGATACAAAGCTGGGAGGAGTGGCTGACACGCAGGAACACTGCGCTGCCATTCAGCGAGATCTGGACAGACTGGAGAGCTGGGCAGGGAGAAATCTAATGAAATTCAACAGAAGCAAGTGCAAAGTCTTGCACCTGGGGAGGAATAACCGACTGTATCAGTACAGGCTGGGGGATGACCTGTTGGAGAAGAGCTCTATGGAGAAGGACCTGGGGGTCCTGGTTGATGACTGGTTGGCTATGAGCCAGCAGTGTGCCCTGGTGGCCAAGAGAGCCAATGGGATCCTGGGATGCATCAGGAAGAGTGTGTCCAGCAGGTCGAAGGAGGTGATCCTCCCCCTCTACTCTGCGTTGGTCAGGCCCCACCTGGAGTATTGTGTCCAGTTCTGGGCTCCCTGGTATAGAAAAGACAGGGACCTTCTGGAGAGAGTCCAGAGAAGGGCGACAAAGTTGATTAGGGGTCTGGAACATCTCCCCTGTGAGGAAAGGCTGAGTGAGCTGGGTCTGTTCAGCTTGGAAAAAAGAAGACTTAGGGGGGACCTAATTAGTGTTTACAAATATCTTAGACATGGGTGGCAGGGGGAATTGGCCAGCCCCTTTTCAGTGGTCAGTGGGGACAGGACTAGGGGCAATGGCTGTAAGCTGGAGCACAGGAAGTTCCGCACCAACATGCGGAAGAACTTTTTCACAGTGAGGGTGACAGAGCCCTGGGACAGGCTGCCCAGGGAGGTGGTGGAGTCTCCTTCTCTGGAGATATTCAAATCTCGTCTGGACGCCTATCTATGTAATATGAGATAGGGAGCCTGCTTTGGCAGGGGGGTTGGACCCGAAGATCTCTTGAGGTCCCTTCCAACCCCTAAGATTCTGTGATTCTGTGATTCTGTGATTCTGCCTGGCTCAGCATTAGAAAGATGAAAAATCTTTAGCTTTTGTTTTGTTTTGGTTTTTTAGAAGGAAAAACACCCTCTGCTTTTCCAGATCTTGTTTTTTCTAGAAAGCAAGATGCAGAGGTCTTCTGCGCTGTGTTGCAAGCAGCAAGAAAAAGAATTTAGATTTATTAAATTTCCTTTTTTTTTCCCTCTGTGTATGTGTGTACTGATTAAATCCTTCACTTCTACTCTTGTTTTGGGGCAGCCATAGGCATGAAATTGTCTTATCCCATTAGAATTGGCAGAGCTGAGCTGATGTGTGAGAATCCCTCAATTTCAGTTTAAGTTCAGCTGAGATAATACTTCATAATCCCCATCAAGTATAGTTGGGGTGGGGTGAGGGGGGTGATGTATAAAACAGGGACAGAGCAAAAAACTCAAAATCATCCTGTTCAACATCTAATGGAGAAATTTTGCAAACAGTACTTTTGTACTACATAGAGTCTTTGTTCTGTCTGTTCATGTACAGGCTTCAACAGCAGACACCTACAGCTTTGCCACCTGAAGAAATCATCTTAGAACCTCTCACATGTAGTGTGTTCAGCTGTTTCTTGGAGGACAAACTGTTACAATGAATCTGTGCTGAGTCAGGCACGATTTCATGAAAGTTGATGATTTTCTTATCTGCTGTGGTGAATGAAAGACGTCCGAGACCGTTATGATTCGCTCAGTTCAGCATTGATTCCAAGCCTTATGCAGATCTACAGTTGGATCTGAGCAGTGCTGAATGATTGACTGATTCTACGTTTTGGAAATGATTTGCAATCTGTATTATGACAAAAAAAGCCATTTAATTCCAGATTGGAAGATGAGAAGATTGACACCAGGTTACTGTAAGGTATCCTAAACCAAAGTGTCTGTATCTATGGACACAGAGATATCTATAAAAAGAGAAAGTGTAAGGCAAACAGACACCAACACATATTTGGGCCCGGTAGGACGTGCCACTCGCACTCATCAAGTCCAAGGGATGTATTTAAAGCCGTAGATAGGCAGACAGGTGGATGAGGGAAGCCAGCTTACAGTTAGGATTTCCCTCTTGGAGTGCAGAGTACATCCTCAGGATGTATCAGCATTCCTCAGCTGGTGATATTTATGTCTATAAATATCTGAAGTATGGGATGCAGGGGGAAATGGCGGGCCCCTTTTCAGTGGTCTGTGGGGACAGGACCATCACAGAATCACAGAATTATAGGGGTTGGAAGGGACCGCAAGAGATCGTCGGGTCCAACCCCCCTGCCAAAGCAGGCTCCCTAGCTCATACTACACAGAGAGGCATCCAGACAGGTCTTGAATATCTCCAGAGAAGGAGACTCCACCACCTTCCTGGGCAGCCTATTCCAGTGCTCTGTCACCCTCATGGTGAAAAAGCTTTTCTGCATGGTGGTGCAGAACTTCCTGTGTTCTAACTTGCAGCCATTGCCCCTTGTCCTGTCTCCGCGGACCACTGAAAAGGGGCAGGCCAATTCCCCCTGCATCCCATGCTTAAGATAATTGTAAACACCAATTAGGTCTCCCCTTAATCTTCTTTTCTCTAGACTGAACAGTCCCAGCTTATTCAGCCTCTCCTCACAGGGGAGATGCTCCAGGCCCTTAATCCTCTTCGTAGCCCTTCTTTGGACTCTCTCAAGGAGATCCCTGTCCTTTTTAAACCATGGAGCCCAGAACTGAACACAATACTCCAGGTGGGGCGTGACCAACGCAGAGTAGAGGGGGAGGATCACCTTCTTTGACCTGCTGGCCACACTCCTCCTGATGCACCCCAGGATCCCATTGGCTCTCTTAGCCACCAGGGCACACTGCTGGCTCATGGCCAACCTGTCATCCACCAGGACCCCCAGGTCCTTCTCCACAGAACTCTTCTCCAGCAGGTCAACCCCCAGCCTGTACTGATACATGCAGTTATTCCTCCCCAGGTGCAAGACTTTACACTTGCTTTTGCTGAATTTCATCTGGTTTCTCCCTGCCCAGCTCTCCAGCCTGTCCAGGTCTGGCTGGATGGCAGCGCAGTGTTCCTGCGTGTCAGCCACCCCTCCCAGCTTTGTATCATCAGGTACTTGCATCACCTTTCCAGGGACAGAAGTGAGGCTGACTGGCCTATAGTTGCTCGGATCCTCCTTCTTGCCCTTTTTAAAGACTGGAGTGACACTGGCTATCCTCCAATCCTCAGGCACTTCTCCTGTTCACCAAGACCTGTCGAAGATGATAGAGAGAGGCTCAGCAATCACTTCCACCAGCTCCCTCAGCACACGTGGATGCATCCCATCCGGGCCCATGGATTTGTGTGCATTAATCCCTTTGAGCCATTCCTGGACCAACCCTACCTCGACCAAAGGGAAGCTCTTCATTTCCCAAACATTATAACTTTCATCCAGGATCTGTGGGTCCCGAGGGGCCTTTGGAGTGAAGACCGAAGCAAAGAAGGCATTCTGTATCTCCACCTTCTCATCATCCCCCGTTACCAGGACACCCACCTCATTCAGCAAGGGGCCTACATTATCCCTGGTCATCCTCTTACTATTCACATATCTAAAAAAACCTTTTTTATTATCCTTTATGTCCCTTGCCAGCTGCACTTCCAAGTGGGCTTTAGCCTTCCTAGTTGCATCCCTACAGGCCCTGACAATATTCCTGTATTCTTCCCAGGAGCTCAGACCCTTTTTCCACAGTTCATAGACCTTCTGCTTCCCTCTGAGTATATTCATTAGCTCCCTGCTAATCCACGTAGGTCTTTTATCTCGCTTTCCTGATTTGTTACTCAAAGGGATGCATCGTTCCTGTGCTTGGAAGAAGCGCTGTTTGAATGCTAGCCAGCTCTCACAGGCTCCCTCCCATTCCTTCAAACAGTGTAGCCCACAGGACTCAGTGATATATATCACAGACTCTGTGATATATGGCCTTGAATGGAAAGGCAAAAAATGTACTAAGGTAAAGGCCTGCTGACACTAGCAAAAGCATTTGTATTGAGCATGACAGGGCTGGGATTGAATCAAAAACATGACCTGCAGTTGGAGGGAGGTGATTCTGCCCCTCTACTCAGCTCTCGTGAGACCCCACTTGGAGTACTGCATTGAGCTCTGGGGTCTTCAGCGAAAAGAAAGACATGGAGCCGTAGAAGTGAGCTCAGAGGAGGGCCACAAACATGATCAGAGGGATGGAGCACCTCTCCTGTGATGAAAGGCTTATAAAATTTGGCTTCAGCCTGGAGAAGAGAAGGCCTCAGGGGGACTTTATTGCCTCCTTACAGTGCCTGAAGGAGCCTACAAAAAAGATGGAGAGGGACAGTTTACAAGGGCAGGTAGTGATAGGACAAAGGGGTAGTGGCCTTAAGTTGAAGGATGCTCGATTTAAATATTAGGAAGAAATTCTTTACTGTGAGAGTGGTGGGGCACTGGAACAGACCCTGGAAGTGTTGAAGGCCATGTAGGATAGGGTGTGAAGGGCCCATGGCAAGGGGTGGGAACTAGATGGGCTTTGAGGTCACTTCCAACCCAAACCAGTCAGTAATTCTATGCAAAACTTTTCAATTTAGTATGCCTAGAACCATGGAGGCATGTCACATCTCAGGCTGACATGGTCACTGGTAAAAGCTGGTTCCTAATCACTACAATTGTTGCAGGCTGGGCGGACAAGTCCTCATATAGCTTCAGTTTTAGTAGTTTTAGTGTGGCTATCTTGTCACCCAGCCAGGTTTCCTGATGTTTCCCAGCCAGGACAGTTCCTTAATACAAAGAAGAGCAAGATTGTTTTAATTTTTAATCCATTAATTTCCTTAAGAAAGAGGTTGTCAGTTTGAAAAGCTGCTTTTTAACACTTCAGGCATGTTTGACTCATCCTGTCTGGCAGATCCCTCGGTGCCCTAATAAACCCGGTGTGAACACTTTGTTCTGGTGTGTGGTATTTCAGCCCTGAGATTACATTTTGGAAGCTGCCTGGTTATTGTATCTCACTCTACTGTCCAGACCAGCTGAATGGGAGCCAGTTCACTCTGCACTGTTACCACAAAGGAATGTTTCAGTGGTTTGGGTGGCCCAGTGGGAGCTGAGAGAGGGAAGATACGCTCTGAACCAACGTGAGCTACATACAGACTTCCCCATCTGTAAATGCTGTCAATGATACCTACTCCATTTTATGCAGTGTCTTCACCACTCCAGGTGGTATACCTGTAGACTGCTATGTGGGGGGTGCTTCCCTACCTTGTGCATAAGAGATTCATAAACAAAACGATTGCCCACCCACTGGCAGTGCACGTCATCCTACATCTCACTGTACATCCGCACAGCCACCTGATCAAATAGGGGCTCCAAAATCAGTGACGCTGTAGCTTTGTGTCTATTTCAAACTGCCTGATGACCTACTAGTTCTGTGTATCTTTTTTAAACTGATCATGGATGGGAGCTTGTTTCCTTGCTGTTATATCAGGGAATGTAGTGATTGGACATGGGGTAATGGCTTCAAACTGAAAAAGGGCAAGTTTAGATTTGATGTTAGGAAGAAATTGCTCACTCTGAGGGTGGTGAGACCCTGGCACAGACTGCCCCGAAAGGTTGTGGAAACCCCATCCCTGACAGGGTTCAAGGCCAGGTTGGATGGAGCTTTGGGTCCTCTGGTCTAGGGAAGGTGTCCCTGCCCATGGAAGAGGGTTTGGAACTAGATGGGCTTTGAGGTCCCTTCTAACCCAAAAGCATTCTGTGGTTCTATGAGTCTAGTCTGTGCAAAAGCTACAGATGGCAGCAAGATAACATGAGAGACATCAAGCTTCTCCCTTGAGAAGCCCATGTTTACAAAGGACTGGTTGTCAGGCAAGGCATATGTCTTCATGCCTTGACCAATCACACGCGATGTTCGGGCTCATCTGCAATGCCTTTCAGTGCAAAAGCACTATCAGGAACTCTGAGAGCCAGTTTCTTCTTCCAGCTTTTATGGGTCACCTCAGACCTGCATAGTGCTGCTGTTCTTCAACTGGTGCTGGGTTCTGCTGGGATGGGAATCACTTTTCAGCAGTTTAAGAATGGCAGCTTTCACCTGAGCAGGCTTGCCCTGTGCTTTCCCACTGTCCAGACCTGGCAGTAGTACTCACAACACTAGTAAAACTTGTGTTTAAGACTGAGTCTCTAAAGTTGCAGTGACACTCGGAGCACTAGGTATGGTCCAGCCAGTCTGGGCAGTCTAGTGATACAGTGGTTGAAAACAGCAACTGGCCCTGGAGACCAACCTTCACTGAGCCGTACAAGCGGACCTGGATTAGCACTGGGAGCAGAAATCAGGATAGGTATGTGAAGTGCCAGTGTTACTTTCCAAACTGTATCCAGGCTGCCCCAGGCTGCTTTAAAGATATATCCACTCCCCAAGGCAGTTTGAAAGTAGAAAATCTTCACAGCAGCATCACTGGAGTCAAAAGCATGCAAAAATTAGTTCCATTCAAAACAGAGTGAGCCTGGATGCCAATGGCCAGTTAGATTTCTGGTGGGAGCCAGGAAGACCTAGAAGGGATTGTGAGGGATGGATAAAGAACAGAGAGAAAGGAATGTTGACAGTCAAGGGAAAGCAACCCCCAAAAAATGTGTAGAGGAAGTAAGAGCAGAAGGGAAATAGAAGTGAAAGAGGCCTTGCCTTGCCTGTACCTGCCTTGCGCTCTGGCCTGCAGGCAGTAGGTTTCTCTGTATGTGCTCTTACCAGAAAGAGTAAGTAACCTAATGAATTAGAAAAAAGGTTTCACAGATCATTTATTTTTACGGTCTGTCAGCATTTTCACTAGAACCAGGGTAACCTGGAGAGTTTGTAATTATTGTGTGGGCAGTTTCTTGCGCTTCGAGTCACAAGCCTGTACACCTTCAGAGCAGAGGAGCTGCTCTCCCATCTCTTTTATGCTCACGGTGAAGTGTAATTTTCTGAGGCTCTAGATTTGTGTTCTTTGCATGTAACAATACTTTGTACTGTTGCATGGTCTGCCTATGATTCTGCAAACACATTAGCTTTTAAGCACAGCATGACTGGTTTATTTTGGCTTCCTTACTCTTTTTACTCAGCATATGAGGAAAATAGACATGCATCTCCATTGCGTTCACAGCACGCCGATCTAGGCAATTTTCTGAAGACACTCACTTCTTCTGGCAGGGTTGATCTTGTACTGCCAGTGAGAACCCTTTGAGGTAGACATTGACCCAAACACCCTAAAAGTAGAGGAAGCTTTGCTTTTCCAGTATTGTCCCAATTTCATCATTAGCAGTGTCAGAGGTCAGTCAAATCTAATACAATTCCTGTGATGAGATCTCAGGCAGAACTATTTGCGTGGGTGTTTCCTGAGGAACAGTGTGCACACAGAGTCTGACTCCCTCCTCACTCCTACTGATGTGGCACCACCAAATCCTGTTAAACTCCAGTGTTTGAGAACTACTAGACAATGAGAGCCTGCTGGTCTGCATTTTATGGGGCTCTGTAGTTTCTTCCAGCCCACTCCTGACTCCAGGGCTGTAAAATTGATGATCATAAAATATAATGCTTGATAGATCAAGTGAGATGATTTATTTTTTTTAGTTCTTACAGAGTGGAGAGTTTTGAAAGAAAGCAATTGGTTCCATTCCTTTGTGTGAATGTTTTTCATATGGAAAAAAGAGAATTAGTCACTTGATAGCTGACATTTGAATAGTGGTGTGTTGCAGATAGTCATTTTTCCTCTCAGTACGGTGTGGAGAGTTTTATTTTTTTAAAGTAAGCCACAGCTTTCTGCCATGTTATCCAATGAAAAGAATTAGAAGTAGGAAAGGGAATCCCTGTGGGTCTTACTGATCCAAGTCTCTTTGACTACACAAGTACCTGCTGCTTTGACCATCAGAATCCCTCTATTGTAAAAATGTACTTAACATTTGGGCTTGCTCACAGAGGTAGTTTTAATCCTCCACCTGACAGTGAAACAGGGATTTTGGCAGTATGGGCAGCCTCAGAGCTGTATTTTGCAGCCACTGAGAATTCTCTCTGAATGCAGTATGACTTCAGAAATAGACCCGTTGTGAGCATTACTTTCCCTGATATATAATCTTCTTTATAGCATATTCCCCCCATCTGTGCAGCCGTCCTCAAAAGGGAAGTAATAACAAAGGGAGAAATTTATTTGTTCTGCTAGTAATTATTATTATTCTCCTCTGATGCTATCGCTGTGCAGGGCATGAATGGCTGAGCTCTCCATCCTCCAGCAAAAAGGATTTCCTTTGTGCTTCCAGTCCTTTTCCCCAAAAGTGTTGATCATCCAGTATCTTCTCCCAGTTCCAAGACAAACTGCTCCGTGGCCAGTTGTTTTCAAAACCCAGGCAGCCTGTTCACCTGCTGAGAAAATGGAGCTCATAGTTGTACACATCTTAACCAATGGACTTAACATCTTGCCTTAGTCTTGAAATGCAATACTCCCCTGTTGTTGCTGGTTTGGATGATCAGACTAAGCAATTATGTCATTTTGACTGCTTAGCACCCCTGTTATTATGTTAATTTGCAGTGGAAAGACTTGCAGTAAAAGGTCAGCTTTTGCCAAAGAAGCCACAAAGTCACAAGTTATTTCTATTTGTGAAATCGGAGGGTAACTGTGGAGTCTCACATACCCTGGGCTAGTGAAGACAGACACGTCGGCACTGATGTCACACAAGTCAGGCAAAGAAATCTTCTGAAGTGTGAAGGGAGGTGCTCTGGAGAACACTGAGACTTATGGATTGATTAATTAATTCATCACTGAAATAGAAACACTACAGTGATTTGCTTTTCCATGGAGCACTTTTGAAAGCTTATATCAAACTAACCAGACCCCAAGTCCAGCTGAGATCCTTCAGTGAGCACAATGATGCTGATTTACACCATCTGAGCATCTGAGTTGGTGTTGTTGCATGTAGCCATGGTGAGAAAGGTATTACGGTGAGCTGTCAGAGTAACATAGCAGGCTGGGTCTTGATTCATTTTTTTTCCAGTAATGCTGTATCAGTTCATATTGTAGAGCCTTCCCACTGGAAAAAAAAAAAAAAAGAGTGCTTCTCACCTTCTTTTTGTCTAATCAATGTTACAAGCAGCACCAATGCTAATATGAGAAAGAGGTATAGAAATACGAATACAATTTTCATGAGTTATTTACAAACTTGTTGAGATGTGGACATTAAAAAAATGGTACATTTATTCGTCTGCAAATATTATGATACGTTCCAGGAAATATTGCCTACTGTTCTTGTCAAAAGATAAAAACTTACTTATCATCCATTTTCCAGCATGAGCATGACTCGTTAATTTTTCTGTTGCCTCAATTCCCTCTTCTCATCTTGGCTTCTCCAGATGTAAATTGGAAAATATATGCAGTCCTTTTCTAATTCTCAGGGTTGCTTTGGTTCCTAGTTGAAGTTCACTAGATGTTTTCAGCCATTCTTAGGAAGCATGAAAGGCAATCACATTGTTCTTGCAACAATGCAGAGTAATGCTTGGCTTAAAATTATGTGATATCTTTCTTTGTTATCATTTTTCTGAAAACACTGAGAACAGTCAAAGAAGCAGATCTAAATTATTTGTTTCTTAGTCATGTGCTTGTAGAATGGTGTGAATTATTTGATTTTTCAAGAGGGGGCTAAACAAAAGAGGGAGTGCAGTATTTCAGGTCTAACTTGGAAAAATAAATTGGTTAAAAAATGTGATGAAATGAAATGTTTTATTAGATCTAGAAACCAAGCCTCTATTTCATTTTCAGCAGTGCTGGGAAGCAAGCATAGTAAAACAGTTTGCTTGCTTATAGGCCTGTGGATGCAGAAGCATTTCTGCTAAATGGCAACCAGATGATGTTGGCCACTTCATCTTGATTTCTTCTTTCTCGGAGGCAGCAGGGAGAAGAGGCATCTTTAAAACTTCTTTGAACTTAATTTTAGGCATCTTTCAGCTTTGTTTTTTAATCTAACAAATCAATTACAACAATACTTTGAAGAACTCATAAGTCAAAAATAACAAATCTGTTGCTGAAACCACTTCTTTCCATCCAGAGGCTGGGGCCTGAAAGCACACAGAAAGGAGATAAAAGCGTTTTAGGTATGGAGAGGATAGAGATGTTTTCTCTTGTTCCTTATGTGCTTTCTAAGCATCCTGCCTGCGTAAGAGGGAAAAGATACCTTATCTGCCAACCAGTTTTAATGTCTTTCAAACCAATATCCTTTTTCTAATCCGGTATTTGGAAAACTGGAATGCCAGTTGGCAGCCCTGAAGTGTCATTTCAAAAGAGCATTGGAAATAGCTTATTTAGCTTTTTTACATACACATCTTGAATTTTCTAAAAATAAATAAATCCTCTCCCTTTTTGCACTCTGAAACTGTTTACAGAATCAGCCTGAACTGCATCAGTAACTCCATCCAGCCCCAGCAGTGTGGGTTTTTTAACAAACTGAATGTCTGCAGCCTGCTCTAGTGCTTTGTCAGAATGCGAATGTCACCTGCAACCTGCCAGCCACTGACTTGAATCTTGATAAACGGTGTTTTTCATTCCATGTGAACTGGGGTTTAGTTCTTGTTTATACCCAACAGTATAGAACAGCTCCTATTGTCCATTGTTCCCTTATGTACTTTCAGAAAACCTGTTTGTTTCTGGCAGCCTTCTCTTTGAGGAATGTGATGCAGTGCACAGATAAATGCACAAGCATCTGTTAAGATGATTGGCATTATCCTGACAACAGCATAGAAACCACCCGCTTGGATGTCAGGCAGGCACAGCCAAACAAAATTAACAGTAGCATCCATTTACCACGAGTATGATAAAGCATATGCTTTAATTCAAGGAGACTCTGCAAAGCTTGATGCTTATTTCCTATGCTTCCTATTCTGCAGTTGTGCACACACTGATTCATTCAGCGGGAGCTGACATAGGTGCTAAGCTCCAAAATAGTTTTGAGGCTAATTGTATGGATAAAGGGGAGGGGGAAATAAAATAAAAGAGTTCTTCAAACATTAGTTTGGTTTTGGGAGCTTCAGGGAATGCTTGCAATCCTATAAGCTGGTGCTTGACAAACTTCAAGTGCTGATGCTTTCAGTCCTGAGTGATAGAGGAAAGTGTCCCGAGTCTTGGTGCTATTTCAGGCAACACTAAGAAAATTCTTGATGTTTTCTCATTCAAGCTTTGACCTGGCATGACCCTGCTTAGCTTTAAAATCTGACAAGCACGGTCTAAAATTATTTTTCTGTAGCTAAGGGCTGAATGCAAGCTTAAATGCGTTAGGCCCTCTATTATCAATGTTAGTTCTCTGCTCAAAGAAACATTGTTCTGTTTGGCTTTTACATAGCTGATTTTGCCTTGGCATCCCTAAAAATATTTCTCTAGGGAAAAAATGCTGCATACTGACATCCTGTGGGGTTTTTGTATTTCTCACCAAGAACTAAGAAGCTTCACTGGTGTCTGTTGAAATTCACCGCTGTGTTTCTGCAATGGATTTTTTTATCATCGCTATTCCTGATTTGCTGGCTAAATTCAACAGTGTAACATTCCTGAAAAAGACTGGCTGCTGTTACTCCTTCCATTCTCCCCTCTATCCGTGTTTTATTTTCAGTTTTGTTGTGCAAAATGCAAGAAATCCTTGTAGATGCTTTCACCAAAGTGTCAAATTCCCTGAGCATCAGCAAGCAGAATACCTGTGGAGTCTTCTGCAAGACCCTGGTCCCCAGCGCTTTCATAATACAATCAAATAGAGATGATTGGCATGCAAGCCATGGAAAGGCTCTCTCCCATCAGTGATGTTTCTCCATGGGCTGCACAGAGATATCAGGTTGATATTTTGATAGATTGCAATCTGTTTTCAGCAGCTGACCCAGACATAACATCATCATTTCCTGATTATATTGATATGTGTTTCTATTATTTGCTTATTTTGCGCCTTGAGAAACAATTCCTTTTTGTTGTTAAACTGTAAACAGCATTGCAAGGCCTCATATTAAATCATAATTATTTACCATGCTGTTCACGCACCTTTGTCCCTGGGGAATGTGGTGACGTGAATTTACAGGAAGATCGGGGTATTTCTCACCAACAGTTTCCTGTTATTGATATGCTTTTGTTTAGTTGTGATCTTTTTTTTACCCTTTCAGGTTCTCAGGGGAAAAATAAACAGGCACATGACATTAATCACAGTCCTTGGGTATCGTATCGGAGGCCTCACAAATACTTTCAATGTGGAATTGTGAACTAGGTTTGGATCTTTTGAAAACACCAATGACAGGTTATTGTTTATTAGTACTTAATCTCCTATTCCGTTTAATGATTCCAATAATTCTTAAAAATTCTTTTGTCAATGTGTTCCTTTTTAGAAGCCAGAAGGGTTCAAAAGTTTATGAAGACAACCTTGAACAGTTTGCATCTGTGCATGTAGATTTGCATAATTGGGCTAAGTTTCCATTTGAGACAAAACAGGGAACACAGAGGTAATTAAAAAATTCAGAGTCCTTTCAGAAAATATTAGCAAACATGGCCAAAATGTTTTCTTTGAGATGGCTTGCCAGCTTCTTTTCTTTACAGGCCAAAGGAGCCCATATTCTTTCTGCAAAAGGTACTGTATGATAGGCTAGTTATCTAAGATATCTAACACATAGATCTTAAATCTTTTCACTGGCTTTGGCTATCCCACTGTTATTTCTGTCTCTCTGGACATGCCATACACTCCTAGCGAGTGACCTTTGCATAATATCATGATTTTGCAATAGGAAACTAAAGCAGAGCAACCAAGAAATTTATGTCAAACCAGATTCTGGGAGGCTTACATTTTTTTTCTTCCAAGTCATTGTAGAAATATTGTGGTAAAAGGCAAAGTGGTAGCATGTCCTAGAGAACCCACACCAGGAAGACCACTGGGGAATAGATTAAAGCAAACACTTAAAATAAGCTCACAAGTAAAGCATTAGCTATTCAGGTTGACAATGAAATTCCCAGGGTTTAATATTTTTGCTTCAGGTGTTGCTAAGTAGCATCTGTCTGACAAACTGTGTTGTAAGTTTTAGAGCAAAATCTGGGTCAGAACAAGACGTCCGCATCCTATCAGCGGCTGCAGCTTTATTGTGTTTGTGTATCATGTTCTGTTTTGAGTGTGAGACACAACTGTGTTCCTTCAAGACTGCTGCTGGCATTAAGGACTACTAAAAACAAGCCCAAAAAATTGTGATTTTTGTGTGATGTGCATATGTGATGTCACATGGAGAAGAAACTATGCTATATGACATCATACGGAGGGGTGTATTTACCTTCCTTTCTCCTTTTGCCGTATTTAACTTCTGGATAACATGTAGATTTTATTTGAATTCTTAAAATTCAAAAGACACTGTAAAAGTTTCACTAAGTCCATATACAGCCTCCTCTCATTGGATTCCTGTGGATTTGTCTTCTTTGGTAAGCTCAGACAAGTGAAATCTGGCTGCTTTTCAGATGAGGAAATTCTAAGAAATATCAGGTTATCAGGTTGTTCTGCATGTGACATTTCATCCTCTGAACTTCCAGGCCTTGAAAGCACATTTTTGGTTCCATTACTCATTCAGATATGTTCCTCCCAGCAGCATCAGTGTAAGATTTCACAAACCTGAGCAAAACAGCTTTATCTTTCTGTAAGTCCCACTTGGGGGGAGGGGGAAGGAGTGGGGGGAGGGGGGGGACAGGGAAGTAAAAAACCCACAAATGTTTGATTTAGCAGACCATAACAACACTTCCTATTTGATTTCGTTCCCTAAGCAAATTCACCCTTCACAAAGTATGCATTCCCCCAAATCAAGTTCTTTCCATTCCAAGTGAAGCTCAAGACTAACAGAGCACACACACACACCCAGCACGCTCACCTCCCACTCTCTGATACCACCCTTGAAGACTGTGGGTGCTGTTCTCTCTCCCAACACATAGACCTCTAGATTAGGGTCTCCCACCACTTTTTTCCCAACTCACTGCCTTTTTACCGGCACTTGTTGGGGTCTCAGCTTTGCGTTCTGCACCCATGCCCTCTGCCCTGGCTGTGCATGAGCAACTGTCTGGTCTAAACAAAACGGTGGGTTAATGTTTCATTCATTCAGCTGATATATCCTTTCACCTACCACCAGACCTGACTTACTGGGTGAAGATGGACTCAGTTAAAATGTTTTAGAAATTAATGAAATACCTAATTCCCTGGTTATATCCACAGTTCCTCACCTCCTGAAACGTGCAGTTTTAATACAGTTCTTCCTTCCTCAGCAAGGATTTAAGATAGGGATCTAGATCTTCTATTTAAATACTAGACAGGATGGAAGTCAGAATTATATTTCATTCAAGATGTTTCAGTCTCTTCATTCCTCCTGGTTTGGTATTTGGAATCAGTCATTAACAGAGAGGTAGAGAAAGGATCCATTATTTGTCAGAATCCTTAAGTGTTTTGTTGCTGTTGTTCCTTTGTAGTTCTTGCACTCTGCTAACCATCTCAGAAGCCATTTCCACCAAGATGGTGAGACCAGCTTGCACTTTGTTATAGCCCTCTGAAATCTTGGTTAGTGATTTTTTGCAGCTCTATGGAGAATTTTTATTATTATTCTTTTGTGTCACAGTGTAAAGTTATTTCTACTGTTGTCAACTGCCTTTGGGAGGTAGAGATGTCAGTTATGATCATTACAGAATTGTGGCGCCAAATCAGGATGCCTTTTCCTCAGCATGGATGCTCATGGACAATTTTGTTGGGTTTATATTTCACTAACTGGTTGTTTCCATATTTATCACATTTAAGAGGACAAAAGTTCAAGATAACAGACAAAGGATAGGTGGTCAGAGGTTAGTGTTGGATAAAAACAGTTATTCACAAACCCTGTCCCATTTTCAGAAATCTCCAGCTTCTGGAGAATTAAACTTTCTTAAAAGTTCACAAGTCTCTCCTGGTGCCACAGTTCGATATCTTCTTGTAAAAGATTCATTCCTTCCAAGATGTGCACTTATCCATGAGATCGGCAGATATTTTACATATTCCTCTTCTTCTGTAGTGACAACCCTAGAATGTTCTTATTACTTCCTTCCTACTGATCAAATAACACTAAAAATGCTATGATTTTCTTGCCACTGCATTTAAGCTTTACATGGTATTTAACTGGTCAGGCAGTTGGACTAGATGATGGATCTAAGTCTCCACCAAATTAAATAATCTTCTCTGCACTGTTCTACTCTAACTTCTGTTCACCAACTGCAGAGTAAAGTTCTCCCTTGATGAGTTCAAGTTCTGTGTTACCTCCTTAATATACAGAGGCTAGAAGAACATTGTGGTGTTTATCTCAGTTGAAAGCATGAGGTAGTGTTCACCTGTCCTAACTCAAACGACTGCAAGAGGGACACCCACTGCTGATCTGTTCTTCTGAGTTCCCCTATATAATCTATAGAGAAAAATAAGTTCTGTGGGTGAACTCTCGCCGTCTAAAGGACACCAAGAGCAAGTCAGATGAGCCCATGGAGTTGTTGTGACTCACCTGGGTTTGGGAGCATAGAGGTTTAGCAGGAAAGGAATTGTGGAAGTAGTCATTGGAGGGGACACAGAGAGGACTTGTGTCCAACCTGCCTCTCCAAGCAGGATGTACCACCACTGGATCAGGTCAGCCGTAGCTGTGTGTAGCCCCATGTAGCCTTGGCACTAACACACAATAACTGGCCACATAATTAGTGTCTCTTAGTCTAGCCTCTAGACCTCTGCAGCATGTCCCTGTCCAGTGTTTAAGGCCCACTCAAAAGCGTAGAACTGCATATGCATCCCCTTTCTTGCCTTGGCAGTTTTTTGTGCTTCCTGGGCTTTTCAGCGTTGTTTGCCACTCAAGCCCCAGTTAGCGGTGAACTCAAGCACACAGAGATACCCAAACTGCAGTGGGAAGCAGGAATGGAGCGCTCTCCAATGGAGCTCTGGAATGGAGCTCTCCAATGGAGCTTGCCAATGGAACTCTCCAATGGAGCTCGCCAATGGAGCACACTCCACAGATTTTCACTGGGTTGTGAAATAAATGTCTTGAGGGCTGATCCACAGTTCCTGCAGGTATATTCTGCCTTTGAGATGCAGAGTACAAAGGGTAGGTCAACCTTAGCTGGATCTTTGAATTGTCTGAGATTCCTAGATAAGACCCCAGTTTTGCAATTAAAGTGTATTGTCTACCTGAGAGAGTAATTGCCCAGGCAAGATTTTAGATATGCAAATGCCCATGGGCGAAATGTGCAACCCTCCTATCTGCTGTGTTGTTTGCAAACTGAAGAGCAGTATTCCTTAGTGTAACGTTTCTCCTCTGAAAGCCTGGTCTCATTGAGACACTGCTCAAACCCAACACAGAAAGGGAGAAAGTGAATATAAAAGGATTTCATGCTGTTTCAGTATTCCAGTGGCTGAATCACAGGTCCCAGAAGAAGTCTCCAGAAGTCCATCCATCTTCAAATGCCGCAGTTCCAAACAGCTTTTGGTTTAGCTGAGAAGGGGTAACAGAAGTACAGTCCATTCCAGGTACTGAAGACATTTCAGCTGAGGTGATGTCCTCTGCTGACTTATTTAGCTGGCGAGAGCTGAGTCATGGTGATGAGGAGACTGGGACAGAAATGGGAGTGTTCCTGCAGGCACCCTTTCCTTCTTACTCCAGAAGTGTTTATGGTGTCACACACCTGTGAGATGCAGAGCACTCTCATCCCATGCAAGGAAATGTGAATACTCTTACATTTGCACATAGGAGCTTGTACTATTAGTTAGATGCTTAAATTTAATCGCACCAGTCAGAAAGCTGATCCCACTGGAGAACTGAGCTCCCAGCCATTGAGGTCTACCACAGAGAGTACATTTTTAAAACATAAAACCCCACTATCTTTCTCTTGCAAAATATTTATTCTTGCTTTTCCTAAGCTTTGTTTTTCTCCAACATTTCTCAGATATTGGTGCCAATGTCATTTTACAATGATTTTGGCTCAGAGTACAATACATTAAACTCTTCCCTCCACACAAAACAAACAAATGAAAAGAGAAACAGAAAATCCTTTATCTCTTGTCTTCCTTTTATTATTTTTTCCCCCAAAAGTAAATAGTTACCCATTGTTATCCTAACCACAAATCACTCATGAATGTTACCAACCACATTCTGGGAAAAATGAAGAAAAATACAGATGCGTCTGACTAGTTCTTAATTTTAAAAAATTGTTATCGTAGCAGTATGCACTGATTTTATTTATAGAACTTCACTTTAAAGAACAAAATGCCTATTTGCACTTAAAGTGAATTTTGGTACGATACAAAGATATATGTTTTTCATTATTTTTTCTCTGGGTTTCACAAAGAATTCAGCAAGCTGCAATTGGAAAAATTGTTCAGTGGAATCCAAACCTGCAGTGTTCCCAGATCACTTTGCTGCTGCTTTTGAGAAAAAAATAACCCAGTCATTCTTAAAAATGTCCAGGTTGCATCCCCTGTTGATTTTTTATTTGATCCCACCTGCTTTCTTTGATTGCACTTTCAACTCCCCAGTTTCCATCCAGTAAAAATCTAATTTAAATAAGAGATTTAAATCAGCATGCGCTCAGCAACACTTTTTCGGTCAAGGTGGGAGAACACAAGTACAATCCCAGGAAAGTTTACACAGCTAGAGAAATTACTTCAATCTTAGTGACAAGAATGGAGAAGATCCCTTGGCTCTTTCCTTTGGAAATGGGGTTCTTCGGCATTATGATTTGAATGAATTGCCACCCCACAGTGGGCTCGTGTATCAATGCTAACTCTTAGCTGTAAGCCTGAAGAAAATTGCCAACAAAAGCCTTAAGGAGTATGCAGTTATTCTAGAAAAAGAGTCTCCTGTCAGTGGAGCTTACCCCACTCTGAACTAGTTTGAGCAATGTACGCTCTTGCCTGGATGAAGAGATGTTGCTGGTGCTGCTAGAACAGGAAAGCTTTTGACATGCTGACAGCACAGCAGCGCTGCTGGTGCTGCACTGCTGCAGAGATGGTGAGTGAGGCCAGGGGATGTTCCTGGCCACCCAGTCTCACAGGGCCTGTTTTGCCTAGAGATGGTTTCAGAATGGCACCAAGAGGAACAGACTTCAGAAGAACCTACTCATCAGCTCCATCCCAGGCTGTTTCTGCGGGTCCTCCATCCCTTAACCCCCACACACAAGAGTATTATGGATTACGTCCATGTCACCCCACAGAGGTGGCATCTCTAGCCCAGGAGTGACGATCACAGGTTCACACTGCCAGGTCTGGAGAGTAACCCCTGCACAGCCCTCATAGCTCTACTCAGAGCATGGTCAGGGGATCTATGAATGGGATACAGAGGGGCACCTGGTCAATGTTTGGGACGCACATGGTAATCAGTAAGCTGCATGCCTAGGAGGAGGGAGGCAGAGTCGTGGAGAGGACCAAAGCACAGGCAGAGCAGGCATACCTGGGGGAATGGAAGGAAAAAGGGAAATCAAGGAGGAGGGAAGTAATGTAACAGGCAGAACCTGGCCAGGGCACAACCTGGTAGGCAACGATGAGACACTTCTCCTCAGTGAGCATTGCAGGGTGTAGCTTTTTTGGCTTTCTCCTTCCTTCTGATTTATATGCTTTCTTGGTTTTATTTCTCCCCAGAAGTTTTGACTGTGGATATGAAGTCAATGGTGCTTCTCCAAAAAACATAAAAATAATCTACAGAACTTGGGATTTATACTTCCAACTTGCCAGGCACAAAGAAAGTTCTTTTCCCAAAATGATGCCTCATTTTAACAAACAAAGTATTAAAATAAAATCTCAAACATAAGGAGATTTGTTTTTCAGTTGGTAATGACTGAGTTTAATTGAGGTTTCTGGCTTTTTTTTTTCCATGTACTTTATTAGTAATAGACTATTTCTCAAATAGAACTTTTCACTGAATCATTTATTTCAAATAAGAGGGCAGCATCCTGTGGCTGATGAAAACATTTGAAAGTGCTAAGTGTACAGATCAGAAAGAAAAATATTTACCTTTCATGAAGGCGTGATGGCAAGGGAAATATTCTGGAGACATTTTCAGCTGCTGCTTCAAAACTTGGCACCATGGCCAAGAGACTAATTTTCAGAGCCTTTATGCCGCCTTGTACAAATCACACTTGCCCCTTTGTAAGCATTTATGCAGGAAGCACTGCAGAAACAGGCACATTCGTCCTCAAGGATAAAAATCCTAAGGTATGGGCTTAGTTTTGAAAAAGTGACAAATGATTTTCAACATCTCAAGGATTAATCTGAGTCTGTTTCCAGCTGTCCCCCACCTGGTGGGTAAACCCAGCTATGTTACATCAGTACTTCGGGTCCCACTTTCTTCCTCTTTCAACAGGAAAGGGAAATGTGCTTTAAAGATAAAGATGCAATCATCATACAAGAGGTATTATGGCTCTTACTTTTGATTACAAGTGTAGGACACAGTCACTACACTCTAGTGTTAAAAGCTGCATGGCTTCAAATGCTGGCTCTACGTTTCTTCCCTTTTTTCTCGTTTTTTTTTTCTTTTGGGGTTTTTTTTTTCCATTGCCTGTTGTAGATCATGGAAGGAAACTTAGCCTTACCAGGAAAAAACAGACAAAAATAGTAGAAAGAAGTAAACATTTTAAATTTAATTGAAGAAAGTAATTTAAACTTGTGTTGTAGAAGAGGGGAATAGGTAAGTTTTAGAACAAGATGTCATTCTGTCTTGTATAACTGAAGGAGAATCAGACATGGTTTGTCTGCCGAAATAACCTTCACTGCACCCTGGAAAACATCTGTGATGACAAACATATATAAAAGAAATTTATAACAAAAATTAGAAAAAATGCAGACAGTAAGAAACAAATTAACATAGTAGAGGCTGAATTTACTTTAGCCCAGCAAGAGGCAAGAAAAGAACACTAAATAGGAGCTCAAAGAGCTGCTCAAATGCAGATAGCAGTGGTGCGTATCATGTTGTCCATATGTGAGGATGTATTGCTAGTCTGATTCTGCTTGCATGTTCCTCACAGTACAGAGACACACAGGGGGTACCAAGGATATCCAGCCTCAACTATGAGTTAGAAGTGTGATGCATCACTCTGCATGTTTATTTTATCCAGCATTTTGAGTATTCTTTTTTGTGTCTGTGCGTGCTTAGCTGCTGGGTCTATGGACGTGTGCTTTCCTCAGAGTGGCCAGGGTTTGCACGGCCCCGCACAGGACTCAGGCTTCTTTGTACTTCACCCCGTGTAAGCTCACAGGAAGACACTGTCTTTGTCCTAAAACATTTTAATGTCTACCTAGAAACAATGGCATGAAACAAAAGGAGGGAAGCAGAGAGGGAAAGGGACAATGAGGTCTCGCAGTTACGTGAGTCAACTCCATGTACAATAGAATTGACCTGAATCATCTGAAGTCTCCTTGGGTAAATAGCTTTGCTGTCCTGGCATGTGTCCGGGCAGCTGGTGCTTTTACACAGCTTTGATGGTCTGTCTATTCAGTTTTTGTTCTGATGTGGAGGATGTTGTTTGCATTGTAGGAGAAGTGGGCCTGGTTTTGAGGAGGGAAACGGGACTTCCAGGTTTCCATGCCGCTGCAATGAGTTTGGGAAATAAAATGAAAGCTAGGATATACAATGTTTTTTTACAGCGTATCTGAGGAATACAACAGGAACTGATACTAGCCTTATTATCTGTCCTTGGGGATTTTTCTGCTTCAAGAGTCTCAGCAGGTTCAGAGATATATATCAGCACAGGCTGTGGAGAGGATCCTCCTGTGATTTGAAATCAATAAAACTTAATTGCAGATGACAATCAGTCAGCATAATTCATGGGCACCCTCCATCTGACATACAAACATATTTGTATGAGAAAATATTGCTTACCAAAGCACCTGTGCAAACAAAGATATTTCCACATGAGTCTTCCTGGAGAAATAGTTGTGAAGATGCACAAGCATGCTAGAGGCAAACATCTGCCCAGAGCCAGGGGAAACTGTTGTGCAAGCTTGATGAGCTGTGATAAATCAAACTATAGCAGTAGCCATCCAATGCTGAGAGCTTCTTCATTAAACTTAGAAGGCTCCAGGATACAGGGAAGGCTCATACCCCAAGCTGTGATAAAGCTCCCTCCCCACTCCTATACCAAATCATAGCAACCAGACATCAAATTAATAAATATTCTTCTTATTAGGCCATTGGATGCCTCAAGGTTTGCCTTGCAAGTGCTGTGAAAGCTTTTTGTGAAAGAAGATGATCCATTACATAGGTCGTATCTGTCTACATATGATACATAGAAATTTATCCTTACACATATCATGCTTGTGTAAATTTAAAAGAAAGGTAAGGCTGAAGGGAATGAAGGCCACTTGTGATGGAGATAGGATGTTTATCTTATTTATCACATTTTGAGACCATGCACTGGCCCTGTCCTGCAGCTCCCCATGGCTTTGCTCACCCCTCATCTGCCCACTGGCTACAGGTGGCCAGACCCATTGCTTCGGCCCACGGTACCAGCAGCATTCTGGCTGGGACACCTGGCCTCCTCTCTCCTCCATCTGCCCCCTGCAAGCTGTCGTGCTTTTCTGTCTAGGAGTGTGGCAGTTGGGGACACGCTAACAACTGCAAGACACTCCTGAAATGCTGGAAGAAGTGCCACAATGTGGGGAAAGTGTCTTGTCATGCACAGGGCTCTCTGTTGCTGGTTTTGGAAGAAAAACACTCCTACCTGCTCCGCTTACTTTCAGCTGGGTTCCTGTAGGAACTGCATGTGAGGTTTTTAGAGCACAAGAGCTACAGGTAGCTGATTTGCTGTTTGTACACGAGCGCTGCCAGTTGAACTCTAAATGCTTCTGTCTCCTTCCTTATTAAGGGTGCTATTTATAGCCCCTCTGGCTGCATTCCACCTGAAGGTCAGATTGTTTACATGGAGTGAGGATATATTGTGTTTTTCTAAAGAGAGAGCACATTTTTTGATTCATAAAAAAAGCTCCCTGCACAACATAACGGGCAGATCTCTCTTCTTGCTGACAACAGAGGCCTGGCTGCAAATCCAAGGAGTTCCAGAGAACGGAGGTGGTCGAAAATCTGGGAAAGTACAATAAGGGTATTCACACGCGTGCAGGAAAGTAAAGAGCATCCAAGTAATAAACACAAATAAATAGAGATAAATGCAGGGGCATTTATCTCCATTCAATGTTTAACCCGGGCTTATGTTTGTGTTTCTTGCAGCAACAGTAAACGGCATATTAAGTCCTGCACAGTTTCATACTCCTCAGGTGGTGCTACAGTTGCCATTATTTATTTTCCAGTCAGAGAAATTTTTCTGTTTCCTTTATTGGAAGAATGATTGGATGGGTCAAAGGTTTTGGGTATCTACAAACCCAAACAGAAAAGGAGAACAGCAGATGCTGCATGAAGTAAATGTTGGTTTATGTGGATATATTATGTATTACATCTATTTTCCCCACCAAATTCTCGATGTAATATAAAGGTACTTTGACCTAGTAGAACAAGAGGGACCTTCAGTACAATGTGATGTAGTTCTCTCCTTTCTCTGTTGTTTTCTTCAGCATCTCCTCACCTTAATGTTACATGGGGGAAAAAGATCACAAAGAAAATAACTACTCTCTCCGTTCCAAGAACTACTTTCTCCACTTAAAGACACAAATAATCCAGTAGTTTTCAGGTTAGAAGCAGATAGAACAGGCAGAAACTCTTACATGTGGGACCAGGCAGTTGACATTGATCAATTGAGCTATTTTTGGCACTTTTATGTTGATCCTAAATTAAATGTCTTCACAAAGAATTCTTATCCAGTGTGTGGTAAGAGAGGCCAGTATGTGGCCAGTGAGCTGATTATAGGCTCAGTTAATTGGAGAATTAAGGATTTAGCCTCTCCTCTCCCATTAATTCCAGCCACTGCCACATCACGCAGTGGCAGCAGTAGAGCCTGCCTCTGAAATGCAGCCTTTCAACAGCCTTTAAGCCTGTTTTTTCTTTCCAGTATTGAGACTACTGTGAAGTTAAAACCCTAATGAAAAGAATTAAATTTTTAAAAAAAGTAACTGGAAGGGGCTTTTAAGTACCCACCACCCTGCAAAGGCTTCATAGAGTTTCATCGAGGTTACTGCACATCTGAGCTCTGCCACACATATGGCGAGGGCAAAAAGAGCAGATGTAAACCCCACAGTTGAATTTGCTGATGTGCTGTGGGCAGCTGGGAAACTCACGTGATTCACATTGACTGGGCATGTGGTTTCTGAGTCTCTCAGTGCACACTTGCAATGAAGTGCATTCTCCTGCACTGAGCTTTATTGTGGAGGAAATACTTTTCCCAAAAAGCTTTCAATTTTTGTTTAAACGTCATATAGGGTTCAGAACTAACAGACATGTCCTAGGCTGCTAGCAAAGTGTTCAGTAGCGAGAGGTTTGCCGTACAGTTTTAGGGGGTGATAGCATTTCCTGCTCTGTAGATCAGCTATATGGCTGTACAAGATTACAGGTACTTCAATACATAAACAAGGTGCAGGGACAAAACTTCACTGCAATGAAGTGTTTCACCAGAATTCATTTTGTTCCTTGTGTTATTAATGTCAGCCTGGAACTTTAATGTGGGACTGGATACTGGCGGTTTCCCAGGTGCAAAGACCAGGACAGAGTGAAGAGCAGACGAGGGCTCTCATGTGTGGCTCTTCTCCTACGTTTATAAAGCCCGAGCATGTTCAAAGCTGAAAACTAGCAATGTAAATTTCCTAAATGCCTGTAGAAAACCAAGAACTCAACTACTGCCAAGAGAAACATGAGTTCCTGAAACTGGACAGCATTGCTTAGGTCTCCTTTGAAGAAAAAACAGAAAAAAAAAAAGAAGCCAAATGCCTGAAATATGTAAGATGGAGCCATACAGGAGTTAAAGGGAAGCTGCATAGGAAGCAAAGCAAAGCCCAAAATAAAAAGCAGGAATGGAAAACTAAAAATAACAAACAGGAAAGTGTGACACAGCTGCAAGGGCTCTGGTGCATTCTCCCCCAGCATTGTACCTTTTTTTTTTTTCAGGAACATACTAATATTGTGTTTGGATTTCAATGGCATTCCAATCCATTATTTGTTCTTCAAAAATAGATGTTTCTCTTGTGAGGAAGAAAGATATTTTCAAGTAATGTTCCTATGATTTCAGTTGCCTCGGTTTATCAGATAACACTTCTGTCGGCCCTGTGTTTGCGGCGCAGGAAGACTGCATCAATAATATAATTTCAAGAAAAATTTCTCTGTGCCTCATTAGAACAGTGAAGAACAGCTCATGTATAATCAACTGTTTCCTTTAATTTCAGTTGAGTATTTATGTGATAGCTTTCACAAGCAGGAAGGGAGCTGTCACATGAACCCGAGTTGCATCTAGTCTGGAAGCACAGTGGATGGGAGGGGATCAGGGATGATCAGGAGCATAGCGTCTAATAAAGTTAAGGAAATCTCTGTCTTCTTCATCCAAACACAGGTTGGTTTGTTTACACAGAGTGTTTTGCCTGCCCTAAAAATCCTGCGGGAAAGCAGCAGAGGTTGGGGGATACAGGGCTGCCAAGCGTGCAGTCAGGGACCAGCCAGCGCCTCTGGGCATGGGTGCAACCACCACAGCCACAACCAAGGCACCCAGCACTGCCAGCTGCTGCTGTAAAAGGAGATGGGAAGGAATGCTTCAGCATTTGGAGGCCTTGCTGGATTAACACCTATTTCATAGCTATACTCACCCATTCTGCAAAAATTAAGCCACTCATCTGCATTGTGCGTGGTCTGTGGCCGCCCAGAAAGTAGATGGACAATTGGCTGCACTTGAATGCTGCCAGTGCCTATTTTGGGAGAGCGAGAAGGACAGAGCATGCCAGTTTGTCAGCCCAAGTTTCCTCAGACAGTCACAAACCCCAGTGGAAACCACATTAAGACCTGCCAAACTGGAGATTCTGGTGCCTTGTCAAGTTATCAGACCAAGTTGCAAAACTGCTATTTTCAGCAGACACAACAAAAACAGGAAATATTTACCAACTTTGCAGGTGTCAGGAAATACTTTCAAAGCACTGCTGTGACCTGACAGTCCATTTAGATAGATAGCAAGCATGTACAGAGGTAATAATAAATATATTTTCTTTTAAAATATATACTTATGAGTTTGCTCTAATATGAATGTCCCAGTGGATCAGAGTGGCAAATTCATGTTGCTAATCGCACTACAGAGATCAGGCAGTGATACGCCTCACAATTTTGTGTGGATGTATTTATTTGATTAAATTGAATATTCAAGTACATTAAAGGCATTTTGCACAGATAATGCTGCTTTTCATTAAATGCTGGTCTGTACTGGAAGCAGGTTTGTTACACAGAATTTGAATCGTGGTTGTAATACATCTGAATATTTGTCAGGCTTTTCTATTCCATGTATTTCAGACATCACTCTAAAGCATATGACAGTATATTGTTTGCACAGCAGTGGTGCTTGCAGCGTCCTCTCACGCCGACTGTAATCAGAACTATAATATTGCCTTGCACATCAGACATAAAAGGCGGTACATATAAAATACATATAAGAGGTGGTTCTGTTTAGTAGTTGAGGAAATAAAGTCTACCTCCTAGAAACCAAGCCTATTTGCCAAATAAGTTCATACCAGAAAGAATATATGACCCTACTAAAAATAAATGTACAAACTGGGTGACAGGCGCTCATTGTGAGATAAACCATCTCATGACTTTTATCCCAGGAGAGAAGAACATCTGTAGCTAACTGCAGGCTGGTGTGGGAAGGAAGGGTCAGGTGGAAAGAGCATGTCTAGAACACATAGTTGGGAGAAGAAAGGAAAAAAGTCTAAAAGAAAATCCACCTTTGAAAATTTGGGGAAATCAGTTGGAGTGTGCAGTGGGGAGCCAGGAAAGTTTTAAAAGAAAGGTTAGAAAGATGAAAGGGTGGAAAATAAAGAGGTTGGTGAAGAGACCTTGGTTCCATGAACATCACTTCAAGTCCCTGGTGAGGCAGTTCTGGAGGGCAAAGGAGTCCAGGAAACTCTTGGACACTCTTGAAGAAGGAAATCTTAAAGGCACAGGAGCAGGGCATCCCCCTGTACCTGCCGAAAGATGGGCTGGCAGGAAAAGACCACTGACCAGCCTGACTGAACAGAGAGCTTTGGCTGGAACTCAGGAAAAAAAAAGGAGAGTTGATGGTCTTTAGGAGAAGGGGCAGGCAACTCAGGAGATGTCATTAAGCTATGCAGGCAGAAAATGAGAAGAGCCAAAGCCCAGCTAGAACTTGATCTGGCTTCTGCTATAAAAGGCAATAAACAAATGTTTCTGTAACTGTATGAACAACAAAAGGTAGGCTAAGGAGAATCTCCATCATCTAATGGGTGCAGGGCAAAACATAGTGACAAAGGACGGGGAAAAGGCCGAGGTACTTAATGCCTTCCTTGCTCTCTGGGTACCCAACCCACTGACCTGGAAGACAGGGACAGGTAGCAGAATGAAGCTCCAAGAGGAAATAGTGACCTGCTACACCACTTAGACTCATATGTCTATGGGTGTGGATGGGATCTACCCATGAGGACTGAGGAAGCTGGCAGAAGTGCTCAGCAAACCACTTTCCAACATTTATCAGTAGTCCTGGCTAACCAGAGAGGTTCCAGTTGAGTGGAGATTAGTAAATGTAATGTCCTATAAGAAGGGCTGGAAGGGGAATCTGAGGAACTACAGGCCTGTCAGTCTGACATTGTGCCAGGGAATGTTATAGAGAAGATAATCATGAGTGTCATTGCACAGCACCTACATGACAGCCAGGTGATCAGGCCAAGCCAGCATGAAAGGTTTATGAAAGGCAGGTCCTGCTTGACTAACCTGATATGACAAGGTGATCTACTTGGTGGGTGAGGGAAAGGCTGTGGATGTTTAGCTGGACTTTATTACAGCCTTTGACATCATCTCCCATTCTTCTTGAGGAGATCTGCTTGAGGTCAGGAAGGCTCTAAAGAGGGACCTGGACAGGCTGAATGGATGGGCCAAGGCCAACTGCATGAGGTCCAACAAGGATCAGTGCCAGGTCCTGCACTTTGGTCACAACCCCAGGCAGTGCTACAGGCTTGGGGAGGAGTAGCTGGAAAGCTGCCTGGTGGAAAAGAACCTGGGAGCATTGGCTAACAGCCAGCTGAGTACAAGCCAGCAGAGTGCCCAGGTGTCCAAGAAGGCCAACAGCATCCTGGCCTGTATCAGGAATAGCATAGCCAGCAGGACCAGGGAAGTGATCATATACCTGTACTCAGCCCTGGTGAGGCCTCACCTCAAATACTGTGTTTAGTTTTGGGGCCCTCCCTACAAGAAAGACATTGAGGTGCTGGAGTGTGTCTGGAGAAGGGCAACGAAGCTGGTGAAGGGTCTGGAGCACAAGTCTGATGGAGAGAGGCTGAGGGAACTGTGATTATTCAGCCTGGAGAAAAGGAGACTGAGGGAAGGCCTTATCGCTCTCTGCAGCTACCTGAAAGGAGGTTGTAGTGACATGGGTGTAACTTACTTTTCCCACATAACAGTGATAGGGCAAAAGGAAATGACCTCAAGTTGCAGCAGGGGAGGATTAGAGAATATTAGGAAAAATTTATTCATGCAAAGGGTTGTCAATGATTAGACCAGGCTGCCCAGGGAAGTGGTTGAGTCACCATCCCTGCAGGTATTTAAAAGAGATGCAGATGTGGTGCCGAGGGACATGGTTGAGGGGTGGAATTAGCAGTGTTAGATTAATGGTTGGACTTAATGATCTTTAGAGTCTTTTCCAACCTAAATGATTCTGTGATTCTATGATAATTTGTGTTACTTCTTCTACAACTCCTATTGCCACTAGTGGCAACAGGTAATTTCAAAGGAAAATGGATAAAATTTGCTTATACTATGCTTTCATCCTGGAACCTCTTCTGTGTGGGGCAATCTGTCACCGGAGCAGCTGAGGAAATGCAAAACCACTTTATAGATTTGATGGAAAACAGAAGAAAACATCCCAAAATGCTTTGCAGGCATCCCTCTCTTCTGTTTTCCTGACTTGCCAGGTGTGGATCCACAGGTTACTCCTATATTGCAAATCAAACAGTGCCAAGGAGTTGCAGTTGCTGCCCCAGGACTAAATGGTCCCTGGCATAGTGGACCAGGTGGTGGCCAGGGCAGCAAGGGGACTCCCAAAACCCTTCCTGCACGGGGGTTGGCCAGGGAGAGGCTGTCCCCATAGGCAACCTTGTTTCTGGAGGCGAAGATGATTGAATGGTATGGACACGATTCTGGACGTGGGCCACCATGCAGCTTCAGCAATGGAGAACAGCCTCCGGCATATTCATTGAAATAGAAGCAGTCATTGTAAAACCATTTCTATGGATTTGGGAGCAAAACTGTGCCTAGCTTGCATGCAGCACAGCTATGCCATCAACTGTGTCTTACTCTATCATTAACAGATAAACACAGCAGGCAATGATGCTTTCACTTGTTTTTTTTATTGAACAATAATAATCATATACTTTTTAAAACCAACCAGCTTATTAGATTTACATTCAAGAACTCTTAATGTCATGTACGACACTCTTGCAAAATAGTAATAGTGTATGCAAATATTTTCTACATTCTTTAAATAATTCTCTTCAGTCTGCTGAAGGACTGTGGGTTTGATCCTTCTCTCACTGAAATCAAGAAAAAAATTACTTTTGATATCAGTAGATGAGAACAAATATACTTGCTTCTAAATAACCCAAGATAGTATTGCTGTCAGTCAGACCTAAAGACCCAATGCAAATTTACATTTATGTGTCTGGTGGTTGTGGGAAGAGAGCCTGCACTCCTGCACTGCTGTACTGATGCTTGGATGGCTACTGCCATCATCATCCTCTTCTTCTAGAGCAGCACAGTTCATCACTGCTTCTCCAGGTGCAAGCAGCCTGCTTCCACCAATGTTGACTCTGGGTCAGGATTTAGGATCTTCAAAGGCTTTGAAGTTTTTGCTCTTCATAGTTTTACACGTACATTTTCAGACCCTGCACCAAACCTTGGCTGCAGTACTGCGTGCTCCTTCTTTCACCGAAGACACTGTCAAAGCTCACGTGTGTTTCAAAGGAAGTACTCGATTCAAGCCACATTTCCAATGAGCGTGCTCTGCCTTAGGAGGCAGTTCCTAAATTCACGCATTCAGGGCTCCCTCTGACAGCTACATTAGTTTCCACTGTCTCAGGATCTGGTTGTTTACAGACATAAGAGCAAACCCATCTCAGTGTGGAGTCTCATGTTACAAATATATCATCCACTCTGTACTGAATGAGGGACTGGCAATTCCTGCAACACCCTAACATATATAAATTATTCTGACGGCTGAAATGGGACCGCTTGCTCATGCAAGCAAGAAACCAAGGACTGGGTACCAAAGTACTCTAGGCTGTGGCTGCGCTACCACTCCCTGAGGGTCCAAGTCTTCTCTACCCTGGACAGATGAACGCCCTGGGAGTCGCAGCTGGGTCACATCCAGTGATGAAGATGCAAAGTATGAAGGTCTGTTTTCTGCCCTCTGGCACTGACCCACGTATCCCCAAGAAATGCAAACATCATCTTAATGGCACCAAAGTAGCTGCTTTGTAGAAACATATATATTTAAATAATGCCTAGCAGCTTCATTCATTTCAGGCCCTCCTCTACAAATCTGTACAATTTACCATGCTGCTGTTTCTCTGTACAAAATTTATCTTTAGAAATCCACCTCAGTACAATCTGAAGTGTCTTGCCTAAATTATTCCAAATAAACTGAAATTCTGGGTGTTTTCTCACTGAAGAAAAGGTGTATTTAGCTCCAAGGATTTGTCATCAAACTTTCAAAAACCAGCTATTTACTAACTAACATTGGTTTATTTAATTCACACCGTGCGCTCCCATGTTACTATTATTATTATTGTGATTCAGAGGTGCTGTTTTCTATCCTGGGATTGTTGATGTGTGTTTCTTTCACCTTGGTTCCACACCAATAGTTTTGTCCACCCAAACTGTCCACTGAATTCAGTCAGAGCTTTCCTGGCCTCAGGCTGCAAGAGTTGGCCTCTGGCATTATTTAATTGAAGAGGGTTGTATCATGTTGGGTTTTTAATATTACTATACATTCAGGTATCCACAATACACTTCTCTGTTCAAATACTTATCAAAACAAATATTAAAAAATCATATACACTGTACAATCTAGTTTAAGTAAACATTTTTCTCATGAGAAATAGAATCACAATTGGTCTTCAGAGGTTACATTTTTATATGCTATAGATCTACTTTGTTCTTAAAGTGTGTTTTTGCATATTCAGTAATCTGTGAGAAATGTATTCACTTGAAAGTCTTACGAGTGCAAGCCAGTATCAGCGAGGATTTAGCCATTTCATTACTGGAGAGCGAATAGCTTTCTCCTTAACGAATTCCTCTTTCACAGAATTACCATCCCCTGATGCCATGTCGTTCTCTGAAAATATACAAAAATAAAGGTGTATTTCATGAAAATGAGAGAATTAAAATATTGCCCTGCAGCAGTGTCCCTGGATTTGGGAACGCTTCAGAAAACCCTTAGCTGACAAACCTTGCAGGAATCTCCCTGAATGCCTCCAATTACTTGCAACACTTCTATGTACGAATACTTGCAACACTTCTACGTATGTATTACGGCATAAGCCAGATGTGTTTTCTAATAGTTTAAGCATCGAGCATAAGAGGTGATTCAAGTTCAGTGTCCAGTTCTCACTGTAACACTCCAGTGTCGCATGGGACCAAGCAGCACATCCTCAATAGCTGCAAATTAAACATCCCTGGAGCTATTATCTGACTGAGGCCAGCTGACATGAAATAGCCTGGTGTGTGCTATTAAACCCTCTTACTCCCCAACAAAGGTAAAAGGGATCCAGTTTGTCTACAAGAATGTTCCCTCGCTGACGCTGATGCCCCAGCTGAGGCTGAGGTTGTTTGGCATGCTAGGCTGGGACAGTCGGCCACTGCCCTACTGTTTGACCGCAAAGGTGGTCAAATTGGAATAGACAGGAACACCCTGTGGCACCATTAAATTCGCTAGGGTATATGTAGCTATGATGTCTTTATAAATTGTATGAGCCAGAAACTCACCTGTTTAAATTCACAGCTGCTTTAATTTGCTGAGGATCTGTCCTAGATGCTATAGCTATCTCCAAAGGCTGCCATTAAATGCAACCCCATGTGACCATCCCATGGAGTACCACCCACAATGGTCCTGGCCTACGTCCAGTGATGGACCTCTGAGGACAGAGCTCAGAGTGAAGCCTTTGTGAGGGTAAAATCACTGTTTGTTTCTATAGGGTCAGTATCTCGTCCTGGCTGGGATCAGACAAGCTGTAAACATTGAGGCAGCAGAAGGTTTGGGGCCAAAGGCAAGAGAGGGAGAGGAAAAGGGGTGAGGAGGAACTGATGAAAACGGGCTACCTGGAAAGATTTGGAATATAAAGTGGATTAAAAAAAAAAGGAAGACAGGAATATTTTTTCATGCTATTTCAGCAACTTTGGTAATAAAACTTGGAAGGGCAAAAGATCACAATCATTTAGAAAAGAACAACAGGATCATGGCTGATCCATCTTGCAGTTTTTTTCAATATAATTTTAAATGTGCTGTGAACATAAGCTGAAGAAGTTTGCTTCTTAAGGCAGCAAACTCTAGATAGCATAGTATAACTGAATAAATCAAAATAAGGCATACAAATTGCAGTTGGAGGAGACACAAAATTCAAAGACTTTGGGTGAAATCCTAGAAAAGCTCCCAGTAGGTCTAGGATTAAATCTCTGAAATTTATTTAAAATCTTTACATCTGTATTGACTTAGATTGGTGTTTAAATTTAAAGTAAACATTATTCAGTCAAATATACCTCAGTATCATCAGATGGAAAATAAAAGAAGAAGAAATTTAAATCTCAGCTTTGAAACCTTCACTGATTTCTCCTTCCTGCCACAACACCTCTTTTTGTTTTTTGGGGTTTTTTTACTTCTGAAAAGAATCTGTGACAGGCTTCAGGTATAATCCTAAATGTAGGAATTTATTCCAGAAATATTGTGATAAATGTCTTCAATAAATACTCATAAAACTGTTCACTGAAAATGTATAAAGCTCCATCTTTGCAGAAAAAAAAGAGTTATTTTTATTACGTGCTAGCTAACAGCAGTAAATGCAACCTCGTGAAAACAGAAAGCAGCTACATGCACTGCACCTGAAGCAAAGCAAACCCCAGCATAGCCTCCCCTTGCACAGGTGAGGTTGTACTGTTTGTGCACGCAGCAGCTGCAAAGCATTTGTGCCAAGTACATCTTGACAATGCTTTTACCATTTATCACAGCTCACCTAATTCCTGGCCATATGCTGAGGGAACAACTTTGTGTTGTTAGCTATCTGCACTAAAGTATACGTTGCTCACACACAGGTTACACAGTGCAGTAGCAGGTCATGGACAATGTGAATTCTGCTAAAACCAGCTGCCCCCTGAAGTCTTACCTGCATGTGAAACTGGTTTTCGTCGATTTGGAGGCTTTGAAGCAGACAGCTGGAAAAATGGGAACTTCAAACACTTCCCAGTTACTCTGTCACAGATGCCAGAGGGACAGTTGCAGGTTCTCCTGCACTCCATTCCATAGGTACCATAGGGACACTCTGAAAAAAAGCAATATAACAAAGCAGCCCTCAGTGATGCAAGTCAGCTGCCAGCACTCTTATATCTGCTTACACCCCTAGAAGTGGAAAACCTTTGAGTGGAGGTCAGACAAACCCTCACTACAGGATTTCAGTGTGCTGGCTGCTTGTTACGTGTACTTTCCCGTTTTAACAATCCTTGACCCACGTTATATATATAATTTCTTTTCCTATAACTTATTAGAAACACTTGTAGTATTGAAATACAAATTAAAGGCAATATGAGTATGTAAGTATCTAAGTATGTAATCATAGAGGATATAGCTAAAGGATAATTAGCATTAGATTTAGAAAAGAAGACGACTTCATAAACTTCCTGAATTCACAATTTGGAGATGATATTATCTGACTTACACATCTGCCATGATTTAGAGCTGCAGTTCATCGCTGGCTCTGGGCTGCTTGTGTCAGAGGCCACTGTGCTTAGGCAGGGTGGAGGCTGCCTCCTCCACTCTGAGGAGCTATCCAGCAAATGAACCCTCTGCCTGGAGAAACTCCAAGCTCTTGGGAAAGACCTTTCCCCCATGTAGCAACTTCCCATTGCAGACAGCAAAGAGCTCACCTACATCTCCAGCCTAAACAGTGGGTAGGCTCTAGGCACTAAGGTAGCTGCCTGGTTATCCTTCATCTGGTCGCATTACTGCCCCGACTGTCATCTCCCATCCCTGAGCATGCCCACAGAGGAGCACCGAAGGGTGGCTGTCAGGGTGGGACCAGATGTTTTTCTTTTAAAAGTGAGTTAATAGCAGAGGATTTGCCCCATCCTATAGCTGACATGTATCACATTCTGGATCACAAAATTTCCCACATTTTAAACCTGGGTTCACACCTCTTGTCTTTCCCTGCCGTGCTGTTCAACAGGGTATGCTTCCAGGACCATAACTGAAAAGATGAAGGCAAGGAAAATCCAGCTCCAACATCCCCTTTCCAAACCCCCAAACAAGAGATCATCCCAAGAGAAGTTTGGGATGTCCCAGGAGAAAGGTTTTTATACTTAGGCAGGCTTTGCCAACACAGGGTGTGCAGGCATTTAAATAGCAAGTCCTGGAGAGTTTCCAACTCAACTCCTAGGGGCAGATGAATAACCATTCAGGGCTGGACCAATGGCCCATCTAGGCCTGGCTACCACAAAACACATAAGAATGAAGATGACTATGATAAGTACAAGTGATACCTCCCTGCCATCATACTCTCCCCCATTTTCAGGTCTGGGAGCTGCTGAGCCATAGATAGTTTCTCTGCATACAATACCTCACAACAGGAGTATCCTTCCTAGTTCATCCAGCCCCTCCTGAATGAGTGGAAATACTTATTTTTGCCATACAGCCTAGGCTACCTGAAAATCAGGCTAATGCTCCAAAATGAAACCAAATTTTTACAACAGTCTCCTTGTCCAATGGCTATGCTTTAATACATGAAAAGCACTGGAAAATCAACAGTTCCCTGCTAGGGACAATGCAGTGAATCCCTCCAGCCTGGAGAACTTTAGTCAGCTTCACCAGACTCCCCTTCCCATGCAAGGATGCTCTTTATTTGCTGTTTGTCAACATAAACAAAAAACAAAACCCTACCAAAGCAAACGTTTCTGAGTGTGTTGTCCTGCCTGAGGGACAACCCCAGAGCACACAGCACATGGAGCATCAATCTGCCTGCTGCAGGTGCTCAGCTGCTCAGCCCAGGGATGCACAGCTGTGCACAACAGCACGGTAACAAGTCTGAGCCCTAAGCACTTGGCTCCATGTGGAATGCTGCTGGAATTTATGCTGCTCCTCCGATTTGATGAAACTGAGATCTGAATCTATTTTGCTGTTAGAAAGTTTTGTTCTAAAGTCTGCTCCTAAATAAATTACAAATAGTTCCTGGTGATTTAAGAGAAGTAAGAGCAGATTCTTTACTATGACAGTTATACCTCAGTTCAAAAGGCTATTGGCTAACAAAAGTGCACAGCATCTGTATTCCTTAGTCTGTTTTGGATAATAATGATGTTGCTATTGATAATAACATGATGCACTTTTATAAATCTAATAATAATCAAAAAACCTTATCTGAAGCACATACTGTCTGTGTTTTCCCCATTTTAGAAGTAAGAACTTGAAAAACAGAGTCATTTTTCCACAACTTCAAAGTAAATCCATCTCAGGCAACCAAAGAGAGTTTAGCCGTCCTGACTCTGTGAATTATTACAAACACCTAAGTTATTAAAATAAGTGAGTAGTCTGGTATGGTAGCTATAAATGGATATACAAAATAACAATACTTGGCCCCATACTTTGCCTGATAAAATTCACATTTGTACAGAGAGAGATTAACTATCTCAGAGCTGAAATAAAAAAAGAAAAAGGTTTCAAAATTATGCCTACAATATTTAGTTCAAATAAATATATAGGGAATATAAGGGTTAAATACCAATTTACAATTCCTAAGTCAAGATAGGGCTTTACTGAAGTTAATGAGAACTTTTCCGTTGGCTTACTGGAAAAAAACCCTCTTACTTTACATTTTCTACAGAGCTTCCAAGATTCAGCTACAGGGATTCAGATCACATGTCCCTGAATGTTTCTTTTTTCCCATTTCAGGTGTGCTATTGTGTAGAAATTCCTATGAGGACAGCAAAAAGTATATAATCATTCAAAAGAGACCTTAAAAGAACTACAGGTGGTATCTTGCACTGCAGTAATTTTAAAAAACTGAAGATCACTCAACTATCTCAGTAAAATACTTTTCTGATGGGTGGACCAAAGATACAATCTTAATGTGTAAATTCTAGTTTTTAGAAATAAAAAAGTAGTATTTTGGGTTTCACCCTTAAACTATGCAGATGAATCTGGCTTTGAATGCCAATGTAAAAGTGTGCTGCATGTGAGTCAGCTTGAATGACTTTTGCAGCACCTGGTCCTAAATCATCACTTTAACTGAGGATATTAATACTGCTGATTTTTAACTGCCAAGACATCTCCACTTTTAAGGAAGTTATTCAAAGGCATATCTGTGTCTACTTACTGAAGGGGTATGCTAATACAGGAAAAGTCACTGCGTTCATACTTTGCAAAAACCTTTATCCTACTTTTAGTAACTTAATACCTCATCTCCTTTTAAAAATTCTCCTTTTTGCATGGAGTGAGGATTTCTCTTAAATGAAAAATGTCATTATAGTCTATGGCTAAAGAAATCATCATGCAGCATACCTGGAATAAGCTGAGAGCAGTGGCTGACTGCTCATCTCAGTCAGCTCCTGTTCTGTTATTTCCATCTTTCAGGCAGGAGGCTCTCTGCCTCCCCTGATCACACTTCTCGGGTAGCTGAACACCTCAAAGGCAAGACTGAATTAAACACAACAATGTCCCCAGGTGCTCAGGCATCTGTTACCTCCATCTCCCAGACCCCAGGGAGAGCACATGGTCCCTGGACAGGCAGCTGGCAGTGCCAGAGGGAACCTCACCCCAAGGAGAGCACAGCAGGGGCAGGGACCCCCTGGCAAGATTGTACTTGCAGGATTAAAGTCTTTAGAGTTTCTACAAAGCACCCACCAAATCAGCAGAAGGATCAGGACTCATACCTGGGTCTCACAAGCACCATTCAAAAATCTCATCTCCAAGCACACCCCATCTGTATTTCTTCACACAAGTCCCCACACCTAAACAATATTCTCACATTTATAACCCTGTCCTGCCTACATGTAACACCTTTAAATACCAGCAGGTATTTTTCACCATTGTCTCGACTAAGGGCTAAGCTGGAAAAATCCCATTTTAGACCCTTCAAACAGGAGGCAAGCTCTAAATGTAGGTTGCTGTCAAATTGCCATAGTGGGTGCATGCAAAGTGAATATTGTTACCTTTGCAGATACCAAATTCATCACCAAAGTCATCCTCCTCAGTGTAAAACTGGCACTTCAGCCCAGGACCACACTTGACACCATCCATACCCGAGACCGTACGATAGCAAGTCTCCCCCAGAGCAGCTGCACACACTCTGCAACAGCCACAGTCATCCAGCACCGTTCGCTTACAGCGCAAGGTACTTTTGCATGCGTTACTGTCACAGGGCTCGGGACAATCTACTGCGTATTTCGCACTCCAAGCAGTTCCAGCGTGCACGGGCATCAGGAGGAGTGTGAGAAACAGGAAGCCCTTCATGTCTTGCAGGGATAAATGCTCCGTCCCAAAGAGCAAGCTTTAATGCTCAGCCAGCTGGTGCCTTGTGCTGAGGGAAGCAGCGGTATAGAATCCAAAGTGGTAACTGCACACATCAGCCTACAAGTTTATGAGCTTTATACAGTGTGTTGCCCACATGCTGCACCGTCGTCAGCTTCCTCAATCCGGCAGCGCTGCTCCTGCCAGCCTCCCTTGTTTCAGTTTATGAAATCCAGGATGAAGGTTGGATTAGCACTCTGCTGCCATCCAGGAATTGAAAAGCCTTAGCTGATGTAATCTGTTATGTTTAGTTGGTTGTTTTGCATGAGGACTAAAAACTCTCTCACATCCGTCTCAAATGCTCAAGGACGTCTGCCAGAAGGAAAAAAAAAAAAAAGAAAAAAACCCCACAAACCTCACACACAACCAAAAAAAAACCCCCACAAAACCAACTAAAAAAACCCTCCTGTAAATTGCATACCTTCCTGCAGGACAGGGATCGCTCTGACACAGGGCACGCTGCTGACAGGACAGCTCTGCCTCACTAACACAGCTCATGCGGCTAGAAGCAAATCACACTGAATCATCTCCCTGCTGAAAGAATAATCTTTAAAAGAATAAATCTTTGCCTTTCCCTTCAAGGGGATGTGGACAGTTACTTTAAGGAACAAAGTGAGATCATGCTGTTTAATATCTGAGCTCAGATGCTTCAGTAGTTTTTTTCCTGACAGGATCGAAAGGTTAATTTTTAATCAGTATTTAGGTGGAGATGAATTAAATATTTCACTCAAAGTTTATTGCTAGAACTAAGCAAAGGTCAGACAGAAATGAGCATTTCATGCTCCACAGGAAGTTCAGAAGAATGATCAATGAGCTGCCCCGACCTCACACCAAAGGGGGAAATCCCCATCCATCACCAGTACCATATGCAAAGCCTTAACATGGATCCAGGGGGGCTGATTCTCCTTCCCTTTACACCACTTCTACCCTGATCCAACTCTATGGGATGCCTTGATGTTGCTCTTCAATTAAATCAGCGTAAATAAACAGAAAGCAAGTCTCAGTTTCCCCAGTGCCCCCTTTTAGACTTTATTCATGCTGCCAGAGCCTTGACAAGAAACAGCAAACAACTGAAGAATTCAGTGAAACAGATGAGCCAACAGAGAGATGGAAATTTCTGAAGGTCTACAAGAAAGGAAAAAAGGAATAAGGCTAGTCATAAATAAATCTCTGAATACCAGGGTTTGCTGCCACTGAAGTTAGTGGGACCAAATCAGTATAAAATTCTATGTGACCAGCTTGCCAGCTGGGAATCCTGTGTCTCAGGTGGGCTGAGGACACTGCCAGTAGGCTGCCAAATAAAATGAAGGGCTATGCTGGAAATACAAGAGGGCAGGTAAGTCTTTTCTTCATGAATGCAAATGGGAATTGACCCAAAACAGAATGCTTAACTCTACTCTCCTGCAAAGGATATAAAGAAACCAACATACTCTATGTTGCATTAGAGTAGGTGGCTCATATAATTCTGGTATATGTGAGTATAAGATCCTGGATAGGATAGAATAGGGTAGGGTAGGATACAATATGATACCATACACTATGATAGGAAGAGGAAGAAAAGGAAGAAAGAGAGAAAGAGAGGAAGGGAAAAGGAGAAAGAGAACAAGAGAGACAGAGACAGAGAAGTGCAGAGGAAGACATGAAATGAAATGAGATTAAACTAGAGGACTTAATATGATTAACACATGTCAAAGACAAACTACACTCAAGCAAGTATTTGCCAGCATCCATCTTACACAGAATATAATTACTTGTAATACAGTTCTTCTAATCACTGTTGCCAGCTGGCAGATATTTATATGCACTATCTCATGCCTGTTTTCACATGTAATCTCGTCCAATCAGTAAAAATGAAAGCATTATGTTGAAGTTGGAGGTAAACTCAATGATCCTTATGGGTTTCTTCCAACTCATATATTCCATGGTTCTAAGAAGTCTCGCATAAACCAACAAAGTGATACTGGTAGTCCTGATGTGACAGCAATTAGCAGTAGTAGACAACCTCATCTTCAAAACCCAATGTAGTTATCCTCTGATAAATGAAAGAAACATTTCAAATGAGGAAGTGAAGATTGCAGTTAAAAGCCAAGAAGAAACAAAAGTGTAAAGTTATACTAAGCAGAAAGAGTAGAAATGGATGTGCTATCCCTGACTCCCTCACAACTACAATATGGCAACAGCCTGCTTAAAACAAACAAACAAAACCAACAACAACAGTAAAACACAAAGAAAATAAATCTAAACAACCAAATATCTCCCCCATGTTTCACAGGTCAGTAGAGTAATGCAAATCACTGCCTGTTTCTGCTGGCATTAGCATCAACTAAAACTGATATGGTTTTACACTAACCGGTAACCTGTGGGGCTGAGGAACCTATGTAAATCCCACTGGGCAGTCCCTGAGTGGGAGAGAGAAGCTAAATTTGATCAGAGAGCCAGGGAGCATGGCTAAGGGCAGTAACCGTTTCTGACCCCCAGCCAAATCTGCTCACAAGGGTGGAATAGCCCAGAGAAGTAGGGTGCATACTTAGTGCACCAGACTTCACAGGTGAGGAAGAGAAAGGCTCTCCCCTAAGTCCCTCCCTTAAGTCTCCCCTAAGTTAATCCAAACCTGCCCTTAAATTCATATGTGCTTGCTCACTCAGAGGGGGTAACAAAGGAGTGTGCAGACCCATCCACCCATACACTTAGGCATCTATGCCTGGCAGTAAACAGCAGCTGGTAAAATCCCATTCTGTAAATACACTTAGAAAATGCTCCTTGTATAAAACACCAAACAAGATCTGAAAGGGCTGCAATTCACATTTGGGTTTCTCACAGGGAAAATGTCCTAGGGAGATGATAAATAAAAAAATTGCACACAGATGTGGAGAGGAAAAGAAATCGTAAAAAGAAATCAGCACACTCCCCTAGCAACTAGCCAATATTATTTGGAATAAGATGGAAACTATATTCTGTGCTTGGAGATAGAAGCCAAAGTAAATTATCACAATGGATCAAAAAATACATGTAATGGAAGAAAACAAGATGAACAGATCGAGGTCTGGCATATACATGAGTATTGTGGAGGAAATAATGATACTATGACCTTCCACACTGTCCACTGATTAAGTAGTGAAATAAAACCAATGGTTTTAATGTTTCTTTGTTGTTTTTACCTGTTGAATCGATTAAGCTTTCCTTTCCAATGAACTAAGCTCTCCCTTGAAAACTAGCGCAAAGGGAATTAACAAAGCTTCCCTAGCTATCAATAGCAGAAAATTCAGCACCATTATTTAACTTATGGTATAAATATACTTTAAATGTGGAAGATTTTCTGGAACAGATCAGATCAGTGATAATTATTTTTTTTCCAAATTTACAGTATAAATTGTCCTGGTGCCAGTTTACATCATAGTTACATCACTATATATAATGTTTGGCATCCCTTCAGGAAGCAGAACAGGTTTCAACCCTTAGGTTCAACACTTTACAGGGAACTGAGCAATCACTGGTTTATAACCAGTGAGCTGTGAACTGCTTTTCCAGCTGAATACTTTAGAGCAAAATTTTTCTAGTTCTTTTGCAAATTATCCATTTCTCAAGCAAAAGCAGCTTGTTTGAGGGTGCTGAGGTTGTATTTATGCCCTCTGAAAAGTATGACCCACCTGTTAAAGTTCCCTTTGAAATTACATGCCTCATGATACAAAATTAGTAAAGTGCTGATAAACAGGAGCAGTCCATTCATTAGGCCAGTACTCTAAGGCGTTGTTGCTAGTTGTATGCTTTACATTATCATTCTCTACAGTTCTTCTGAATTTAAGCATTCTGGTCACTTTTGTTATCCAGTCTTGAACATGTAAAGTCAGGATAAGGAGGAAACATTAATATATCTTTAAACATAGGAAAGCATTTAACACATGACCCTTGTTGCTCACTTCCAAAAGGCAGTCCCTAAACTAAAAATACGTTGCCGTACATTCCTGAACGATCCAGCCTTTTCCCAGGCTTCCTTTGCAAAAAGCCATAAGCACAATGCTACACAAGAAGCAAAGATTCAAAGGGAAACACCGAAAGGAAGCTGAGCTGCAAAGTCCAAAATGAAAAGCCAGAAATAGGAAGTAAAAGATAAGAATCAGGAAAGTGAGATAGCGGCAAGGACTCCCCTTTGTATGATTTCTTTTCTTGTATCTTTTCAATGAATTGCTAATTGCTCTTTGTTTCAGCTGTAACATGGCAACTCAACTTCACTCTGGTAAAAATAGATGCTTTGGGACATTTCCTACTTGCTGAAGGCAAGAGGTGTTTACATCCTTTCTCCAGGCAGACCAGGTGCTATGCAGAGAACAGGGTAGGCTGGTAACCTATGCACAGACTTTAGGACCCTACTATAGAAATCACTGGATACGGCAGGGCTGTCTGCAGAGAGCCTCAGGAATCAGAGCCTTAGCATGCTTGGACCATGTCAAGAATGTACTTTCCCACAGCCCCACATACAAGTGTGTGGCATGTCCAGCCTGGGAGCTGGAGGCCAAACTTTTGCTCTGATTATCATCCCTCAGACAAATGGAGCTGAGCACCTTGGAGGTCTGTGCTGCCAAGTCCAGGTGGCACACACAGTCCTGTTCCTTGCAGGTTACACTCGTGCCCTGGCTCTGATGGAAGGATCTCTGCACTATGTCAACCCTGCGCAGCGTGGCTATTCCCAGTGATTTTACCACCATGATGATCTACATAGTAGAAATCACTGTCTTTCCCTCAATTAATCCATTAATCAAGCCAAATAATTCTGCTTGGAGAACATGTTTAAGAGACAAAAAAATATCAATGTGGAAAAACTCTACTACATGGCAACAGGGGTCAGTCATCTCCAAGTTAGGCAAGTTCAGGTCTGTCACATGCAGTAAATAGGTAGTTGATATGAGGGAAAGTGATGAAAAGATAAGTTGCGATTCTGTTATGTTACAGTCTTCTTTTTTACATCTTTTAAATCATCTACATGTTCAGAGGAAGAAAGGACTTTCAGTGCCCAAGACATCTAAGAGTTTCTTAAAAGTACAAGAAAGTCACCTAAGTTCTCTGTACTTCAGAAAATTTACTTCTCTGAATACAGTGCTAAATCTGACTGATTACTTGCAGCACAAATCAATGCTCTGCCTGCATACACCCACACCTTACCAATACTCTTCTTGGTGCTTGTTTTGTTTATGAGACCTCTTGATTCTAGGAATCTAAATCACCTTCATAAAGCTGTATATATACCCAGAGAAAAAAAAAGAAGAAGGAAAAAAAAAGACCTTTACACATGGAAAAATATCTCCACTGTTTTTCACAGTTACTGTTTTTTAATAATTTGGGGGGGGGGGGGGAACAAAAAAACCCACCTCTTTCAGGAATGACCTTCAAATGTTCAATTTCTTTTATCAATAAAAGACAACAAGATGTGAATGATGGTTCTGCACATGTTCTACCTAGATGCCAGGCGTATATATCCTGCCCATAGGGTACAGAGCTTTAGTGCTAAGATAATGTGAAAGATACTTTGTCTCTCACTATTTGACATAATTAACTGATGCAGGAATGCACACTCATTTCTGTACTGCCAGGAAGCCTATGGTCTCAGTTGTTCTCTGCAGAACTAGAATAAACATATTAGACTAGAACGAGAATGCTCATTAGTTTTGTTGTGACATTAACAAAAACACAACACTCAATAAAATTACAAATCCTGTTAATTTTATCTTCTCTCTGCTTGATGCAAATGGTAATTGTACTCTGACTCTATCAGTCTGTGGTAGGCTGTGATAACCAAACCAAACTCCAGTTTGAGAAATGTTTGGTTTTGGAACCTGTGCAGAACCTCAAACTACACTCCTTGGTTTTTAAACCCTAGTTATAAATTTTAGTATCTAATATTTTAGGATTGGTTGGGAGTACACTTTTAATTGGAACTCAAGCTGATTTTGATCTCTGCTCTTTAAGGAAAAAAAAATCACCTCTATCAACATCTTATATTCCACTTACTGGAATAGAACCCTAACTTAAGTGTTAACATGATTTCTACTTCTACTTCTAAGCAGTGCTATTGTCCTGCAACGCCTCTGCTAAAGCTTTAGCAATGCTTCATATATAGTTTGGACTTGACTAAGTAGCTATTTCCTGTGATGAATGAGAAAAACTATTCAAGGCTAGCTCAGTGGTTTGCTAACAAGAAAATCTGTGGTCATATGTGTGAAATGTTGTTTCAGTTCAGGTTAGGTGTCCTCGTGAACTAGTATTTCCATGTATTCTTTGCAGTATTGCCAGGATAATAACCTTTCCATTGGCAGAGAAAAGACAATTTTAACTAATCCGTTTAGAAAGGCAAAATTATCAAATTTGTATCAAGCACTTTTTCTATAAGAAGAAATCTTTCTTCCACTTCCTAAGTGCCCATCTTTGAAGCATAAACACTTTCCAGCATAATTAGATGATCCCAGAAAGGCTGTAAGAGGTCTCAGCATCTCCTAGGTAATAAAATTTCATGGAAGATCATGCCAAAGTCTGAAAGGAGCAAAGACACTGACAGAAACTATTAAAGAATTTTCCACAGTGCTGCACACAGTTTTGTTCCCAAGGATGAGGAATCCTGGATTCCCTCTGCCACACAATCTCTCCAGCTCACCCTTAGTCCTCATTACGCTGTTTTTCTTCACTGTAGCTTTTTCTTTGTAAGTCTATTTATGCCTAGGGCAAAACACACCCTAGAAATAAGAGTGGAACAAGACAGTATCACTTCAGCCCATCTTTATTGCTTTCACTGTTCACAAACCTCACACTCTGTCCATCTTGTCGATCCAGACTGAAGCCTTCTTTGAGAGTTCAGGCTAAGTGGTGCAGAGTCTTCTTCAAGGACACTTTTGGCGGTCTTCAGGCATTTCCATGCTATATGCAATCTACTTAGTGACCAGGTTGGGACAAGGATTTAATTAATATCTTGGCTTCCAGTAAAGCGACACCAGTCAAAGTCTTCCAGAACAATTCACTTGGAGGGAACGAGAAGAGGTCCCTTTGTTTCCCCAAGGCATCAACAAGATTTCATTTATGCAGATGCTTCCTACACCCTTTGTCTTTTGTCTTATCAATTATATAACTGCATTGGAGGGAAAGGATGCCACCCAGAGGGACCTTGAGAGATGGACCCGTGCAAGCTTCAACATGGCCAAGTGCATGTTCCTGCACATGGGTTGGGCAATCCAAGCACAGCTACAGACTGGATGGGGAATGAACTGAGAGCACCCTTGAGGAGAAGGACTGGGGCTGGGGTGTACTGTTGGACAAGAAGCTGAACATGAGCCAACAAGGTGTACCTGAAGCCCTAAAAGCCAACTGTACCCTGGGCTAAATTGAAAGAAGCATGACAAGTAGGTCAAGGGAGGTGATTCTGCCCCTCTATTCTGCTCTGGTGAGGCCTTATCTGGAGCACTGTGTCTGGGGTCCCCAAGAAGGTACCCGTAAAGAAAGGTATGTAGTGTTAGGACAAGAGGTAATAGCCTTAGATTAAAAGGGGGTAGATTTAGGTTAGCTATTAGGAAGAAATCCTTTCCTGTGAGGGCAGAGAGGCCCTGGCACAGGCTGCCCAGAGAAGGTGCACTTGCCCCCTCCATGGCACTGTTTAAGGCCAGTTTGGATGGGGCAACCTGAGCTAGCAGAGGGTATCCCTACTCATAACAGACAGGGTGGAACTAGATGGGCTTTGAGATCCCTTCCAACCCAAACCAGTCTGTGAGTCATTTTTATTTTTTTTTCTGGGGTAAAGATGTTGTGGGTGACCACTGACCCCAATGACATAAATACTTTGACACTCATTTGACTGAGGCCAAGATTTCACACAATACTTTCAAAGTGTTATGGTCTTCCCTGCTCTAAAGAGACCAAAGCCAGTTCAAAGATTTTTGGGTGTATTTTTTAATTCAAAGTAAGGAAATCATAGAATCATAGAATGGTCTGGGTTGGAAGGGACCCCAAGGATCATAGAGCTCCAACCCCCCTGTCACAGGCAGGGCCAGCAACCTCAGGCCTGGTTCTACACAAGGTTGCCCAGGGCCCCATCCAACCTGGCCTTGAACACCTCCAGGGACGGAGTATCCACCACCTCTCTGGGCAGCCTGTTCCAGCACCTCACCACTCTCTCTGTAAAAAACTTCCCCCTAATATCTAATTTAAACCTTCCTTCCTTTAGCTTTAATCCATTCCCCCTTGTCCTGCCATTGTCTGTCCTTTTAAAAAGTTGAATTCCCTCCTATTTATAAGCTCCCTTCAGTCAGGTACTGGCAGGCTGCAATGAGGTCCCCCCGCAGCCTTCTCTTCTCCAGGCTGAATAAGCCCAGCTCCCTCAGCCTCTCTTCGTAAGGCAGGTGCTCCAGCCCTCTAATCATCTTTGTGGCCCTCCTCTGAGCCCTCTCCAACAGTTCCACATCTTTCTTGTGTTGGAGGCCCCAGATCTGGACACAGTACTCCAGATGGGGCCTCACGAGGGCAGAGAGGTCCCTCCTGGTCACCCCTCTTCTGATGGAGCCCAGGATACCATTGGCCTTGCGAGCTGCAAGAGCACACTGCTGGCTCATGTTAAGTTTCTCATCCACCATGACATCCAGGTCCTTCTCAGCAGGGCTACTCTCAAGGAGCTCTTCTCCCAGTCTGTACCTATGTCTGGGATTCTTCCGGCCCAAGTGCAACACCTTACACTTGGCACTGTTGAACCTCATTAGGTTCACCCAGGCCCATTTTTCCAGCCTGTCAAGATCCCTCTGGATGGCTTCCTTTCCCTCTGTTGTGTCAACCACACCACTCAGCTTGGTGTCATCCACAGACTTGCTGAGGGTGCACTCAATCCCATCATCGATGTCATTGATAAAGATGTTAAAGAGAACCGGTCCCAAGACAGACCCCTGGGGGACCTCGCTTGTCACCGGCCTCCACCTGGACATAGACCCATTGACCACCACCCTTTGGTTATGGTCTGTTAACCAGTTTCTTATCCACTGGATGGTCCACCCATCAAATCCACATCTCTCCAGTTTAGAGATAAGGATGTGGTGGGGGACTGTGTCAAAGGCCTTGCACAAGTCCAGGTAGATGACATCGGTCACCTTCCCTTTATACACCAATGCTGTCACTCCATCATAGAAAGTCACCAGATTGGTGAGGCACGACCTTCCCTTGGTGAAGCCGTGCTGGCTGTCCCGGGTCACGTGCTCTTCCCTCATGTGCTCCAGCATGTCATCCAGGAGGATCTGGTCCATGATCTTCCCAGGCACAGAGGTGAGGCTCAGTGGCCTGTAATCCCCTGGGTCTTCCTTGCTCCCTTTCTTATAAATGGGAGTGACATGACCCTTTTTCCAGTCCCCAGGGACCTCTCCTCTGACAGCCACGACTTTTCAAATATGATGGAGAGCGGCTCAGCAACCACATCAGCCAGCTCCTTCAGGCACCTGGGATGCATGTCATCCGGCCCCATAGACTTGTAGATGTTCAGTCTCTTGAGGCGGTCTCGGACTTGCTCTGTTCTTACAGTGCGGGGGGTTAATACTCCCCCAGTTCCCACCTAGAGGTCCAGGGATGCAAGGTTCTGGGATTTGAGAATTATGAGAATCCTGGCTGACAGAGAAGACTGAGGCAAAGAACTCATTCAGTACCTCAGCCTTCTCCTCACCAGTTGCAGCTAACTCTCCTTTCTCATTTACCAAGGCGGGTATGCTCTCTTTGGCCTGTCTCTTCTGGCCAATGTATCTATAAAATCCCTTCTTGTTGTTTTTAACATCCCTTGCTAAGCTCAGTTCCATTTGCACCTTGGCTTTCCTGACCCCGTCTCTGCAAGTCCGAACAGCATCCCTGTATTCTTTCCAGGCAACACACCCTTGCTTCCAGAGCTTGTGTTTGCCTTTCTTTTCCCTCAATTTGGCCAGCAGGTCCTTGCCTAGCCATGCTGGTCTATTGCCCCTCCTGCTCACTTTCTTATTCAGAGGGACAGAGAGCCCTTGAGCTCTTAAAAAGGCATCCTTAAAGAGTAGCCAGCTGTTCTCAACATTTCTGTCTCTAAGGACCACCTCCCAGGAGATCTTGGCCAACAAGTCCTTAGACAGCCTAAAGTTTGCTCTCCTAAAGTTCAGAGTCCTGATTCCACTCTTCGCCAGGCCCACATTCCTCGAGATCACAAACTCAACCAGGGCATGGTCGCTGCAGCCCAGGCTGTCTCCAACCTTAACACCTTTAATGATCTCCTCCGCACTGGTGAGCACCAGGTCCAGCAATGCATCACCTCTGGTCGGTCTGTCCAATATCTGAACCAGAATGTTGTCATCCATGGACTCCAGGAGTCTCCTGGACCTCTTGCAGGTCGCCACGTGGTTTTCCCAGATGTCTGGGTGGTTAAAGTCCCCCATCAGGATGAGTGCCTGTGACTGTGATGCCTCCCGCAGCTGAAGGAGGAAGGCCTTATCAGTAGTCTGTCTTTGATCAGGTGGCCTGTAGTAGACCCCTATCACCAGCTGTTCTTTATTAGTCCCATCCCTAATTCTGACCCACAGGCTCTCAACCTGCTCCTGGCCACTTCTCAGAGAGAGCTCCTCCCAGTCTATCCACTTTTTAATACAGAGAGCAACTCCCCCACCCTTCCTTCCTAGCCTATCCCTTCTAAAAAGGCGATACCCTTCTACAGGGGTATTCCAACTGTGGGAATCATCCCACCATGTTTCCATGATTGCAACTAAATCATAATTTTCAAGTGACATCATGGTTTCCAATTCCTCCTGCTTGTTATCCATGCTGTGTGCGTTTGTGTAAAGACACTTCAGCTGGGCATTCTGGCTCACTATCTTTTTTGAGGAGCCCTCCCTCAAACCTCTGGGAGGAATCTGAAGTTTTCCCCCACTGCCTCCTAGAGGGACATTAGAAGGTTCTGGAAGGGGGGTCAGCAATACTACCTCCTCTGAGGAGTCCCTCAAAGTTCCTATGGGACACATTAGAGGTATTTCCCTACAATCTTGTAGAATTTCAGCATCCCCAAGCCCTTCTCTATCTCATTGAATTTCACCCTCTTCACCCTTCGAATCTAATATAAAGCTAGAGGCTACTTGCTCTAAGCTAGCAAGCCTCACTATATCTCCTCCCCCCTTGAATAGTCACAAACAAGGTTTGCAAGCAAGTTCTAATTAGGAATCAACTGGGGTAACTGACTGTCATGTTTGTGTCCATTAAGCAACAGAACTGCCAGAGAGCTTAGAATTATAAACCATAAACTTAAAAACAGTCTAATCCCTTACAAATCTATTTTAGCTTGTATCTCATTATTTTCAACTTTCTTAATTTATTGCTAAAAGAGATCTTATATCTAAGCAGTGCTACAGGTGCTGAACACAGCGTTTTGTTTTTACTCACAAACTTCATCATTTATATGCATGTATATCTGTTCAGCATACTTGAGAGAATGAAATAAAGTTAATTGTATTCATTTTTTATTTTACTCATCGATCAACTTTAAGTATTTAATTAACTTGATGTTTTCAGTCATTTAATCAAATACCCAGACGCTTAATCCTTAAAGAAAAATGTCTGAAAAAAAAAGTAAATTATTCAAAGCTGCAGCTATTTTCCTAGATTATGAATCTGACAGACATAATATGTGATTTCTCTGTACTGGCATGTTCTTCACTTTTGCTTTATTTTCTCAACTGTCATAGACTGGTAAGTCTATGGGTTATTTTATGTTTCCTGTTCCAAATAGAATAAACTATTTAAGCAAGTAGAATTTCTGTAAAAGTTTGCAATCAGATGTACTTTCTTAGATTATTTAATTAAAATCAGATAATTACTGCTCAGCCCCCCAATCCTATGTTCTAATTTTTATTTTATAAAGCATTGGTAGTAAACAGCTAAGTCTTTCTTCTATAAGAGAGAGAAAGGATTTTTTTTGGGAGGGGGGGGGGATTGGTCTGCCTATTGCCTAAGGTAAGTGCCTGAAGCAGGGCTTATGAACCACTGCCTGTGCCCATTGAAACCCACCCGGAGTCACCAGCTGTGTCTGGCTAGGCAGATGAATACTGCCTGGGATGGTTAAGCTGAAAGCCAAGCATCATGAGAAGGTAAGAACCCAACCCAATACAGATGGTGAAATAACAAACCCTTCTGGGATATGAATATTAAAATTGGTAACCATTACTGTGACACTGACTTCCATAACTGGGTGCAGAACAAACAAGGGGAGGGAAAAAGGCCTGGAAGAGAAACACTTCAAATATCCCATGAGAACTGAGTCTATATTTTGCATTTTTGTATCACCAGCTGTGCTCTTACCTCATGCAGATAATCCAAATATTTCTGCATAATGAGGCCACAGCCAGCCAATAAATAACACTCTTGTTCCTACGTGTCGCAGTTTTGCGTGGCTGGGTTCTGGTGGAGAAGGGGGGCTGCAGGGGCGGCTTCTGCAAGAAGCAGCCTGAAGCTCTCTACAGGCCCCAGAGAGGGAACACCAGCGATTTAAGGATGGAGTTGGTGCTGACCAAGGCCGGAGCCTATCGGTGGTGGTCACAGCGCCTCTGGGAATCACATTTAGGAGAAAAAAAACTGCAAGCAGATGCTTTTTGCCACCAGTGACGGCAGTGAGAATATGTAAGAAACTGTGCAGACAACAAGGTCAGGGAAGAAGCTGGGGGGGAGGCGGGGGAGGGAGCAGGGGATGAGGCACTCCAGGTTCCAGAGATTCCCCTGCAGCCCATGGAGAAGACCGTGGTGAAGCAGGCTGTTCCCCTGCAGCCCGTGGATGATGATGGGGAGCAGAGATTCTATCTACAGCCTGTGGAGAGACAGATCCATGCTGGAGCAGGTTTGCTGGGAGACTTGTGTCTGTGGGGGACCAGGCTGGAGCAGTCTGGACCTGAAGGTCAGCACCCCATGGAAGGGAGCCATGCTGAGGCAATTGGTGAGGAGATGATGCCCCAACAGAAAGGACTCACGTTGGAGAAGCCATGGAGGACTGTCTCTTGTCGGTGGGACCCCACTGTGCAGCAGGGGAAGGGTGTGACGAATGCCCCCCATCCCCCAGCTAGGAGAACAGTTTGTGAGGAAGTGACTGAAACCCCCATTTCCCCAGTCCCTGCCCCTCCCTGTGCCAAAATGGGGGGTTAGAAGGAAGAGGCATCATGACTAAAGTGAAGCCTGCTAAGAAGGGAGGGGTGAGGGAAGGTGCTTTAAGATCTGGTCCCGCTTCTCATTACCCCACTCTGGTGTCACTGGGTGTGCAGTGCAGTGTAATGAATTAGAGTTTTCTTTCCTTTATTCCCTGTTGAGTCTGTTTTGCTCGTGACACTAATTGCAGAGTGATTGTTCCCTGTCCTTATCTCAACACCTAAGCCTCTCAGTATGTATTTTCTCCCATTTCTAGCTGAAAAGATGAGAGAGGCTTTGGTGGGAATCTGGCCTCCAGTCAAGGCTGAACCACATCAGTAAGACAGAATACATAATCTGACTTTGCTTGAATTATTATCAGGGCTCTTCTGTCCAGTCTCTTTCAAATCTCACTGTGATGCTGCCTGGCTGATTGCTGCTACAGCAGAGTGTCATTTCACAGCTCCACAAGCGTATTCACGGGGCAGCAAATTAAAACACCCATTTCCGCTGTGAAGAAGCTTAAACACCACTCCCCTCCCACTACAGAGCTGATAACTTCTGAAGTCGGTGTAGTTAAAATCATTAGCACCATAGGCCCCTGTGTCACACTTTTCAGCACACTCATGTTCTCCTGCACTCATGTTTTAGTGTAGCGGTATATCTGCTGCGCTAAACAAATTCTCTACAATTACAAGAGAACTTATAATTAGAACCCATCCCTCTGAAATCTTTCAGGATGAAAATTAACTACATGGCAATATGAACAAGTTGATCTTTTGTCTCCCTGTGTGCAAGATCTCTGTTGTTTCTTTTCATTATGATGTGAATTGTACTTAGTGGGAATATGTTGACAAGATCTGGCTGAACCACCTTGGAAAATGGGCCATCTCACAATTCTCAGTGAAAGGAAGCAGTGCAGGTTTCTCTGCAGTGCTCCATCAGCACCTGAAGCCTCAGTTCAGAGATTTTTGTGTTCAGTGTGAGCATTTGTTCCTTGATCTCTGCTAAGAGCAGTGCTAGGACAGGACTGTAGCTTTTGGCAGAGTACGCATGCCCCAGAGCTTAGACTTTGAAAGCCACATCACTGTCATTGCCATTTGAAAACATCAGGGGTTTTACAAACACATTAGTCTAGAGTTCCCCCTTCTTTTCATACAGCTGCTTTTATCTGGTACCAAGATATGTCATATGGCTTTGGCAATGACAGCTTGAGATAGGGATGTTCCAAGAAACCCAGACACAACATCCTGATAGGTAACATCCTCTACGTGATTTCAAGATACCTAAACTAACAGCTATTCATTTAAATGGAAATGGTTAATTAACTACTCATGACTAGTACAGCAGTGATTAAGAGCGATTCAAGTTGCTTTTTCCCTCCCTCCTCTGCTCCCCCGCCTCCCCCTCTGCACCCCACTCCCCCAACATCCCCACCCACACACCTGTTCACTGATTTTGGCGCTGTTTTAATCATTGCCTACATGTGTGTAGACGGGTTTGATATTTTATCAAAGTAATGGTGTTATGAGAATATGTTAATAGGGAAAAGTCTCTTGCCTTTGCAAACATAGACAAGAATGAACCCCGTAAACTCCACTGAGTTTCAATGTTACACATTGAATCTAATATCTCCTGTTGTAAGTAGCTATGATCTGTAAATTTCTTATCTATTTTGCATTAAAATAAGGTCTTTTTTGCTCATCATTCTGTGACTTGTCATGACAAGGATGTGGGTCTTGGTACAGCTTTTTGTGAAATGACTTTTTGTGAAATGACGTTTTGTGAAATGAGTGGCTAAATTACAATGCACATTTCACAGCTGACTTCAACAGATTTGAAGCAACCTGCAACACCTTGAACTGAACCGCAGTTAAATTTAACCTATTTGCTACCTGCTGGGTATCGGTTATTGAGTATTATTTGTCAGTCCAAAAAGAGCTTCATCAAATGATTGTGGAGTTATAAACATATTAGGATGAAAGTGTCTGAAACATCTGCCAGATCATTAATGAGATGAGGACAAATTTTGGAACCTAATAAATCATACTTAAAAGATATTACAGACATTAAAATGACTTGCTGTAATTTGTCTGACTATACTGAACTAACTTGCTCAGACTTCAAGAGTTTTCTGAGTTTATTTCTCTTTGACAAGTATCCAAAAAGTTATCTTGAAAATCTGATAGCTTGATTTGTTTTACTTATGCTTTCTGAATGTTTCTTCCTGATGCCAGATTGAGTTGCCCAAAAGGAAGGTTACTTTTACAACCTGCTAAATGGTGGGCAGTTCGGTAGTCAGAAGATAAAACAAAAGACTTTGACTAGGAGCTGTGGAAGCAATTAATGCTTCTAACCTATCATCACACTTTCAGGAAACAACAGTTGTTGACAATAGATAATACCACTCTCTGTGCTAAGAACTAGACATTAATTGAAAAAAAGGAATATACCAACATTGAACATACAGTGCATTAGATGTACAGCCAAAACAAATAGAAAATATCACCCACTACTGCCCAGCAGAAGGGAAGAGCTGTAGCTGTTCCATTCACTTCTGAGAACCAGCTCAGCTGTGGTTTCAGCAGTGATTGAATCTAGTGATCACCTTTTACAGCCAACACCCTTCCTTTCCTGGACTTTTGCCTACCTTGAGTGCAGAACCAGTTACCCTTCCACTGGTTGTTTCACAGGTGCTGACAAAATGCAGATTTGTGGGGCATTTTGCAGCCCTGCTGCAAAATTCTGGCAGTGCTCACTGGCCCTGTCTGCCATCACCCAGGGGGCGGGTGAGGAGGCAAGCATTCTCTCAAGACACGTGGATTTCACTGCCAGGGAAGACTTCCCTCCTCTTGCATATGGAGCCAATAAAGACTGCTTGCCTCCAGGTCGACAGGAAATGAGTCCAGGTTAGTGCTCAGTTTACTGGTCCCTGCATCTCCCTGGGGACAGGCCAAGGCAAGACTGGGACGTTGGCCTATGGGTAGGCCCAGCTCAGAGGGGCCCATGGCAGGACAGAGCCAGGCTGAGGTGCACTGGTGACCAGTCCTGCTGTGGCATTGCTGTAGCAGAGGCTGGTGACCCCAGGAGTTGACATGAGCCCAGGGCCATGGGCAGGCATGGGGGAGAGCCCCAGGGAAGAGAGGGGCTGTTGGCCCCAGTGGTGCACTGGTGGCCTGGCAATAAGCCCTTCCACCTACTACACTGCCTATAAAAGAACAAAGATGCTGTAAATGAAGTGATTACAGGTGATATCACACACACACAAATAAATATCCAAACTGGAATTAACCTGCTGGGTTATGGTTTCCAGATTCTATCCTCATTATTTTCACATTAGTGACTGAGATATAGGTGCTGGTCACATGAACAAAGTGAAATCTTTGTCTTTAAGATGTTAAATACCAATTAGTTGTTACTGGGTTGCAGGGTGTGAAGTCTCCTGTGGGATGGGCAGAATAATATCCTTGCTGTCGTTTACCTTAAAAAGGTAGAAGGGTGTGTTTGCAAAAACCTCTGAAACCCCCAGCTGAAATGTGTTAACAGCAGTTTATTATTCTTTCCACTTTTCTGTCAATTCCACTTTCCTTCCCCTTCAGTTTCCCCCCCAGTTTCTGTTCGTGTTGCAGGCTGAGCCATTTCTCACTGGCACCTCTTAACATCTTCCAATACCCTTCAGTGAGAACTGCATCAATTCCCCATACACAACATCAGCAGGTTTTATGGCATCACAGCAAACTACTAACCCAGCCTTGTAGTGTCCATTTGCTCCTTTATCCACAAAGCCTTTATGAGACAAGGCTTGCTCTGCTCCAGTGGCTGATGGTCAATAATCAAAGGCAGTACATTGATGTGCTGAAGTTATTTATTTATGCCTCTGCAATGTCCCAAATTTTACAGTATTGGTACATACTAATGCAGTAAGCAAAGCAAGAAACCCTGCAGATCATCACTTCTAAGCTGTTGGCAAAAAAACCCAAAACAAAACAAACTCAGGAATATTTGGAAGATAATGGAAATACACCAAGGTAACCACAGGGTTCTTCAGAAACACAGCAGGTCCTTCTCTTAGTAGAAGTCTGCTGAAATCCACAGCAAAGTTCCTGTTTGTTTTGACAGATGTTAGATAGGCATTGTGTTAGGGAAATAGAATTACTCCCATTACAATCAGTATTTATACTCTTTTCGGCAGACTGTTCATCAAAAGGGTGACATCATGAACCACACTGTAAGAAGAGATGATTTCTTAATTTGATCACCACACACACACAAAAAAAAAGGAAGATAGTCTAGAGAAAAAGAGGTGGGTTTTTTCTCTCACAGTGGAAAATTAATTGGAAAAATATTTATCACTTTAATACTTTAACTCTTTGAAAATTAATTAGGTTAAATTGTATTTTTAAATTATTTCTAAATTATTTAAAGAAATAATGGAGAGTTGAAGTATTTGGTTTTGGATAGTATCACAGAAGAATATTTGAACACTTAAAACTTTTGTTCTTTTTTTTTACTCAGCATACATCTCATTTGCTATCAGTCTGAAATTGAATTCTGCTGCAAGCACACATTCAATACCGAGTACAATATTCAATACCAGCCACAATGAGTAAGGTTAGCAGGATTTTCCCATTACACTAACTGGGTGAATTCCAATATAAGTTGTGCTATCTAATAAGCAGTTTCCTAATAAAGATGAGTTAAACATGTTATCTGTACAAAGGGGAATATTTTGAACTGTTACAGAGCTGTGGTGGTGTTAGTAGAGCTGTAAAGCTGGGAGGTACTTTTTAAAGGTGGCATGCTAAAGCAGTAGCATCTAGTTCTAATGCATAGCACAATTGTTAAAACTGTCTTGCTTGTCACTGTGACAGGAAATGACTTCTTTTATCCAGTCAATATAATTTTTAGTCAGTCGTGTATAAACTCCAGGCACCATGGGTCTTGTTCCACATCTTTTTCCAAAGGAAACAATACCACTGTATCGTTTACCACAGATTAATGGCCCACCTGAATCTCCCTAGAAGACAAAACAGAAGCAGTGATCAATGTGTGTTCATTACTTTCCAGAGGAGCTTGCAGTGCCACCTGCAGTGCACAAGCAAGTTTGGAAAAGTTGCTTCTAATCTGTTCCAGCCTATGAAATGGATCAGTTGGTTTGCATCACTTCATGGAAGTTGGATGCGGTATAAGGAGAGGTTGCTTTTAAAACCCGATGGAGACTTTGATGCTACACAGTACTATCATAATTCTGTTTCAAAAGGTATTTTTTTTTGTTGGTATAAACTGACTCTCACTTTTTTAGCAACTGGCCTTTCTGGACTTGGCACAGAAGACATGAAAAGCAAGAGTTAAACAGCACTTTTGAATGTACAATTAATTCTGTACAATTCAGATGTTAACATCTGGAAAGGATCAGATGATTCAGACCCTGAAAAGGTCTTTTTCTCCAGTAACTAGAGGTCATGCCTAAGGAGAGTATCTTAGCTAAAGAAATGCACCTGAAGTCAACTGAGATTATCTTAGACTCCGTACTCCATGCTCTTCATCTTGGTGTATTCTTTGGCCTAAACTAGTCAAAGTTCAGGTAACACACACTTCTTTTTCACAACAATAAAGTCTCTTACAAATGTGATTAAAATCACTGTGAATCTGATCAGCTTCATTAAGTGTCTAGCAGTGCTTTTGCTCCAGTGAAAAGGGAACCATTGTTAACAAAGCACGTTCCCCTCCTCTTTGTAACTTTGCTTCTTACCTTGCAAGCATCACTCTTAGAAAGCATTGTTTTCCCTAGAGCACATAGCATGTTGTTGGTTATTTTTGCATAACGTCCATATTTGGTCTCACATGTTTTTCTATCGACAATTTTAAGAGTTGCTTCCCGAAGACATTCTGATGGCTTTGTTGAAGATTTGAGTCCCCAGCCAGCCACCTTGCATTTAGTGCCAGGTTTTAGATCTTCACCAGAGTCAGGCAGAGGTAAACATTTCACATATTTATTCACCTCTGCAGTATCATTCAGCTGGAAAAAAGGAAAACAATACTTTTGCATGCAGAAAGGAAGGAAGGAAAGTACAGCCTAGTTTCAATTGAAATTTAGTCTCATTTTACCAACACTTTCCTCATAAATCACTTTTCAATATTTAGAAACTGATCCTCAAGTTATTTCCTCTTTGCAAATCCAAATTAATTTCCCCGGTGTCTATATAACAATTCCCTATCCATGGCAGCAGTAGTGATTCAAGGCCACCTTCCCACTGATCACCGTAGGAAATTAGAACCCTGGACAGAAGTTAGGATGATGGATTTACATCCTACTTGAGAACCTACCATGCCACTGAACTTCTGTGTTGAAATCAGACTCTGCTGCTTGACTGACAGACAGAAGGGTCTCAAAGCATTGTGCAATTTACCCAGCAACAAAGATGAAAACAAAAACTATAACCAATTAGACATGACAGCAGTAATAAAATTGTGGGAAAATGAGGTCTTGAACTCTTCAGACTGTCAAGGTTTTCCTTTGAGAGATTCAGAAGGACTTAAATGATCCAAAGGGTCTGTGTTTTGTTGGCCTTTACCTGCCAGATTCATCCTTCAGCAGAGGCAAATTTAAGCCTGAAAACATAGTCAAACACTAACATATGCCCTCAGTGTGTTTGGTAAGAGCTCACAGCTACTGAGCAGACATTTTGTGTTTTACACATGATCACCACACGATTCATTTTGTAGGTGGTTATATGTATCTGGCTTTACACCTTTTTAAAAAGACACTCCAACAAATCACAAGTTTATCCCAAAAAATCATTAGGTTACATTCACTAGTGCTGGTGGGAATTTCCAAAGATGCAAAGCTTATCCAAGTCACTTAGCACTGCATTACACCAGAACTGCAGAGACACGGTATGAGCCCCGGTGCTAAACCTATCCCTGCTCCTGTGCCAAATTCAGACAAAGGATTTTGTTGTTATCCATGTCATTCTGGAACAGAGGTGTAATTTCCAGCTCTAGAAATACAATTTCCTAGCAATCAGTTTGGGTATTGTGTTCACAAATAGCCTGGTGCTCCAGATAAGTTGCCAGTGGCCACAGGAGAAGTCAGTGAAATGAACCTGTCTAACCCTGAGGTGAAACAAATGAAGAACGCTAACATCTGGGGGAGGGACCTTCACACATCTGGCCAGTGATAAGTTGATGAGGCACAGATGTTTATAAAAGCTTCAGCTAGTACTAGAACAGGACATCGTGTGTTTTCTTCCTATGTCTTTGTCATACCAAATTGATGATACCATCTAAACATTAAAAATCAGGTTCAGGTCATCACTTCCTTTTCCATGTAATTCCTACTACTTCCTAAGTGCAGTAATATTCATAATGTATTGTACCTAGCCAATTATTTTAAATATACATATTACCTTTCACTTAAAACTATTTCTTCAATATCACAGGTGTAACATTAAAGCGCAGCCTGAATACAGTGCTGCAGTGAGTGGGTGAAAGGGAGTTTTAGAGCACAGAATGGGCTTGAAATGTCATCCCTGCTCACAGTACCAGTGATCCTGAAACCTTACCTAGATTAGTACAACCAAAAGCAAACTGCTCTGTGATAGTCAAGCTAACTAAACAAAGTATTTGATAAATACAACAAAGTATCTGACAATAAAGAACAGCCAAAATGATCATCAGCAAAAACCTTTTTATAATAATACAACAGCAATTAACACAATACCTTTAGGAGCATTATATCATTTTCCATGGAAGATGGGTCAAACTCAGGGTAAGGAATGCATTTCGTAACCTTAAATATCTGCTGGCTCTTTTCAGCTCTGGATGCTCGATGGGCTCCAAGAACAACTCTAAGACCTTCTGCTCTGTAACAAGGAAAGAACAGAGAGAGAAGGTCACTACTAGAACAAGGCAAGATCTCTTAAGATAATCAAAAGACAAGTAATACATTACTCACATTACATTTTCCATTATTATAACATAGATATTGCTCATTTCAGTGCTTTGACATGAGCTTGTAATTTCCTCTTTGAAGTAACATTTCTTTACTGTAAATCTAGTTTGGTGAAATAATGGCTTGATAGTTGACATTCAGGGATTTCCAGAGTATGGAATTAATTTTATGAACTAACTTACTGGCTTTTTGAAGAGAGTCCTTGGCACAAGTACTGCTGGTAATGATGCCTTTTATTTATCTTTTAATAGTCTCCTTTCAATTTACAACTTAATCCTGCAAAGGACTGAAACATGCCTGACAAATAAAAAGCATGTAGGTTGTCTTGCTGACATCAATGGGCTGTCAGTCTACGTATCAATACTCAGTAGTCATTCTGAACATTATATATACAGGTAAGTGCTCTGCTAAAGTGGATATCTTAATAATAATAATTTTCATCCTTCATTTCACTAAATACAGTATTCAGCTCATTAAGGAAGAAGGATGAGTGTTACCTAACTCAAGACACCCTTATGGTGAATATTAAAAAGGGAGACTGCCAAAACCCAAAGAGTTGTACGTCCAGTTCCTGCGAATAAACAGTAAGAATTAAGCAACTCATAAATCTCCCTCTCCACCAAGCTCTCTGTGCATTATCAGATATTTATTAGAGCTTGTCTTACTTCATTTTGCACTGCTAAATTGATGCCAGTGACTAAGATGATGTTGCCAGAATACATAACTGCTTTTTTCCCATGCTTCATCTTCAGAACACAACCTCACTACATACATGACAACTTATTCAAGCCAGAACAAAGACTTTTTCAATGAATTACAAAAAAACCAAAAAACAAACACCCCACCCCCAAAAAAAAAACCCAGAGAAGGGGTTTTTTTCTTCATTGCAGGTGCATGTGTGACTGAAAGATGCAATTAATTTATTTGTATCTGAATGCTTGCTTTACAAATAGCTGCAAAGGCAGTGCTGGATCCTAAAAAATTACCTTTTTATCTACAAAAATGTTTTCCCACATAATTCAACTCTCAGGGTGTTCTGAGACTTAGTCCCAGATACACTGGTAAGATTTATTCAAAGCACTTTGGAATTGTCTTGGTCTTAGCTGAGAGTTAATTTTCTTTCTAGTAACTGATATAATGCTGTTTGGGGTTTAATATGAGAACTGGCTGGGGTTAAAGCACAACAAGCATATATCCCTTTCTTTAAGACATTGCTGTTTCAGATGCATAAATAATTGTATCATTCATCAGCAGTCAGTATCCTATAACATTGGCACAATCTGACTAATGAAGGTATCTGTACCTAATGCATATAAGCAGTTCATAAAACAACTTAAAACAGAATGACAAGTTCTTAGATCAGTTTAGTGAGAGAACTGAAGCTTTTAACAATTCTTTAAAAATCAATATCCACATTTCTTTACTTACAGGCTGGCATACACAATGTAGAGCTAAAATTGCACCTGTATAAGATACTTACTTACAATGTGCTGCTGTCAAAACCCACTGCTCTTCCACAAGAGCTCCTCCACACCAAACAGAATTCTCTTTCTGGATAGAAGCTATGTAAGGCCAGGAATGAGGACGCACAACACGTCCTCCGATGATGTCTGTGCAGCCATCTGAAACACAACAGACATGCAATTATGGAACATGTTATCCAGAGGAAGTGGGGATCTGGGTATTTTATCCTTAGATGATCACTTACACCTCAGGGGCAGGATAACAGCAATTAGAGAGAGCAGGAGAGCTAACAGGTGGCTTGTCATAGTTGCTGCTGTTTACCAACAAGGGGACTGCAAATTACAATACTATCTTCTCTATTTAAATGTTCCCTACAGGATATGGTGGTTGAAAGGTTTTATGACTGGTTTCCTCTCTTGAAGTTTCCCTTTACATTATTAATATTGTATTACTTACCTGCAGCTTGGTTTATTTAGGTTCCTTCTTCAGGTGTCTTTAAAGCCTGCCTGTTTCTTGAATCCCAAACATGTGTCTATATTAATTGGTCCAAGTTTTACAGGAACTTCAGCAGCCTTTCACGACAGCTATTACATTATAAAACAAGTGATGAAGCGAATTGCTGGGCATTACATGGGAAGAATGTATAATAAAACAGTGAATTCAAAGCTCTTTTGATGTTAAATTAAAAAAAGGAAGTACATGAGAGGAAAGAAACTGGCCATCTTCAGGCTGGTGAACAAATGGAAGAATATAAGGGCCACATGGCAAGGCTTCACAGAACACCAGTGAGAGGTTAAACTCAGGGCACATAGTGTACTAAAGTCATTCTGAAACTATGGACCAAGATACATCAGCACCCAGCAAACCCTCAGCCCAGGTAACATATTCAGTTGGAAAAAATGAAAAAGTTTCATACATGAATTCTATGAGAACCACTGAAAATTGGCAAGCACCTGTTGTCCCATAACCTTAGGAAAGCCTGACACAAAAGGCAAGATACACACATGGAGGGCAGAGCAAGTTTTATTTTCTGACCAGTAATTGTTTATAGAGTGCAGGATTCAGATGCAGAAAACCCTAAAGCAGGCAAGTGTCAGATACAAACTAAATATCTAATTAGTGGTCGCAAGAAAAAGCTAAAAAGACACAGGGGCAGGAGAGACATTTCTGTATTGCAGACCTTTGTGTCTGCACCCATGCTTTGCACACTTTGCTGGTAAACCACAATAAAAAAAAAGAATGGCCTTTTGTGAAGAACTTAAAAACCACCTGCTATCATCTTAAGTACATTTAGAAAGAATTGGAAATATATCTTGCTCAATACAGCCAGCTCTCATGTTTATTCAAGAGTTAGAGAACAGCAGCTCTCCAGGTTACTTAATGAGATTATAGCGCTGAAAGGTGTATTTCTATGGCACAGAATCTTAATGGTTATAACCCAGTTTGACAACATGTAAATGATGCAACACATGTCATTTTTAAGGAGACTTTCCAAAGTCTTTTTAAAAGAAAACATGTGACACTTAAAATTCATCACCTCATAAAACAGCTAGTTCTAGTTATGCCAAAATCACTCCAGCTAATCCTGGGATTATTCACCCACTGGAGGTTATCCCAGCAAAGAGTGTTCTGAAGACACATTTATGGTCAAGTCCTTGATGTGTTTGCCTGCCTGCTAAGTGGTTAGCTTGGAAAGCAGCGTAAGAGGCAAGATGGGCAACAGACCCATGTTCTGACCAGACAGGAGAGGGCATAGTATCTAATACTGGATTCCTTCTGCCAAGTAAGCTCACCTTCACAGAAGTATTGCTGACTCGCTGCAAGGTTTAGAGGACTCTGAGTCAACTACATCTATCTCTGTTTCTGTGCTGCCACATTTTTCTGTGGTATCACAAAGTTAATAGATCATAATAGGGAAGTTGAGCAAATAGCTGAGGCAGCAGAGACAACAGTTAAATACCACGATATTCTGGTACCAGAGATGAAAGTAAAATAGGCAGGTATCCACAGTGTATGTCCTGGCCCTTCCCCAGTGAGGCCCTGGGAGTCCCCCAACCAGAGGGGTATGTCCAGGGAAACACACTGGAGTGGGGTTGATGATGGAGCAGCCCAGGAAAGGAGACAGAAAAGACACACCAGTTCTGCACTGCTATGGTCTCAGCAGCTGCCACTGTCCTCCGTTCCTCAGCCCCAGGCACCATCCCTATGGCTGAGCCAAGATGCCACCAGAATTCTGGCGCCCAGAAGCTCTGGAAGGTTTGGAGCTGCAGTTTACACAGGTCTCCTGTATAGGTTTCCTAAAATCACACCTGATGTTTACCTTAATCACCACAGAAAGCAGCATGCAGGATAAAGGAACATATTCATTGGAGGAGAAAAATTTAAAAAACAATTCAGTATTGACACAAGGGACAAAAGTGCTTGACAGACTACAGACCTGAAGTGACATGCTGACCCATGGCACATAGGAAATTTCCTCAAAAGCTAGAAATAGAAGATGGGTAGACTTGTAGTTCTCCATAGAGGCAGTATTTTCTGATGCATGAGTGGTTATGCCTTATGGGCACTGCAGGGGAAAGATGGAGCATTTTGCTTGCATATGATTCTTCTCTTGAAGATGAATTGCTTATGAAGCAGAGGACCTAATGAAAGAATTTGGCAATGCACTCAAATAAAGAAGTCTGGCTTTGATGTTTCCCTCTACATGCAAAAGACCAGTAATATCTAAACTTGACCATAAATTAACTTACTGCCATAAACAAACAAGCACAGCCAATCTACTGCACACCCTAAAATTTCATGCTAATTTTTCAGTGTCATGTACACAAGTCTGCTGCAGTTCTGCATAGCTGGGTACTGGTAGGGAAGGGGGGGGGCTGCAGAGATGGCTGCTGCAAGAAGCAGCTAGAAGTTCTGCAAGCCCCAAAGAGTAAACATCAGCCAATTCAAGGCGGGAGTCATCACTGACCAATGCCGAGCCAATCAGCAATGGTCACAGCGCCTCTGGGAATCACATTTAGGAGAAAAAAAAACCCACAAGAAATTGAATTTTGCCACCAGAGAAGGGAGTGAGAAGATGTAACGAGTTCTGCAGACACCAAGGCTGGTGAGGGTCTGGGGGAGGAGGCGCCCCAGGTGCTGGAGAGAATGATGGCTCAGCAGCCCATGGAGGAACCCATGGTGGAGCAGGTGTCCCCCTGCAGCCCATGGAAAAGGCCCAGACCCCACCTGCAGCCTGTGGAGAGGCCCCACGCTGGATGGAGCAGGTGGAGACAGACAGGAGATGCTGTGACCCGCGTTGGAGCCAGCCCCTGCCAGCACTTGCAGCCCATGGAGAGAGACAGAGACACAGAGATGAGCAAGGACGAGATTCACACCAAAACAGGTTTGCTGGGGGGAGGCTGCTGACCCCATGGAGGACTGGGACTGAGAGACATTGTGATTTATTACTGCCCACCATAGCAGTGACCCACACCGGGGCAGCTGGTGAAGAGCTGAAGCCCTGTGGGAAAGGATTCACGTTGGAGAAGTTCATGGAGGGACTGTCTGCTGTGGGTGGGACCCCACAGAGCAGCAGGGGGAGGGTGTGTGGAATGAATTCCACCCCCGGCCAAGAATGAAACCAACTTTTGAGGAACTGACCGAAACCCCCATTCCCCCAGTCCCTGCCCCTCCCTGTACCATAATGGGGGGGAAGAAGGGAGTGAAATCATGACTAAAGTGAAGCCTGCTAAGAAGGGAGGGGTGGGGGAAGGTGCTTTCTGGTCATGCTTCCCATTACCCCACTCTGGTGTCACTGGGTGTGCAGTGCAGTGTAATGAATTAGAGTTTTCTTTCCTTTATTCCCTGTTGAGTCTGTTCTGCCCCTGATGCTGATTGTGGAATGATCTCTCCCTGTCCTTATCTCAACTCCTACACCTCTCAGCATCTATCTTCTCCCCTGTCCAGCTGAAAAGGGGAGTGATAAAGAGACTTTGGTGGGCATCTGGCCTCCAGCCAGGACTAAACCAAGACAAAGTCATGAGCTGAAATGGACACTGACAAAAGCATTTGGGTACAAAACTGGAGGCCAGCTGTGTGCTTATCTATCTGGTCTTTAATATCCATGCCATCAATCTTAGATCTAGGTGATAGAGCTGTTGTGCAGAAAGCAATCAGTTGTTACCAGACAATATTTTCGACTGTATATTGCTCAATCTAATTATCAATGATTTTTAAAAGGTGTGGCTATACTAATACCTACAGAAAAATATCTTTAGAACTAAGTAATGTTTAGAAGGAAATAGGATATTGAAAAAAATTTAAGCAGGCTACAGATTCGTTTTTAGATGACAGGCATAGCTAAATCTTAGTTGCTTAGAAAACATTTAGGAACATTTTTTAATGTTTTATTCTGTGTCTTTCAAATTTTTTTTTTACAAAAGAAAAATACCTATGATACCTGGAGAAAAAGAACACCAGTGCTACAAACTGCTGTTAGTTAGTGAAGGTGTGCAGATAGTGAGGAGAAAAATGAAAGAAAATTAAAGCCTGGTGTGGTTTTGCAGTGCATAGAGCTGTCAAACTGCTCAAGCCTTCATAGAACCTTCCAGGCTGTGTGGTGATGACACTTCACTGAACATACCTAGTTAGTTTATGGAATATTTGACATTCTAAGCTGTTTAAGAATGATGGAAGTTATTTCTGTTATTTGGGTATATATCTGGAAGGGGGGGGGGGGGACTGTGCCTTTACAAAGCTCCACTAAGATTTATTTTGTTTTCAGGACTCAATTCAGCTGCCTAACACTATGCACTTAGTTAAATTCAAGATACCTTGTGTTTCCCAGACATGGACACAGGGCTGACAATTGTGCATTGCATCTAAAGAAGACCTGTGGGCTTCTGTATCAGGAGACAGACCTAATTCACCTCCAGACATTTTAAATGGCATTATACCCTTAACTCTAGGCTACTAAACCACATTCAGTGCTATAGGGATACTCACCCAGTACACAGCTAAGGAAGTAGGATCAGATGCTGAAAGCATCAGATTCCGTGGTTCCTGAGGGGCACCTGAACAGCACAGCTGGGGAATGGGGCTGTGATTCATTTCTGATCTGGAGGCCACCTGGCACGTCTAGAAAGAAAATGCACATCTTCATGTGGACAACTGAATCAAGTTTCTGTGAGCAAAGTCCTGCTGTGTAATTGGACACATAGTGGCTTGCAAGGTTTCAGACCACTACTCCTATCTTAGCCCTCTGCAAATGAGAGAGAGAACACGAAGGGAGGGTGCAGATCCTGTTTTCATACCACAAAAGCCAATGCAACGTCACACTAACACCTCTGCTGTATAGTGCATGGTTGGGGAGATTGGTTTTTAGTTCGTTACAGTTAAAAATGTCAGCTATCCTGAAGAAGAAAACCAACACCCACATCCTTTTCATTTAGGTACATATATATACACATACACAACACTGAAGAAGAGGGTACAGCAGACAGAAATCATGGGGGATTTCCTCGCTTTGTCCACCTCTGCTGCTGTCATTTTCCTGATAGCTCATGGAGGTAAGTGCCCAATTCAATTCCTCTGAATTAAATGCTGACATACAGAGTGAAGCAAATATGTATTAATGTAAAGGGAGTTGCCACAATTATTAATTCAATTCTTATTATTAGCTCTTTTCCACTGTCTGTGCATGTTTCAGAACAAAATAGTTTCTGAAAGCTGTACAGTAGACAGGCTATTTGAAGGACTTCTGAGGACTAAATATAATCATTATCTGACCTTTCTCTCCAGAGGCATGCACATATATTAATATCTTGATTTTATGTTTTTCTGAAAAAGTTTAATGTAAGGTAACTTACATTATATAGCCCAGTTTCCAAGTGTCTGCATAAGTCAGATATTGGAAAACATTTATCATGAGGCAGATCTGAGGTTGTTAGTCACAATGAAAGCATATTGCTCACAATGAAATTAACAATAGTGAATTTTAAGAAAAATCTGTGCAAGAACAACACTAATGTTTTTCTTGTCAAAGTTCACCCTACTCATCCAGGTTTGGTCCCACTGAAACATACAGAAGTAGTACTGCTGAGCAATTTTAAGAGTCAACCCTGGAGACCAGCATGGTGACACAGGGGCATACTTGTGTGTGTCTATACTTTGTAACTGCATTAACTGTTTTTTCTAAGAGACTTTGAGTGTCTTAAGGTATTTGTTAGCCCAGCTCAGTGCAATGTGGCTTATTTTTATTTTTAGGGTTGTGTGTGGATATTATTGGAGGGAAAGAAGTAAAACCACACTCGAAGCCATTTATGGCCCTACTCAAAGAATCAAATGGACACTTTTGTGGTGGAGCTTTGATCAAGAAAAACTGGGTGTTAACAGCTGCCCACTGTGAAATGTAAGTTCTTACTCTGATTGAGAAATTGTCCTTAGTGAGTATCTGGTATCTCTGTTCAAGAAGGAAAGTTAATGAGCTATGTCTCACATAGACTCAGAAAATGGTCCTGAAATGGCATTAGGGCAAAACAACAGTACAATTCAGTACAGTCATGATGTTCTCTGAACCAACAGTGCCATGAGCTGTTCTCATAGAGAGGATATTCTCCTTTTCAGCACAAACTGCAAGAGGGCACAGCTGGTAAGAGTACTACCAAATGCAAAATTGATGCATTCACTCCTTGTTCAGTTCCCAGAGGCAAACAACAGGGATAGGTTCAGAGCCAATGCCTGAACCCTGTCCATGCTCCTGGGAAACTGAAAATAGGATAGCAGGAACTTTGATTCACCATGTAGTTGGGTGGGTTTTTAGCTACTTGTAAAGAGTGTCGTCTTTTGGTTTTTTCTAAATTACTGCTGCTTTTCAGGCACGAAGATAGAGACTCTATAGCAGCTGGACATTATAGCACCACATTTAACAGCAAAAAATTACGGAGTTAACAGCAAGCAAATACCACTAACCACGTTGTCTCTGTTCTCAGGAAAAAAGGTGAAGTTATTCTTGGAGCTCATTCACAGAAAGCAAAAGAAAAAGAAAAACAGGTTTTTCGGATTAAAAAACAAGTTCCCTACCCATGTTACTCTCCCAGTACTAAGGAAAATGACATTATGCTGGTGCAGGTACAGACTTATACATCACTTACCAAATATGTATCTCCTGTGATCTACCAGTTTCTTCCTTCTTGTGAGGGCGATGAGCCAAGGGAGTTTCTGATTCCTCTTATTTCTGGGGTGATATGCTCTGGTCTGCTAATCCAGCAGGCCGGGGAACTGGGGACGCACTGGAAAATAAGGCAATCAACAATTCCTGTAATTCATGCCAATGCAAGAAGTAGAAAAATTCTGTAGCTTGACCAAGGTATTTCAGTTTCTGCCTTTTCAGTGAAATAATAAAGATTTTTCACAGAAATACGTGAATTTCACACATAGTAATAACCTGATTTAAACCCCTAATGTTCTGTCATTAAAAAAAACAGTTCTAACTGAAAATGTCTGACATTTCAGTGTCTGACAGCTTCAGTGATAACTGTTATTTTGTCCTCCCAATGGTCTAAAAGCCAGAGAAGTAAAATAGAGTATTTTTAGAGCTAGTATTTCAGCAGAAGCTAAACAGGTTTTCATGAGACAAAGGATAATTTTCCTCATTCTTACACTGATTGCATAAATACTGACACAAGCAGCTGATGAATCTCAAAAAGGGGTTGCATTAATCCCTCAGTACAGTAATGCAAAAGATCCAATGGTTACCATGCAGGAGCCTTTGCTAGACTCTGTCCCATAATAACTATTCTCTGTATCTTCCACAGCTTCAGAGAAGAGCAAAACTTACCAAGGCTGTGAAACTCATTGACCTGCCTAACTCGGGTGATGATCCCAAACCAGGAACGATCTGCACAGTAGCAGGATGGGGACAAACTCAAAACCGTCTGAAAAAGACTTCTGATACCCTGAGGGAGGTTAATATCACTGTCATCAGTAGGGAAATCTGCAATGACGATGAACATTATAGAAGTAAACCTGCTATAACAAACAGTATGATATGCGCAGGGGATGAGAATGGCGGAAAGGACTCATGCTTGGTAAGTATATTCACTGTCTGTATCCACCAAGATTATAGTAAAAATAAAATACAAAGAACTAGCTTTTACAGATTTATAATTTCTGTTTATCTTAATTCAAATGGTGAATTTTATTAAAATGAGGGACCTCACCACGGCTTGTACTTCTAGCTCTTAAAATTAAAACTACTAATGGTAAATTCACCTTCACAAACTTTGGATATTGTGGTTTTATCCAGGCATGGCAGATAGCTATTCTCTTCTTCAATTATTTTAATAGAAACATCTCCACAAAATAGTTTATAAGCCCACTCTCAAGCAGCTGATCTTTCAGATCGCTGATGTCAGACAGCTTTGAAATAGGTTTTGCTGAAAAAGATAATTTTTACTGGGTCCCAAGTCAAATGCACAACTCTGTAAGAACTGCCATGTTTTGAAAGATTTAAATATTGAATTAACAAAGTTTCAAAAAAGGTGCCAATGCTGAGAGACTTTCTGCATCCCAAGATGAAAGTATCCAGCATTTTCTTTCCATATTCAAAATGACTAACTATTCCTTAGCACAGAGCTAGGGCCATTCCCCATTCCTCACACTTGAAAGATATGAAGTCTTTTTTACTTTTTTGCTAATGAAAATCTTAACTTCTAATAAGGAAGAAAAATAAATCCACTATAGCATTGCCTACTTTTTTATTTCCTCCATTTTTATTGGTGCAAACGTTATTTACAAGAATAATTTTTTTTTTTAGCTTTTGTAAATTAGAGTTACAGGGTTTTTCCCCTTTTTTTTCCAGGGGGATTCTGGTGGACCTTTAATATGCAATGGTGTGATGAGAGGCATCACATCTTTTGGGAAGCACAAGTGTGGTACTGTTGACGGGCCCGGCATCTACACTCGACTCACAAAGGAATACCTTCAGTGGATAAGGAAAACCATAGGGGGAGCTGAATAGATTGGATTTGGACCAAGTGATTCCCTGCTTTGTGCTTGTGTAGCAATATCCCATTTCAAAAACACTTTTATAATAGTGCTATTGTACTGGTTAAGCAGGCATTCCCACACTGAGTTTTAGCAGCTTGATCTCGATCTCGATCTCCTTATAGGTGAAAACACCTGTTTCCACAGCAGATGTGATCTTAACAGGGACAGAACACAGCACTCCCCTACAACAGCATTTGTAGTTTGTCCCTGTGCAACAACAGCATTTGTAGCTTATACTTCAGCCATGGGGTCACTCAAGTCTTTGAGACCCAGGCTGCCAACATTCCTGTGTTGCACATTCAGACCGAGTATTTCTGATCACGCACTGAATCCAGCTGCTTGTGTGCTCACTGCATGCTGAAGTGTAAACTGCACTCTTCCGTACCTGGACTTCTGCAAATGTCCCTGAGATGTTAGATACAACACCAGACACCTGAGAAACTTGTTAGTTTCTCTGCAGCAGAGCTTGATTTCACAGGTGTAGGAGACTGCTAAGCTTCAGAAAATTAAATTTCAGCAACTGCATTTGATTGTGGGACATAATAAGTATGCACTTCCTAGCTGTCTTGCATTTGATACCTCTAGATTTTACCCTTTATGTACTTTGCATTTAATAAAAAATGGCAATAAAAATCTATTGCTTGCAGCTGTCAATTTATGAGGAAAGCTCCATCTGTTGCAGTACAGACAGTATCTGTATGTAACGTTTTGGACGTGGTCCTGGTCTTCGCTAGGATGGAGTTAATTTCTTTCCTAGCAACGGATGGAATGCCTCATTTGGGAGTTGGGATGAGAGCTGTGCTGACAGCACCCTGATGTTTCAGTTGCTGCCAAGCAATCAAGGACTTTTCAATTGTTCATATTTCCCTGCTAATGAGAAGAGAGGGGACACAGCCAGGACAGGTGACCCAAACTGGCCAAATGAGGTATTAGCTAAAGAAAGCAGAAGACATTCCAAGGACAGAAAAATCTTGTACTGATTTTAATTTAAAATTATTGCTTGGTTCATCACCAGCAATTAAATGGCACTTATAAACACAACATGGGAAAATGCAAAAACTTTTAACACAACTGCCTTCACCTGCTCTTGTTGAGAAGAAACAGTAGTTTTGCCATAGAAGAATGATGAAGGGAGAAGGAAGGAGGAGGAATAAACTACAGGGATCTGTACTGAAAGATGCTGAACATGTTCTTTCACTTTCTGTCCATTACAGATGTTACACAGTCAGAACCTTTCACGTTCCCTCTTACATTCCTAAGTATTTGTCCTGACTCCTGGGCTGAACGCACAAACAAGCACACAGAGAGAGGGACACACGAACACAAAAACAAAGCAGGAGCAGAGAGAAGAATTTCCAGCCAAGTAAGAGTGTATCAATGAAACTGAGAGGAAAATTTGCCCCACTGGCTGGTACTGAGAGCTGAAGTGGTGACTGTGATTCTGTCCTTCAAACACACAGGAAATAAGTATGACTAATCCTGACTTTACTCTTCTTGCAAATGACCAAACCCTTGCTTAGGAAAGAACTCATTCAAAAAACCACCAGAAAACAAAAATACCTTTATTAATGTAGTGAAAAATCTGTAGCTGATCCCCCAGCGCCTTTTCACTCCTCCTATATATTAGTCTCACAGAACTGTAGACTGTGTAAGGCTGGAAGGGACCTTTGGAGGTCATCTAGTGCAACTCCCCTGCAGGAAGCAGGGACATCTTCACTAGATTAGGTCACTCAGAGCCCCATCAAGCCTGACCTTGTAGATCTCCAGGGATGGGATCTCCACCACCTCTCTGGGCAACCTGTTCCAGTGTCTCACCACTCTCCAATCAAAGAATTTTTTTCTGATATCCAACCTAAATCTCCCCTTTTCAAGTTTTAAACCATTACCCCTCATCCTATTGCTACATTCCCTCATGAACAGTTCTTCCCCAGCTTTCTTACAGGTACCTTTCAGGTACTGGCAGGCTGCTATAAGGCCCCCCTGGAGCCTTCTCTTCTCCAAGCTGAACAAGCCCAACTCTCTCAGCCTGTCTTCATAGGAGAGGTGCTCCAGCCCTTTGATCATTTTTGTGGCCTCCTCTGAGCATGTTTCACCAGGCCCATGTCTTTCTTCTTTGAGGGCTCCAGAGCTGGACACAATATTCCAGGTGAGGCCTCACCAGAGCAGAGCAGAGGGACAGAATCACCTCTCTCAATCTGCTGGCCACACTGCTTTAGATGCAGCCCAGGATGCAACTGGCCTTCTGTGCTGCAGATGCACATGACTCATGTCCAGCTTCTCATCTACAAGTACTCCCAAGCTCTTTTCCTCAGGGCTGCTTTCCAGCACATCAGCTCCTAACCTGCATGGGCAACGGGGGTTGTCCTGACCCATGTGCAGGACCCTGCACTGGGCTTTGTTGAACCTCATGAGGTTCACATGGGCCAATTTCTCCCGCCTGTCCAGGTCCCTCTGAGTGGCATCCAGTCCATCCAGCACATTGACCTCACCACTCAGCTTGGTGTCATCAGATCTGCTGAGGGTGCCCTCAATCCCACTGTCAATATCATTAATAAAGATATTAAACAGCACCAGTCCCAGCACAGACCCCAGAGGAACACTGCTTGTCACAGTCTTTCATCTGGACTTGGAGCCACTGACCACTACCCTCCGGATGTGACCTTCCAGCCAATTCCTTATCCACTGAACAGTCCACCCATCAAATCCGTATCTCTCCAACTGAGAGAGAAGGATGGTGTGGGGGACCATGTCAATGGCCTTGCAGATATACAGAGAGATGACATCTGTAGCTCCTCCCTTGTCCACTGATGCAGTCACTCCATTGTAGATAAGCCACTGGGCTGGCCAGGCAGGACTTGTCCCTACTAAAGCCATGCTGGCTTTTTCACTCTATATCAACCTGCTACAGTATTTTCTTCATGTTACTGCTTCCTCTTTGGTGTGCTCCTTCCTCTTCTTGGAAGTCACAGGCAGCATCCTTGTCAGTGGAAAACCACACTAAAGGACTGTAATTCAGAATTTCTCCACTTTGCAGACAGTAGTTCTGACTCAAGTGGGGTCAGAAGGAAGGAGAGCTTCTCACCAAGGAGAAGTTCACACTGCATGAAGAAATGTGTAAGAAAAAAACAAACAGCAGCCTTCCTCCTCCAGCCTGAAATTTAGGATCCACCCTAAAATACATTACAAACTTTCTTCTTTAATGTGACTGCTATTTAGTGAATTGTGCAAAATGAGTCAGTGAAACTGGAGTTAAAAAGTAAATAAACATTCAATCCTCTGTTACCACTGCCAGTAGTGGAAACATGCAGGGAAAAAAAAAAACAAACAGAAAAACAGAGGTGAAACTGAATTTTCATCTAGGCTGGGCCTTTCTCCAGTCAAGAGGCATGCACCCATTCCCAATACAGCTCCACCACTATGGGATGGAGCCCATTCCAGTCTGTGTATAAGCCAAGAAAAACGTTATTAAATGTCATTCTGACATCTACAATGTAACAATTTCTTACTGCAGGTAAATGAAAAATCTGGTGGAAATAAACAGGTATAAACTGCTTTACACAAACCAAGGCAACATTTATGTAGGTAGCATCAAGTGAAACCATACAGTGGCTGATGAACAGGGGACTGTTTGCCAGGGACTATTTAGTGCATTTATGTGTGGAAACAAAAGGATACCACAGTCTGATTTCTTTAATCTGTTTTACTACATTACAGGCAGACAATCATTTTGTCACAGAAACACAGAATCACAGAATATAGTGACTTGAAAGGGACCCATCATCGAGTCCAGCTCCTGGCTCCACACAGGGACAGACAAGTCAGAGCGTGGGACTGAGGGCATCGTTCAGATGCTTCTTGAGCTCAGTGAAGCTGGGGAGCCTGTGCCAGTGCCCAACGACCTTCTCAGTAAAGAACCTCTTCCTAATGTCCAAACTAAACCTCTCCTGTCTCAACTTCATGCCATTCCCTCGGGTTCTATCCCTGGTCACCAAAGAGAGGAGATGGGCACCTGCCCCTTCACTCCCCCTCATCAGGAAGCCATAGACTGTGATGAGGTCTCCACTCAGCCTCCTCTTCTCCAGCTGGCACAAACCAGGGGACTTCAGCCCATCCTCGTAAGACTCCAGACCCCTCCCCATCCTCGTTGCACTCTGGACGCTCTCCAACATTTTTGTGTCCCTCTTGTACTGTGGCGCCCGAAACTGCGTACCAGTACACCTGGGAAGAAAAATGCCCTATAGGGACAATGAACTTTGTCTCTTGAAAAAACTACTTTTGCCCTGAAGTTTTGGCTTCCCTATGTTAAACAGTGCTCAACCTTGTACAGGACTGCAGGGATGACTGCCTGAGTTTAGACATTACTAAATTCTCTGTGCTGCATTTGGAGTCAGCCTTTTGTGCACACAGACCTGAGGTGGAGAACAAGGTGACCCCTTAGAAACAGGTTCTGATTTCTGTCTGTCTGGACCTGAACAAGATACCAGGCATGCAACAGGCAATGAGCTAAAAATATGCCACATTCTACAGGACAGAAATCAGGATTTCATATTTTTCCCAAGCCTTTGCACTGGCAGAATGAGCAAACTATGCAGGAACAATGATCTAATTTCAGCAACCACATGCTCTGTAACCCCAAGTTTCAGCAAGATGACCTGCAGAAGATTTGTGAAGCAGAATCATGCTGCCTGCTCAAGTCCTTGAATTCCTGCTACAGAAACATAGTTTTTGTCACATGAGAGAAACTGAGAGTAAAGGAGCCTATGTAGAAAAGAAGCACATCCACAAAAGGCACTCCAGTGCATTGTATTTCACTTCACTCTGGATCAGTCACAGTCTGGAATTTAAACACATGCTTAAATGCTTTCTCAGACATGGTCACAGAACAGAGCTACAGATCACACATAGGAGATTCTCTCAGAGTTATGGGCTGTTCATTAGTTCTACTGAAATCAGTGACTTCTCCCACTTTTATACTAAGTTAAAATACTTCTGGGCAATACAGCTTGACCACTTGATAATGAACAAGCATAATTAACTAAAAACTGATCACTTCTCAGTCTGAAATAAATATATTTTCTTTTTTTGGTAATTGAGCATCCAGCAAGATATGCTTAGGTTCAGTATTGACCAGCTCCTTTCTCACCACAGCCACACAACCTGTGCTATACCCCTCTTCCTGTATTTGGCAAACAAACAGCATTTATGTACCATTGGAGGAAAGAGAGTTTCTGGAAGAATGCAAAACATGTATGCGTAAAGGGACTAATTCCACTGCTTTTTTTTTTTCCCCAAAAGACAAAAAATGTTCTTAACATTAAAAAACCCCACCTCCATATGATATCAAATACTATTTTGAATCAGATTTAAATACTATTAAAATCAGCTTTTAAATGTTTGATAAAATCTGCTGCAACAAGCATGAACATATGAGAAGACAGGCACAATATAAGTTATTTTCCATTCTTAGACATAAGCTTCTTGGTACTCATTTCTCAATTGATAATCAATGGTTCCACTTTCTAACCCACTTTGAAGACCACAGGGGTTGACGTCAGAAATGAGCAGTTTAGTAGCAGACTTATTGTAAGTGAACATCTTACTGGGTAAAAAGACAAGTGGTCTCAACCTTCCAGACCTGAAGTTACCAACCATGTGATGTAACAACAGCAGATGAGGTTTTTAAAATGATGAGAACTAAAGACACGAGAGTTTCACATTCATTTCCCAAGACACCTGTGCCCCTGCTACCTTTGCTTATCTCTTTTCATGCATTTGACCACTGCTTAATTTTCCATCAGCTGACACTGCTTTACTCCCCTAAACTCCCATTCTTCAACAGCTACAGAAAATACTCTAAATAAACTTCTGGCAAGAAAAAAAAATTCCAAATAATTTGAGTTTCTGAGGTCACAAGGCAAGAGTGAATCCTTATCCACTGCTTCTTTTCTTCCCTAACCACCAAAGGAAAGCCCCAAAGGCATCTGTGGATAGACTGTTTTGAATAGCCCTACTGAGCTGCATCTGAATAGCATCCTGATGTCCCTTCTTAGCCACAGGCAGTGTACAAATCTTACACAGGCAAACTTATGTGAAACTCCCAAGAGGTCTGGTCCTTCTGAGCACTAAATAAAATTTGTAAGAGGGTGGCAGCTGCCAGGTTTGCTGTCACCCAGAATTAAACTGGTACCCTTAAGGAATGAATGAACCAACTGCTGTGTATGATCTAAACAGCATGCTGCTTTGACTATGTCACTGTAGCATATTAAGCAGTTGATTATGCTTAATAATAGAATCATTATGCAATTATTTATATTTTCAATTACTGTCAAACATAGTAGGTAGGTTTAAGGAAAGGAAACAATTCAAAATCCAGTAGGCAGTTTTCTAAGTAAGCTAGTCATCATTAACACTACAAAAACAATACAGAATTCCTCAGAAAATAAATTGTATTTAGTTACTCTAACAATATTTAGTCAGATTCTGTACTGTGATCTATGTGATATATAAAACAATACAGTCCTCTGGACTGGTCTCTGCTGATCCTAGCCTTTGAATGATTCAAGGCAGTTTACAGAAACTGGCATGTGGCTCCCAATGGGGACACTGAGATAACATAAAATTACTTACAAGACTCATAGCTAAAAGCAGGACCTATGACTTTATGCTGACACTTGACACAATGTGGATTCCATCCATGCTTGCTAGTTTAATGAAAATAAATATGGTGTTATTCTTCAGAGTTAGAATTTTTTTCCTCTAGGGTAAGTAAGAAGCAACTAATATTTCACATAATGGACTGACAGGAAAAATTGCTTTCTCTTTTTTTTTTTTAAACTTTTTTTCAAAATTGTACTGGTTTTTGCATGTTTCCATTGGAAGGAACACAAATATTTTGAATTTCTGAATGGGCTAAGTACATTTAATCACTTGCTTTCAAGGAAACGAAGTCACAAGTTCAGACAGCCATTAGAAAAAGCGTGGATGCTGTGCTTGCTCTCCCCAGACTCACAGCATTTCCACAGACAAGCTATCCCATCAGCTGCAACAGAGAAGAGCCTGTTCTGATCTGGGCTCAGGGCTATATGCAGGACTCTGCCTTTGTGACCTGTAAAATAAAATACGTACAAAAAATGCAAAAATACATCACGATTCTACACTGATTATGGCAATCACTTTCACCACTATCACCCACACCAAGTACTGTTCCACTTTTACTGTAGCAGCTTGAAATGCTGCATACCATGTGGGGAGTTAGCATTATCTATCAAACATTTTCACATTTACAAAGAGCTGAAGGTGGTATTTTCTTATTAAGGTCCGGGCTTTAACTCACATGACTGCACCACACTGAGAAGACATTTCTCTCAAAGAACATTGAACCTGAAGTCTTGATTCTCCACTGTATTTACAGTATCAATCCCATCTGTGTTTGGTAATGTGTCTCTCTGATGAAGTTCTCCCATCTGGCTGCACATGCCTTGCAGACAGTTTGCAGCTTATCCAACGATCATGAGATAGTGTCTCCAGCTGCTCAGTTATTACTGTTGAGATCTTTTTAACAGTCATCCCACTGAATAATTTATTGGAATTGTATCAAGTTTGCCTGTAGTTGTAGTAGATTTTGTGAGCCAGACATTGAAAGCCAGCACCTACCCCAGTCTAGCAGCACAAAGAACGCACAAAACTCATTAGTCTAGTTATACAAGTATCTCTCTCAGTAGAAGCAACAGGATTTGAAATGAAGGCAGGAAAGAGCCTGGCATTAACTTGAGATTGTTGAGACCTGTATTTACTTCTGTTCTTCTTTATCATCTAGCACAATGTCACTGTGAAGCAAACCCATGAGTTTTTTAGGCACACAGGGCCATGAGAACTTAGAAGCCTTTTTTCGCTCTAAGTTACTGGGCATTAGGTTCTCTGACTGGATGAGTTACTGACACCAGCTGAGCTAGTCACCCAAGGGGAAAAAATGAACTTTGAGACATAGTCTATCTCATCTACAATAGACCAGATGAACCACATCCTAAAAGGAAGTGTGAATACACACCTGACGTCTTAGGTGACCAATTTGAGTGAATGCAGGTGACATATGTCCTCCCATCATCTGCACCTGAGTTTTCCATAAACACAACGGGGTAACAATTCTCTAGTTCAAAGTAATATTGTGAGGATAAACATGTGAGGAACTGTAAAGTCCTGTGAAACTGTGGTACTTCTCACAATGGTACCTGATGAAGATCAATAGGTTTGTTGCAGATGGACAGTCTGGCCAAACTTTGTGAAGCTACTACACTGTCTCTTTGGTGCCACTGTGACTAAAAGCAAGTATCTTATGTCCTGGCAACAAGTAATGTGTCCCCCACCTAAACCTGGTGACTAGAATTTTGACAACTCTGATAAATTATTTCAGAAGAGATTAATTTTCAGGTTTTGCTCCTTCTCAAGTTATTGAAGTATACATGATCTTTGTCAATCCTTAAAACCATGAGTTTACAACTCAGCAAATCTTTTACACTGGCTCTATTCAGTGTCTGAAGGGAGCTGGAGATGTAGTTTTTGTAGACATCCAAAAGTACCCACAACACTGACTGAAACCTGTTCAAAACTGGAGGTATCCAAAACTACCCATAAAGCTGCCTGAAACTCATTCAATAGCTTCAGTCAAAATGACATGAGGGTGTATAGGGAGAAATCAGAAAAGTTTAAATGACTCATTTCCATGTTTTCTGAACGGAGAAGACTGGGGGTTATTTCACTGTTTCAAGATCATATTCAGGTACTTTTCAAATCAATTACGTTTTGTTTGCTTGTGTTTTCTTTGATCTACAACAACTTCGGTAAGGGGGGGGCATTTATATCCAAAATTATTCCTTATTCCTATTATATTACTTTAATAGTTATATCAGAAGTATCTCAAAAATTGACTCAGTACTATAAAAAGGTTACTATCTTCCAGTTGTTAATCTGTTCTGAATATGCCCAGTAATAGGCAAACTTAACTCCTAAAATACTCTGCAGTAGCTGACATTGTGAGCTGTGATCCAGCGTTTTGCAGGAGGATTAAGCAATGAGATTTAGTTACAATTTATCTGCTAATTCCTTTGATTGTAACACTTATGTGGTTAAGGGTGCCTGAGGCTGATTGAGCACCATCTCAGAGTCATCCATCAGTTTTTTTCTGAACATATTTTGATAAACTGACAATTACTTTCAACTTCAATTGTTTACAAGAAGGTAGTAAGAGTCACAATAAGCAGAAATATATCTGTGAATTACCAAGTCTTTTTGACCAAGAAAATCAGTTTCTCTTGCAGAAAAGTAAACTGAATGTGAAGCAGACTCACAAGTAACCCTTCAGCTTCACCAAATTACCAATGCATTTTCTTGATGGTAAATGTTTTTGACCATATGCTATCCTCAAAGGCTGAGAGTAAATCTAGATTTCATTTCAAATAGGATACTCAAGACTTACAAAGACTTGAGAAACCTCAAGCCCCAGTAGTTAAGGCTAATGATCATGTCACTTTCCAGATAATTTCTCAGAACACCACAGGACATGATCTGAAGTAGGGGTAAGGAAGGAAAAGCAGCACAGAAAGGATAATGGGTAATCACTCTGCTGTCTCTGCTGCCCTCTCTCTTCAATCCGACTTTGCTTCAACTCTCCTGTGCTTTTCTCTTACAGGCTAGTGTTGGATCCAAGCCCCTGGTTCAAACCAAGTCACTAGTTCCAAGGACAGCATCCCAGTATAGCTGGGATTTAATAAATCAGAGTTTAATAAATGCCTTCAAATGTAGCAATAGGGTATAAAATAGTACAAACAGCATCTGTAAATACCAGCTGTTTGGGTAAAAAATCCAAAGCTTCTTTGGCCATGTGAGTGTGAAAAAACAACCATACGTGTAAAAATGCAGCCAGTGTGCAAATAATTTTCCTTTTAACTTCAGGTGCTTCTATTGCACCACTTCAGATAACACAAAAACAAGTAAAACTTAAGGGATAGGAATGACAGCAAGCATCAGGAACCAGAAGGCTTAATAGCAAGGAAGAATTTTTATATGAGAATTTTTAGAGCCCTACAGCTCCATGGACCAATACAGAGCTGCAAGGGAACTCCACTTCCTCTAGCTGTCAGCACAGTACAAAGGAAATGCACTGCACCAGATTGCTTCACAGCCAGAAAAATTCATTACAACCCAGACAGCTCTAAATAACACATGGAAATGTATTTCAGATGTCATTAGGAAGCTGGTTCAGTATTCTTACACAATGAGCTGCAAAATTGAAAAGCCATGTCTAGTTTGAGTTATCTAGAAAGCCATCAGGACATTGGAAGTCACCTGACATTAGCACTCTCAGCCCATGCCTAGTAAGCGTTAGGGAGAAGTGGAAATCCACATCCTGCACCGGGGGATGACCTTAGAAATTGCAGAAGAGAATCCCATAATTAAAACCAAGAAATTTTACAGAAGCAACATGTACTGTTATCTTAAAACATCAGTCTTTACAATCCCATGTATCAGGCTTATGTGAATGAATGCATGTGTGTAAGCCAAGGGAGGATGTATAACTTTTAACTGTTCTTTTAACTCTATTTTATGTAAATGCATAAGGTATGCACTTGTAAAACACACTGATTAGACAGACAATTGAAATAGTTTAAACTATTAAATTAAATACTTGCCATAGAGTTCTGATGAATTGATGAGCATGGGATACTTCCATATTTTCATCTGATTTCCAGGAAGGCCTTGTCCAGTCATCAGTTCACTGCTTTTGGGCAACCAGAGCAAGGAACAAATCTATTGCAATTTAAAACTCTGCTTTAGTTTTCAGAAAGGGTCAATATGCACCATTTGGTAGATATGAAGTGTTATCTACAATGTTTAAACAAACTACTGAGTACCAGTCCCAGCAGAACATTTACTTATTTAGAAGGATCATTTCATTCCTTACAATCATAGTAATAGAATGGTTAGGGCTGGAAGGCACCTTAAAGATCATCAAATTCCAAGCCCACTGCCATGGGCAGGGACACCTCTCACAAGACCAGGCTGCTCAAGGCCTTGCAGTACATCTGCCTTATTGTTCTAACTAAATGTGGTAATAGCATATCAGTGTAAAACCAGAGCCCTTCCAACACATCCTCAGCTAAGCTGTAATAGCTCCAGGAAAGTCGACAGCTGTGCTGATTTATTCCAACTGAGAATCTGTTCCTCTGTCTCCTAATATTCAAACTCCACAGACGGATGTCTGCCCTCTGACACTTACACCTCACCCAGCACTCTGGGAATTTTCCATCTCCCTCAACATTCTCTCCACATCAAGAGTTTTGGCCAAAACTATTATTGACAATACAGAAAAGATGAGAAGTGTCTGGCTGTGAGACCACCTCTCTTCAATCTCTTCTGTGTGGAAACAGAAGTGGTGAATGAGGAACAACAAACTGCTTCTGAGTCCAATCACACGCTGCAGTGCCGAATGTAGCACAACTGCACATCCAGAGCAAACCCTGCTGTTCCTCTGACCGCAGAGCCACCCTCAAAGCCCGTGTGAGTCTGCCAAACAAGCACAGCTATACAAGAAGAGCATGGCCTAAGTATGCAGACATTCCATCATTTCACCTGAGAATCTGTAGCTGCACTTTGGATTATTTTCCCACAATTTATGTCCCAGACACGCAAAATCCCATCTTCCATTCCACCCCCTGTAGCAAGGATGTTGGACTGCCAAGGACACCAGTTCACAGCCTAAAAAAAAAAAGCAAACAGATGCCAGAACAGACTAGGAGGTTAGTGAAAAAAAGTCAGACTAGATTTTGCTTAAAAACTTAGTTGGAAAATCTGCACCAGGCACCCAGAGTGTATCTTTGGTTTTTTTCACCCTACTCATTGCGCTTCCTCCATACACACACAGAGTATAGAATCCCAAAACTCCAAATGCTGCTTCCCTTGCCACTGCTTCACTGTAGCCTATACTGTCCCACATCTCAGATTCACACCTCAGTACCAGAAGAACCCAGCAGGACACAGCCTTACTGCCTAAGCCAGAACACCACAGAAACCTAACAGGACTTACAGGGCTTACAAGAGGCATGGTTTCTTCTGAGATATTTCCAGGATACGCCTAAGGCCTAGACCCTACCCAAAAACAACAAAAAAAAGCTGTTAAAAACTGAATTCCATCCACTTCAATAACCTGCTCTGAGCCTGTAAACCCAGTGCTTCAGGCCAGCCTCACATTTTTCTGGGAGGATAAACAGCTGCAGTCCCCTGACTCTTCCTGATGATACCCACCCTCTCTCCCACACATACTGGGACTTCATAAAGATGAATAATCTAAGTTGTCTCATTTCCACTTTCTCACTTTGAATTCTTTGCTCCCAGCAATGACGTGAAAATATGGGCAGGAAAGCAAAAGAAACCTGATATTTAAAATAACTTCCAGAGAGAATTTTCCAAAATTAAAAAAACTGAAAGGTCTTGTTTGTTAACTTGTAGGTATTGCACCACCAACACATTACATGCAAAAAGGGGGAGAATCTGAAGATCTTATTTCTATTTGACATATTTTAAAAGGCCTACTAATCCAGCGAAATTTACATATTAGAGCCCGAGCAAACTTATCTGTGATATGAAAGGAGGAGAACTGGTCTTAACTCCACCACAGTGAGGGGAAAAGAAACTAATAGAAATCAGTGAAATATAATGAAAAATTCCCTAACTGTCCACATCAACCATAGTTTCACGAGACCAAAGATAGAAAAGCAGACATTGTTTCTCCATATACCTTAACTGCTGAGGAATGAGGTATGGTTTTCAGTGGCTGTGACTGCAAATTCACACCAGGGTCAGCAGGCCAGATATTCAATATACCATCACTAGACCCACTTGCCAGCAACTGGTTGGTTAACGACCATTTCAGGCTGCAAATGCTCTTTCTGTTTTGGCAAAGAGTTCCAACATGGTGCTGAGCAACCCGAACATCATGGTGATGAATGAATCCTAGTCGTGATCCACTGGAGATGAAAAAAGACAGCACAGGTTTTATGTTAAAGAAGACAAGGTACATCATCACACTGATGTTTCTTCAGTGGTTTCAGAAGCAAACCACGTAAGAGTGAAATGTGTCTGCAGAATGAGCATTTCTGTAGAAAGAAATACCAACCAACTATCAAAAGCACACCCTGACTGTAGAGGTGGCTGACAACAGAAAGAAGCCAAGCAGCTCATCAGTGCAAACCAGACCTATTCTCTCTCATGGTTTTCATTTCCATGAAAACACACTGCATTGTATGCTACTAATCTGTACCCTTGTCCTGGTTTCGGCTAGGATGGAGTTAATTTCTTTCCTAGCAATGGATGGAATGCCTCATTTGGGAGTTGGGATGAGAGCTGTGCTGACAGCACCCTGATGTTTCAGTTGCTGCCAAGCAATCAAGGACTTTTCAGTTGTTCATATTTCCCTGCTAATGAGAAGAGAGGGGACACAGCCAGGACAGGTGACCCAAACTGGCCAAAGGGGGTATTCCATGCCAATTATGTCATGCTCAGTATAAAGAGGGGCTGGTGGGAGGAGGAGCAGGTGGCTCCAGGATGCATGGTTTTGGGGACTGTACGGTTCCAGGACAGCTCTGGGCTACATAGCCGGAGTTGTTCGGTTCAGTGAGAAACTGCATTGTGTATCACCAGTTTGATACATTTTGCTATAAAGTCCTGTTATCATTGTTATATCTACCTTTCTGCTATTCTAGTAAACTATCCTTATCCCACCCCGTGGGGTTTTGGTTTCTTGGTTTTGGTTTTTTTCCCTTTCTCTTCCCTTCCCCCTACTCCCTCCAACTTCCCACCCCCACCCTCCCCTTCCTTTTAAGCGATTGCGTGGTGCTCAGCTCTCAGCTGGGGCGAAACCACGACAACCCTGTTCAACTGTCAAGCCGTGTCATGCAAACTCTTTCCTGTTCTTCATGAAAACGGTTTTGCAAGATGATTTTGGGCACCATCAGCTATGACTCCATGCCCAAAATAGAGCCAGTGTAAAACTGCATTCTGCTGGAAAACAGCTTACTAGTTATTAACAGTGTGTTCTTTGGTTCTGTCCCTTCTCTTGTCCCCTTTATCCCTCCCACTTCAAGGCTTGAAGAAAACCTGCACTGCTTTACACTGTTGCAGTAATTAGCTGCTAAAAGATGCTGTCTGGTTCTATAGGGACTATCATCAGCCGACCAAAGGAAGTAAGACATACCCTGCCTGGATATGGGGTTTACACGTCAGTAGTACAGCTGAACTGAAAATACTGAAAAAACCTTGCAGTGCATTTTCTCTTCCAGTCTTTCTAAGGATTATGACACATGTTAAAGCATGACAAAAGAGAAGAGCTTTCTCATGGAAATTCACACTTCCAACAACTCTGATGACACTGACAAATCAGCAAGTTCAATACCACCTTTCTAGGCAACTGAGAAACAGGTATCCAACATTACTGCAATGGATAAATTAGGCCAATAACTGACTGGAGACTTTCCTATACTGGCTCTTTAAGACTTTCAGCTGCAAGTTGAGTGATTTGGAAGCTCTAAAAATGCACACACAGAACTGAGTGCAAAAAATACCATCTGATTGTGCTTTTATTATGGACCTCCCAATCTCGTGAAGATCACGAAGGAACAAAATATTCCAACCGAGCAGTGATCTGGTGAATATTAAGCACACCTTTATAGAAAATACCTGTGAAGATACCTGACAACATGTGCATTATATGCAGACACCATTTGCATCCTGAAGACTTCTATAGATTTTTCCTACTAAATAATAAGCACAAAATCTAAAAAAAGAGAAAAAGAACTGAATTGCCAGTGTTGGCCATATTAAGATTTTCAGTAATTCTAATGGTATGAGTGGTAAGGAACTGGGCTCCTAAGAATCCTGGCTGAAAGGACATTTTTCTACTTGATATTAAAAAAAAATCCCAGAATTGCTTCATTTTTACACAGAATATGGCATCTACTTTGCTAAAGGCAAACAGAAGCCAAGCACATATTATCATGGGTTAATCTGTGGTACTGAAATTTACTTAGAGGTTCATGACAGTGTGTTGTTGGACTATTTTTAACTACATAAATTAGTGTGTAATCCCAAAGTATCAATTGTCCACAATGAATTCTACTGTAAGAATGCTGCTCTTGTTTTAGTAACAATGAATATTAACTCCATGTCTTTTTTTTCTACTTATACAGACATTTTAATTGTTAGAATGGTTAGTTGCAAACTAACCATTTGCAAGAGAAATAAATACCTCAACCTAATCTGTCAAGCGTAACTATGGTTCATATGCTCATGCTGAATTTTATCAACAATTTCTACTCCAAGATTCCAAGATAACCATACTTGAAACTTCTGGTGTTTCCAGTCCTTTGGTCAAGTTGAAATGCAAATTGAAACTAATGCTTACTATAATAAGGTCATGCCACTTGGCATTGGCAGGATATTCTAGCTGCATCCTTGTAACGTAGCCAACCCAGCCTACCTACTCCAGCAAGAGTATTTCATCAACAGGTTGTTCAGGTGGCATCCTTGTACACTGCACCCAGAAGACCTAAAACAATCATAAGCCAGAGCATCCCATGGAATCAAAATAAAACTAGCTACTAGTTTCATTTTGACTTTAACAATAAAGTTAGGTCACCCTTGCTATTTTTTCTGCATTTAAGTAAAACAGACTATCAAGCTATTTCAAAACCACAGAAGTATCAATCACGAGAAGACTCTCCTCATCCCTTCCAGTACAAGATGTGAAACAGAAAGTGAGAGGAAACGACACAAAAGAGTGTACTTGATCTTTGTCATCCGAGTCCCCACACTGAAATGATTCCTAAATATAAAATAGTCATCAGTTAGTGTAAAATTCATTCCTAGCAAAGCAAACTTCAACCACTTCAATCCTCCTTGAGCTATAGATAACAATGAGCTGGCCCTCCCCTGCAGACAGATACACAACTAGAGAGATGTGCAACTTTTAACAGCTATGTTTCACATGCATCTGAAAAGACAGGTGCGGCCTTGGTATCACTGGAAGGGCAGTCTAAAATACATGCCCTCTCCCTGCCTCCAGGCAAGCTGATTTTTTGGAGTCCAGACCCACTAGAGACACCATCATTTAAAACTCAGCCTTGGCACAAAACCAGAGCCACAGCCTTCACAACCTAGTGAAGGTCTAAGTGGTGAAAGCTTTCTGGGAGGAGAGTAAGAGAGACTAAGGAGGCAGGCTAAATATCCTTTAGATGCTTTCCTGCATTACAGTAAATCTACATGCAATTTCTGAGATGGCCAGTAAGTAGAGAGACAGGACAAATCACCTTTAAGCAAAGCCAATGAAAAAAAGCTAAAAGAAATGCGATGTTTGCTGAGGTAAAAGCAGCAGTATATTCTGGGGATATAGTATACAACTCACCTGCTAAGAATATAATGGTTCCAGCTCAGAGCTCCAACTACAGATAGGTGACCAAACATATTTCTCAACCTCTTTTTGGCTTCCATGTCCCAGAGCTGACAATCCAAAACAAACAAGAAATACTAATTCAACAATAAAAAAAAAAGTGGCCTTTGGTACATTCAGATTGCTGGCTCAGGAGTGCAGCAAGAAGGTCCCCCTATTATCTAGCATCACAACCAAGGTCCCATAAAAACTTTTTTATAATAGGACTGTTCTGTAACAGTAGGCTGAGAGGGATGTGTGTTTTCAGACTGAAGTCCAATTCTTATGTGTGAATCCATAAGGAGAGTTTTGGATTGAGTTCTCAAGGCCTCTATCACTGGAGTCATCTTAGCGAGAAAGATACAAGAAGAAAAACAGTCTGTGCTTAGTAAAATAAGTTAATAAAAGACTTCCTCTTTCTGGTGAAAAAAGACAGCTGTTTTTCTCTGGACAACTGAATCAGTAATTCTTTCATCGTTTTTTTAGTGGCTTCAGGGGCTCCATTACATATAGATAACACTGGATGTCACTAAGCTGTTCAGTAATGTTCAGCATGATACAAGGAAGTGCTATATATATTGTCTCCAGCAGAATTCTTCTGTAGTTTAGCCAATCTTTTTGTTTCCTTAAAAAAAAAAAGGTATCAAATTGTCTTGTGGTCACTTTAACTAGAAAGGAATAAAGACTGAACAAGTAAATAATCTAGTACTTGCACTTCTCCATCACTGGTGCCAATTGCAAGGCAAGTTCCTTCTTTTATCCAAGCTAGAGATGAAATGTATTTGGAACTGGAATTCAAATCAATGCTTTCAATGGCTTGAAGAGTTCCTCCATTCCAGATGTGTGCAACATGCCCCGCAGCAATAGCAATGAGATCTTCAAGGCTCCAGTCCAGGATGTTTAGATCTAGAGGGTTAAATATTACTGCAAAAACAGTTGTAGGTGGTAGGATGGGGTTAAGGGGAGCATGGTTTGGGGGAGAGAGGGTTGTTTTTTTTAATAGCTATGAAAATCTTTAAGAGAATTCTTCTATGAAACCACTACTTAGCAAGTATTACTCCTAATGAAGGAAGGTATCTCTAACAACCAAAGGTCTTCATAAGGCTAATCTCCACAAACTGGCATGCTTACACAGCAGGAACTGGCGTACAGATCTTTATCACCCTGTATTTTGGATCACCACATAACTCACTTTAATTTCTGCCACCAGAAATCAGGTTTCTCAACCAACAGGTACAGTTCCAAAAACACCTTTGTTCAAAGACGATTTCTGTTATTGAGAAAAACATAGGAGAGCCTATGTACTACATTCTGTCCAATATCCTCATGATAATAACATTTACCCTACAAATGATAGGAAAAAAAGGTGCAGAAATTAATTAGGGAAGTTCTGCTCCAGAGCTTGCTCAGCAAGCATATGATGGAAATACTGTTTCTGCTGCCCCTGATGCTAGGTGCACTGCACTTGCTGATCTTACCAAAGCAACTCAATACAGTGATTAGTCTCATATTCCCTGCTACATGAGGGAGACCAGAGTAAAAACAACATTTAATACCAAGCCAGGACATTCTCCTCTGTCAAGGGAAATCCTCAATTGTCCATTTGGGGCAGGTTAAAAGTCACCTCAGAAGCACAGAAGATTGTTAGTATAAGCCAAGGTCTGACATCAGATTTTGGTAACAAAAATCACTCTGAAGAATGGCTGAATCCATCAGTCAGCTGTTTGACTTTGGTCCTGGTGGTTGCAACCACCAAAACTTTTTAAGAAATCACTACCAAAGACTTCTGTTAGTGCTGTAGACCAGAGATCCACTTGTGTTGATGTCTAATTTGTGCATGTTTAAATTTTTGCCTTTACAGCACCAAAGACATAAGTGAGAATTTACTTCAGAAGGGATCTATCATTCAAAACATAAGCAATGTCACTGATGGCTCTGCTCAAGTTGCTACTATGTGGACTGGTGGCTAAATATCCAAGTCTGATAGCTGAAATGTTTAACTTAATTAAGTGGAGGCAAATATATTGTCTTGATTTGAAAGTGATATTCTAGATCTACAGCTGAAGGAAACTTCACAAGAGTTAAGTAGCATTGACTCTAGTGTTTGGTCAGTCATGTCTCCATACGGGAACAGGCAGTTTTCAACAATGCATCCTTGTAAGAAAAATTACACCATGCATGTGTCCTGCAGAGCCTCCATTTTATGTGAAGGAGACACTCTTTCACCATCTTTCATGAAGCATACTTAAGAATTACCAATCTCTGCAAAAACCACCCTGCCACAGAAGTTGACTTACAGTAATCATTGCGCAAGCCAGTCACATGAAGCTTCACTTCTGGCTCCAATGGTACGGAAGGCTTCATGATGGTCACAGCTCTAAACTCATTCTGGGTCCCCACTTGGCATCCTGTGTTTGAAAATTCATCACACACAATCATACGTTCTCTCCATTGTCCACAGGAGACCAGAAGGGTCTCGTTTCTCCTGGGTAGGCTCAAAATGACTAGACATGCTAAATTAGGTAAAAGCCACTTTTTAGCACCTCTTTCAAACCTCCATCCATAGAGTCAGGTAGAACGGAAAATATGGTCCACTGCATTTTGTTTAAATGGCACCACAGCCCAATATAATGTCATTTTTGCCCTGGTTTTCTGTCAAAAGTTGTTAGTAGCAGAATGTTTCATATGTGCTCTCCCACCCCAAAACCCCCTCATACAGCAACTACCTGTTTTGCTTTCTGGTGTTTGTTTCCCACCAAAAGGTCCCCCCATTAACACCTAACCACAGGAAAAGGTTTTTAAAGTATATGCACTTTGATCACAGCACAGTAAGCTTGTGGCAACACCTAAGCAAGAAACAGAAGCACATACACATATGAGCAAGCACAGGAGTCATCCTTTGTGGTCACTGTCTACATCACGTTGCAAAGACTCCTAAATATCACAGAGAAAAAGCCAAATCATTAGCACTATGAATCACTTGATGTTAGATGGGTAAGAAATTATCTTTCTGCAGAGCAGAAAGCGAGAGATTCACATTTCTGTACTTTTCTCTGTGATTTGACTTGTTTTTTGAATTACTCTCTAGAGTGGAGTATTTAGGATGAATATTGAAAGTTTCAGGGGCAGAAGACATTACTTATCTCTGCAATTAACCTCTGTTAAAAAAAAAAAGTCAACACTGATTAAGTTTTTGTACTCCGTAAATTAAATACACACATAAAATCCTCTATGGAAGTCCAATGACAAATTATGGAGAACTCATTTCACTTAGTTTTTCCATATTGTGTCCTCAGTTTCTTCCCTAATCCAAAACTCATTCTGCCAGACAACAAATGTTTCCTCTCTCTCAGATGTGGTACTCCCTCTCTCTCCAAATAAAAACTGAAGATGAGCAAGTAGGCCACAGTGATTTTCTTCAGTATATAACATTTTGTGGAGTTAAACAACCAATCAGGCTTGCAGGAATGACATTCTCAGACCTGCCTAGTGGGATATGCAACACTGCATCTTAACCCTAAAAAAAGCCTAATATCATTGAAATGAGATTTCTCTGTACAGAAAAATCTGTATTTCTAGTATCTAGATTTTTGGCTATTTTTCGCATACTTTAGCAAACCTTTCTGAACCCAGCCAAGTTAACATAGTTCAGGAAAAATAAGGCACTTAATTGTAACAGTCTGATGAATAGCAGCACTTCTAAAACACTCTGAAAATGTTTATAGTCTTTAACATTGGTGGCTGGTATTAAGCAGAGAGATACAAAGGATGAAATCATCTCCGTAACTCATTTCAGATTTCTCTTCTGAGTAATTCATCTATCTCAGCTCCACTGATCATGCTTTCAGCTCTATTCACGTGTTTCATAGACACAGTGCACAACAGGCTTTTTATTTAGTGGAAATAAAGCTTCATTTACACCCTTTTGTTTTATTTTGGCGGGGTACTAGCAGATGCCACTAACTTTTTATGGGATTTCAGCTCTCAGATGCTGGTGTCACTTCTCAAAATAAGACTCGGGAAGTGGTAAGTAGTCAGTACTGTCTTACCAGACCACTTGATCAAGAAAGAGGGTGGGTGGCATAAACCTGTTATTCCTGATACCTGTATTCATGTTAAGAAAAAACCCACTGTGACTAATTCTTCTATCATGTCTCTTGACTGCTCTGAAATGAGTCTTATTTGCACGGAGAAGAGCAACAAAGATGTGTGTAGATATATAAAATATATACATACATATATTTATCACATAGCTCCCAACTACTACTACAGGAGCTGAACTCCTGATTCATAAAGAAGCTGTTCCTCGCTGTCTCCACATGAGCATGAATCAGGTCATGATTGACAAAAACCTGTCATACACAGAAACAGCCACATCACCAAACCAAATCATCTGTCCAAGATAGAACAGAAGAAAATATTGGCCTGAAATTTTAATGAACTGACTCATACTCAAATAACTCTGGGAATATCTTTATTATTTCACAGGTTAGCTCCCCACATTCCACCTGTTTTCCAATCCCCTGATCCATGCTCATTCATTCCTAGGATATCTTTTGGAGCAAAACAACCAACTACCCCAGCAGTGCCAGGGACAGTTTGCTCCAGCTACCTTTCCTTCCCTACAGGAAGGAGCAATAAGACCCCACCATCTCTGCATGTCTTGTGTGCTTGTCGCAGTTTCACATGGTTGCGTTCTGGTGGAGAAGTGGGGCTGCAAAGATGGCTGCTGCAAGAAGTAGCCAGAAGCTCTCTGCAGGCCCCAGAGAGTAAACATCAGCCAATTCAAGGCTGGAGTCATTGCTAACCAAGGCTGAGCCAATCAGATGGTCACAGCGCCTCTGGGAAACATATTTAGGAGAAAAAAAATTCAAGCAGCACTTTTTGCACCCAGAGATGGGAGTGAGAAGGTATAAGGAACTGTGCAGACACCAAGGTCAGGGAAGAAGGGGAGGAGGTACCTCAGGTGCCAGAAAGAAAGATGCCCCTGCAGCCCATGGAAAAGGCCCAGACCCCACCTGCAGCCTGTGGAGAGGCCCCACGCTGGGTGGAGCAGGTGGAGACAGACAGGAGATGCTGTGACCCGCGTTGGAGCCAGCCCCTGCCAGCACTTGCAGCCCATCGAGAGAGACTGAGACACAGAGATGAGCAAGGACGAGATTCACACCAAAACAGGTTTGCTGGGGGGAGGCTGCTGACCCCATGGAGGACTGGGACTGAGAGACATTGTGATTTATTACTGCCCACCATAGCAGTGACTCACACCGGGGCAGCTGGTGAAAAGCTGAAGCCCTGTGGGAAAAGATTCATGTTGGAGAAGTTCATGGAGGACTGTCTGCTGTGGGTGGGACCCCACAGAGCAGCAGGGGGAGGGTGTGTGGAATGAATGAATTCCCCACCCCTCCTCGGCCAAGAAGGAAACCAACTTTTGAGGAACTTACTGAAACCCTCATTTCCCCAGTCCCTGCCCCTCCCTGTGCCACAATGGGAGCGAAGAAGGGAGTGAAATCATGACTAAAGTGAAGCCTGCTAAGAAGGGAGGGGTGAGGGAAGGTGCTTTAAGATCTGGTCCCGCTTCTCATTACCCCACTCTGGTGTCACTGGGTGTGCAGTGCAGTGTAATGAATTAAGAGTTTTCTTTCCTTATTCCATATTGAGTCTGTTTTGCCCCTGATGCCGACTGTGGAATGATCTCTCCCTGTCCTTATCTCGACTCTTAAGCCTCTCAATATGTCCTCTGTCCAGCTGAAAAGGGGAGTGATAGAGAGACTTTGGTGGGCATCTGGCCTCCAGCCAGGTCTAAACCACTACAGTGCTACAGTCCATATGATACAGATTCTCATATCCTATGCCCATTCATCAGCACAACCCCACACTATCTAGCTGTAGGATTCTGAAACATAGAAGCTGAAAGGAAACAATTTTTCAGGGCCATCAATGCATCAGATGTGGCCAAAAGGGACCGAGGTAAAATACTAGAGATTACCACACTGGAAGAAGTGGAATGCTACCTCTTCACAAGCAGTGGGAACCCTACAAGTAGCCCGAAGCAGCGCAGATGTCAGCCACCATGTATGGATCTGCAACACTTGCTGGAACAGGTAGAAGTACTTGCTCTACCTTACTGCACAGCATACATGAGACTATCTGCTTTATCAGAACATACCTTTCCAGGTGCAATTGGTATTTTCACAGACCTTCATGTCACCACTTTCTGAAATGCTATATCCAACCTCCCAGGCCATTGGAAGCTGAGAAGAACATTTCTGCCAATACAGTGAAGTGAAAGCATGATTGAATGAAGATCTGTTGGGAAACATGTTTAAGCATCATGGGTAACACAACTCCCATTAAAGGGCTCGATACTTATTACCTAAAAGCTTCAAAACAGCTTGTCTCTCAGTTGGGAGATCAGTTACAAATACAGAATACCAGTGTCCAAATCACATTCTTCAATTTATGCCACCATGTTTCCTTCCATAAAACACCAATTCACTACCAATGATCACACAAACTTCAGAAGGTGGTTTGAACAAGGCCATCTTACCAGCAGAAGAGGTCCCAGGTTCTGTACTACCACATGTCACCTGCCAAACCTGAGTGCCCTCCTGTCCTCTTCTGAATTGGTATTTGGGCTAATTTTACCAGCACACAGTGACACATTTTCTGCGTGCAGACAGTAAGCGTGATACCTCAAGCTTGCTCTGTGAGGGAAGATCAGTTTTGTAGTGCACAGACTGCAGGGCCAGTGATTCCAGCATGAGACCTACTAAATGTTAGAGATCCTCTCTCAGACCAGAGTTCCAGAGCCTGGACTGCGTAACTCCATTCTTTAAACCAGTATTACAATATGAAACTGAGAACATCTACAAGATGTCTCAGAGGAGTAAGATTTTTTTGATCCCATTACCATTCCCTAGGTGTCAAAAAAACAGATGATACAGCAAAGATTAGAAAATTTTATTTGAACCTTTTTCCTTAAAACTTGCCTAGGTCTTTCACCAAGATTCAGGCAAAGGCTCAGATCAGCTTACACAGGATATGAATCTCTTCATCAGTCCCTAGTAATATGTATTTCATCACAATGTTCTCTGAGATGAATGCTCTAATGCCAGTTGTCTACTTGGACTGTAATTCTTTATTTACAGTCAGGTGGAAAGGCAGCTGATGTTTTTTACCAGCTACTCAAGGTTAGTATGTTCTTCATCCAATGTCCATTCTAGGCACACTCAGTGTTACTCCTCTTCAAAACTCTGTTGCAACCAAGATAGGATATAAAAGCAGAGCTGGGAAAAAAGTGTTTCTCATTGTTATATCCCAACTATTCTATAGCAGGTTTTCAGCTCTAAGAGGCATTTTCTGTACAATTTACATAGACAACTTGGCAGACAGCTAATCAGATTGCTGGGATCTGTGTCCCTCTAAAGTAAGTGCTGACATTTCTGTGGAAAACTGACTGTGTGTACAAGGAAGTAATCTTTTGGCTCACAAAGAGACCACACACATTCACTGGAATGTGAGAAAATTTTATTTTCAATGCATCCCATCCCTTTGTGCTACCAGGCAGCACAAATTAAATAGTCATTAATTACTATAGGTAGACAAGATTAATAGAAGTTTCCACATAGTTTTAGGAAGAACTTGGGTTTTGGTCATCCCACAATGTTATCTCAAAGAACCCCACATCACACTTTCAGGAAATGGTTATGGTCCTTTGATGTAAAACTCTGAGTATCTGAGTTTTAAGTCAACTCCTGCTTATAAATTACAGTGTGATTTTACACACAATTCATATTGGGACCAGTACTGTTTAACATCTTCATTAACCACAGACAATGGGATCAAGTCCACTCTTAGCAAGTTTGCAGATGACACCAAGCTGAGTAGTGCAACTGACACACCTGAGGGATAGGATGCCATCCAGATGGTCCTGGACAGGCTGGAGAAGTGGGCCCATGTGAACCTCAGGAGGTTCAACAAAGCCAAGTGCAGGGTCCTGCACCTGGACTGAGGCAATCCCAAGCACAACTACAGGCTGGGTAGAGAATGGATTGAGCGCAGCCCTGAGGAGAAGGACTTGGGGGTGCTGGTTGATGAAACGTTCAACACGAGCCAGCAATGTGCACTTGCAGCACCAAAAGCCAACCATGACCTGGGCTGCACTGAAAGAAGCATGACCAGCAGATCAAAGGAGCCCCTCTGCTGTACCCATATGAGACCCACCTGAAGTACTGTGTCCAGCTCTGGGGTCCTCAGTACAGTAAAGACACAGACTGTTTGGAGTGGGTCCAGAGGAGAGCCACAAGGAGCACCTCTCCTGTGATAGCAGGCTGAGATAGTTGAGCTTGTTCAGCCCAGAAAGAAGAAGGCTCCAGGGAGATCTTATTGCTGCCTTTCAGTACTTAAGGGGACATATGAGAAAGACAGGGACAGAGTTTTCAGTAGGGACCGTAGCAATAGGGCATGGGGTAGCAGTTTTAAACTTTTTAGAAGAGGGTAGATTCAGGCTAGATATAAGTAAGAAATTTTTCATTATGAGGATGGGGAAACAGTGGAACAGGTTTGCCTGAAGAGGTAGTAGATGGGATGCTGATCAAAGTGATCTAGTTCAAGACATCTCTGGTCATTGCAGAGGGTTTGGACAAGATAGCCCTTAAAGGTCACTTCCAACCCAAATCATTCTGTGACTCTATGACTAAGGGTGAAGACAACGACATGTACTCATCTTCTGAAAGACATTGCATTTTAAGGAAGGAAGAATGTTTTACACACATTACTTCATGTAAAGTACTTACCATCTCACAAAAATGTTTTATTAAATTTCTCTGTGGGGTAGATTCAACTAAGATTACCAAAGCCACCGAGTTGTGTATTTTAACAACTCTAAAATTCACAGACTCTTCCATCAGACCACAGAGGGAGGGCTGGGAGGAAGAAAGTACTGTTGAAAGGAGGATTTTCCAGACTATTTTGCTTACTTAGAAAGGAAAGTGCCCTGAAAACCAGGTTTCCCAGAACAATGTAAAAATATGGTCAAAAAGCAATGGATAATGCCCAAAAAGAAAAATACACTGTGTCACTGTCTACTAGGAGAAACAAAGGGAAAAAGTGTTAAGCAATAGAAAAGAGTATCTAAATAGGAGGTGACTGAAGTCTTTGTTTCACACGATAGGCCGATTGCATGTGTTCTTTCATACTTGGCCAAGCATCTGACTTTCTATTGTCACGACAAAAAAAACTCTTCTCAGAAAGCTATCTTTTGGCAAATGTTTCACAGCACCTCCTTCTGTCTATGTGACAAAATTAACAGCTACATCCTGCATAACTGAAGAAATTTTCTTCTTCACACATAATGGTTATTAAAGCAAGTGGAAAACAGTCATTCATATTCTTCACATGAATTTTTTACAACATATGTTTTCCCTGAGAGGTAACAAACATGTCCTGAGGGCTTCATTAGCTTGGTTTCAATTTTAGTTTGCAGGACAATAACTTGGAAGAAGGGGAGAGAAGCTGAAACAACTGTATGATAAAGCAACTGCTGCTGATATGTCTCTAGCATATGTTCCTTTAATGGACCTCCTCTTGTTACTGTTCTCCATGCCAGTAAGGTAGTATGCACCTAACAGATTGCAGACCAAAGATAAAGTAAAAAAAGGAAAGTAAATACCCCTCCTGTGCATGTGAATGAATATTGCATTACTCACCTCTTTCTTTTCCACTTCAGCTATCCTGTTATTCCACCCTCCCAAGCCTTCTACAGCATGACTGTTAGGTAGAGTCACAACAGCTTTCATGATGGAGAGCTTCTTAGGCACCTTATGTGTCACTGGAAAAACAATTTTACAGGAAACAATGTCTTCAAAAAAAATACACACTGATATTTGTCAAGTACTTTTCAGAATAGTACTGATTGCACACTAGCAGTATTCTAGAAGCATGTCTGACATATTAAGTGGGATGATGCAAATACCAACATTTGAATCAGACACCCTGCTTTCCTTTTGTCAATGTAGAGAAGACATTTCTACAGCACTATTCATCTTATCCTAAAAGTGATGTCTATAAAAGGTCAGGTTGATCATTCTCTTTATGAAGGACACCTGTTTACTACTGCAGCTTATATCCTGTCTAGATTTATTGACTGGTTACACAGGATCCTATGTCACACTAAATCAATATCCAATTTCCCAGAAACAAGACAGGCTTTCACCACTGCTAGTAGAGACAGCATGCAGGAATTTCTGCTGTAGGAACTGAAATAGGGAAGACTTTGCCTTGGTTTAGAACCTGAGTTTCCTGTGGAGCTAGGCATGTCTTACTTCAGCTCTGCTTAGCAGAAGATAGAACTGCACTTACTGACCAACACCCATGGCATCATAGGAAGACTAAAAAGCACCTTTTATTTGCTAAGAATTTCAGTTATTCATCAAGAAATAAACTTTCTTTAGTTCCCTAGATCTTCCAGGAAGCTCCTCTTGTACATTAAACCCTTCCCCACTTCACCCTAGCACTGATTTGGAAATACAAGTGAGTTCAAAACCTCTGCTCCTCCTCTGTTGTTAACGCAGAGAAACAGCCCCCCCTAGAGTCAGTTCTTCTCCAGAACAAGCTGGGTAGTGAAGGTTTGATCTGTGCTGTGAATGGCCCTCAGATAAGTCTCTCCCTCAGGTGAGTTGAGTGTGAAGGCCCCTTGGCTGCTGTCCCGTGTAAACACCTGAAGCCTTATTAAGTAGAGGAGAGACAGTAACATAGGGCAAGCCTCTCATTCAGTGAGCGTATACCATACCACATCCAGGCATGCAGACTTATCCAAGCTCTGCAGTTAAGGCTGAATCTGCTGTGGCTGTGTGGAAGGCAAAAGAGAAGCAGAAGGGACACAGACCAATGTGACTTCTCCTGCTCTCCTGTCAGTTATTGTTAACTGTTCCAGATACGAAGGTGCAGGAATAAACCACATGCATTGCTGTGGCACAGTGCAACAGGCATTGCTTGGCAGAGAATGACACTTTGTTTTCCCTCTTTCCTTTCATGCCCCTTGATGTCAGCTGTCTTGTATGGCCGCTGTCCTAAGCTGTCGTATACTGGTAACAGGCACCTTGGGCCTAGCCTTCCTCTCACAACAGCAGTGCACTCCTGCTGAGAAGACACTGCCTCTGAGCTTGCTCAGCCTGAGAAGGTCTGCACAGACTGCTGCACACTGCCATGCCCAGAGCCCCTAACAACTGAGACACAGGGGAACACCAACCCACACCTTACACTAATTTCCTGCTCCAGGTTATTTCAGAAGCCCCTGCATGAGGCCATACTCTATAGGGAACTGTTCCTTTGCATCCTGTCTGACCTGGAGCTTTCCCGGGTGTGCTGATGAGCCGGGCCTTCCCGGAGGCACAAGGATCGCTCAGGCAGTGGGCCCTGTGCCGACCTTCCGCACCACCTCTGGCGTGCAGCTGCTGCCATCTTGTGACAACAGGGCTGCTCGCCACCGGAGCCCTGGCCGCCAGCTTCTTCTTAATGGAGCTCTTAAAACTGGAGTACGTCGTCCTTTCTGAGTCTAGAACCTGCACAAATCGAGATAAAACGACAGAAAAAAATCACTCTGTCCCTTCTCGCCATTTCAAGTTTTCTGCCACGCTGAGGTGGGCACAGCGTGGAAAAGGATGTGGGGCTCAGGATGGCTCCCATAGAAAGAAACAGGTGTTTCTGGTCAGGTAAGTACCCCTGAATCAACACTCACAGAAGAAAACTGAATTTGTGCCATTCGGGCACCGGCCTCTGAAAGACCCAATGTGCCTTCAAGGTGTTTAGCATAGGGTCCTGGGTCCTGGGTCTGGTGTCCTGAGAGATAGGCTGGCTGGAACCAGGCTGGTTTTCTGAACCTCACACAAGGAAGAACTTGACTCTCTTCTGATTTCTGAATCCTCTCACCGCTGTAGCTTCTCATGTTGTTATTTTTATGTTATTTTACACTTTCTAATACATTAAGGTATAGTAAATAAAGATTAAATGACAGATTTTTCTTACTTTCAAATTCACTTCCATAGCAATTTGTACCAAAAAAATCAAACATAATAATCTATCAAAATTTGAAAAGTAAGAGCCCTGAAATACTGAACACAATATTGTGGTTTTCAGACAGTTTGAAAGCAATGTTTCAGGGAAAAAAAGTGAAAGTAACAATAGTAAGGAAGTGCAGCAAGTATAATAAGCTTCTGGATCACTATTAGGTACTCCAGTAAATATTTATATAGATTTAATATATGCAATTTTTTTTTAATTTCCGAAAGATGTAAATTACGAGCGTTTGAGCTATTAATTTAGACATCAGGTTATTGCATGGATTTTATGAAATCAAACACATTCAAACTTGAGTTCAAAGTCAGCATCAGGCATTTGTGCTAACTTACTGAGCACAGGTTTGATCATTTCAGCACAGAAGTCAGCTCCTTTGCTGTCCCCACTACTAAAATGCCATGCTCACAGGTCTCACTGGCAGGCAGAGACAAAGCCTCTGATCACAGCAAACACCCATACAAATAGCGGTATTTCACAGCATTTCCCAAGCATTTCTCAGAACTGTGTGAAACCCTCTCTATATAGGCTTGTTAAAGAAAATGAACATGGACTTCAGTTGTTTGGAGAACTTTATAAAAATGATTGAACGTAGCACTGTGTCATCACAAATCAAGGAAAATTCACTGAAAAGCAACAGACACCAGATTCAAGGTTCCACCTTCAGAAAGTCCCATTCTAATTTCATCCTTCAAAGTGTAGCTGCTAAGAGCCGCAAAAAAACCAAAGGGATAAGCAAAACAAGCAAGACAGAAATCAGTGTTGGTTTGGACTGGGAGGAGAAGGTCAGCAGAGACTGACAAGATACACAGGCTGAAAGACAAGTAATAGCTTAGAAAAGCCCTAGAACAGAAACGTGAGGTGGACAAAGCAAAATCCTAAACCTGAGAGGAGGAGAGGGAATAGCAAATGCACTGAAGGAGGGAAAGAACTAAGCAGGGGAAGACATGAAAAAAGACAAGAGAAAATATGGGGGTTTCTGTAACTGAGTTGTAACTACTATGTTCATGCACTTTTATAAACCAAGAGCAACAGGCAAACATTTTTAAAATAGAAAGTGATAAAGACAGGACTACAGACTTGCATGGCTTTGAAGTTCAAGGTCCTTCACAATTTCCTCAGCAAAACACCACTGCAGCTGCCTAGTTTAGACAGGCCTGAAACTGTAAACAGGATGATTTCAGCCACACTACTGTCCTTCTACCTGAACAGTTGCACTACAAACTGGTTCTCCAAGTCTGTCTGATAGCACAGATGCCTGCTGCTGAACATGCCTGTTCAGGAACACCCAAGTGGTCCAGGGGATGTGCTAGAGCTGCAGCACAGACCCACAAGGGTCCCCAGCAGCTCTCAAAACAGCATGCAAAAACTGGAGTATCCCACACAGATGAATGAAACAGTAATCAGCATCTTTAGGTGATAGGAGCATACTTTTCATTCCCCTGCACCCCAAGAGATTTCTGTACTTTAGCAAGAGCTCTGAACCCCAGCAGACACAGTGCAAAATGAATTGGCCACTTCTGCACAGGGACAAACTGAGCAGCTTGGTTTTTTCCTGTCCTAGCTGTGAGTTTCATATTTCAGCTCCTCCTTCACATTCCAGGCCTGCCCAGGCTCTTCTCCAAAGGCTTAAAAAATGGAGCCTCTCACAACTACTTTTCCTTTTAAATACTCAGTGCCCAGAGCCCGAGTCTTTTTTGTCTTTCTGTCGATGGTTTTGTGTACTGCCATTCTCTGCCTGCTGCAACACAGATTTTTTAAACCTAAAATCAAAGATTTTTATTCTTTCGAAGTGAAGGATTCACGAGGAAGGATCATTTCCCTGGAGAAGTACAGAGGGAAAGTAAGTTATAACTTCTTGGTATCTTTGTCTTGAATCTTTACTGAAAAAATAGGTCTGTTTGTAGGTAAACAAAAAGTTTGGTTATGGGAATTTTTGGCAAAGATTTATGCTAACTTCCTGTTCTTCAAACAGTAAACTGAAAAGAAATTTCTTTTACCTAGGCCTGCCTCGAGAATTGTGTAAATTTCTACTAAATAAAGCAAACTGTTTTTTTCATTTTCTTTATTATAAATCAACAAAGCCTAACAATACAAGTTCTGCATTTTAATCTTAGCTAAGAATGGTAGTATGTTTTGTTGTATTCTGGAAGTTGATGGAGTAAGTATGATTTTGGTGTCTATCCTAAATATGTGATTTTTTACATGCTTATATTTAAACAAAGCTGTAGGTTTATGTTTATCCATTTACTGAGTTTTTAAAACAGGTTGTCTGTAAGTAAATATCTAAGCTGCTATCATCCTTATCTCTTTAATGAAATGGTGATCAGATTAAATTTGGCCTTCAGGCAGGAATGATTGCGGTAGCGGGATGTGCCATTTTAGGACTTCACAGTAATCTCTACGCCATTTCGAGTCTGGGGTTTTTTGTCTTTCTTACTATTGCAACTTTATTTCTCTGAAGGCAACTTTGGTTGTAAACGTGGCCAGTTACTGCCAACACACAGACAAAAATTACATCGCACTGCAGGAACTACAGAGAGAGTATGGTCCCTCCCACTTCACTGTGCTGGCTTTTCCCTGCAACCAGTTTGGAGAATCAGAGCCTAGTTCAAGCCAGGAAATAGAATCTTTTGCCAAAGGAAACTATGGAGTAACCTTCCCTGTTTTCCACAAAATCAAGATCCTAGGATCAGAAGCAGAGCCTGCGTTTAAATTTTTAATAGGTAACTGTTTTGCTTTATATATCCAGCTGCCTGTAACCATGGTTTTCTCCCATTGCAATCTGAGCTTGTCAGGAAACACCACAGTCTCCATAGCCAATAGAGAGAAACAGGCACTCGGCATACAATTTGTAGTGTTCCAATGTGGCCATCAAAAATATGATCAGAAAAGTTGTACCCCGAAAGCATACATTTCTCCCAGTGATTATAGAGTATTGTGACCAGCATGGCTAGAAACATCCATTTTGTGGATGTGTAAGTTTGAAGGCAAGGACCCCAACCTACAAAAATTATGTGGCTTTTGTTGAAGAACAACTTTAATTATGGAAAAAAATGAAGTGGGGGGGTGGGGGGGAGAGAGGGGGGGAATAGGGGGAGGGTTGTCTTAAAATTCCTGGAAGATTTTGTAGAAACACATACAGACAATTCCTGCTAAAGCAAATTGCCCACCTTTATGTAAACTGTATTCTAAAGCATATATAAAATCACTGATTTATATAATCACTGATTTGCATTAATTTGTGTTGCGAACTTAGGGGCCCAGCCTGCAAAACCCACTTGCATAAATGCCCATGTTATAGTAAGCATTTGCTGACTTAGCATACTCTCACAAGCAAAATGAAACTCTCTTCAGTTGACCAAAGAACCCAAAGACCTAAAACGAGAACATAAAAAGCCTCTCTGAGTTTTCTTGAGCTTTGGCCCATACTAAACACTGCTATATGAAAGGTAATTAGAATATAGCCCTTCTCTATCACATAATTTTAACTAGAAAGTAAGGCAGGAGAAGGCCCAAACCTGCATTCTGTCTCCCTGCCCCAAGACAGGTTCACGTTTACCCAAACCAGTACTCCATGTGCTTCTCCAAACTGCTACAGAGTAGTACAGATTCCAAAATTTCTATTCCATTTTTCAAGCTCCTGTCAGAAACCTATTTCAACATCTAAATGTAATCTTCCTTACACCACTTAAACTTTGCCATATCCTCTGTGATACCTTTTATGTACTTCAAAAAAGTTATTATCATATAGAAGTCATTTAATTGGTAGTTATTGTCACTGTAATTGTGTTTCTTCCTACCTCCCCTTAGGCATGTCACCAAATACCTCAGGTAAAGCCTCCTTGCTCTGAGTTGCCTGATGTCCTACAGAATTACTGAACGCACTCTGGAGGTGCCTCTCAGTTCATTATAGAGGAGTCTAGAGCACATAGGTACCAGCTGGGTGGGATGAACCCAGAGTCTTAACGACCAGTGCAATCAGTGTCAGACATTAATACTGATATAACAGCTATATACACTCAGTCAGTTCTTATTTGACATGCTGTTCACCCACATGATGGAGAAAGATCTTCTGGTACTTACATATTTTGAAATAAGGTCTTTTCCCATATTCCTCCGATTCATATGAAATTACCATGCATCTGCAATCAAAAGAAGCTCCTGTTTTCCTCATGTAGCTGTCTTCACAATAATAAGGTTGAACACCATGCTACACCCCCTTGTGACTGTGACTGCTAGCTACGATTTGTCCAGCAGTGTCATACAGTCTAGTGCAGAAAGGATCCACTGGCAGCATAAATGCCCTGCAAGTGCCTTCACACAGGTGATTCTTGCTGCTGTCAGAGGAGTAAGGGATTTTGTTGGACCATTGCAAGGTTTCTGGCACCACCTTTCCTCAAATAATGTCCAGCTTCCTATGTATGTTTGTATGAGTTATTCATACACATTAATGAACACTGATTCAGTTATGTGACTTCAAGACTAATCCTAGATACAAAATCTCATCAAAGACAGAATTATTAGCTGGGCCAGGGCCTCCATGACTTGACATACCCATTTGCTTACCCTCACAATCATGACATTACAAATGTAGTCCAATGGCAAAATTCACCCCATAGATGGGATCATCATAGGGTTCAGGACTGTTTCCCACTGCACACCTGCTTCCCCGTCAAGATCTCCTGCAGTTTTCTTCTAGTCCTCACAAAGTATTTCCCTCTAAACCTGTGAGACTTTGGAAGTTTACTGACCAGAGTCAATAAAGTCTTTCTGCCTGTAGGAGCCATAGAGTTTCCTGGCAGCCCCTTAATCTCAGAAATTATCTCGTCAGGTATTCACGACACCAGCAAGGTTTTGCCTCATAGGATGAAAGGAGCTGAACGAAGGAGTCATCAGCATGACTTACTGCTCCCAGTTAATTTCCCCTAAACCAATATGAAACTGGCAATTCCCCAAATTAGTATGCAGCCCTCATATCCTTCTCCCTAAGGAGCAGAGCACAGAAAAATTAAGAGCTCTTTAAGAGCTTCTCAGGAAGGGGAGAGCATCAGTCACTTCCCACTTTTCAGATCATTAACAACAAACTGCAAATCCATGCCCTAACTACTAGCAAAGAACAAAGTGGGATTACTTCAACATAATCAGTTGAAGAATCACTGCAGGGAACGAAACAATGACAAGCATAACTCACTAAAATGATCTGATGCCATTCTTACAGATTCTTCAAAGAAAGAACCTCGATGGAATTTTTGGAAGTACCTCGTCAGCCCTGAGGGTAAAGTTGTGAAATTCTGGAGGCCTGAAGAGCCCATAGAAAGTATCAAACCAGAAGTAGCATCGTTAGTCAGGCAGATTATCATGAAAAAAAGGGAAGACCTCTGAAAAAGCCACTGGCACCATGGAACGATTCAAATTGCATGGGTACACAGCCTTATTACATTCCTGGGAAATGCTGCCCGAAGTTAAACTTACATCAGGTGATTTTACTTCTCTTTGCTGTTAGTATTTTGAGTCTGTTAATGTTGGACTGTTTCTTGCAACAGCCTTGACAACCACTGAGGTTGCTGAGAATGGCAAAGTAATCAGTACCTTGCAAGGACGCACCTTCAATTTGCATTACGTTTCTGAATGTTTCTTTAAATTATTGACAATAGCTAATTATAATTGTCACTAGCAGGGAGATAGACAAAAAGGGGATTTGTTGGTATATTACTCAGTATCTGCAAAGAGTTCTGTTCCTCATCTACCAGTAAGAAACAGATTTTTATATTCCATTAATACATAACTGCCTTGACTGAAAGACAAAAGGGTCCAGAGACATCATACCAGGGTTTTTAGAGACAAATGCAACCAAAGATAGCAGCTTTGCAATATCTTCTCAAGGAAGATTACTGAATTGTGAAGCTGTCAGTTGTAAAAAAACCCTATACATAGAAAATAAAATTCTGAAAAGAAAAAAATGGCAAAAATGTTTCCTTGCCAGCTTTATATTTTGATTAAATTTACATTTCACCTTTACAGCAACACATTTAACCTCTTTAGCCTTCTCCATATATTTGCACTGCATACAGTGTCTCCTCAGCTGTGAGCTCACCTCCTGCCCAATTCCCAGTCTTCTGACCTGGATGAATACACATAGTTGCTTACAGCAGGATTCAAGAGGTAATAAAATTCAACAGACTGGTGCAGTAATAGACATCTTTCTGAGACAGTCCAAGACAATGTTCTCCAGCCATCTACCTCACATTTCTAGAGTAAGACAACAGTCTTCATGTAGAGGTAGTAGAAGCCCCACTCTTCTCACCTTGCAGTCTCCCCAGTCCTGCCTGTAACTGCAACCCATTTCCAGTTGTTACGTTGTTCAATTTCTCAGTATCAAACTGCATCATGTTTTGATTTATCTGTCTGATGGAGACAGCAAATTGTAATTAGCAAAAGAGTGGACAGAATTATTTATCTCCCTGCTTTCTGGTATAGTTTTACTTCAAAATTCCTAGACAAAGAAGGTTTGGCCTCAGAAAACAAATCATTGAACTTCTTATTTCACCACTTGGTCACATCTTCTGTAGAAATTTGAATATAGGTACCCATTGAGTCCTGAATCCTCACAGAGTTTATCAATGTTTACTGTTAATTAACATTCCTCCAAAAACTCTGCATTTTTGTGTTGTTTACTTTCCATGAGACATACCATCACTTCCAATGCAGTATTTAGGGCAGATCACTGATAAACTTACCACTTTTACCTTAAAACCAAGTTAACAGTTAGCTATCAAGGGTAAAAACAAAGGACCTTTAACTGCCCAACCTGCACAGATTTGGAAGAGCAAATAAATAAAGTTATACACTGTTATACTAACACATATTTGTCTATAATCAAAAGCCAACAAAGTATTACGAATTCCTGTTTGTATAAATATCGACATACAGTTTACATAAGTTATAGCATATAGAAAACTAAACTACAAATGTTATCAACAGATTAAAAGCTACTGGGTAATTTAATTATCCCACCAATTTAAAACTGGCCTCTTAAGAGGGTTAACAGAGTTGACTCCATGAGCTAAAGTTTCCTTAACTCCATTTGAGCACAACTTGTTACATCCTTCATCCTAACATTTCCCTTATCCCTATCTCATGCTTCCATCACTCCTTAGGTCTGACATAACTCATTATCCCCAAGAGATACCATTTAACTGTCAGGTCCTCTTTCCAAGGAATTGCCTGGGTGTGCAAATCCTCTACATCCATTTCAGTCACCAATTGGGCATATCCCTGTTAATTCAGGTATTATCAGAACATACTTGTTTGCTGAGCCCACGCATCAATTCTCCACTAAACAGTTAGTGGCATAAGAGAAGCATTCACATAAGGTCCAAACCTGAAACTCTTAATACTTCATAATTTAGTAAATTATTTAGAAACCAGGTGGATTAGCCATCTAAGTGTGTGAAACACAATTACGCTTACTCTTACACCCTACCTTTGCTCACCTCGCGTTACCTAGCACGGCTCTTTCAGTCAGGGGAACTCGGCAGGCTCTGGGCCCCACGCCAGCTAAGGACCAATGAGGCATTTCTGACAGCGTTCATATTCTTGTCTCAAGAGTGATGTGCTGATGTGGCAGTGCAGCCAGTTGCTGGTGTATGAAGAACAGCTAACTAACAATACACTGCCTAATCACCACACACAACACTAGGATCACCCTAATCCTGCAGACCTTCACAAACATTGATTCTCTTCCTTGAAGACCTTCACTTGACAAAGCACACAGGGTAGAGCCCAGATAAAGTGAGTAATAACAAAGAGTTTCTTCTGCATTCTCTAAGTGCCTGATGTGCAGAATAGGATAGAGACACTCTGCTGCCAGGGCAGTCTGTTGGATAGGAGCTTCCAGCATAACATGAAGTAAAATAATCGATGTGTTTCCCAGCCTTTATTTGTCCAAAGTGTAATAGTATGTCCTATTCAAATTGTGTCTCCTGGTTGGTGAGACTATGTGCTGTTGTTTTAGTATATTGCTGTTCACAAATTAAGTTATTCTGAAAAGCCAGGGGAGAAGAAAAACTCTGAAGGTGACTTTTTTATAGAGTGGAAAGGTAATTATTATTTCAGATATAGCAGTCAGACAGGTACTGAAAGTGATTTTAAACTTTCCAGTATCTAATTAATCAGTTAAAAAAAAACTTTCCCCTCTCAAATAAAAAGACCACAACTTGCATTTGCCAAATATTTTTAAAACTCGTATGAAGTTTTAAATGGTGTTTCTTTTGCTTCAGGAAAATTCCTAGAGCTTAAATTTTTTAGAAATGTTTTAATTATTTGCCTGTTTAAAGTATTTATAATCTTCCTGTTACCTTGGTAACTAAAATCAGATGAAAACCAGAGTCTACATCAACCAAAAACATTCACAAGTCTTTGGACAATCAAAAACCAGAATACTGCTATAATACCACTCCAAAAAAAGCTATTAATTATGTGGATCCAAAAGATTCCTTATACAAAACTATTAGCTCTCCACTTTGATGATCAAGGTATGTGGAAAAGGATAGCAGCTGCATGTTAGATGATGTCAGAATTTCAACCAGCTAACATACACTGCCATCCCATCACACACAGATGCAGCACCTGCGTTCCTGGAAATGAGAACCTTAGTGCTTTCCAGAGAAACCACCTAGACACAGAGATGAGCTGGCCCTGAAGCAGGTGACAGTGCAGCAGCAACTGCTATGTTCAGATACAGCAGCCAGCTAGCAGTACACTGCCTACCAGACACAGGGTCCATGCAGAGTGAGATGTCTCATGAAATAACATGCCTAGAAACATCTGCTATTTTCTACCTAAATTCAGTGTTGCTCACCTGTTTTGAGGTTCGTGTTTCTTATATGTATATACACAAGTTCAAGCAGAAATAAATGGCACGGGTAAGTTTCTGATTCAGCAAGACCTGAATAAAGGTAACAGTGTGAAACACATGTGGAGTATGACTACAACCAGATCCTACACCATCCAAAAGGAACTGCATAGTGCTGCAAAATGTTTCTTGCCTTAGTTGCCTGAGCACCAGTATAGTATGTTATCTAAACAAGTTAATTAGTATCATACATATTTAACTTCAGTTCTTTTCTCTCTCTGGCATTTGTTTATGGACACTGTTGGAACCCATCCCTTAGTCTAGGTGAGCCCTGAGTCTTACTCAGTACAGTCAATTATAGGTTACTCTGAAATTAGAATGATCATTGTTTACTCCACAGTGCAACTTAACTTGCCACACTGTATGTCCATTTACAGCCACGTAATGGAGGGTGCATAAAGATGCCAAGATTCAAGCTTACAGATTTTGGCTGAATGGAGCTAAAATTTTACCTAAAACATCCATTTTGATAGAACACCCTTTGAAGTCATCCTAGAAAGCAATCAAGAATTAGACCTAGTGAACGTCAGTGAATACCAAATTTTAAGCCTTCCTTTTGCTTCTTAAAAACTGGTCTTAAATCACTCAAAATAAACATCAGTACAAAACAAAACACTGAAACATTTAGTTGCCCAAGTGCTGCTGTTAGCAGCCACATAAAAACAGTGGCTGATTGACTGCTGCTTATTTCATTGACTGCTGTTTATTCCATAGCAAGAGGAAGCCACCTCTGAGTTTTCCACAATGCTTTTGAATGAAACAGTATGGAGTGCAGCTAGCAGCTGTTAACACATCAGACAACAGCCAGCTAACACACACTGCCAGACTGTTAACATTCTCTTGAGTTTTGGCCAGTAGCTTTCCCTCACCCCCATCAAATTTTCTTCTTCTTGAGCCCACCACCACTCATTTTAATAACACAGCCTTTCCCACAGGGTCACTTACATAAAATATTCATGTTGGAGGGAGATTCTCACATGCTGATAGCTACATTTCTGTACTGTTGTGGTATGTAAGGGCATACTGTTCATCTCCTGCTTCAGTATTGTCAGTGTGGTCAATTCCTTTTATGCCTTCGACTCCCACTCCACCAGTTTGCGTATGTCAGTCTCACAAGGTTGTGTGATCTATGTAAACTCCTTAAGGCATAAGCTCCCAGTATTTTTCCTGTTGCTTACTGTCAAGCATGCTGTTGGTGATTAATAGGTTATCCAGGTTTTTTCCTACTGTATGAAGAAGTTTTTCAGTGCCCCTTTTATCTTCATCACCCTCTAAACGCAGTCAGCTTGCAGTGCCAACTGCAGTGCAACATACAACCCATTCAATCTTGCTTTTAAACAGCAAGCAGTCCCTCTAGTGCAAAGGAAAGAGGCCCATGAGCGTTTATGATTCCTCCCTGGAACAGATGATGCTTTACCATAACTTGCATGTTTCTAACACTTCAGATGCTACATTTAAGAAAGTGTGATTAGAATCCAGCTTGTTCTTTCGAAATACCCTCTTTTCAACCGTTTCTGCCTCTCGCTCACGAGATGTAGAAAGGGGAACTCTTTAGTGCAGTGCATGCAGAGTCTATGTCTGTGCCTGGCTTACCTCGGCTGCTTTCTGTAGGCTTTGCTCTTGGCCCTGCTTCACGTCTTTTCCAAGCGTTCTCATCACCTTCTCCTTCAAACAAACACAGAGGGCACAACATTTAACAAACGTGTGGCTCACTGTTTATTCACCCTACATCACCCTCAGCCCAGACTTTGCTTGCAAAGATTCGCAGGGAGCCACGGCCCTCAGGACAAAGCAGAGCTACCGGACCGACGGGACAGGCTGCCACCCTCCCCCGAGCAGCGACAGCCCCCATCCCATCCCATCCCCTCAGGGCACCGTTACCCATAGCAAGTCCTCATCTCTCCTGCTCATCCTCCGAGCGTGTTTTTCTGATTTCCACTCCATGTCCGCCGGGGCTGACCGAACGCGCCGCTGCCTCAGGCGAGATGCCCTGACCTCAAGGTGAGTCCCTGCGGGTCGTAAACGGATGGGCCGGCCGGGTGTGCAGACAGCAGCCTGCACGGACGGTAACCTATGGGGACAGCAACTTATATTAGCCCAGCCAGTGCTGGGGGCGCCGGTTCCTGCCTGAGGGGGAGGCGGTACAGGCGCCTCCACCGCGCACCCCGCACAACTGCCCGGCGGCCGCTGGCTCCCTTTAAAGCAGCCTGCAGGCGCGGCCGCCGAGGCGGGAACCCGCGGGCGGCAACGCGGCCCGGCCCGCCTGGCCCGCCGGCGGGACGCAGCGCGCCCGGGTTGCGCGGCGGCGCCAAGGAGTGTCGGCGGGCAGCGGCTGGCGGCAAAGGACCGCGACGCGGCGGGCCCCGCAGCGGCTGCAGGGAGGGGGAAGGGGAAGGGCAGTATAGGGCTGAGGCGGACGGTGCCAAGCGTCCCTGGCTGGTCGCCGGGAACGGGCAGACCAGGAGGCACTCGCCCCTGTCCGCAGCTGTGTCACTCCGGCGGGTCACCTCCACAGGGACACGTCCTGTTAGGCTGCCACCGCCTCCAGCCCTGCCAGGGAAATTGAGCGAAGGCAGCTTCAGGAAAACCCTCAGGTCGGTTTGTTTCTCACTGCAGGTTTTGCCTGCTATGAGGAGTCGGGCACAAGCACACAGCAGCAGCCTCGGAGCGAGGCCCGGGGAACAAGGTCTTGCCGGGGCACTCGGGCCTTTGCAAAGCTGAGAGCTGTAGCAGAGACCTAACTGTGTGACACCACATCTCTGTGGTGGCCTGTCCTCCAGCCAACTTCCCCACAAAAAGAAAAATGAGCAAAACCTAACACCGCTGTGGGCAACCAGATTCACAGAAATAATCTGCTTTAATGCAATGGGCAGTAGTTGGAAAAGTACTATTGGAACATTAAACAAATCTGCAGAATCTCCCACACAAAGTCCAATTTCATGCTCAGTTCTGTTTCTGTAGCTGCACACATCACATCTGGAAAAGGACATAATGTAAGCAAGGTGATGGAAAATATTTTTATTAATGCCTGAGTTACAGGCAATAGTTAAATATCAGGTGATAGAGCTGGTTTGCCAAATCAAAGGAAAGACATTTCAGAAGTGCCATTTTATCATCTTGCCTTTGTATTGGTAAGGACACAGCTAAGCAAACCAAGGATACAAAGTGGCCCAGTCACTCCATACCATTTTAATGCATTCTGTAAAACAAGCAACATGCAAGACAATGCCAGAGTAGCATCATAAAGGATTGTCTGCAACACTTCAGTTGTTCGTTTAACTGAATGTTAGCTCTTCCTACAAGACAAGCAAGCAAGGCCAACTAGCCTTACCTTGCCCAACAGCAGCTGCTGGCACACAGTGCCAAGCCAGCTCACTTTAATATTGAATCAACAGCGCTGAAATGTATTGAACGGTTACCTATTGAACAAGGGCTTTGGCCTCTAAGGAAGCTTTTGCTCACACTGAAAAGTTGAGCAAACCTGCAACCATGCACTTTGACAGTGGGAGAGGAAAGAGGTCGCAGTCTCAGAGCTGTACGGTTAGAAACTGGAATAAAAGTCTTTCAAAGTCAACACGGTGGTGGTTGAGTAAATGAGAATTAATTAATGCAGAGCAAGGCATCAAAGAATAAATGTGTCCCACTGCAGCTGGTGTTAGAGGCAGTGATTCCTGCCCACGAACCTTCAGTTCTTGCATGTGTGCACCACAAACTAATTAGGAAAAAAGTTTTGGAATTTTGTAAAATTTCCTTCCAGACATTGATTAGCAAGTAGATCCTGAAATTAAGCCAGTAGTAAATCAAATCCAGAAATAAGCAGAAGTGCCATGGGGAAGTCTGAGTTCTTTTGTGTTTTTAAAGAAGGGCAAATAGGAATAGGAGTGTTGGACAGGTATAACATCAAGGATGTTATAAATGACTTGGTCCCAAACAGGATTTTAACCAAATTGAACAATTTATTAAACGAATAAAAGCAAGCAAATAGTGCTGGGGTGCACAGTCAGTGCCGGGTGCGCTGGGAGTCTCCACTCCACCAAGACGCACACCAAACAGTTCCAGTCCCTGGCTTATATACATATATCTTCCAGGAATAACACAGCCCACTGACTTGAACTGACAGACTGGAGTGCCCACCAGGTGACCCCCACAAGACATAACAACCATATACATCTTAAACTGACAAGCTGGAGTGCCTGCCAGGTGACCCCCACAAGACATCCTTTAGGTGAGCTTTAGCTTTTGTCTGGCTAACGGTCAAGCAGCTGGTTCTGCAGACTTGAGGGGCCTTCCTTTTCATCTTTCCTTCTTCTTCTTTCTTACCTCCTTTTCACAGGCAAGTTGTTTCTCCTGAGGTATCACAATGCTAACATTGTGGTCCTTTAGGCAAAGCTTTGCACATCCTATATATAGTTTGTTGCTGCTTCAACATACTTCATTCAGTACATGCAAAAATCTTTAACTGCCCCTCCCAGACCCATGGCCATACAAGGGTATGTCATTATGCACCCCCAACATTATTCTATATGTTAACACAAATCAGATGGACATATATCATAATGGATAACCTTAAAATTAACTTCTTCACTTGAAGCATCTGGTATTTTGGAAATTATGTGGTAGGTAAAAGCTCTGTTGTCACTTAGAAACTGTTAACTGAATTTTAAGCAACAGTTTTGGTTTGGAAAAGCTGTCCACAGCTAAGCATATATCACTTCTGAAACGCTTCCAGCACCTCACTTAAATGTCTTCAAAGTGAAATTAAAAGGTCGTCTCAGTTGTCTTCATTTCCTTCTTGCTGTGGGCTTATTTTAGACTCCTCATTATGGAATCTATGCCCCCAATTGCTCAATCATTTCACTTCCGTACTAGAAATGTGGGGGTTTTGTAGCACACTAAAAACATTCCCAAAACAGACTGTAGAAACCGTGTCATTTGTCCCTGCTGGCAACAGATGGTGCTGATATCTTGTTGCTTGCCACATTCTTGAACGCTATTGTTCTGGTACTCCATCCCCATGTAACTTACTCTTTTCTGATCCACTATCCTTAAGGTCTTTTCATACTTGTCACAAACATCAGGGTTTGGAATTTATCAAAATAAAATATGAGTTCATAGTCTGAAGGTCAGACTTCGACATCGACAGCAAGCGTTACAAGATCAGAATTTTTAGCACTGACTGCAATAACAATTCCCAGGAAAAGTTGGATTCATAGAATCATTAAGGTTGGAAAAGACGTTAAAGATCATCTAATAACCATTTCCTTACCACCTGTGTTACTAAACCATGACCCTGAGTACTTCATCCAACCTTTCCTTGAACACTGAGGGATGATGACTCCATCACCTCCCTGGGCAACCCATTCCAATGTCTAACCACTCTTTCTGAGAAATTTCTCCTAATTTCTGACCTGAACTGAACCTGCCCTGGTGCAACTTGCAGCCATTCCCTTTTGTCCTATCGCGAGTTATCCGTGAGAAGAGGCCAACCCCCAGCTCACCACTGCCTCCCTTCAAGTAGTTGTAGGGAGCCATAAGGTCTCCCCCTGAGCCTCCGCCAGACTAAACAGTCCCACTTCCCTCAGCCACTCCTCATCAGACTTGTGTTCCAGACCCTTCACCAGCTTCATTGGCCATCTCTGGACATGCTCCAGAACCTCAATATCTTTCTTGTAGTGAGGGGCCCAAAATTGAACACATCCGTAATTCACCACATCCAGACTGCTGAGCAAGAGCCACTAATACTTGTAGGGCCCAGGTACCTCAGGATATGATGATAAGGGTGGTCCTTGCCAAATTATTGCTGACAATAGATAACGCTAGCTTGCACCAAATTCTAACAAGTAGGAAGATCACAAGAACTGGTCATAGAAAATGGTTTTAAAAGCTGTAGATCATAGCTTTTCTCCATTTCATTGAAAAGGAGAGGCAAGAATAACTGCTCAATATATAAAGTTTCTAGATTACCAAGAGGAAACTCTTGCTTAAATGTATTTAGAGAAACCTTCCAAAGTAAGTGGCACAGGACCTTAATAACATCGAGGGTGTGCTGGACTGAGTAGTTTTCCAGAAGGGATGTAATTGCTGTATCACAATAGCCAGTTGGATAAACTAAGAAAGATGCAACAAATCATGTGAAGAAAAATATGACCCTTTTGGAAGTGTGAGGGAACTGAATAAAATTTACAACTTTTGAGTTGCTGTTTAAAATAGGTCGGAAAAAGATGTTGAACAAATGTTCATGAAATTTTGTTTCCTTCTTGCAGTTGCAAGGTGATGAGAAATTTCTGAGAAGTGGAGCCTCTAACTTCTGGCCAGAGAGAAAATTATGTCCCAGCTTTAAGTGACATCTTGAGGTATGGAAACATCTACATTTCTGCACTGTTCCCTCTAGCTTTTCAGCCAGTATCACAGAAGGATACCTAACTTCTTTCCTGCTCAGTTGTGTCAGTACTTAGATCCTCCTGAATGGGTTAGAGGGATGGTTCTCACAGGGGTACAGAGCAAACCATGGGGCCTCTCTAAGTGGTCAGCAACAGTAGCACATAGTAATTCTCATTTATAAAAGGGTCCTTTGACCCTTAAATATTTCTAACTGCAATGGAAAGCAGATAAAGGATGGGGAAGGAAGGAATCAGGAAACTGATGAGACTCGGTTCACATGGCTGTTCTCAAATGATTTCACAATGCAGCAAGCAACTGTCATTTAGACTCCAGTATGATACTTACTTACTGTTGATAAGGCAAGTGGAATATTCTGGAAGTGAACCCACAGCTTCATTTTAACTGTACAAAGCACAGGTTATTAAGACGTCATTCAGAGGACAAAGAAGGAGAAGAGTTCCTGCTTCTTTGCTGGGGTTTACCTTAAGCCAGGCACTTAACATCTCAGTCTGGTTATCTGCTCATCAGACATCTCCCATTTCATCTGTCTTTGCCAGCACAGTAATAATGGTTGTGAACATCTGGGGAGTGAGCTCTGAAAATGACTGTCCACTATTCCTCCTTAGATGAACCTCAACACCTCAGACGTTAGGGAAAATTGCATCTCATACACAAATGAGCAAGAAAAAAATAAAAATGTCAACCTGTTTCTTATGTTGCTGCATTCTGTTGCCACAAGTATGCTTCATTGTCAGGGTAGACTGACACTTGAAACATGAAGTACCATCTTTATATTTTTTCTGGGTTTTTTCCTTTTGTACCACACCTTGCCCAGTACTTACTTTTATTTCCAATGTTAAAATTAGCAATAATGACAAGCCTGGCTGGCAAGTGTGTGTAAGCAGACTAAGGATCTGCAGTTCAAGGAGAAAAACAGCTGGCAGTTTCTGGCATGTAAGAGATTTTTATTGTTTTAAAAACAGGAGACAAGAACCAAGAATACACGAAGGGTTAAATACATTTTAATAAATTATATGACTTTTCATGTAGCATATTGTTGACTCCCAGAATTGCTAGTTTTAATATGACCTTTAGCTTTCATAAAACAATACAATTCACCATCAATTTCTTCAGCAGCACACTACAGCAATTGCCTGGTTTTGCTGTTCAGCAGGCAGATCAAGAGCTGTACTGATAGGTCACAATCTCAGACTTCTCTGCTAAGTTTCTGCCTTCGCTGTGTGCTCCCTTTTTCTCTGCACGTTAAGAATCTGTTTTGGCACATCACTGCTACATAAGACTGCCTCAGTTAATGCTTCCAACACATTAGAAGACTTGGGGACTGCACACAAGGTACAACTACATTTTGTTTACCTTTGCTAAACTCCAAGCCAACAACAGAACCTTTGGGTACATTGCCAGCTGCCAACTGGGTGCCCCAATAATATTTCATCCTGGAATCTCGAGAGTCTGGATTAACAAACTGCCAAAATGCCACTCAGATACAGTTCTTTCTAAAGCCTCTCTATGAACTTCTACTGTTAGTGCAGTACTTATTACTACATTATCAGTACTGAGCTGCTGCAATTTACTGTGAAATTTAAGTTATACAAAAAGTATTTATGACTTTGAATAACTATAAATTGTAACTATATCTATGGCTTTATGCACCTGTCTTTTAGGATTCCTCTCAGGTAGTCTCAGAGACAAGGTAAGGTTTCTAACATGGCTTCCTGGATAAGGGCAATTAAATATACATCTTATAAAGCAACTGCCATCTCTTTTTGCAAACAAGTTTCAATCAAGTAATTGCTGCCAGGTTCAGGTCCATCAGCTGTGAGTTCCTGAAATTCTGTTGCATCTCTGTCCCATGGAAGCAAGTCTCTAGCTTTACTTCAGAAAACTAATGCTCAGGGAACCAGGTTGCAGCTAAATTTTCAGTTAAAACATAGTTTTGATTTGTTCCTTTTTTTCGGTTGAGTAGTACTCTCTTTGAAAATGGGTCAGTAGTTCAAATCTGATAATATCACTCACTATTGAGATACAGACTTCAGCAAGTCAGTAGTTTAGTTATGCAGTTCGTGGATTACAGGTTAATTCATAGCCTATGGCTGTGTTCTTACAGCTAAGCACTTAAAGATATGCAGTTTGTATCTAACTCCATAGTAGATGTTCAACTCCTAACCATTTTTAAGATTCTAAACCATTTTCTTGATACTCAGGGTATGGGCACAGCTGGAGAAGAGCTCTGTAGAGAAGGACCTGGGGGTCCTGGTCAACGACAGGTTGGCTATGAGTCAGCAGTGTGCCCTGGTGGCTAAGAGAGCCAATGGGATCCTGGGGTGCATCAGGAGGAGTGTGGCCAGCAGGTCCAAGGAGGTGATCCTCCCCCTCTACTCTGCCCTGGTCAGGCCCCACCTGGAGTATTGTGTCCAGTTCTGGGCTCTTTGGTATAAAAAAGACAGGGATCTCCTGGGGAGAGTCCAGAGAAGGGCTACAAAGATGATTACGGACCTGGAACATCTATCCTATGAGGAAAGGCTGAGAGAGCTGGGGCTGTTCAGCCTGGAGAAAAGAAGACTGAGGAGGGACCTAATTAAAGTCTATAATTATCTCAAGCGAGGGATGCAGGGGGAATCAGCCAGCCCCTTTTCAGTGGTCAGTGGAGACAGGACAAGGGGCAATGGCTGCAAATTGGAGCACAGGACGTTCCGCACCAACATGCGGAGGAACTTTTTCCCAGTGAGGGTGACAGAGCCCTGGGACAGGCTGCCCAGGGGGGTGGTGGAGTCTCCTTCTCTGGAGATATTCAAGACCCATCTGGATGCCTGTCTGTGCAGTATGAGCTAGGGAGTCTGCTTTGGCAGGGGGGTTGGACCCGATGATCTCTTGAGGTCCCTTCCAACCCCTACAACTCTGTGATCTGTCTGTCTTGGGACCGGTTCTCTTTACCATCTTTATCAATGACATCAATGACGGAATTGAGTGCACCCTCAGCAAGTCTGTGGATGACACCAAGCTGAGTGGTGTGGTCAGCACCCTAGAAGGAAAGGAAGCCATCCAGAGGGGTCTTGACAGGCTGGAAAGATGGGCCCAGGTGAACCTAATGAGGTTCAACGCTGCCAAGTGTAAGGTGTTGCACTTGGGCTGGAAGAATCACAGACACAGGTACAGATGGGAGAAGAGCTCCTTGAGAGTAGCCCTGCTGAGAAGGACTTGGGGATTCTGATAGGTGAGAAACGTAACATGAGCCAGCACTGTGCTCTTGCAGCTCGCAAGGCCAATGGTATCCTGGGCTCCATCAGAAGAGGGGTGGCCAGCAGGGACAGGGAGGTGATTGTCCCTCTCTACTCTGCACTCATGAGGCCCCATCTGCAGTACTGTGTCCAGATCTGGGGCCCCAGTACAAGAAAGACATAGAACTACTGGAGAGGGTTCAGAGGAGGGCCACAAAGATGACTAGAGGGCTGGAGCACCTCCCCTGTGAAGAGAAGCTGAGGGAGCTGGACTTGTTCAGCCTAGAGAAGAGTGTGGGGACCTCACTGCAGCCTTCCAGTACCTGAAGGGAGCATACAAACAGGAGGGGAATCAACTTTTTAAAAGGACAGACAATGGCAGGACAAGGGGGAATGGATTAAAACTAAAGGAAGGAAGGTTTAGATTGAATATTAGGGGGAAGTTTTTTACAGAGAGAGTGGTGAGGTGCTGGAACAGGCTGCCCAGAGAGGTGGTGGATGCCCCATCCCTGGAAGTGTTCAAGGTCAGGTTGGATGGGGCCCTGGGCAACCTTGTGTAGATCCAGGCCTGAGGTTGTTGGCCCTGCCTGTGGCAGGGGGGTTGGAGCTCTATGATCCTTGGAGTCCTTTCCAACCCAGACCATTCTATGATTCTGTGATCTCTGTCCACCCACAACATGTGAAATTCTCTCCCTCGCAGCAGATACAAATCCATATCAGGTCTTCTCAGAGTCCTAGCAAGATCTTGAAACCACTGGATTCCTGATCCCAGTCAAAGGCCCACGGAGACAAAAGGGACTCTGAATTTCACCAGGAGATACAAAATTAATAACAAAAGAAAGGAATGCAATATGAACATTTGTACCCATTAACCTATGTTGGGCACCATCAGATCAAACAATAAAAAATGGTAGAACATATATGATTCTATACATTGTAGTTTTATGTGACTGGGTTTGGGTGGAGAAGGAGGGACTGCAGGGGTGGCTTCTGCAAGAAGCAGTGAGAGTCTTTCTGCAGGCCCAAGAGAGCAAACACCAGCCAGCTCAAGGCCAGAGTCGTGGACCAAGGCCGAGCCCATCAGCGACAGTCACAGCACCTCTAGGAATCACATTTAGGAGAAAAATAAAAGCAGCCATTTTTTGGTGCAAGAGACTGTGCAGACACCAAGGTCAGTCAAGGGGGGTGAGGAGGAGCCCCAGGTGCCAGAAAGATGCCCCTGCAGCCTGTGGTGAGACACATGGTGGAGCAGGTTTCCCCCCGCAGCCCATGGAAAAGGCCGAGACCCCACCTGCAGCCTGTGGAGAGGCCCCAACCTGGAGCAGGTGGAGACATACAGGAGATGCTATGACCCATGCTGGAGCAAGCCCCTGCCAGCACTCGCAGCCCGTGGAGAGAGACAGAGTTGAAATGTGTTAGGAAATCTCATTCATGTTTTTATTTTCACCTGAGTTAGGAAATTACCAAGTTACTTATTTGTTGACAGTCAGTGAAGACCCACTAGATCATAACGGTACAGACTGCCATCAAAAGCAAAGTCTTTGCAGTGATTTAAACGTTTCAGGTGTGGTGGGCTGACACCAGGTGCCCACCAAGCCACACTATCACTCCCCTCCTCAGCAGGGAAGGGAGGGGAGAAACCCAAGATGAAATAAACCCTTGTGGGTCAAAGTAAAGGCAGTTTAGTAAAGCAAAAGCAAAGTCTGTGTGCAGAAGCAAAGGAAAACCAAAGGATTACTCTCTGTTTCCCATCAGCCACTTCCCAGGTAACCAGGCTTCAGTACCTGTAGCAGTTGCTCCCAAAGACAAATGTGGTAAAAAAAGAATGCTCCCCCACTCACCCCCTTTCTCTCAGCTTATATTGCTGAGCAGACACTGTACGGTACAGGACGTCCCTGTGCTCAGCTGGGGTCAGCTGTCCTGGCTGTGTCCCCTCCCAAGCTCTTGCCCACCCCCAGCCTGCTGGTGAGGGGGAGTGTTGGAGAGAGACAGCCTTGGGGCTGTGCCAGCCCTGCTCCAGGGGGAACGAAAACCCTGGTGTGTGACCAGCACCTCACTGGCTGCCAGCACACAGCCCGGCGCCGCGAGGGTGGCTGTGGGGAAAATGAACTCCATCTCAGCCAGACCCAATACATCAGGCATTCAGTGTCAGTATATGTTAATAAATAATCCTGTGATACTATCTCAGGACTCTTTTAAAGTTAGAAGCTCCCACACTGGAAACAGAGAACTGATCTGATTTTGAGCAATGGGGGAATGTTTCTGTAAGTGGTATAATTCCTTTTGTTGCATCCCTCATGATTGCTACTTCATATAGCAGTGAAGTACTGAAATGCAAAAGTGTAGAATCATGATCTCTAGAAATGACACTTTAAAAAAAACCCAACACTCTCTTCTCTGAAACCTCACAGGCTAACATAACCTCAAATCCTGTGAGATCTGCAGGTTACCACAGAAACCGTACAGGGCAAATAATTTGTGTAAAACAAATAGCAGCTACAGGTCTTGATTCCACCTGCTCCGAGTTCTATTCCAACTTAGAAGGGCTTTTTCTGTGTTACGTGAAGAATCTGACATATTGTTCCACTTAATAATGTCAAAAGGCAGCACTGAACCAACAGTAAATTGTACATTGCCCATCAGTTTAGCACCATACAATCCATATGTGAAACACTAGAAAGCTTTACAGTTAACAGCTATTTCACCAAACTCCTCTGTTGGGTTGGCATTTTGTTGGTGTTTGGGTTGGGGTTTTTTGTCATAGCAATTGACGTTACCATCATGCTGGGGTTGTTAAGATTTGGAGGGAGGGAGGGGGCAGGAGATGAACTTGGGGTTACAGTGTCTGACCTGCCTGTTCAGGGTCTGGTGTAAGCACGCAACACGATTAGATGACCAAGTACTCCTGATAAATACCCTTATTTTTTACTAGGGAACTGAACCTAATTGTGAATAAAAATTCCTTTTTCTGAAATAGATCAGTTATTTGAATTACATTTTTAATAATGGGCATATCCTAACCAACTTCTAAAGCCTTTTCAACAAAACACAAACAAAACCAACCAAAAAAATTGCTACAAAAGCTAAGGTCTGTCTTGCCACATGCTTACTTTCCCACTTCTATTCCTCATCCCGAGGTCCTCATCCCTAGGTCCCGTATCAGCTCGTTACAGTCCTCCAAGGGGCAGGATGAGTTCAGGGCACAGAGTAGAGGCAGTATGTGGTTATGAGGAACAACCTGAGCAGGTCACAAGATCAGAATCCTGTCTCTTATCTTGTCACACACACAAGCACTGACCTATGCCAAATCATGTTGCACCTCTGTGGCCCAGCTTCCTGACTGTAAGCAGGGTATAAGGTCCTCCCTTTGGTATCACACCTAACTTTTTGGAATCAAGGAGTCTCCAGGCTTTTACTATGTCCTCATCAGGGCACTATGGCCTCTAAGTGCTGTTGCAACGCAGCTTAAAAAGAACAGCAATCCATGACGTTAGGTGACAACACTATCTCTAGCAGGTCCCCATCAATAGTCCCTCAGCGCTATCATAAATGGGAGCTCACCTAATGTCTGGGATAACTCATCTGTCACCAGAAATCCCCAAGCAGTAATTATTAACCATGCACCTTGCAAAGTGGTGAAGAAAGGGCTGGGTTTTAAGGTACCCAGCCAGCTGCCCACATCACTAGAGAAAGGCTTAAAGAAGGGGACATTTCTACTGTTCAAGGTTATAGAATACAGATTGGTGGTTTGGCCCTGACTGGAGGCCATATGCCCACCAAAGTCTCTCTATCACTCCCCTTTTCAGTTGGACAGGAGAGAAAATATATATTGAGAAGCTTCGGAGTTGAGATAAGGACAGGGAGAGATCATTCCACAATCAGTGTCACAGACAGAACAGACTCAACAGGGAACAAAGGAAAGAAAACTAATTCATTACACTGCACTGCACACCCAGGGACACTAGAGTGGAATGATGAGAAGCATGACCAAATCTTATAGCACCTCCCCCCACCCCTCTCTCCTTAGCAGGATTCACTTTAGTAACGATTTAGTAACCCTTCTTCACCACGCCCCTCCCCTCTCCGCCCCCCCTCCCTCCCCCTTGTGCCATGAGGAGGGGCAGGGATTGGAGGAATGGGGGTTCTCAGTCAGTTCCTCACCGGATGTTCTTGTTCTTAGCCGGGGGGTGGGGGCATTCCTCACACCCTTCCTCTGCTGTAGCATGGGGTCCCACCCACAGGAGACAGTTCTCTACAAACTTCTCCAACATGAATACTGCTCCACAGGCCTTCAGCTCTTACCCAGCTTCCCCAGTGTGGATCGCTTCTATGGGGTGCAGTCTTAGAATCACGGAATGTCTCTTAAGCTCAGACTGCTCCAGCCTGACCCCCCACAGAGTTGTAACTCCCCTGCCTCAGCAAACCTCCTCTGGTGTGGGGCCTCGCCACAGGCTGCAGATGGGGCCTCTGGTCCCCATCATCTTCCATGGGCTATTGGAGGGGGGGTCACCCACTCCACCGTAGTCTTCTCCATGTGCTGTTGCAGAATCTTTCTCTCTGGTGCCTGCAGTGCCTCCGCATCCCCTACCTTCTTCATTGGCCTTGGTGTCTGCAAAGTTTATCTTCTCACTCCCTTCTCTGGTGGCAGAATGTGGCTGCTTGCACTTGGGTTTTTTTCTTCTTAAATATATGATTCCCAGAGGTGCTGTGACCATCACTGATGGGCTTGGCCTTGGTCAACAACGACTGGTGTTGAGCCGGCTGGGGTTTCCTCTCTCGGGCCTGCAGAGAGCTTCTGGCTGCTGCCTGCAAAAACCACCCCTGCAGCCTCTCCTTCTCCACCAGAACCTTGCCACACAAAACCACCACACAGACCTATAATTGTTACTATAGTCACATTAAATGCCTGCAAATCTGGTCAACCCAAGATGAGATTTCCCTGCAGTTTCCCTGGGGTGTGGAGGCTCTCTGCTGGGTCCCCAGAAGTCACACCAGAAGTCTGTGCTTTCATTCAGGGGGATCCAGACAGGCTGGAGAGTTGGGCAAAGTGGAGCCAAACATGTTCAACAAGGGCAAGTGTAGGGTCCTGCGCCTAGGGAGAAATGACCCCAGGCACCAGTACAGGTGAGGGGTTGACCTGCTGGGAAGCAGCTCTGCAGAGTAGGACCTTGGAATGCTGGTGGACAACAAGCTCTCCATGAGCCAGCAATGTGACCCTGAGGCCAAGGAGGCCCCACTTGGACCCGTTAAGAAGAGTGAGGCCAGCATGTTGAGGGAGGTTGTTCTGCCCTTCTACTCTGCCCTGGTGAGGCCACATCTGAGTGCTGTGCCCAGTTTTGGGCTCCCCAGTTCAAGTAGCTCCAGGGAGCTACTGGATAGAGTCCAGAGGAGGGCTACAAAGGTGATGAGGGGACTGGAACATCTCTTGTATGAGGAGAGGCTGAGACAGCTGGGTCTGTTTAGTCTGGAAAAGACTGAAAGAGGATCTCATCAACACTTTGGAGTATCTAAAGGCTAGAATTTTCAGTGGTGCCCAATGACTTGACAGGCACAAACTGGAACACAGGAAGTTCTATCTGAACACAAAACTTCCTTCCTCTGAGGGTGGCAGAGCACAGGGAGAGGCTATGCAGAGAGGCTGTGGAGCCTCCTTCTTTGCAGACATTCAAGACCTGATTGGCCACAATCCTGCGCAACCTGCTGTAGGTGATCCTGCTTTAGATGGGGGTTGGAGTAGATGTTCTCCAGTGGTCCCTTCCAACCCCCACCATTCTGTGATTCTGTGATGGTGTGAGTCAGTGTGCTATCAGTGCCCACCCACACTGAAATCCTGAGCAGTCCACCCAGAGGTATTCAGAAAGAACCTTGGTACACAGACTAAAGCTCTCTGAAACTGTAAAGCATCAGTGTTTAAAACCCTGGGTATCTATACACACTACTTTATGCTGTAAGTTTATTCCCTGCTGACTTCAGTGCAGCCCGGCAGATTTTGTCTCTCCTGGCCACTGCAGAACCAGAAATTTCATATTTCTTCTGAAATACGAAATCCTGTGGAGCTGTCCCAAGGCTGAGCTCTCAACACCTCAGGCAGAGCTTCAGCACTTCCCTTGCTGTGAAGTGTTAGTTCCGCAGACACCAAGGACCACAGATATGTAGGACCTGAGATACAGATACTTTTTGCAGGCTCCTAAGACTCATGTTGGTCTGGCAGCAGGAACTGTCTCCTTTCCAGTTCCAGTGCTGTTTGCCAAAAGGACAACACTATGGGCAAGGTTGTGGCTCCTCTAAGAAACCTGACTCTAAGATGACTCCTCTAAGAAACCTGATTCTGAGATCATGATGGTGTGATGTCACCTCAACCGTTACACAAACCTGTTACAGTTGGATTGCTGTTAATGAAAAACTGCTAAATTTGCAGAAAATCTCTGTCCTGGGTGGACCGTGGTGCTTTCATTCACTTATGTGCCACAGAAGAAGAAACTTCAGGTACCATTTCAAATGTGAAGTGGCAGTGAGCGAAACATAGACATTCAGAACAACTATTTTTCACACTTCTGTTTATTTTAGATAACACCACTGAATGTTAACATCAGCGTGTTTCATTCTGAAATTTTGTGCTTGAGCACATCAAGCAAAGTGAGCTTTGTGTGGATGCTCAGCTCCCTGTCATCTTTGCTCCAAGGAAAGCAAATTCACCCACTGTGTTTACGTATAGTCAGTACAAAGAAGTGGCAATTTTAAGCCCAAGTTACTCGTTACACCGAGTGCAGTGCACGCCTGCACCTGCACACAGGAACGACACAAATGCAGTTCACAACCATCACGAATGTGAGGGTCCGTGATGGCCAAGGTGTGTGCTGCAAGGGTCTGACCGCTCCCTCACAGCCCACTGGCAGTCACCGTCCTCTCAACGGCGTTCTTCCGCTCAGCCGTGCGAGAACTCCGCGTAAAACCAGCCGTGTCTTCATGTCGTCTCTACAGGCATTACAGGCGTTAGCAAACTACCGAGGGCGCGTTCCCGGCGGGGAAGCCCACGGCGCCCGCCGCCGCGGCAGCGCCTGAGACTTGGCTGCCCTCGCTGCGGTGCCGTCGCCTCGGCCGCGCTTGCCCCTTCTCATCTCCAGTCTCCAGCAGCGGGGAAAAGGCGCAAACACCCGTTTTCCGAAGAGAAGAAGGGGAGCGTGCCGCCGGGCAGGGGTGCCCAGACAGCCTCACGCTGCGGCAGGCCCCGCTGCGGTGTGCCCGCGGCCGCGGGCATCCGTGGGGTCTCACCGGGGCACCCAGAGGAAGCGGTACCCGCCGGCAGCCGTGCGGAGGGTGAAGGCGTTGCCCTGCGGGAACGCCAGGGTGCGGATGCTGCCCGCCCCCCCCAGAGCCGCCCGCAAGCTGCCGCCCTCCTCCGGCTCCCCGTCGCGCGGCGCGGCGCGGTCGGTGCGCAGCCCGCGGAAGGTGCCGTGCAGGCGCGGTGCCGGCCGCGGGCGCTTGGCCGTGGGGCTCCCCCCCGGGCTGGCCCCCCGGCTGCCCCCCAGGCTCCGCAGGGCTGCGCGGCACTTCTCCGACACCTCCCGCAGCATGGTGTCCACGCCTGCCGCCTCCTCCCCCGGCTCCGATCGCCCGTACCCGCCCCAGATCCCGGACGGGGCGTCGGCGGTGGGAGGAGGTGGAAGGTGAAGAGGCGGAATGGCCGCCCCGTCGACACTCTGCGGGAGCATCAAGGTCTGCTGGGGTAAAGAACAGAGGCTTCTGCGGGCTGCTCGGCACAGCGCGTCCCTGCACCTTCCTCCTCCACAGCAGTCCGCAGTCCCTGCCCTGAACTGCCCCATCCTGCACCACCCTGCCCTGACCTGCACCATGCTGTCCCCCACATCCTACCGACCCATACCCCTGGCCCCTCACCGCACCTCCCACCTCACCTCCCCACACCACACACCGCCCTGCCCTGCCCCACCACATCCCATCCTACTCTATCCCAACCCACACTGTACCACCCCATCTGGCCACACACCCTCTCCCCCATGGCCTTGTCCCACCCCGCACTGATCACCCTGCACCCTGTCACACACTGCACCCCCCACTGCACCGTCCCCCTGGGACCAGCTGAGCTGTGGGGCAGCCGGGCCTGGTGTGGTGCCAGCACTCACGTCGAGGAGAGAGGCCAGCTGCCTGGCCTGGCTTGCCAGCTCCTTCAGCTGCACGTTGCTCTTCTGCAGCGTCGCCAGCTCTTCCTGCCTCTGCGTGAGGGTCTCCTGCAGCTGCAAAGGACAAGCAGGGACAGTCCCACTGCCTGCACACCAGGATGCTGCAGACCAAGGCCACACAGCCACCTCAGCAGGATGAGAGGGAGAAACCCAGCACAGGTTGCTGGGGAGGCCTTGGGTGTCCCTACCTGGCTGTTTACTTCCAGGGCATCTCCCAGAGCTTTCTGCTGCTGGTCTGCCACATCCCTCCTGCATGGCTCAGGGGACAGCAGGGGCTGCAAGGGCACCTGCGCCAGCACGATGCTCTCCAGCTGCGGGGTGCAGGGGCCAAAGGCCACCTCCTCGCCAAGTGACAAATCAAAGTCAGTGCAGTCCAGTGGTGGTGACATTGAAGTGGGTGCATCTGGAGGGAATAGCCATGGGCATTAAGACAGAGGAGGTCTTCACATCTCCTCTTCTCCCTGAGCTCAGCACACCCTCCTGGTTCTGAACATCGCTCTGCTATTTCCTGGAATGCTTTTACTCTACTGTGGCAGTTCTGCACTGTAGACCTGTTTGCATTTAATTCCTGTTTCCCATAGGGGAAAGCTCAGTGCCAGCACAGGTCCCTGTAAGGGGTGTGCAGGGATGCGCTGCTTTACAGACTGTCCCAGGGTGGGACGAGCTTGCAGTGCAGGCATCCAAAAACTCCACCAGAAAGCCAAAAAAAAAAGAGGAGACCAAGCATAGCATGACTTGTGATGTGCACACACAGGCATGTTTGCCTCAGGTAAGGAAAAATATCTACTTGCCAGATATAAAATCATCGACGGCATCTCTGAATTCCTGGAAATCAAACTCCGGTCCATCCTGGAAGCAGAGACCCTGGGAGGAGAGAAGGAAAGGTGCTGGTGAGCAGGATCCAAGGCTCAGACCTGCCCATGCTGCTCTGGCACTGGCTGCTGGCTGCTTTCAGCACCTTCCCACAGCTCCAGCACACACGGACACCTCACTAGTAGCCTGCTTTACTCGTGGGACAAGATGCTGTTGCCCATTTCAGAGGTGGGAAGCTCAAGGCTGGGGTGGCTGCCAGCACCCACAAGCTTGAAGGGGCTGCCCCCATGGGTGCCCTGTGCTGAGGATGTCTGAGCTGCTCCATACAGGGGGTTGGTTACCTGCTGCAGGGTCACAGGGCTGCCTGGGATGGTGGGAGGGATGGGGGCACAGGCTGCCAAATCCTGCCAGTCGATGGTGGTGTGCGCTGGGAACAGCAAGATAGAGTGGTGAGAAGCCTGAGCAGCGATGGGCATAGCTGGGGGCAGGGGAGAGGGGCGAGCAGTGCAGCATGGCTAAAAGAGCATCCTGGAGGGGTATGGCCAGCGGATGCAAGGCTGGAGGCGGGGGAGGGGAGGGTGCGGGGAACAGACAGTGGGGAACATGGGGAGTGGGACACGTCTGGGGGGGAGGACACGGTGGGGGTGTCACAGTCGGGAGAAGCAGGGCTGGGGAGCACGGTGGGGGACACCAGGAGGGCGCAGTGGGAGGCACGAGGAAGGGAACACGGCAGAGGGGTCGGCGGTCTCCGCCGCGGACAGACTCACCGAGGGCGGGTGCGGCGGGGGCCGGCGGGTCGACGCTGCGACGCGGGCGGGGTGGGGACGCTCGGGGGCTCAGTGCGGACGGGGGGGTCCCCGCCGCTTCCCCGCTGGGACGGGCCTGCTTCTTAGGTAGGCGGGCGGGCGGAACAAGGACCCTGTTGGGGCAGATGCTGCCGAAGGCCCGGCGGCGGCCACCCTGCTCCATGCTGCCGCCGCGGCACCGGCTCCTGCTCCTGCTCCGACCGGCGCCGTCCGCCCCACGTGCCTCTGGGCGCCGCCCCGCGGACAGGGGCGCAGGGCGCCGGGGCCATGCCGGGCACTGCCCCCCCACCTTTCCTCTGTCAGGGCGCGGAGAACTCCCGCCGCCTTCCCGGGCTGCGCCGGCGGCTCCCGCGCCCGCGGAGCACTTCCCCGCGCCCGCGGAGACGGGGCGGGCCGAGCGGGCTGTTCCGGAAAGCAGTCCGAGCGCAAGTCCCTCCGACCCGGCCGCCGCCCCTCGACAGCACCCCGGCCCCACGGCCGTGTACGTTCCCCCCCCTCCCCCCCCCCGCCACTTTCCTCCGCGCCTCCCGCCTCCCTCCTTTCCTCCCACTCCTTCCTCCCTCTGCCGCCGCTCCAGCCCCCCTCTTCCCTTCCCAGCTTGCTGCCCGGGATAGTTTTCTATAAGGGCCGTCAGCGTTGAAAGCGTAAGGGGAGGGCAGCCAAAAAGACCAGCCGTCAGCATCTTGGCTTCTGTGCGCTCCGTAAGGGGGAGAGCGGCCCCCGCCGCTGCTGCGCCGAGCCCCTTTGCAATCGCCGGCGGGGCTGCCGGAGGATAAACCGACCCTTAGCCTCTGGTGATGGGTCCGTAAGTGTGCTGTGTTGCAGCAGTTTGGACACGTTTTGCTCGTTCTGCCTTAACACTCCAGCCTGGTTCACTCCTTCCCCGCTGCCCCGAGAGGCGAGCATCCTCGAGGGCAACTTGAGATATGTATGTACTCTTTTAACATCACTTCTCGGCATAGATAGAACGACAATAAAATGAAGAAAATAAGGCATTTTACTACATAACGACCGTTTTCTTCCCTTAAGTGTTTCCCGTGCTACAGTGCCAACCAGCGTGCATCTGGATTACAAACCTGATGGAAAAATAATAACCGGACGGTTTATTGCGGGGCATTTTGCTCTCTTACATTTGGTTCAGTGCATCAGTGTATTTTGTCTCCCCGCACCCAGCCACAACAAAAACAGCGTGTATCTGTTTGAAATGTGGAACGGCGTCGTCGATTGGGGGTGGGGGGATTGGGGAGTGACCTAGAGCTTTGGGGTGAGTTCGCTCGGTGCCAACGCATTTGCTCTCCCAGCTTCGTACGCACACCGCCGGCAAATAAACGAGTACAGGTGACAAACAAGAAGAGTTTATTAAACGTCCAACTGGTCCTTCCACCGTCTTTATTTCCGTTTCGTTCTCCAAATAAATAATGCAGGGCTCGAAATCCTATTATTTACAGTCTAATTTAAACCAATACGAAAACAACAGAAAACCAACAGTGAAAGGACAGTGCAACTGAAAGAGTAACAACCTGTTTGAAACGGGATCTAACATTTGAAACGGCAGTGCCCCTCCTGCTCGTCCTACAGGACCCTAGTCTCGCCCTGCCCAGCACACGCGAGGAGCAGCCCCGCCGGCAGCTCAGCTTTGCGGGGTGCAGGTATGCGGGATGACGGCTTTGTCGGAGATGTGCTGCGGCCGGCGGACGTCCTGCAGCCAGTGGCACTCCTCCGCCACCTCCGGGGGCAGGAGAAACTTCAAGGTCTCCTGGTTGAGAGACGCCAGGAGCTGCAGCTTGCCCATGCATTCCCGCAGGTCCTCCTCCGGGTAGCCATGGACCTGCAGGTCCAGGGGGTAGCGGTGCTGCAGCAGCCGGTCCGCCAGCCCCAGGCTGCTGGCGGCCAGCAGGGACGGGGTGTATTTGATGAAGGAGTAGTCTGCCAGGCTGAGCACCCCGAAGCCCTCCGCCACGATCCTGGCGACCGAAGCCTCCCTCTCGCTGTCACTATGCGCCTCCAGCCTCACCTGGATGAAGTGCTCCAGGAAGAAGCTTATGGTGGGCGCCGCCACTTCGAAGTTCAGTCTCTCCAGGACGACGCACTCCAGCGTGCGGAGCTGCTGGAGGCTGAAGGCATCGCAGCAGAGGGCGAGGAGGTCCTTTATCAGTGGGGGGTCCACCTCCACCTGCCAGGGAAAACGGGATAGAGACGCTGCGGCCGGTGGAGCAGAGCGGCGAGGAAGCGGTGCGGGGCTCGGCTGGGACTGGGCTGGCGCCGGAGCCGCTCGGGATGGCCGCGGCGGCGGAGACCTCGACGGCGGAGCAGCGGGGGCTCCGCCGCCGCCTTACCTGCTTGCAAGCGATGAACAGCGCCGTCACCCCCAGGAGCTGGAAGCAGTCGGAGGAGACGGAGGTCGTGTCGAGGAAGCGGTCGAGGATGTTGACGCTCAGGCAGAGTGACTCGAAGGTGAAGTCGAAGCTCCGGTGTACGTGGATGAGCCAGCTGACCAGTTTGCAGCGCGCCTCCGCCGTTACCTGTCCCAGCGGGAGAGAGGTCAGATGGGACCGGCCACCGGGCTTCAACCGCACCGCCTCCACCCGGCTCCGTACCCCCGTCCCCTCGTCCCCGCTGCCCCCACCAGTGGCTGCTGAGCGAGTGGCTTCTGCGGCTGGAAGCGGCTCTCGAGCTCCTTGCGGGTGAGGTACCAGCTCTCCCCGTACTCGCGGAAAACCTGAAGTTCCTGCGGGCTCGCAAACACCGCTTTCTGCGCCGTGGTCAACTGCCGGCGCCGTCCCGCGCCCCTCCGGCAGCGGCCGAGAGGGATGCCCGGGCCTCGTCGCTGCGGGCCGGCGCCGCGGGGACCGGTCGCTGCCGTCACCGTGGACCGAAGGCGGCTGGGCCACCTCCGCCGCCAGGAACCGCAGCGGCGAATGGTATTTGAGCTGCAGGACGCTCGCGGGGATACCATGGCCCGCCTCCCGGGAGGGACACCGGAACGCCACCGCCCAGCCTGCCGCGGAGAGGCCAATGCGCGCTGCGGGGAGCGCGGTATCCACAACAAACTCGACGGCAAGGCCACAGTGACATCGAACAACGTCTGGTTCTAACGCGTTTACCGGGTACGCAATATGCCAGTGGAGCCGCTGCAGGAGGCGACCGACCCCCTGGCAACCACGCCGCTGTCTGAAGAGGCACGGAGAGCAGAGTGGGCAGAAGCCGGTTAAAACCGCGGCAGAGCCTGAGCCGAGCCGGGTGAAGATGCCGTGCGTTTCGTTGTGCCACCACTAGAGAAGTGTCTCCCCTGCTACTGGCATCTGAAGTTGGCACCCAGTGAGCTTTATCAGCTACAAGCTGCTCCACTTCCACCTAAGAGGTATTTTCATTCCAGGTCCCTGAGAAATAGAGTCAAAACACACCAGGGAAGATACTGGGAACACCGGTGTTCTCTGGGCAGTTTGAGTTTCACCTCCACTTCCATCCCATGGACTGTTTGTGGCTGGGAAAACAAAACGTTGCAGTACCACAAGCGCTGGGTTACAGAAGCTGAGGGCAGGCGTGACTATTCTATCAGGCATGATTTGGTTATATCATCCATTGATAGGTCTGCTACAGGTGAGGAAAGACTTGGAGAATGAAAAAGAAAACCTTTCCTGACTCAAGTGATGGGGAAGATGTCAACGGGAAAAGGGCATGTGATGCAGTCACCAGCAGCAAGAGAGAGGAGGAGGAGGAGGTACGAATTCTGCAGCTTGACCGGCTGGAGCAAGAAATCCTCTCCAAGGAGAGAACAGGAGTAGGACACTCTGCCTTTAAAAAGTACATCCTGAAGAGTCCCGTTGTGATTACACTGAGAAAGATCCATTGATACATTCTTGTGTCTGACAGGTTCTTTGAGAAAGGTGACACAAAGATGTTAACAATCATTTATTAGATAAAGGGAACAAAAGATAAGTTCATCCACCCAAAAGAGCACAGGCACAAAAGTTTCTCAGTACACTGCAGAAGCAGAAAGCCACTGTGTATTTGGATTGTTTTTAATTTTAAGGTAACTGTGCTTATCTGTACACCACAGTGTGACCTGTTCCATGTGTTGCAGAAAACCCTTACTCGCTCAGGAGAGCGAGTGATTTCCTGTATCCCCTTAATAACAACTCACAGAAACTACTTCTTCAAAAGATGACAAAGCACCGCACTAGAGGGAAACAAAGAATGCCTCTTCGAACATTACCATACATTACCATCCCAGACATAAATACAGACTCCCAGACATAGATACAGACTGGGAGAAGAGCTTCTTGAGAGTAGCCCTGCTGAGAAGGACCTGGGTGTCATGGTGGATGAGTAACTTAACATGAGCCAGCAGTGTGCTCTTGCAGCTCACAAGGCCAATGGGATCCTGGGCTCCATCAGAAGAGGGGTGGCCAGCAGGGACAGGGAGGTGATTGTCCCTCTCTACTCTGCCCTCATGAGGCCCCACCTGGAGTCCTGTGTCCAGATCTGGGGCCCCCAAATACAAGGATGTAGAACTGTTAGAGTTCAGAGGAGGGCCACAAGGATGATTAGAGGGCTGGAGCACCTGCCCTGTGAAGAGAAGCTGAGGGAGCTGGGCTTGTTCAGCCTGGAGAAGAGAAGGCTGCGGGGGGACCTCATTGCAGCCTGCCAGTACCTGAAGGGAGCATACAAACAGGAGGGGAATCAACTTTTTAAAAGGGCAGATAATGGCAGGACAAGGGGGAATGGTTTAAAGCTGAAGGAGGGAAGGTTTAGATTGAATATTAGGGGGAAGCTTTTTACGGAAAGACTGGTGAGGTCCTGGAATAGGCTGCCCAGAGAGGTGGTGGATGCCCCATCCCTGGAAGTGTTCAAGGCCAGATTGGATGGGGCCCTGGGCAACCTTGTGTAGATCCAGGCCTGAGGTTGGTGGCCCTGCCTGTGGCAGGGGGGTTGGAGCTTTATGATCCTCGGGGTCCCTTCCAACCCTTGCCATTCTATGATTCTATGAACGGAACAAAACCTCTCTATGCATCACAGCTGGGTAAGGGATAACTCAAGGACAACTAACACTTTCACTAGGATTCAGCAATTTAATATGCAAAATTTCAATTCAAAAGAGGAGCTTGTTAGGAATACATTTCAGTAATTCAGCAACTGATTCCTTTTTTTCTCCATAGGTTTCCAATGTAAGACACCTCAACTGAACAAAATCTAGGAAATTGTTCAGTGTGCAGATTTCACTTTTACCTTAGAGGAAAGTAGCTCCCATGTTTTTCTCTCTGTGCCTCTGACATGAAAAGAATAATGCATCTGGGAACACAGAGTGCGAAACTGAGGTGGTAAAATAAAAAAGGTAACACGTTTCCTCGTGTAACCATTGTATACTGAGGGATTGAGAAGCACTTTCTGGCTTTTCTAGGAAAGCAGGACTACCCCTGGCCTATCGGAATTCATAGATCTGGTCACTTTTCCCTCAGAGTTCTTAGCAAACTGTTAGGAAAACATCTCTTCCAGAACTGACTGTAGCACTACATGCAGAAGCTCTTCTACCTCCAGTTTAGGTTTCTCTCAGTGCCACAGCACCAGTTCTACCAAGACAATCCAGTTGGACAGCTTCACATATTCTGCTCAGTCCCCTGTCCAGACACTAGTAACCTCTGCTCTATGAATTTATTTTCTTAAAACAATCTGAAAATACAGGCCCATGCACAGATAATTCTAACTTGGCTGCAAGTGGTATTGGTACCTTACCTCCACGCACCCCATCCCCAATATTCCTCAATCTTGAAAGCTGATTTGGTCATCTACACTTTCACTTTGTAACTGTCAATAGCGTTAGTAGGGGGAATGTAAGATTAGTGAACTGATCTGGTTAGGGAAACTGGTGTGGTCGCAGGGCAATGATGTCACTGCAATTACCGAGACACAGTGGGATAGCTCCCAGCTGGAACACTGTCATGGATGGCTATGTGCTTTTCAGGAAAGATAGGTCAGCAGGGTGAGGTGGTGATGTTCTCTTTATTCCAGAGAGAACCTGGAATATACCAAGCTCTCCCTGGAGGCAGATGGGGAGCAGGTGGAGAATGTGTGGGTAAAGATTAAGGGGCAGGCAAATATGGGAGATAGTGCTGTTGGGGTCTAGTACAGGCCACCTGATCAGGATGGGGAAGCTGAGAATCCTTCTGCAAGCAGCTGAAAAGTAGCCTGACAGTCACAGGCCCTTGTTCTCATGGGAGACTTCAACCACCCTGATAGCCGCTGGGAAAACCACACAGCCAAGCACATCCAGTCTGGGAGGTATACCCCAGTGTATTGGTGGAAATATTTCTCTGAGGTGGTAGAAGAGACAAGCAGGACAGGTGTACTACTGGACCCATAGCTGACAAAGAGGGACTGATGAACTGACAGCTGTGCTGTCATCCAGTGAGATCTGGACAGGCTGGAGCATTGAGCAGGGAGTCATCTGACAAAATTCAGCAAGGGCAAGTGTAGGGTCCTGCACCTACGGAGGAGTAACCCCAGGCACCAGGACAGGTTAGGGGCTGACCTGCTGGGAAGGAGCCCTGTGGAAAAAGGCCTAGCAGTCCTGGTGCACCACAGGTTCATCATTGAGACAGCAACATGCCATCATGGCCAAGAAAGCCAGTGGCATCCTGGGGTGTATCAAGAAAAGTGTGAATAGCAAGCTGAGGGAGCTTCTCCTCCCCGCCTCTGCCCTGGTGAGATCTCATCTGGAATACTGTGGGCAGCACTGGGCTCCCCAGTTCAAGGACTGGACACAAAACCCAAAATGCTCTGGAGATGATTAGGGGACTAGATGATCTCTCTTACCAAGAGAGGCTGAGGGACTTGGGAATTTTTAGCGTAGAGAAGACTGAGGCGGGATATTAGCAATGCAGCAAAAGCCATACAGCAAAATAAGATGCATCTATAAGATGCATTGCTTTAGAACTGCCAATTTATCGATTAAAAAAAGAAATCATCAGATGAAACCCACTTGTCTTCTCTTTGCACACATCTAATGGAATTCTACTCCAATGATACTCAGGACCCAACCTAATCACTACCACAATCTGCATCACCAGTGATGGTATGATTGGTGCATGTGAACAACAACTGCCACAGCCGTTTTGATATTAGACAGAAGCTGCTTCCATACATCGTTCGTACAGTCATACAAATGGCACCAAATTTAAAAGCTAAACATACTAAATGGTCATCTTTGAAAGTGATAAACAGAAAGGTAAATTCTAGGAAAAATCATGCAGTCTTTCCACATCATGGCTGGTATCAGCCAAATGAGCATTTCAATACTTTCAGTTAATGCTGGAGTGCCTCTTTCCCCTGCCATTACTGAAGCTGTTTTGCTACTGATGTCTGTCTTCAGTTACCATTCTCTGTTTTAATCAGTTCTTTGATGATGTGCAAGACCTTGTCATCTAGGAGAGAGAACAAACACAGTGAATGGAAAAGAACCAGCTGAAAAATTGATTGACAAACCCAAACAAAAAATCAGAAGACAAGCCTTGTGTTTAGCAACTTAAAATCTTAATGGTGTATGCTATGCCAGGCTCTAAAGTGAGACAAGCATTTCTCATTTGTGGAGCAAAAGTGCCAACACTGTGTCCATGCTACATCATTAGAAAGTTTATGAAATTGCCCAGTGAGCTGCTCGTGGCCATTTCAGTATATCACAAGAGAGACTGATGAAGTCATGTACAGATACATCAGCATACAGGAACTCCCTTTCCTCCTCCCCACCCCCAATATTCTTCTCAACATCCAGTGTTCAAAGTGTAAATTGTGCTCCTCTATCCCTTACTCTGGAGGCTAAAATGCACTCTTAGCAGTAACCTAAATTGCAAGACATCTTGAATAACACTTAAAATTCATCCACGCCTGAAGTTTATCACACACAACCTTACTTTGGCTTTGAGACCCACATCTCACCATTACCCACCACTACCTTGGATGTTACCAGGGCTATCTTTTAAAACAGAAGTTGTGCAGATCTTTGTCCATTTGAGGTGAGCCACATAATATATGTAGGATTAGTAATGTCTCTCTGGGCAATAGAATGGTATTCAAGTCACCCTACCCCTACTGGATGAGGATACAGTGTACTAATGCTTCTTCAGATTTGCCACAAGGTCTGTTTAATAGAGAGTTAACATCAGCAATATAGTTACCTTCAAGGGACATTTTAGGGTTTTCAAGCTTCTTCTTTAGAACGGACTCAATGAGAACTCTTAACTGTTTGAAAATTACTGCTATCTTTACAGGAGCCTATAAACAACAGAGAAGAAAATGTTTGCATTACTCAGACATTTTTGTACTGAAACATCGAATCACAGAACTGCAGAAGGTGTAAGGTTGGAAGGGACCTTTGGAGGTCATCTAGTCCAGCCCCCCCTGCAGTAAGCAGGGAAATCTTCACTACATCAGGTTGCTCAGAGCCCCATCAAGCCTGACCTTGAATATCTCCAGGGATGGGGCCTCCACTACATCCCTGGGCAACCTGTTCCAGTGATCCACCACCCTCACAGTGAAGAATGTTGTCCTAATATTCAATCTAAATCTACTCTTTTCAAGTTTAAAACTGTTGCCCCTTGTGCTATTGCTACATGCCCTTGTGAACAGTTCTTCCCCAGCTAAACAGATTAAAAGATTACCTTACGCATAGACACTTATAGCAAGATGCAAATATGATGCATATACATAATTTTTAGCATATGGGCAGTGTACTCATGAAATGAGTGGCCTTATATTATTCCCTCTTACATTTCAGCACCTGTTGCACGTAGCATTGCAGCCTAAAGAACAGGAGCTCAGAAGGGAACTCCGTATGTTCCCCACACATCGTGATAAACCATTATATAGGGAAATCATTAATTTAGTATTTGCTCCCCCTTTCCCCACCCCCCCCCCCCCATATATAGAAGTAAAAATTAATTTATACCCAAAATAAAATATCTAGACATTTCCCTCTCAGGAGGTCTGCCTGCCCCCCGAGAACGTAATTACAATCTTCTCCTAAATCTCATGAAGAATTTGGGTATCTAGAGCCAAAGCTTTTTCCAGCAATCTTTCATTTTATCCTCTCCCTATTCCAGCCTTTACATCCTTTGTATACTGCCTGTGGTACAAAAAATAGTTATTATGGGAAAAAGGACAATATGCAATGTATTTTGCTTAGCATTTTAGCAGAAAAATAGCAATTCTGAAACACACTACAACATGTAATTGGTACAGCAACCACACCACCTGTAGCCACATAGGGACCATAAAAAAAAACAACCCCCAAACAAACCCACAAGTGAGTTGCTTTTTAAGATTCCCTTACTCAGACAGTTGCTTGCACGAGTGCAAAAATACTAAAATGTTTTGTAGCTTCTAGTCTTCCTTTAGTGCAACACAGGGCCCAAAGGAGAACAGAAAATTGCAGCCAAGTAGCTAGCAGTCTAGCGTAAGTCAATGCTTGCCATTTATGAGAATTTAGAAGATTTTGGTGTTTCACACTCAGTTTTTTCATTCCCAAATACAGCTTTCCACATGGAAAGAAAAAACCCAAACAAAAAAAACCCTGAACACTCCAGGCAACGGAGATTTTTAATTTTTCCCCTTCCCAAAATAACTGTTTGGGCTATAATAAAGCAAAATAAGAAGTATTTTAAAGATATATACATATATGTATGTTGATTCTTATAAAATTGTAGAAGGTAATACAAAATAGCAAATTCCTCTGCCTTTAGTACCAGCTCTATAAAACGATGTTTTTTCTATATCCATTTCCAAGACCTTTACTGAAAGAACACCAGCCTTCTTCCTGAAGAGAGAACTGCTTTGTTACAAGCTATTACAAGCGTATTCCTTCAAGTCCTATTTACTAAGATTTTACTACATTTATATGAAATTTAATTTCCTTTATTCCTCCTTCCTTCTTTCCCTTTGCCTTCATCCCATGTATACAGCTTTCTGAATTAAGCTTTTCCATCAATTGTGTAACAGAAGACAAAAGAGGTAGTCATCACTCCAACACACCTGAAAATGGATCCAGCCATCAACTGACAGGAGACGCTCCCGATGCTGTACTTCTATATCCCCACCGAAAAGCAAAATGGGGAAGGGGGATATTAAAGTAGTCTCTCTCAAATACACTTTAGTGTACCTCACCTGCATACAAACAAACACAATCACTTAAAACAACAACCACCCTCAACAAAGCCATGAAAAATTGTAACATCAAGTTCAACTGCTACTTTTAAAGGAAAAAAATGCACTTTTTTCCTTCTAAGACCCAATCAACACACATCATTGTGCACAGAAAAAACAACGGCAATTTGTCTGCCCTGGGCCACATAAAATGCATCATCTCTAAATGACAGGCATATATGCTAACAGGAAAATAGTTAAAGCCATAGTTTTCTTGTTAAGATTCAAAGAGAAAGATGTTAGCCTACTGCTGTTCAGAGAAGAGACATTAAAATGAGCAAGCTGACTGGAGGAAAAGGCAATTAAAACTCGTTACGCATCCTTCTTAGAAGCAGGTGGTGTGTCAATCCATCTATATCCACACATGCATAGGTAGACACGCAGGCCCACATGAATTCACATCCTCAGAGTAAATTACACTGTTCAGCAAATGCTACTTCTGCTGCTGGAGCTTCTCACAGAGAGGGAATGGGACAGGAAGGTGTTGCAGTGGGAAGAAAGAAAACAAAACAAGTGCCTCCTCACACAGAAGCCCAGGCCTTCTTTGTTCCACTGTTCCTAGCTATCTTGTCCTTGTTCCTTGCTGTCTTGTCCTTACACTACAAGATTCCTGGGGGAAGGAAATACTTTCAGCTCTTCAAAAAATGCTATAACTTCAAATGGACTAGGAAGTCTCATGTAAACCTCTTCTCTACAACAAACTTGGCTACTAAGCAGCTGCTGTCAAGGATCTGGTGTACCAGAAGCATACCAAAATATAACCGCCTGAATTTAGCAAAGAGAAAGTTTTCAGTTGTAAGGGGGAGACTTCACTCAGAGCTGGCTACTTCATTTGAAGCTGTTATTGGGTATATGGCCTGTACCAGGTCTGAAAACCTCAGAGTGTGCTTAGAGCAGTCAAAAAGAAAAAGCACCCTTTGAAGCAGTACTACTACAAAATACTGCTTCAAGTGATCATCTTATAATCATAGAATCATAGAATCATAGAATGGCAAGGGTTGGAAGGGACCCCAAGGATCATAAAGCTCCAACCCCCTGCCACAGGCAGGGCCACCAACCTCAGGCCTGGATCTACACAAGGTTGCCCAGGGCCCCATCCAACCTGGCCTTGAACACTTCCAGAGATGGGGCATCCACCACTTCTCTGGGCAGCCTTCTCTTCTCCAGGCTGAACAAGCCCAGCTCCCTCAGCCTCTCCTTGTAAGGCATGTGCTCCAGCCCTCTAATCATCCTTGTGGCCCTCCTCTGAACTCTCTCTAACAGTTCTACATCCTTCTTGTACTGGGGGCCCCAGATCTGGACACAGGACTCCAGATGGGGCCTCACGAGGGCAGAATAGAGAGGGACAATCACCTCCCTGTCCCTGCTGGCCACCCCTCTTCTGATGGAGCCCAGGATCCCATTGGCCTTGCGAGCTGCAAGAGCACACTGCTGGCTCATGTTAAGTTTCTCATCCACAGTGACACCCAGGTCCTTCTCAGCAGGGCAACTCTCAAGAAGCTCTTCTCCCAGTCTGTATCTATGTCTGGGATTCTTCCGGCCCAAGTGCAACACCTTACACTTGGCACTGTTGAACCTCATAAGGTTCACCTGGGCCCATTTTTCCAGCCTGTCAAGATCCCTCTGGATGGCTTCCTTTCCCTCTGTTGTGTCAACCACACCACTCAGCTTGGTGTCATCCACAGACTTGCTGAGGGTGCACTCAATCCCATCATCGATGTCATTGATAAAGATGTTAAAGAGAACCGGTCCCAACACAGACCCCTGGGGGATGCCGCTTGTCACTGGCCTCCACCTGGACATAGACCCATTGACCACCACCCTTTGGCTATGGTCTGTTAACCAGTTTCTTATCCACTGGATGGTCCACCCATCAAATCCACATCTCTCCAGTTTAGAGATAAGGATGTGGTGGGGGACTGTGTCAAAGGCCTTGCACAAGTCCAGGTTGATGACATCGGCTGTCTTCCCTTTATCTACTGATGCTGTTACTCCATCATAGAAAGTCACCAGATTGGTGAGGCACGACCTTCCCTTGGTGAAGCCGTGCTGGCTGTCCCGGATCACGTGCTCTTCCCTCATGTGCTCCAGCATGTCATCCAGGAGGATCTGGTCCATGATCTTCCCAAGCACAGAGGTGAGGCTCACCGGCCTGTAGTTCCCTGGGTCTTCCTTGCTCCCTTTCTTATAAATGGGAGTGACATGACCTTTTTTCCAGTCCCCAGGGACCTCTCCTGACAGCCACGACTTTTCAAATATGATGGAGAGCGGCTCAGCAACCACATCATCCAGCTCCTTCAGGCCCCTGGGATGCATGTCGTCCGGTCCCATAGACTTGTAGATGTTCAGTCTCATGAGGTGGTCTCGGACTTGCTCTGCTCTTACAGTGGGGGGGATTTACTCCCGCAGTTCCCACCTAGAGGTCCAGGGATGCAAGATTCTGGGACTTGAGAATTATGAGAATCCTGGCTGACAGAGAAGACTGAGGCAAAGAACTCATTCAGTACCTCAGTCTTCTCCTCATCAGTTGCAGCTAACTCTCCTTTCTCATTTACCAAGGTGGGTACGTTCTCTTTGACCTGTCTCTTCTGGCCAATGTACCTGTAAAATCCCTTCTTGTTGTTTTTAACATCCCTTGCCAAGTTCAGTTCCATCTGCGCCTTGGCTTTCCTGACCCCGTCTCTGCAAGTCCGAACAGCATCCCTGTATTCTTTCCAGGCTACACAACCGTGCTTCCAGAGCTTGTGTTTGCCTTTCTTTTCTCTCAGTTTGACCAGCAGGTCCTTACTTAGCCATGCTGGCTTCCTGCCCCTCCTGCTCACTTTCTTATTCAGAGGGACTCTGAATCAACAGCACTGTATCAAAATGTCAGTGATAACACACAGAAAGTTCCTTCCATTTGCAGCTATCAGTTTCACCATGTACAGATTTGTTCACGATGTTCAGCCTTAACCTGCCTTCAGCATTCAATCTGTTTAAGAGTTAACTTAGAAATCAAGAGTGGTCTGATCATTTTGTGCAAGATATACTTTGGATATACATTTCAAGTTGAAAAGTTAAGGTTGTAATCAGGAAGGCACACAGTGCCTTGAGCAGGGACACACTGGAGCAACCAGGTCTTGAAGAGGCAGCATACTGAAGGTTGGTCAGAGAGATAGCTGGACCTAAGGAAGTTGTCAGCAGTGTCTTCTACCCGGTGTCCTTAAGAGTTAATTGTCTCATTGTAACATGAAAGGCACACCTCCAGGGCTGAATACACCCCCTCCCCAGATAAGGACCCACTAATCACTGAACAGGCATACTGAATTTAAAAGGTACTGAATCTTTAAGATGAAGGGCCCTAGTTCAGAAGGTGTGACTAATAGGCTGAACTAACACTCTGAACTGTATGAAGTGTACCAGTACTGATGTACTTGATTTGTGGGAAAACACCAAGCACCCAGGACTGTATCAATAAGCAGTGTCTCCTTGAGTGTGAGAAAACTGACTTACCGTACACCAGGCCACAAATCCACTGCTCAGACAATAAACTGACTCACTTTTATGGACTTTAGGATCACTAGATACTGAGGACTCTCAGGATGAACAAGACATTCAGACACTGGCATGCACTCATTAGTATTAGAGGCATAACTCCACTTTTACATAAAGTATCAGCTACATTCACTATCTCCACTTACCTTCTCCTGGTAAAGCAGCCATCCGTATGTCTGTAAGTCTCTATTTACAGAAGAGGGATGCACTTGAGCTTTACCCTGAGCAGTTTCTACCATGCAAGCCAGTTTCTCTGTAATATCCACAGACTTTGCATATATTATTTTTCCTATGTTGTCATACAGCCCTGCAGTCAACACGGCTTTAAGAAGAGCTATTTCATGGAGAGAAAGGGATTGTATGGTTCCATTTCCATTCCATCCACATTGCACTGTAGATGCTGTGAACCCTGCTGCTCTGACCACTCTTATGAGTTCCTGCTTCACATCCTGAAATTAGGAAGATGACAGTAAAACTCTGAATTTACAAAGGCAGATATTCCATTCCATCAGCAAGCAATGACAGTATAATTTGAAATTACAAAAGAATTTGTAAGGATAATGAAAAGGGGGGAATGATTCAATGAAATGTAATCATACTGAGTAGATTGATGTAAGCGTAGCTTAAGAGACAATTAATATAACTTTAGGAATTTTCATAGTTGTAAGAATAGACTAGCTTAGGAGAAAGCTGTAACTGTGTAAGCTGCTTGTGAGAGCAGCTGCAGAACTTAACCATAACAGTGCAACAGCAACAGCCTTGAAGATAAAAGTAGTAAGAATTTTTGTGTTTTTCGGAATGGATTAGTTTTCAATTTTAATAGAATTTGGCTGTAATCACATAAGCTGTTTCATGAAAGCAGCTACAAAACGTAACCATAATAGTGCAACAGCCTTGAAACCAAAGGAAGGAGGAGATAGGAGTCATAAATAACAAGACTAACGACCAATTAAGAGACAGAGTGTATCTTGTTTTCAGTGAAAAGCTAGTAACTAGTTGGTGCAGGTGTTGGGAGCTCAGATAAGCATGGAGAAGAAATGTAAAAGCAGGCACTGAGAGCGAGGAGGACATCCAGCCTTCTTCCCTGAAGACCACCGGAAGACCCCCTATGTGTCACTGAGCGTGCTCTATCTGTGAGGAATGAATATAAATTACTTCTTAGAAATAATTTGCATACTCTACCTTTTCCTAGAAATTATAATGAATATGTAGAGGTAATCTGTATAAATGAGAGATTTGTCTTTAATGGGGGCACACATTTGGAGGCGCCATCCCCTGTTTGCCCAGCGCTGCAATGAAGGATATCTGCTTAATAGTCACCAAGGCTATCGAGTTTTGATTCCAGCTTTCTGAGGCATCAGTTTGGCACCCCAGATGGGACCCTCTCTGCTCAGCTGCAGGATCTGGTAAGGAACAGGGCTCCCTGGGATTTCCTGGAGGGACTCCTCACCCTGCTCAGCTCACTGCAGAAGCAGACAAGGGCCATCCTAAGATTTTTAAGGTATTTTAAATTTGTTTGAGCTCCTGGTTTGGTGGATACCCAGCTGCATCTGGTATACTGGGTATCTTGGTATTTGGTTTCTGGAGACCAGTTGTTTGGGCATACTGTAAAGACGTTGGGAGACATCCCACGAGTGTTGTATACTAGTCCCTGATTGTATACACCCGGTTAGTAGTGTGTAAATGCTGCTAATAATTGGAATCTCAGTAACTGTATCAAGTAAGTATTGTTCTGGTTTGGATTTATCATATAAAGATCTTGTGCAGGTGTGACTGAGGCATTTAAGTAATCATGAAGGGACTGTGGAGTTCTACTGTAAACTTCAGTAACAGCATGCTGCTCTGTGGTCAGTGAAAGAGCCCCTGCCTGTCACAGGGGAGACCAGCGTTTGATTGCCAACAGTGTTCTGATGGCACTGATTTATTGCTCTTGACTTTGGATATTGTTACAAGGAACTGACTTTTGAAAAGTGATGTGGATTTGACACAGCTGGTGTGAGTGAAATGAGTTAACTCTGGTGTTGAGTGGTGAGTGCCTGAGTCTCAGCATGTCTGTGAGAGAGAAAATTACCCGCTAGAAATTTAAGATTTGTTTTTAATTTTTAATGTAATCAGTGTGGAATGTATTGTTCCCCTTAAATAAGGGGGTTGAGAGGTAACTGACTAACAATGGGAAACAAAGTAGCAAAATCTCTAAGGAAAGCCCCCTGGGTTGTGTGATTTTGCACTGGAAAGATACCAGATATATGGGAGTGGAACCAGGTGGGAGTGAGAGTGAAAAGAAGTTGATTACCTATTGCAATAAATGGTGGCCTATGTATAAATTGGATAGTGGAGAAAAATGGCCACAGAATGGGACACGTAAGTACAATACTCAGTTGAAATTAATGCTTTATCTGAAGAAAAAAGGGAAATGGGATGAAACTGTCTATGTTGATATGTTTTTCACCCTCTGAGATCATCCGGAGCAGCAGAGGAGTGTGGGCTTACGCTACCGCAGGACTCCCTGGTGATGGCTTCAGAAAAAGATAAAACCAGAGAGAAAGAGAAGCAACTGAAGGGATGCAGCTCTGCTTGTAAAATAGGGGAGTGTGGTACACAGAAAGGGGCTTCTAGAAGAAAAGAGTGGGGGATGAAATGCCAGAACCAGATGAGTTAGGATCCCCTCCCTTGTTTGGTTCTGATTCTGGCTTTCTGAGGCATCAAAACTAACAGTAAACATATCAGTTCTTTGATACAGAGACTAACACAACCTAAGTATTGAAATTCATATGTTTTGGTTCTCTGGTGGAAGTAAAGACTAGCTTCTCCAATAACATCAACTGGAAAGATGTACAGCAATGACATATGCATATCAAAGCCCAACTACAAACACAGTTACCTTGGTCAAGGGTGTGCATTTCATCAGTCCCTAGCATTTCACTTGTTTTGTCTAAAACAGTAACTCATCATCTCTTTCAAAGTACGTTAACATTTTCAGAGGGAAACAGTAACAAATCACTTTTGATAACAGAACAGAATTATCTGGCTTACCTCTAGAGTTAATAGTGAAGTCCTATTAAGGAAATACCTTCTGCAATAAGTCATTTCAGCACGATACCCTCCTTCTTGTCGAGCTCTTTTCCACCTAAGGAAAAAAATCCTGGTTTACTACAGCAAAGAAAGAACCACATCAAGGGTATCATAACATAAAAGTGGTATTAAGTTAAAAGGCAGGACTGTGTTTCAGTCAGTATTCTCCACTCAGAATAAGGGGCATTAATGAAAATGAATGCTCCTGGTCTAAAAGCACTGCAGGGAATATACGTGTAACAAATTTAACAGATGCTAACAAAAATATGAGGGAATATTCTCTCCGAAGTTATTCAGTTTGTCTTGACAATCAAATCAAAATTTAAGTGTGTTTATTGAGACTTAGTGATAATATCCTAAAGAGGAAACTATTATGGGTGGACGTTTTTATAATATATATTTTTGTACTTTTAAAAATACACGATATTCAGGTCAGCATACCACAAACAGTAAACAATATACCTAAAACACTAGGATAAACAAACACAGTATATCTCTCTGTGTGCAAGCATAGGAATAAAGGATAAAGTATTACGCAACTATCCCTTTGTGTATTTAGTATTCTATTATTATTCTGCAAAGAAAAACTTGAGGTGCAAGCAAATCAAGAGAGGATACTTATTAAGGATTCTTTACAGAACTGTTACTTAAGTGTTATCTGCATCTAGCTATAAGCACAGAATTATCTTTTACCCCAGATAGGCATTGTAGATTGTTATATGGTCCGAAACTGCCATTTCTAGAGATGATTTTGCAAGATCTGCTTCATCTTTTCGACCAATTGGTGTGGTAAATGGGGATTTTTCTGTCATAACAGCAGCCAGAGTTGCCTGCAATTAGTGAAGAACACATCATTTACACTTGCAACTTTAGGAATATTTTGTCATACAAATAGCTTTAAATTTTACAGTATTATTTTTACAGTAATATTCAATGATACCTTATCTTCTACTAAGTCTCAAGGAAAAAACTCATCACCAAAAGAATTTTTTACATAAAACTCAGAATTAGCTTATATGGAAGATGTATCTTACATAGTACCTTATATACACTGATAAAAAAATATCAACCTCACATGAAATGGTTTGTCAAGTGACAGCCTAATACCTGATATAATACAGCGAAGGTCAGATTGAAGGACTCCTTTTGAGAGAACAGAGCATTTAAACTTTCAGTTTTCAGTAACTAAGATACCCAAGCTTCATCCTATTTTGCTAAAAATTAAGTTTATGTGACAGTATAAACCATGCCATAGTCTTCATATACTAAGTTACCACATCAATTAATTTGCAGTAACTTTACATCAGCATGTTCTCAGCCCACAGACTGTGGGGTATTCCAGATTCATCTAACCCACATGTAAGAGGAGTTTTTCTGTAAGTGTCCTGGGATCACAAAAGATAGTATTGGGGACCAAGAATGATTATCTCTTTGTGAACAGTACTTAGGAGTTTAGAATCTTAGAATCACTTTGCTTGGAAAACACCTTTACGACCATACAGTCCAACCATAAAGAACACTTAGATTGCTCCCCTCCAGATGCCCTCACCTTAAAATGTTATAATTTCTTGCACTGTCCTTTCAAAATACCTTGTTTTAAAAATATCATATAGGCATAGTTCTACTTGACATGGGGAAAATTCTAGCAACTTCTCACAGAAGCCACCCCATAGCCCCTTCCCCCCTCCCCCTCCCAAAACCTTGTCATGCAAACCTAATACAATTGCAAATAGATGACCATTTCTATACTTTGGGGGTTTTTAAATGTAGGTATTTTTTTAAACTCACCACAGAATCCAAGCAGCCAAATATAGCACCAAATATAAGCATTTTGCCAATCTTTACATTGACAGGGAGGGCTGCAAGGTGCTGGCCCAATGGAGTCAGCTTGGGCTCATTTAACAGACAAGCCCCAATCTTCCTCAATAGGTTCATTGCATTACCAATTACTTGCTGCTGTGGCGGGTCTAATGCTCTGGAAAGGAAATCTTCAGGTGAGCCTAGATTGCATTTCTGTGGAGTAAACAGGCACATATTTCAATATAAAAAAAATTACTGTAACAAACTTTCATAGTAGTTACAAAGGAAACTGGAAAGCTGTTCTTGCAATCAAAAGCCCACATTCCCTCCACTCTTGGTTCCCGAAGTGCAGATGGCACCCCACATTAGGTTAACAAAACCTCATTGTTCAGAAGGACTTCATGAGGCACCAACACTGATCAGAGAAGCTTGTTAACAATAGTCAGAGATAAGTAGGAGACTCTCAAACCTGCTGAGATACAGTTCTAACTGGCACTAGTTTGCCACATTTATAAGTTTTCCCCATGCATATCCTACACTCAGTATGCAGAGAGGGAGAATGAAACTGCTTCCTTAAGCAGAAATTAACTAAGCTCGAATTGTCACTCTGAGGTAAACCGCAATAGTATAGTATGCTATTCTCACTGAGCACTACACTGGATTAGGGCTATCCTAGCAAACATTTTTAGCCAAGAAGGTCAGTAATCCCCAAACCAAAACATAATAGAATGAGAGCGCAACTCCTCCAAAGGCGTATGTTGTATTTTTAGCTTACAAGGTCAGTAATTCTAAAATAAAAACTGTACCATAATATGAAGGCATAATTCCTCTAGAGGTACACGCAATATTTCTGGAACAGAGTATTCCATGAAACTTTCAAACCTGCAACACCATAAAAACATACAATCAGATTCATTCAATTTAATCTTTTAATTCAGTTTACAAACTCAGGTTTTGTATGCTCATTCTTTGCAGGTATTCTTTAAAGGGACAAGGCGGACGGGGAGTAGCATATATTTAAATGCATGAGTAAACTGTTCATCCTTTGAATTAAGGCATGTGTGGTAGTTTGGAAAGCAAGAGTTTTAGTGAAACAGAGGGAAAGGCAGTAAGACCTCAATTTTCAAAAGAAGTTCTTAAAATGCATAGCTCAAACTGAATGTTTTGCACGTGGCTACAATGCATGCTTCTTTGGTTATTTCAAAATACTCTCAACCTTCTGACAAGTAAGAAAAAAGTTATGGCAATGGAATAAAATAATTCTGCACTGCTGTATAAATTATATTTTTGCCATCTCTTGTCCATAGATAGACCACTGCAGAAGCTTACAGGTTTGTCTGATAAAAAATTCAAAGCTCAGGAGGTAAGGCTTCTGTGTATTTGATGCACAGCAGGAGATGTTAAAAACTCATCTACAACGTACTTTTCCTTTAATTACTTTAATTACTAATTCTTTTTTCCAAAACTTATTTCAAATATATTTATGTGTTTTACAAAATCTTGTTAGTTATGTTTACAGTACCTGTCTCTTGTGTACATTCGGAAGCAGAATCCATCCCTAACACGCCCAGCTCTTCCTTGTCGCTGCAGAGCACTAGCTTTACTAACAAAGGTCTCCTCAAGGGAACTCATCTGACTGCTTTCATGGTACCTTGAAAATTGCAAAGCAAGTACCTATTCAGATTTCAGGATTGAAAAATCCGTGTACACTTAAATACCAGCATATTGATAACATCTCATTAGTATTTATTTTGAAAAAAGTACATTCTGGTTTTAAAACTAAGCATATCTGGGGGAAACTGCATATTATAGACCCTTGGATACAACTCTGTCATAACACAAATGAAAGTGTAAAAACTGGAAAATAAAGGATCTGTTGTATTTATTTCATCTCCCTAGCAATTCAGAATTACTCTTTCCGACATGTTCTGTAGTGCTCTTCACATTTAGAATGGACAAAAAAATCCCCTCTAAAAACTGAGATAATATGTGTCCTGGGTTCAGCCCAGCAGCAGGCTATGTTAGCCCTGAGAGTATTCCATGCCAATTGCATCATGATCCGACAGGCTGCCCCCCCCCCTTTGCAGGGGCGACTTCGGACCCAGGCACGGGAAGTCCCGGCCTGGGCAGCCGCAGTGCCAGTTCCGGGGGAGACTCCAGACCTATCAGAAACTGCTGGGCTCGGGAAGTGCCGGTCTGAGCAGGCGTGTGGGAGTTCCGGCTTCTCTCTCTCTCTCTCTCTTTCTCTGGGATCGGCGTGGCAGGAGGTGGTGAGGGGGGTGCTCGGGGGTGCTGGGCTCGGGGAGTGCTGCGTTTGGGAATCTGAATCGGTTCGGGCACGGCTCAAATGACATAGTGTGGTGAGAGGTTTGCACTGTATATAATAATAGCACTGTAGTTAGTTGTTTTCATACTTTTCCCTGTTGTTTAGTAAACTATCCTTATCCTAACCTTGCAGGCCTTGGGTTTTTTTTTCCTCTGGCTCTGCAGCTCCTCGCTTAACTCCGTTCGCCCATCCTCCACCTCTTAAAGTGGTAGGGGGCTTTTTTGTCTGACCTTTGTGGCCTCAGCTTTCCGCTGAGTTTAAACCACAACAACTTTTGGCGCCCAACGTGGGGCGCGAAGGGGGACCCCCAAGGGGGGCAAAAAGGTTGGGATAACGATAGATTTGACCTTAACTCGATTGCAGTTAAGATAGAGTTGTGATAGGTATGGTTATTTAAGTAATTTCTGTGTACAATGTTGTGGCATTTACTCTTAAGGATGCTGCCATGGTTGCCGACTCGTGGTATGCTGCTGCATTTAATCCTGCCAGGATTCGTTGCCATCCCGTACGTGTGTTTAGTGTATGTTGTGATAACAGCCTATGATTGGATAACGTTGAAGTTCATGAACTTAAAAGAGTACTTGTATCAGCTTTTGCTGTTCGGTACATGGAGGGATAAAACAGGCCTCGTAAGAGTGTTTAACAATTTCCAATATCCGTGGGAAATTCTAACTAGCATTTTCCTACTGTTGGTTTTGGTGCAAATGGTTCTGCTTTCGATATATATATGTATATATATTAGGCGCAGGTTTATGAATACCACCCAAGAGTTTTCCCTGAGGCTGGATAAGCTTGAGTGGCAGGGCAAATGGCGAAATATGAGCAGGTACCTAGGCACTTTCTTACCCCCAGTGGTTTGGAACTTCCCTCCTGAACAGCTACAGGATCCTAATAAGGTGGCTGCATATTTGAAAAAGAACTGTAGTGGGCTCCCCAGAGAAATACGCCCTACTGCACTGTGCTGGGGCTTGGCTACCATCTACCAAACACTGCTTGATAGCAAGCAGCACTGTCAGTACTGTCAGCACTGTCAAGGGGAACAAGGAAATGGATTGGCAAATACTGCAGCTACTGCAACCCCTACAGTAGACCTTGCCCCTAATTCAGAGCGTCAGTACTGTCAGGGGGAAAGAGGAAATGGATTGGTGAATACTGTAGATGCTGCGACCTCTACAGTAGACCTTGCCCCTAATTCAGAGCGTCAGTACTGTCAGGGGGAAAGAGGAAATGGATTAGCGAATACTGCAGATGCTGCGACCTCTACAATAGACCTTGGTCAACCCACACCAATGTCTGCTGCTCCCATTCAAGAGAGGTGTCAGCACTGTCAGTGCTGTCGGCACTGTCAGGAAGAAAGGGGAAAAAGACTAGTACATACTGCAGATATTGCAACCTCTACAATAGACCTTGGTCAACCCACACCAATGTCTGTTGCTCCCATTCAAAAAGGGTGTCAGTGCTGTCAGGGAGAAAGGGGAAATAGACTAGTACATACTGCAGATGCTGCAACGTCTACAATAGACCTTGCCCATAATTCAGAGAATTCAACCCACACCAATGTCTGTTGCTTCCATTCAAGAGAGGTGTCAGCACTGTCAGTGCTGTCGGCACTGTCAGGGAGGAAAAGGAAACAGACTAGTACATACTGTAGATACTGCAACCTCTACAATAGATCTTGGCCAACCCACACCAAAGTCTGTGGCTCCCATTCAAAAGAGAAAACACACCAGGAAGTTAGCTCGCGCAGTGCCAGATGATGATGGTGAACAACCGGGGCCATCTCAAGAATGTCAGGATGAGGATGATGGTGAAAAACCATTATCTCAAGTATGGCCGGATGAGGATGATGATGAAAAGTCAGGGCCATCTCAGAAAAGTCAGAATGGAGCAGGGCCATCTCAGAAAAGCAAGAATGGGGCAAAGCCATCTCGAGCAGATCAGGATGTAGTAGAACCAGAGATTGTTACCCGATCCCTGACCCTGAGTGAATTGCGTGAGGTGCGAAAAGATTTTGGCCGCCACCCAGGTGAGCACATTATCACTTGGTTGCTCAGATGCTGGGATAGCGGGGCCAATAGTCTGGAATTAGACGGCAGGGAGGCCAGGCAGTTGGGATCCCTGGCTAGAGAAGGAGGTATTGACAAGGCACTTGGGGAGGGGTCACAAATCCTCAGCCTTTGGAGGCGATTGCTGTCAAGTGTGCGGGAAAGATACCCCATGAAAGAATATATTACCTGTCTGAAACCCAAGAGCGACAGCATAGAGACAGTTATCCAGTACCTGAGAGAATTAGCTGTACGAGAGTTGATTTATTATGAGTCGGACAACAGAAGGCTCCCTGATGATCCTGATGATGTCCGATGCACTCCAGACATGTGGCGTAAGGTGATACGAAGTGCACCACCAGGGCACACAAATTCACTGGCAGTGATGGAATACGAGGAGATGTTTCCACCAACTGTATATGAAGTGACCCGCCGACTCCGGACTTATCAAGACAATGTTGCACGCTCTGTCATTGCAGCAGTAGAGCAACTGGTTAAACTTAAACTTGACGAACACATGGCCGACTCCCAACCTGTACAGAGCGATGTTGCAGCTATCCGGAAAAGTCATCCACCGTCCCAAGAGAGAGAAAACGGCAGAGCCACACCACGAGCCAAATTGTGGTTTTACCTGCGTGATCATGGAGAGGACATGAAAAAGTGGGATAAGAAGCCCACTTCAGCCCTTCAAGCACGAGTAAAGGAGTTGCAAGGTAGAGCAAGTGCACGAGGTTCTGCCAAGAGGAATGTTGCACCAGTTTCTATCCAGGAGCAATAGAGGTGCCCTGCCTCCAGCCAGGTGGAGGAGAGGGATAATCGGACTTATTGGACTGTGTGGATCCGATGGCCTGGAACATCAGACCCACAAGAGTATGAGGCTCTAGTGGATACCGGTGCTCAGTGTACTCTAATGCCATCAAATTATGAAGGGACAGAATCTGTTTACATTTCTGGAGTCACAGGGGGCTCCCAACAGTTGACTGTGCTAGAGGCTGAGGTGAGCCTAACTGGAAAGGACTGGGAGAAACACCCCATTGTGACTGGCCCAGAAGCTCCTTGCATTTTAGGTATGGACTATCTCCGTAGAGGGTATTTTAAAGACCCTAAAGGATACCGGTGGGCTTTTGGAATAGCTGCTGTGGAGACAGAAGAAACTAAACAGTTGTGTGCCTTGCCTGGACTTTCGGAAGATCCAGCTGTTGTGGGGTTGTTGAAGGTCGACGAACAGCGAGTGCCAATCGCTACGACAACAGTGCACAGGCGGCAGTATCGTACAAACTGGGATTCTCTGATCCCCATCCATAAACTGATTCGTCAACTGGAGAGTCAGGGAGTGATCAGCCGAACCCACTCACCATTTAACAGTCCCATATGGCCAGTGCGGAAGTCCGATGGAGAGTGGAGGCTGACAGTAGATTATCGTGGCCTAAATGAAGTCACTCCAAACATGAGTGCCGCTGTGCCGGACATGCTAGAGCTCCAGTATGAACTGGAATCAAAGGCAGCCAGGTGGTATGCCACAATTGACATTGCAAATGCTTTCTTCTCAATCCCACTGGCACCAGAGTGCAGACCACAGTTTGCTTTCACTTGGAGAGGTGTCCAATACACATGGAATCGTCTGCCCCAGGGGTGGAAACACAGTCCCACCATCTGTCATGGACTAATCCAGAGTACATTAGAAAAGGGTGGAGCCCCAGAGCACTTGCAGTATATTGATGACATCATTGTATGGGGCAATACAGCAAAGGAAGTTTTTGAAAAAGGAGAAAAGATAATTCAAATCTTGCTAGAAGCTGGTTTTGCTATAAAACAAAGTAAAGTCAAGGGGCCTAAGCGAGAAATCCAGTTTTTAGGAATAAGATGGCAGGATGGGCGTCGCCAGATCCCAATGGACGTTATTAATAAAATTGCAGCGATGTCTCCACCAAGTAACAAAAAGGAAACACAAGCTTTCTTAGGTGTTATAGGATTTTGGAGAATGCATATCCCAAACTATAGTCTCATTGTGAGCCCACTCTACTATGTAACTCGGAAGAAAAATGATTTTGAATGGGGCCCTGAGCAACAGCAAGCCTTTGAGCAGATCAAACGCGAAATAGTCCATGCTGTAGCCCTTGGACCTGTCCGTACAGGGACAGATATTAAAAATGTGCTCTATACCGCAGCTGGTGACAATGGTCCTACCTGGAGTCTCTGGCAGAAAACACAAGGGGAGACTCGAGGGCGACCGTTAGGGTTTTGGAGTCAGGCCTACAAAGGATCTGAGGCCAATTACACTCCAACAGAAAAGGAAATACTGGCCGCCTACGAAGGGGTTCGAGCTGCTTCAGAGGTAATTGGAACTGAAGCTCAGCTTTTCCTAGCACCTCGACTGCCGGTGCTGGGCTGGATGTTTAAAGGGAAAGTCCCTTCCACACACCATGCAACTGATGCTACATGGAGCAAGTGGGTTGCACTAATTACGCAACGAGCTCGAATAGGAAACCCCAATCGCCCAGGAATAGTGGAGGTGATTACAGACTGGCCAGAAGGCAAAGACTTTGGGATGTCACCAGAGGATGAGGAGGTAACACGCGCAGAAGAAGCTCCACCATATAACCAATTGCCAGAAAATGAAAAGCAGTATGCCTTGTTCACTGATGGATCTTGTCGCATTGTGGGTAAGCATCGGAAATGGAAAGCTGCTGTGTGGAGTCCTATGAGGCAAGTAGCAGAAGCCACTGAAGGAAAAGGTGAATCAAGCCAATTTGCCGAGGTAAAGGCTATCCAATTAGCCCTGGACATTGCTGAGAGAGAGGAGTGGCCTATGCTATATCTTTATACTGACTCATGGATGGTAGCTAATGCCTTGTGGGGGTGGTTGCAGCAGTGGAAAAAGAACAATTGGCAACGCAGAGGCAAACCCATATGGGCTGCTGACTTATGGCAAGATATTGCTACTCGATTAGAGAAGCTTACTGTAAAGGTACGTCATGTGAACGCCCATGTACCTAAGAGTCGGGCCATGGAGGAACATGAAAACAACCAGCAGGCCGATAAAGCTGCTAAGATTGAAGTGGCTCAAGTAGATTTGGACTGGCAACATAAGGGTGAGTTATTCCTAGCCCGATGGGCTCATGATACTTCAGGTCATCAAGGAAGAGATGCAACATATAGATGGGCTCGAGATCGAGGGGTGGACTTAACCATGGATGCTATTGCACAAGTTATCCATGAATGTGAAACATGTGCCGCAATCAAGCAAGCTAAGCGGCTAAAGCCCCTCTGGTATAGAGGACGGTGGATGAAATATAAATATGGGGAGGCTTGGCAGGTGGATTACATCACTCTCCCACAGACTCGCCATGGTAAATGGTACGTACTTACAATGGTTGAGGCAACCACTGGCTGGTTGGAGACATATCCTGTACCCCATGCCACTGCCCGGAATACAATTCTGGGCCTGGAGAGGCAAGTCCTATGGCGACACGGCACCCCAGAAAGAATTGAGTCAGATAATGGGACTCATTTCCGAAATACTCTCATAGACACTTGGGCCAAAGAGCATGGCATTGAGTGGGTGTACCATATTCCTTATCATGCACCTGCCTCTGGGAAAATTGAACGCTACAATGGACTTTTAAAGACTACACTGAAAGCAATGGGTGGTAGAACATTTAAAAATTGGGATACACATTTAGCAGAAGCCACATGGTTGGTTAACTCTAGGGGATCTACCAATCGGGCTGGTCCAGCCCAGTCAGAATTCTCACATACTGTAGAAGGTGACAGAGTCCCAGTAGTGCACATGAAAAGTATTTTGGGAAAGACAGTTTGGGTCATTCCTGCTACAGGCAAAGGTAAACCCATATCTGGGATTGTTTTTGCTCAAGGACCTGGTTGTACCTGGTGGGTAATGCAGAAGGATGGAGAAACTCGATGTGTACCCCAAGGGGACTTGATTTTGGGTGAGAATAGCCAATATCATGCTAAATAATTCACTACTGTTTTATTGTTGTTATAGATACTGTATGTTATACTAATGACATTACAGCTAGGGTCATCGGTGCCGTGATGATGGAGCGAAGATCAGCCTCCCAAGAACTTTTTCTCTTCTCTTTTGTAATAAACACCTCTGACCCACGGACTATGAGCATGGATCATGCCAGGTGCAGTGTTCAAGAGCCCGAGATACAGCATTCAACGATCCAGTGGCACGTACGACCCTTCATACCCTGAGAGACTGTTGTAACAGAGGGACCAGTGAGCCTGAGAATCGTGGACTGAATGAAACCGACAGACTCGGAGGAAACGTCCACAGACTGAATCTATATGCACATACATGTGTGTGCATGTGTACATGCATGTGTAGGGATGTGAGAGACTCCCTGGACCCAAAGAAGGTTGCTGGTCCTGCTCATGATGTAAATGGTATGGAATAAGGGGTGGATAATGTCCTGGGTTCAGCCCAGCAGCAGGCTATGTTAGCCCTGAGAGTATTCCATGCCAATTGCATCATGATCCGACAGGCTGCCCCCCCCCCTTTGCAGGGGCGACTTCGGACCCAGGCACGGGAAGTCCCGGCCTGGGCAGCCGCAGTGCCAGTTCCGGGGGAGACTCCAGACCTATCAGAAACTGCTGGGCTCGGGAAGTGCCGGTCTGAGCAGGCGTGTGGGAGTTCCGGCTTCTCTCTCTCTCTCTCTCTTTCTCTGGGATCGGCGTGGCAGGAGGTGGTGAGGGGGGTGCTCGGGGGTGCTGGGCTCGGGGAGTGCTGCGTTTGGGAATCTGAATCGGTTCGGGCACGGCTCAAATGACATAGTGTGGTGAGAGGTTTGCACTGTATATAATAATAGCACTGTAGTTAGTTGTTTTCATACTTTTCCCTGTTGTTTAGTAAACTATCCTTATCCTAACCTTGCAGGCCTTGGGTTTTTTTTTCCTCTGGCTCTGCAGCTCCTCGCTTAACTCCGTTCGCCCATCCTCCACCTCTTAAAGTGGTAGGGGGCTTTTTTGTCTGACCTTTGTGGCCTCAGCTTTCCGCTGAGTTTAAACCACAACAATATGTAAAGGATCTACTTCATTTTTAAGCCAGTACGTAATCACAATTCTCCAGATCTATGAACAACTTCGTTTGCATTACACCGTTTGAAAAGCTGAAGATTCATCCCAAACTTGTACCAGAACTGCTACCTGTTCAATAAGCTCAGCACATTTGAACTAGAACTACTAGTTTAATAAGGACACTACCAAATCCTTGCAGGAATAACTTCCAAATATTTACAGTAATCACTGTATGACTGATGAAAATCAAACTCTCACCTATTTTCTTTCGTTCTCCCAGTGTCAATTACAAAGACAACATCTGGTATCGTAATACCTGTCTCCGCTATATTGGTGGCCAAAACAATCTGAAAAGAAGGAACATAACAACACAGAATTATGGAATGCCTGACTAACATTCTAATCCACATTATAGAGTAAGTTTGGTTAAAGTTTTTTTTAATTCAGAAGTGTTTCTTCAAATAATCTGACTTTTAATAGGATTAAAAGCTACATGACCTGGAAAATAGTTTATTCTTCCTTAATTACTAAGGAATCAAAAGTGAGAATTCTGCATTCACTTTGTTCTATAATCCATCAAAACTACAAGCTAGTACCTGCCAAAATTGGTGAACTTTTAATTACTGCTGGAGTAATAAAACACTGTTTTCCTAGATAACAGCTCTAGGTATTTGTTAACAATAGTTAAAATACAGGAAAATAACAATTAAAGAAGCTCTTAGAAAATTACTAGGTTTATAAATCTGATTACTGTTAAGGTATTCACAGCATGCTTGCTTGTATTTGTTAGAGACCACCAAATTTGAAGAATTGTTTCTCTGCACTGAGAAAATTACAGGAACAATTCTGGTTTTTTGTGTAATTCTATAAAATCAGTTTTTGAACAATTTGGAGTTGCACTTGCAGAAGAATTCCTCCTTTCAATGGTGAACTTCGCCTTTCTATATGTATCCTACCTTTCTAATACCAGGAGGAGGTATTGTAAATGCAGCTGCTTGATCTTGAGTTGAAAGAACAGAATGCAAAGCTATCAACTTGTGCCTAGAACAAGAAATTGCACTGATCAGTATAAGCTTATAAAATTAAGATACAATAAAATAAAAAAAAAGAGACCAGAACAATGACAACAGGTTGGAGAAAGCAATGGTGTAAACCTGAAGCAGTAAAACTTCATATGATTAAGCATGAAAATCTGCTTAAATGTTTTCTAATAACATCAAGAAAGAATAGCACCATTAGTTCACAGGGATGATCTCTTATATGACAATGCAGGAAAAACACTACTACTGCAAAACTCAAGGTTAACTTATATTAATAGCCTAGCCAAATGGGGAGCTATGTGACTGTGAACCAGAGTTCTTTACATTGTGCTTCCCAGACAAGAGCCATTAACAAAAAATGACATGCAGCTTCCAGCCTCAGTAACAAAGGCATTTAGAGGTGAGACAGCCACAGAGCTTTCTACTTCTCTTCTACACCTCGACATCAGACCACCTATGAATCTCTACAACTTTACCATGAATATTGCTTTTATGTCATCCTGTTGCTAACTCAGTCATCCAACAAAATAAATTTCAAAACTATCTGTCACTATAACACTGTGCTATTCCTCTTGGTAGATTACTGCCTCTGGCTATCTTCTCAGGAAGATATATATCTATATCCCACATACAGCAGCTTCCATACCCCAAGAAGTGGAAAAAGAAGTAGTGAAGTGCTAAGATTGCTGAAAAATAAAAGGTAAGAAAGTTATTACTGTAATATTCCTAAACACCTGTCATTTTGGCTTGTCTATTTTTTAGAGAAAGAGTACATTGTACCACAAATAGCTCAAGGGTGTAACTCTCAGCTTCCCTTTTCAAGAAAGGCAGACTGTAAAACCCAGCAAACACTCATTAAGTTAGTAGTTTAACTTTACAGAAGATATCTGCATTACCTGTCACGCAAGTTAAATCTTCTGTCAGTTGAAATTAGATCATACAGCTGTTGAATATGAGCAAGGCCTGGTAGAAAGATCAGCACAGCACCCTCAATATTCTTGAACTGGGGACTTCTATCTGGAAAGTTACAGTACAGGGGCATAGTTAAAACAAACACATTTGTGAACAGCTTCACTTGAGAACAGGAGCTAATTTTTGGCCCTGCAGTAAAGGCTTTTTAGGATGTATCAGTAAGAATGAAGTCAAGTACCTAATTATCAGTAGAAAGCACCGGAAAATAGGTCCAAATGAAAGCCCCAAATATATAAGCTTAAGTAGATTGTACCTAAGTATACAAGCAACTCCAAAATAAGTTCAAGGTTGATCTTGTAAGGGTTCATGTAGAAGATAGCCTGCTGTGTACGACTGCTATACTTTGCATAGTAAGGTCCCAAATCAACACCAGATCCAGATTGGACTGGGACATGTTCCTAAAAAAAGAAAAAGAAAATCATATTCTCAGTGTTTTAGAGGAAGGTAAGAGAACTTGTCATTCACTTTATTTAGGTTCAACAGTCCTGGTTTCAGCTGTGATAGAGTTAAATTTCTTCACAATACTAGTATGCAGCTGTGTTTTGGATCTGAGCTGAAAACAGAGATCTTCTCATTACTACTCACACAGAGCCAAGGCCTCTTCTGCCTGCGAGCAGGCTGGGTTGGGGGCACAAGGAGTTGGGAGGGGACACAGCTGGGACAGCTGACCTCAACTAGCCAAAAGGATATTCCATGTCGTATGATGTCATGCTCAGTATGTAAGGTGCTGGGGGAAGAGGAAGGCAGTGGGCAGCAGCATACTGACTGATGGCCTTCATCTTCCCAAGTCACCATTACCTGTGATGGAGCCCTGCTTTCCTGGAGATGGCTGAACACCTGCCTGCCCCTGGGAAGTGGGGAATGATTCCTTGTCTTGCTTTGGTTGTGCGTGTCGCTTTCACTTTATCTATTCAACTGTCTATCTCAACGCAGGAGTTTCCTCTCTCCCTCTTCCAATTCTCTCCACCATTCCGCCGGTGGGGGGAGGGAGCAAGCAGCTGTGTGGGGCTGAGCTGCCGGCTGGGGTTAAACCACAAATTTATTGAGACAGATTGAGAGAAGACTAACTTCCCACCAAAATCAACGTGAGTAAGGTTAAATCATAGCCACCTAAATAACCTACGTATACATATCTACTACTGCTAAATGGCATCCCATATTAAGAGGAAGGAAAAAAGTAAAAGTTAGTCTGTGCAAGCAGTAATACACAGTTTTATAAATCAAAACGGTTCCCAGGTTCGTATCTGACATCCAACTGGTATTAATTAAAAATGGAATAACATGGGGGCTACTCTTCTTTCAAAGTTCCTACTCTGGGGTATAAGAAACTAGTCTCCCCTTCCTCCTCTCCCTCATTTCACCCTTCTCAACTAATGGCTAGAAAGTTAAGAGCAATTCAGGTGCCCTCTCCTTCAGTGTTTTAGAGCACATGGAAAAGGGAAGGGAGAATTAGCAGAACATCCAAGTTGTTTATAAGCATCTTAAAGTTCCATACTCAGCATAAAGGTAACAGCACTATTGTAAATTATGTCATTGTTAATCACTGCACTTAAGTTTGCCACCACAAAGCCTTCTGCATTGAAAGCTCAACAGGAATAAACCACAGAGATGGAGGAATGCTCAGGAGAATGCTTGTGTTTCAAGCAAAGGAGGCTGTTGTGATGTATGGTGTAACTTTCACTATGAAAACCATAAGAGATCAGTGCCCATTAAAGCATATTTTTCAATGTAGTCATGTGTTTTATCACATCAAGCTAAACGACCCCACAGATGTTTTGAAAGAGCAAGTCAGAGTGGACCACTATCTACCCAAAACATATAGAGCCTAGGTGAAGAACCTAAGGTGCCTAAATTCAGATGGCATTCATACACTCTCACCTTCAAGAATTTTGATCGTAATGCACGTATAGCTGTTACTGCAGAGTATCATCAGGATTAACTGCAGCCTGTTAAACCTAAAAGTTCTATACAATGATCTTATGTAAATCATCTCACGTAACATGCCAAGTTGGAGGATCTGGGGAGTCTTTCAGCTAAGGATATGGCCTTGCCTCTTCTGCTCTTAGGTTCACTACTTAGAATTCTAAGTAAAAACTTAAAATGCTTTGCCCTGCTGCTGCTCATAGATCTAGAGCTGGGATTCTGTGCAAGAGAACTCAACATCAAATACAGCAAAATCAAAGCAGCTGTAAAGGAGTGACAGACAAACATAAGGGTGCAGCATTAATAAGCATTTAGTTCACACTGCAGGTGTGCCATTGTGTCTGCCTTTTATCAACTGAAAGATTATTTGAAATCATCCAATCCAATCCCATTTAACAAGAGCTAAAGTGATAAAACAGTAAGAAAAAAAATAAAAGCATTTCTAGTTTTAGCTTTGAAGTGTTGATTTTACCTGATACTTTGTAGTGCTTCCTCCTTTGCCAGTAACATTTATTGTCACTTCCTCCTCCTCCTCCAAGAACTTCTGACAATATTCTGAGTCTTTCTCCAGAACATAGCCAGTTGCTTCAATTACATCTTCAACATGGAAAATCTTTAGGGAAAATTCACAGAAGAAATAGAAGGCATGTTAAAAACTAACCAGCACCTTTTTTGCTTGTTTTTAAAGCCAAAATACAAAGCTGAACAGGGCATGGAATTCTCTTTTAATGCTGTGGTAGATCTTGCAAATTTCAACTTAATCTTTCTTACAATTTTTGAAAGTCTGAACTTAGAGCTGCTATGAGATTGTTAATGAGCCACTCCACATGACCACTAATATTACCTTTACCATAGCTCACGAAACATTTACCGTAACATGCATGAAAAATGTACATAAGAGTTAAATGACACAGTTGCATGGGATGGGGGGAATTCTTTAATGCTTTCCTTTCTACTTAGCTTGGACAGAAAAAACCCCCAAACACCTCACCAAACCACCCAAACACCCCACCAAACTGTCACTGATGGACTGATTTTAATAAATAAAAAAACTATCAGAAAAAATAGTACACACCTGTACTTGAAAACACTGAAGCTGTATTTTCAAAAGGAAAAGTGTTACAAGCCCTTGAAACACACATTTACAGATCCACAGAACAGTAGGAGCTGGAAAGAACCTCTGGAGATCTAGTCCTGCCAAAGCAAGATCACCTAGAGCAGGCTGCACAGGACTGCATCCAGGCAGATCTTTAACCTCTCCACAGCAGACTCCACAACCTCTCTGAACAGCCTCTCTCAGTGCTCTGCCACCCTCAGAGGAAAGAATTTTTTCCTTGTGTTCAGACAGAACTTCCTGTGCTGCAGTTTGTGCCTATTGCCCATTGTCCTGTCACTGGGCATCACCGAGAAGAGCATAGCCCCTTATTCTAGGCATCCACTGTTTAGACGTTTAAGTGTGGATGTGATTCCCTCTCAGTCTTTACTTCTCCAGACTAAGCAGACCCAGCTCTCAGTTTTTCCTCCAGTCCCCTCATCATTTTGGTAGCTGTCTGTTGAACCCTCTTCTCCAGCAGTTCCCTGTCTTTCTTGAACTGGTGAGCCCAGAACTGGACACATTATTCCAGATGTGGCCTTATCAGGCCAGAGTAGAGAGGCACAACAACCTCCCTCAACCTGCTGGCCACCCTCTGCCTGTACTGGTGCCTGGGGTTATTACTCCCAAGGGGCAGGACCCTGCACTTGCCCTTGCTGAATTCTGTCAGATTACTCTCTGCCCAACTCTCCACCCTGTCCAGATCCCACTGATGGCAGCATAGCCTTCTGGTGTGTCAGCTGTTCCTACCAGTTTTGTATCAGCCAAATTGCTGAGGGTACACTTTGTTACCTCTTTTAGGTCACTGATGATTATGCAGACGAAGACTGGACCAAGCACTGACCCTTCAGGCACTCCACTGGCCACAGGCCTCCAACCAGACCCTGCACTGCTTATCACCACCCTCTGGGCTCTGCTGTTCTGCCAGTTCTCAACCCACCTCACCGTCCATTGATCCTACCTGCACTTCCTAAGCTTGTTTACAGGGATGTTACGAAAAACAGTCTTTCTGAAAATCTTGCTGAAGTCAAGGTAGACAACACCCACTGCTCTTCCCTCATCCCCTCATCAAATACCTATCAAGATTAGTATTTTTAGAAAGTCATACAGGTGTATTTCCTATGGATACTAAACAGGCAAACACCGTTATGTGCATACAAGATGCCTTTCATAACCAAAGAAACATTTACCTACCTCAACAGGGTAACTCCTCCCCGAGATCCTTAAAATGGGACAGTGTGAAAAATAGCTAGAGAATTTCTCACTGTCAACCGTGGCACTCATTAAGATGAGATGCAGGTCTGAACGCTTATGCAAGATCTCCTTCAGAATAACTAGCAGGAAATCAGACTGGACACTTCTTTCATGTACCTAGAATTAGAAAAATATTAGCTATAGCAAGGTTTCAGTACACGTCAACATCTAGAATAACTATGGTTTCTGCAGAAGAGTAAGAGCTGATAACCTCATCTACAATAACGTGAGATACAGCAGAAAGAAGACCATCTTCTTGAAGTTTACGAAGCAGGACACCCGTTGTACAGTACAGTAGCCTGGTGGCTTCTCCTGTTCTTGACTCCATACGAATTTGATATCCACACAGAGAATTCTTTAAAAAAAAAAAAAAAAAAAAAAAGAGACAGATTAAAAATGTAAAAGTAACTTAAATTAGTGTATGAGCTAGACATTAAAAGTGAAGTGAAATACTGTTAGATTCAGACACTGCACAAGTTGCTGATTAAATACTATGGTGAATGACTACCATGCTATTTTCTCATACACACACTTTTGCTAGCAAAGTGGGAAAAAAATCTGAAATCTACAACTAAGTTTCTCCAGAGGAGAGAAGAGATGGTAAACCTGGTGCTCTTTTTAGGGTTCTTCCAACAGTCCTCAAACAAGAATATTTTTGCACAAATAAATGACCATAAAACATACAGGATTTTGGTTTTCTTCAAATAACAAAATAACTTATGCTGGAAGAAGCCCCTCTCAAAGCAGGGTCTCACTCAAGGGCAGAATGGATTCTTTAGAGCCTTATTCAGTAGGCTTTCTGCATTCATAATGATAGAAATGCCACAGTCTCCAGGCAATTTGTTCCAGTGTTTGGACACCCTCATCATGAAATGCTCTTGCTCTTAATCACAGAGTTCAGATTTTTAGAAGATATAGATGGATACTCACAGGTTCACAGGTGGCAATTTGGAAAAACAACTGACACAGCAAGAAGCCCCATTTAAGTGAAAGTTACATCAAATTACATGTTGAGGAAATAATGTTTTCACTTTGTACCAATAATCCAGACCCTTCCCACAGCTCAGTGTCTACGATTCTATGATTCCCTTGTATTTGATCAAGACTAGAGAAATGAATTTAGCCATGTCTTACTTTTCCTCCTGGTCCTGATTCGCAGCCTAGCTCTTCACAAACCCTGGTTGCTAGACTTACTGCTGAGATTCTTCGGGGTTGTGTGCAAACAATATTACATTTGTTTGATCCTTCATCTTGCAACAAGTCTTCTAACAAGAAATGGGGCACCTGGGTACTCTTCCCACTGCCTGTTTCACCAGCCACAACAACTACTCGATGTTTTTTAAGAGTTTCTACAATTGAGTATCTGTGCTTAAACACTGGTAACTCCTGTCTCTCTTTCAGAAGCCTCTGGTATCTGGAGGAACTCTGCAGCTTTTTGAACAGAATCCTTGAGGGTTCCAAGTTATCCGTGTCTGAGGTCTCAAGGGAGAGACTGCTGAAGTCCTCATCAGAAACTAAATTTTCCCAGGAATCTTCAGGACCCTCAGATGCTTTTGGTTGGTTTTCAGATTGTAGCTGTTGTTGCTGTTTGAGTTTGTTTAATAATTTAGCAATAAAATTATCACGAGGTTTGTTGGTTTCTATCTTGTTTTCTTCTTCCTTTTTCTTTTCAATATCCCTCCATTCTAGCCACACATCTCGGTAGGTAGGAGGCAGTAACTGATGCACTGACTTCAGGTGGAAAAAGCAGAAAAAAAAAATAAAGTTACTTTATGTACTGCTAACACATAAAGTGTTAGGGATGCTAGCAAGTGAACTTGACTAGCCGGAAATATGACAAAACAAGAGCAGGGAACTATTTCTAAATGCAGCAGCAGCAAAAACAGTAACATAAGCATCAACAGTACACTTATTTTCAACTGGTTCACATTCTTTGTAACACAGAAAGAACACTATTGCTACCAAAACATTTCCTCCCTGTATGCTGCAACACATATGCATGACTGCAGGTAAAAGCAAATAAACATATTATACAAAGAATTGGAAACACTTCATAAATTAACTACAGATATTATAACAAATAAATGCAGAGGCAGATTCCAGGCTAAGAACAGTAATAATGATGAAAACCTTACTTGTCCTTTGGTTAAATGATAGAGGGCCAAAGTAGCAGCTAGATGTTGAGCTTGCATACTATCTTCAGTTACAATTGTAGGACACATCGTCATTATATCACCTGACGATTTGGTAATCCTGACCCTTAAAGAAAAAAAGTATTTACCTTAATTTTTGTAACCTAAATAAACAGCATACCTGTTGATCTTTTTGTTTAAAATATACCTGAAATAGTTCAAACAGCAAAACTAAACTAAATAAACTTAAATGATACTAAAAACTTGTTTGCAAACAGAAACAGCCAATAACTGTTTTCACTATTCAATCAAACTCTTCAGCAGCAGGTCAATAAATTTGTGATTACTTTTTCCTCTTAATAAGAGTCTTCATTTTCTTCAAAGCAGAAAGAGTTACATACAGATCACCATTAAGGCTAGTTGCTTTGAAGATGGACTAAATATTTGTTTGTGTGCTTGTGAGTACTTAGCATAGATTGAGATGACAGTTAATGATCTACTGATATGCAAACATCTCTAACAGATATACCACTGAGACCAACAGCCACATTTCTCATGTTCTTAGGGGGACAGTTAAAAGCTACTGATTTACTTGAGCAATAAGATAGGTTCTTTTACTTGGTTCCTTCAAGAAACATTAGTCATTCGTAATGCTATGTCTACTTTACTTGTACACAGTGATATTCTACTTTACAACCCTGCATTATAGGCTCATTTTCTGAAAATAATTTGAAAATCACTGTTTTGATAACTCTAGCTTTCATACAAATCTTTAACTTCCACTTTATTTTAAATAACCTCCAAAGGGGTTTTGGTATTGATATGCTTAAAATCTATGATTTAATATATTACTTTGAATAAAAATACAAGAAATTAATTGGATTAAATTTCTCTCACAGGTTTGCTTCAGAACCTTTCTTTCATCAGTACATAATTTAAAATGAATCCTTTCTTTATGGGATCATTCACTAGAACCTAATTTTTTGCAGAGTGTTCAGTAAGTATTACTTTTGCAGAGCTATTCAGAGTGAAATACCTGCCCGGTGAACTTAAAAAAAACAACAAAAAAGATTCTGGGCAAAAAGCACTAAATTAATTTCTAAATGAGCCAAAAGGAAAAACGTAACGCTTACAGCAAATACATACCTACATTTCCAATATTTTCCAGCTGGAACTTTTTCAAAAGCAGGATTTGGGCTCTTGGGAAAATTTTTCCTGCACCAATCAATCAAAAACTGTTTTGGAGATTTACCAGTCCAGCTTCGAGCACTATAATCAAAGTTCCTTATATCTAGCGGTTCTTTCTTTTTCCCTACAAGAGTAGAAAGACACTAAAACTTATTTTACATGCCTTTGATAGTAGAGAATGTTTTCTACAAATTTATTTTTACTAGATTACTAGAGACCAGTAATTTTTTTAAAATCTTTTTCAGTAGTACCAATACTACTACATGACAGAAATTCCTGTTTTTCCCAAAAGAGCATCTAGCAGGAAATTACAGTATTTTATTACCCCTCTTTAACCAGCAAATCATTTAAGAACATTCACTAAATTTTTATTCTTAGAAAAGAATGTAACCATTCAAAGGCTTACAATGAAAATAGTTTAAATAGATGTAAGGGTGACAATGGAAACCGTAACTAACCCACCAAAAAGTTTTAGAACCGTTTTAGACAGTATGTTGAAGGCTATTTTTGCCATAACCTGTTAAAACAAAACCAGATTTTTTAAAGTCAGCTTGATTTATGAGGTAGTCCACCTGCCTCTTCCACAATCTGAGCTTGATGACTCAGAACAGCAATGCAATACAGTCTAGAAAAATAAGAACTGGGAACAGAAATTTACAGTAAACTTTAAGGTTTTACTCAAACCGTTTTCATCTCACCTTTGTCTTCCTTTGCAGGACCATCAGGTTTTTCAAGCAAGTTCAAATTAAAGGTGGATTCTTGAGGCTGAGGTGATGGAGTTTTCTTCTTTTCATTTTGTTGTTGGTTTGAAATCTTTACAGCTGGATTAAATACAGGATGTTCTTCAAGTACTGACATTTCTGTCACAGAGAGAGTAAAACTTAGACCACCAACTGGTGCACACTTATTTTTCAGAAAGAAAGTATCAATTACACTAATTCATACTGAGCACCTGGAAAACACAGGTAGTGAAATGTTACTGAGTTCCTAGAATTTGACCCACATGCTAAGTCTTGACTCAGGAAAGCCTCTAATTCACACAGTAGCATAGAAGATGATGAAATCAATTAAACCTGACTCAGACCTACCTGCCCAAAAAACCACTCAAGCCACAAAATAATAGGTCATTTGCATAGCTTTACCTTGCTGAAGCCTTCTTATTTTCTCCTGTGCTACTTTCTGGCCTTGCTTGTCTTTGTCTTGTTTGGAGACGCTTGCTTGTTCTTTTGCTTCTGAAAGCTTGGTAGCCAGGTGTACATACCTCTCATTCTATTTCAAATAGAATTAATAAACACAAATTGAATATTGTAAGCTTATCACTTTTAATGAACTTCATAATAAAAGTGGGGTTTTCGTCCTTTATACCAAGCTTACACAAATGGTGAACAGTTAGTTTTTACCTAGCTAACAGTCAAATCCTCTCAGAATTTGACAGTTGCTTTCCTAATCTCATTAAGCCATACTTCAACAGTCTTTCCTTTCCAGCACTACATATTCAGCATTTTGAGCACAGTGCAAAGAAAAACAAGGAAGGAAAAACAACTTAGCATACGAGAAGTGTCAGTGCATTTGCTCTTCCATACACTGCAAATGTAAAAAACTATTTAATCCCCAATTTTTAACACATACATCCACCATTTGCAGATGGATTAATCAGTCTTTTTAAAGACCTCCATGAAGTGTTACTTTATCTTACCGGGTCAAACTTTTCTTCATCTGACTCTTTCACAGACTCATTCTTCTCTTCATCACTCTGTTGCTCAGCGTATCGTAAAATCCATTCTTTCATATTTACTTCTTTCTCTTTCCCCACGTTTGTCTCCTAGGAAGAACAATCGAAGTTAGAGGTAATGATAACAGTGAGTAAAAACACCAATATTTTCTCTATCATTATTTAGGAACTCCTGATTGAAATTTTATATATAAATTATATAATGTGATAGGAAAAACCATGGATTGAACTTCTCCAACCAGGGTAAATGTCAGGGAAGACAGCAGGCCTGCCAGCAGCCTGACTCTCCTTACAAAAGACAAAGGCCCTGACAATATCATCGAGTTCTAAGATATGCTTATCACAGCTCGTTATAATTACTAACCAATCTGTTTGTTGTGAACAGTGTGTGTAACCAATTAGGAGTTTTTTAGCTTGCCACGTTTGCAGTAACAAATGTATATAACCTGTGTGATTTCACTCAATGAGTGGCTTCACCTAAACCTCATCCCCAACTGCGTGTTACCCATCGCCGATCGCTGCAGGTACACACCTCACAAATTGCTTAGAGCATTTGGACTCATTCAAGTGTTAAGATTTCAGTCAGACACTTTTGCACAGTATCTTCTCAATGTCTATATTTGAGACTCAAAAACCACAGAAACCAAAACACTGTAATTACACAGGGAAACCTAATCCCACACAGGGACATAAAGAATGACATACATAAATAATCAGAACTAATTTCTCCATTCCAGCAGAAAATTAAGCTACACTTTACCACAAAAGTGAACTATGAAGAACCTTTCAGACTTGATGTGAAAAATTTACCTTCGAAGGACCATTCCATTGAACTTAAAATAATGTGGGTGTCAATTATTAAGCATACGTATTTTCAGAGGTTTTTCACATCATTATTAGAGGCCAGTGCAAATTCTGTACTTTAGGAAGTGTTGTCCATTTTTTTTCTCCAGTAAATACAAATTAATTTCCCTGATTACCTTAGTTTCAGGGCCATTTTCTTTCTTTTTGTTATCTACTAAGTGAGGTGGAGGGTCTTGTCGTGACACAGGAGAACAAAATTTTGCTCTAGGTTTCTGCTGCTGTTCTTCAAACTGCTGGCTAAAGCCTTCAGGCAAGGCATCTTCAAAAAAAAAAAAACAAAAAAAAAACCACGTCACAGAACATGTCAAATAATTATCACCAAAAAGTCTTTAGAAGTGTCTTGAAGAAGATAAAACCAGCATGCCTGAAATAAAATTAGACTTTAAAATTTTGATAAGCCAACATTCTGCTTGTTGGGACTTCCATAAAATCCTAAGAGTAGGAACAAGAGGTCTACAAGACTTTACACGCTAAAAAATTGTACTGCACCAGTCATCTAGGAAAGGAACACTGGGATGACTGATGGTCTTAATAAAAAGGTGTATTTAACTATTACTGTGAAGCATTCCCATGACAGACCTGGTCCTATTACTCTTCTGTCAAAACCTCTAGTCAATTCTCTGTCACCATACTCACCATCAGGAAGGTTTAAACAGAGCCAATCAAGCGCAGAGTGAAGATCACCACCATATAAAAGTGTATTTTTCATTGCTTCTTCAATGTGCTCAGTCTTAAAAGAGAATCTTTGTAAAGCCATGTATACATCCTATAAATAGGAGTCAGAAAATACCAGGATTTGATCTAGCAATCTAATATAGGCTTGTAAACTCTTATTTCCCACATACCACATAACAGGCATTAAATGGAAGTAAGCAGTATAAATCAATATATCAAAAGGCTGAGTAGAAAATCCTGGTTTGCATACAAAGCTTGCAGTATCATTATTTTAAATATGTATGCATACATATAGATTTACATTCCAGCTTCTATATAGAATTTATTTTTTTAGTTAGAAAAACAAACCTACAATCTTCCACCTCTACGAAACACACACACATACACAAAAAATGTAGAAAACATTAAGACATTCATATTAAGCTTTATTCATCTGTCTGAAGAAATCAGATTTTAGAAAGAATAAAGAAGCATTTTTCTTACTAAGCATACTTGTTAATTCCACTGACTAATCTAACCCAAGTACTAGAAAGCATGCTACACTAGCTTGTACCGCATGCAGAAGCATATGTATAGCATGGTACAACACAAATGACAAAAAAGCAGCTGTTTATTCTAAAACAACCAACGGCTGGAGAATAACGACTTCAACTCTACCTGTAGTTTCTTTGCAGTAAGCCTTTTGGAAATCATTCCTTTGTCATCATTTTGTTTTTTATGGTCATTGATTATATCAATAATTCTTTTCTCCAAATTACCATTTATCATTACCTGCACGGAGAAAAATAAGTTGATACAAAGCAAAACATTACTAATTTTTATGACATACAAGTACTTTACATGGCTAAGGAAATAAGAAATCTCTCTGCCATTCAAATCAAGTTTTCCAGCTTTCTGCAGGACGGTAAACATTTCTTACTATAGGGATACTTCTTTTCTTTTTGTGTCTACAAGCAACACACTTTTACTGGAAATAGTAAAGATCATTCCGTATTATGGCTAAAGCCCATTTACATACTCAAGAAAATTTGGTATGTCCTGGGAAATGCTGTAAGGAAATGAAAATAAATTCTATGTGAAACAATTATCCTCCTCTTATAACTGGTATAAAATAATTTGATCATCAAGATAGAATCTGTGACCCTCTCCTTCCTCTCTAGCTTTAAAAAATAATCTATTTTTAGCAAAATAATGTTAGTATTTTTCACACTTCACAGACATGAACAAAGCTTCGGTTGCTACTGAGGTTGTTATGTAAGAATCTGTAATCTTCCTCTGACAGGAAGAAAAATCCTTAAGTACAGCAGAATCCCCAACAACAGACCTGCATGCAAAGTATCTGGCCCTGTCAGTTTATCCCTATTTCTTAAAGCACACTTGAAATCCCAAACATATGAAACTCAAGACTGTCAATGTCCAATACATCAATGTAGTTTACCTGCATAATGTAAAACTGAAGAACCAAATAAGTATTTACTCAGCAAAAAAAAAGTACTATGAAAAACAAAGTTGTTTTACCTAAAGATGATACTTGCCTTAAGGATAGATTTATTTAGATTTGCAGCAGCACTGGAATCTGTTGTTGAACTAAAACTGTACGTTTTTGGACCTGCAAATTATAAATAAGCACCAAGTACACAAGTCAAACATAGAAAACATTGTTTACAGCACCTAAAGCAAACCAAACAAACACAGGGTAGTGCAAGCAAACGCATGCTAACTTGACAGAAACATGCAGGTACTTAACAGTAAGAGCTACAACCAACAGTTCAGGAAGACCCTTGAACAAGGAAGAGTGAAGAAGGGTATGATTCTTAGTAGGCAAAATACAAAATCCCAAAAGGCACAGTAAGAGGACATGTAATAGACAGCTCTCCATACTGGAAAAAAAGAGTGCCAAATAGGGGAGCTAATGGCAGATTCATATTAAGCAAAACTGATGAGCTTTATTACAAATTACATAGCTATGCAACAGAGCTCCTTGCCACTAAAGCTGGAGATACTGGACTTTTACTGAAGCCCAAGGGCAGACAGGATAGCTTTGTAGCAAAGAAATCCAGCAGGCTGCCAGAGCACTGAAAAACCATTCCACTCCAAGCCCTGAGTCACAACTGGTGTAGGAGTAATTTACTGCAATACCACTGCATGTCCCACTTATTCTTGCCTATGTACCTGCCTTTGGCCCCTATTTAGGAGAGGGTACTGGGTTACAAAGGCCTCTATTCCTACGTACTTTTAATTTAGGAACTGTTAGAAAAATACTAATTCACAAAGCTATTCATTGTCAATAGAATGACAACTCGAAGCATGCTGTTGTATTCCACTGTTTTCAGAAGACACATACTGTTTCTGGGATTGCAGAGGAATAAAGAAATTGAGCAGCCTCACAGCCGTAAGGCTGCAGAAGGAGTAGTGCTGTGCTCCATGTAGCACAGCTACGTCCCACTGGGCAGGCTGGGAAGCTCATCTATGCTGGGCTTACTGCAGAGCAGCTCCATGAGAGCCCATTTTTCAGTGAGTACTGGGTGTAGGTAACAGCATTGAAAAAAAAAAAGTCACCTCTGTTGTGGAACTACAAAGAGCAGTTCGCACTCAGGAGGTGATCACTGGCACTTCCCAGCAGGCTGTTCAGCTACACAGTATTTAGACTACACTAACTTATGCATCACTGACATTAACTTATTTTTCACCACAGCTGACAACCTGGGGGAGAAGCAGGATAGTTCCTGAAGAGAACTGAGCACCCTGGTGTTGAAGGACTGGGACCACAAGAAATATATTTAACACAGCCCAAATCTGAAAAAAAAAAAGCTGAGTGCATGAAAAGGTTCAGGAAGCTTAAGTTAGTGAATGAGAAATCTTTGGATGACAAGGTTGGAATCTCAAAGGACCTGGCTTTTGCATGATGGTAGTCTGCAACACAAGCTGTCACTGATGCAATACCTTATCTAAACAAGCTCTAACAAAAGACGTTTACTGCAAAGGCATCTCACAGTGCTGCAGTTCTTTATTCCGAATCACGATTACCATGGTCTCGAGCACATACGGGAAAAACACCTAGAGAAGCAGCTCGCCCCTGGGAAGGCGCCCCACCAACCCTTGCTCTGCAACAACTGCCCGTTCTCTAACACGGACTTCCCATAACTAACCCAACATACCAGTGCCGACCCGGCTAGGGCGTCCCACAAAGCAAGACGGACTAAATCCAGCCCCACCACCCCTGCGCCGGAGGGACCTGAGGCGCCTCGTCTGACGCTCGATAGCGTCAAGCCTTCTAGCAGGCCTTCCCCCGCCGCGCCGCGGCCCCGAGGCAAAGGCAGGCCGCGCCCTCGGGAGCTCCCGGGCCAAACCACCCCTCCGCGCACTCCCGGTCGGCTGGGACACCCCTCGTCCACCTCCACCCCTCCCTCCCCGGGACACAGCCGCCCTCGGCGCTCCCAGGCCTCACGCCGCGGTGCCCGGTACCTTGCTTGACACGCGGCTCCTTGGAAGCGGGAGGCGGTCGCGGTACCGCCCGGCTGCCCGCTTCCGCGGCAGTGGCGGCGCCAGCGCTGGCAGCGGCCCGGGCCCGAGCGGCGGCAGTGGCGGCAGAGGCGGTATGGGCCGCGCTGCCAGCCCGCTGCTTCTTATTCCGGCCACCCATCGTAGCCCCGGCCCGCTCCCTCAATCCGGGCACAGCGCTCGGCACGGCCCGCCGCTCCCGAATAGCTGGTGCTGCCCACTTAGCACCGCACTGCACCCCCTATTTGCCGGGGTCTGGAGTAAGGCACGTCGCGGCCGCCCGGCCTCCTAGGCCCTGCAGAAATCATGTTCCGGGGCAAAGGGTGCTACCGGCCGTAGGGGGTTGTGGGTAGGGCCTGCGGGGAGGGCTGGCGCGGCTCTAGGCTGAAGGGAGGCCTGCGGTGTCCCGGTGCTGGTGGGGTGAGGTCGGATCGTATCAGGCTGTGAGGGGGGAGTCCCAGGGGCTGTGGAGGGCTCCGTTTCTCCTGGCGGGGCTAGGGTCCGGGCCGCGGCGAGAAGGCTCCGGAGGAAGGCCGTGCCACGCGGGGCACTGTGGGGCCGGTCGGGAAGATGGCGGACGCGTTCGGGGACGAGCTCTTCAGCGTGTTTGAGGAGGATTCGTCTGCCGCCGTCTCCGGCGCCAAGAAGAACAAAGCGGGCGCCGCCGAGGGCGCCGGGAGACCGGGGTGAGGACGCGTTGGGGTCTGAGGGAGAAGGGCCGGTGCTGCTGTGGCGGAGGAGGTTCGGGCCGCGCTGCTGGGCCCGGCTGCTCCGAGCTCGCTGGAGCTGCTGAAGCTACTCGGGAGCGGCTGGGCCTAATGGGACGCGCGTTTCTGGGATCCCTGGTCCCGAAACTGTAGCCAGCCCGGGCGCAGTGGGCGATGGGGAGCAGGGGGGACTTGGGCGGCAAGTTCTTCCGGGAAATGGTTTGAACAGCCACCGTGGTTCTCCGAGGTGGAGTTCCCCCGGGTAGTGCCGTGTATGCAGCGTGGTTAGTGCTGCCGGTGGGAGACCTGGCTTCTGAAAGTACTTTAGAGGGACGAACTTTAAGCTTGTCGTCTTTTCCTCTTGCAGAAAACGATTGGAGGAAAAATCTTCAGCAGCTGCCACAGGGAAGTCTAAAAGGGAAGCTGAGGTTGACCATACTGAGAGTGCAGTTTTGGGAAAGAAGCCAAAATTGGAAGATCTTGTATCAGAAGATGCTAAGTAAGTGTCCAGCTTAATGAGTAAGGAAATCATAGCAAGGCGCAGCTATGTGTTAGTTGTGTATAGTTCATGTAAATAGTTTTGTAGTCATTTCATATGATTAATGTGCATAGAAAGTGGATTTTCATTCATGGTGTGAGTGAGAATGTGCTGATAGTACAGCTTCAGCAGTGACAAGCACTGGTTAGGTTTAAAATAATACTGTGAACAGGTAGGCAACAGCAGTATGAGATGTTCATGTGTTTGTGGTTACTGCGTATGGATCAGTAAGGTCAAAGCCATCGTATTGATTTCAGGCTTAAGGTATGTAGAGACAAGCCGTGAGGCACACGGGAGGAGGTAGATTTGCTGTGTACCACACCAGTAAATCTTAAGTACAGACATGCTTCTAAAGTTGAGCACAAATGGCATGTATCTGACATGGAGAGGGGGGTATGTTTGGGTGTTTCGGCAGCTGGGAAGGTAAGGCAGCTGTAGGGAAGCCTAAGTTTCATTGCTGTGCTTTAGGATTCTTCAACTTTATGATAGGTGTTATGAGGAGTTTTGAAACGTTTCAGTGTGGACCCTCTTTCAACTTGGTATATCTTAACTGATTCTCGAGTATTCAGAGGTTTTTTTGTTGGCTCAGAAAATGTTGAAGAGTATTCATGGAATAAAAAAATTTCCAGAGCTGCCAAATGCAAGTGTGTACTTGCTAGCTCAAGATGTGGAAAAGTCTACTACAGAAATAAAAACCACATGCTTGTTTAACTTTTCTCTGGTGATGTGTTACTGATTTCTGTCAGACAGAATTCTGGTCTAGATTGTCATTTGGTCTTACATGGTAATTTTTCTTAATTGTCAGGTAAGATTTTCTGTGAAAAGTGAGAAGACTTATCAGAATACTTTAAAGAAGCGAAAGAAAACCAGAGTCAATATTTTAAGTCAATGTCTGTGTTAGTGGTCTCTGTAGAACATACACTTGCCCACAATAGTTTCCAAAGTATGTTAAAACCGTTGGAAAAAAACATTGGTTTATGTAGTGACACACTAGCCCCTGCTTGTGGCCAGGAGAGAAGGGACTGGTTAAGAAAAGAGGAATCTCCTTCCTCTTTAGGCAGTTGCTTGGGATGCTTCAGGCTGCAGCTACTCAGTGACATGACTAGTAGCAGGAATACAGGTCTTGGGTTTTGCTTTGTTGCATGTTACAAAAATGTCTCCACTTAATCAGAAACCCTAATGTGGACAAGCACCAACCAAGTGCTGTTTTGAGGTGCAAATTTTTAAGGTGTTAAAAATCCCAAAGCAGTAGCTAAAATACGTTTATGTTGTAGCAAAATTTGAATACTTGAAAAAGTTCTTATTTCTGGTAGTAGTGTCAGCCAAGTGACCATTTCACACCCGTGCATCCTTTTTTTAATGTGGCAGTTAAAGTGAGGTGAAGTTCAACATACTTGCATGTAAAGAAAACACTTGTTAAAAATACTCTTTTGGCAATCCTAACTCATGTGTTTTTTAGTCTGGCAGACCTGATGCCTCAAGTAAAGGTACAAGCTGTGGAAACTGTTGAAGGTTGTACACATGAGGTGAGTGCCATGAAAATGCATGTGTAAAGCATAGGCTTGTTTTATCAAATTGTATGTTACTACTAGAATAATAATTTTTTTTTTATTGTGCTTACACTGAGTCATACAATCACAGAATGATTTAGATTGGTGTTCTGGCTCAAGAATGAGAGGCTTTTTGTAAGGCTGACTACTGCTGAAAATTACATTTTGGGAAAAAGGGCTTTTTTAATGGAAAAGCAAATAATGAAAAATGTTCATATTTTTATCATTCTTCATTCAAAGGTGATTGTCAGAAATAATTTCTATGAAAATGTTAACTTCCTTGTAACTTCAATGCTTATATTCTTTTCTGTGCTGTCGTCTTGCAGAGCTAGCTTGAGTTAATTAGGATCCCATTCAAGGATCGTGTATGCTTAGACATATGTAATGAAGGAACTGTATATGCAATTAATGATAAATGTTTTAAAGCCATGAATCTCCACCACCTTTGTTATCTTGAGATGTCTGGTAGAGCTTTGCCACCACTAACTGAAAGGAGTTTAAATATTTAGTATGAATGAATGTTAGAGACTGACCAGGATCAGGAACTTGATCTGTACAAACGCACTGTCTTTGCAAGGGAGTGTTAACCATGTGAGTTGAGTAATTGTTTCTGATGTCTGTTAGTAAGAAGCCATGACCATGTCTTGGCCTAAAGGAGCGAGTATTTCATGGTAGGTGGGGCAGAACTGTTTCACACAAGACAGAAGGGAATATCAGAGAAATGAGAGAATGAGAGGTGGAGCATTGTTGTGGCAGGAGGATAGGTGTACTGGTTCAAAAACTGAGACTAAGGAGGGAAGCCTTGACACATGAGCTCATAAAAACAGGAAAATAGAAATCTGAAATAGTTTTAATGCAGTTTATGTCATCTGCCCTAGCTCTTTGTATCTTGCCATGTTGCTGGAGCAGACACTGAGAATCCTGCAACTGATTTTATTTACAATGTATTTTATAGGTTGCACTTCCAGCAAATGAAGACTTCTCAGGTCTGAAGCCAAGAACTGGAAAAGCTGCAAAAGTACGTTGTAGATTGCATTTATTTTCCTTTCTGCATGTACTTTAGACAGTAGATGAGGTTAGTAGGGAAAAATGATTGACTTTGTCAGTAAGGATTGTAAGAGAGTATCTTGAAAATGTGGCCTGTCATTAGTAAGACTGGTGCTTCTATATTTTTAAACTTGGTAGAGTAAAATGGTGTCATTGAAGGGGGTAGATAGCCTGTTGTGATTTCAGTTCTGTTTTTCAGCTTCAAGCAGTGGCTTCAGTTGTACACCGCTGTTTCTCTCCCCACTTTAATAGTAAATTAGAGAAAATTCAGTCATCGGGCGAGATTTTGATATGATAAGAAATAAGCAGAGATCTTAGGTGCGGTATTAGATTAAATTAATTACTTCAATATAAAGCAATTGCAAGATTTGGATTAAGATCAGTTAAAATTATAAATACCTACAGGATTTAATTTTTGCCTGTAGGTTGCACAATAGATCAGCCACAGAATTAATTAGATGTAATAATCTGTGTTAAAAATATGTAATTTTTTGCTTTCTTTCTTTTTAGGAATATCCATTTATTCTTGATGCCTTTCAGAGAGAAGCTATTCTTTGTGTAGATAATAACCAGTCTGTATTAGTGTCAGCTCATACATCAGCTGGTAAAACTGTTTGTGCAGAGTAAGTAATTTTCTGACAGACTCTAGAAAGGGAACTGTCTGGTGTTTGCTGTGTCATTTTGTTGAACCATCAGTAGCTATTGTGGCTCTGTTTTTTGATATAAGATGTGGACCATCAATGTCAGAAATGAATTGGTGGCTCTTGGATACAAAAATTCCTTCTTTAATCTTGCTTAGTGGGTAGTGAAAGGCTTAATTCATGTTCAGGTTTACACTTTTTCTCTTTTCTTTTTTTTAAAAAATCTGATATTGTTGAAATGTTACTGTATAGCTTGAAAGTAAAGTTTCTGTAATAGGGATTGGCATGAATTCAGGAGAAATACCTTTGTTTTCTAGCCCCAGGCTATTACTACTAAGGATTGTCTTGCATGTTTTCTTTGCTTTGTCAGAGGTGCTGGTTTGATTTAATTTGCAGCTTGGTGTTTATCAGGCAAGAAATATTAAAAACATAATATTAAATATTAAAAACCTTTTTTAAAGTCAGGACTTTGGTCTGACACTAGAGTGGCTTTACTGACCTGAGGTGAGAATATGTACATAGGAGCATAGGTTCAAATAATAATAGCTTGTCATGAGACAGTGACAGTTGATTTTAGATTAATCTAGATGGTAGAATCATAGAATCACAGACTATCCTGAGTTGGAAGGGACCCATGCGGATCATCGAGTCCAACTCCTGGCTCCACACAAGGCCAGACAGGTCAGAGCGTGGGACTGAGGGCATTATCCAGGTGCTTCTTGAGCTCAGCCAAGCTGGGTGCTGTGACCACTTCCCTGGGGAGCCTGTGCCAGTGCCCAACCACCCTCTCAGTAAAGAACCTCTTCCTAACATCCAACCTAAACCTCCCCTGTCTCAGCTTCATGCCATTCCCTCGGGTTCTGTCCCTGCTCACCAAAGAGAGGAGATGGGTAACTGTCCCTTCACTCCCCCTTGTCAGGAAGCCATAGGCCATGATGAGGTCTCCCCTCAGCCTCCTCTTCTCCAGGCTGCACAAACCAAGGGACTTCAACGTCTCCTCATAAGACTTCACCTCCAGACCCTTCACCATCCTTGTGCCCTAGATGCACTCTGATGTCCATAAAAATCAGTTCACCTGTGGTTAGTGACTTGATGGCCTCCAAAGAGGCATATGTAGTTAAGATTGCCGTGAACTTAATCTAGATGTGAAATGCGTCATATCATTCTACTGGTGTTCTGAATTGCATATTTTATTTTTTTTAAAAGAAAGATTGGAGGAAAGTAATATATTCTGGATGTCTTCCTGACAGCTTTAATTTCTTGATGATTGAATACAGGTATGCAATTGCCCTGGCTTTGAGAGAGAAACAGCGTGTGATATTTACAAGTCCAATTAAAGCTTTGAGTAATCAGAAATACCGAGAGATGTATGAAGAATTTCAGGATGTTGGTTTGATGACTGGGGATGTCACCATTAATCCTACAGCTTCTTGTCTGGTAATGACAACTGAGGTAAGATCAGACATTAATTCCTGTCTGTGTTTTCTTCTACATTTTTTGACTGAGAAGTTCTCTTAGTAAAAGATTAGAGCTATCATAAGCAGCCAAATTAGATTATTAAAAGTTACAAAGGTCATTATAATGGTTAATTTTTGGAGAAGCGGTGGCTGCCCCCTCCCTGGCAGTGTTCAAGGCCAGGTTGGATGGGGCTTTGGGCAGCCTGGGCTAGTGGAGGGTGTCCCTGCCCGTGGCAGGAGGCTGGAACTAGATGGACTTTGAGGACCCTTCTAACCCAAACCATTCTCTGATTTTAAGATTATAGCTCCCTTTAATGTTTTAACTTTTAGTTATTGAAAAAGTTAGGCAAATCTCTATAAATTCATGCTTTTGGACAGCCAGTCAGGAACTTTCACTCTCATGTGGAGAAAGGTGTAATTTCCTGATTGCTCAAGACACTTACTTTTTTGTGGGCAGATGTGAAGTATTTAAAGTCAGTCAGACTTACTGAATCCTGTAGGGTCAGTATTTTGTTCTAGGGAAAACAAATGGGAGAGGAAGATCACTGAGTGATAGTTGAGTAGTTCATGGCAGATGCTAGTTCTCTAGGAAGATACCGGCTTTCACCTTTGGGAACAAAGTAGCCTTGACACAGTGTTGTCATATTTCTGTCATACAAACTGTCCAGCCATGGGCTGGAATTTTCCTCTTTTTGCCTTCACCTCAAAGGAGTAAAGGTTCTTATGGAGAAAACTCTGGTACGGAAAGATTGGAGTGGGGAGACAGGATTACATGATTTCTGACAGATTTCATCTTAATTGTAAGGTGGTTATTTCTTAGGATGAGGGAAGAAGAAAGCTTGGCAGAAATAGATCATCATAACTGTAGCATGTGCTGCTGTGTAGTCTGGAAGAAAAATAATGGTTTTTTCTTTCATATTCCTTCACTGTTCTTTCCAGAAAATCGGTTATCTTGTATGATGAGACTTGTTAGATTGGAATCAAGTTGGGAAGGATCTCACAACCTAATGCTCTTAAGTTTTGTGCTCTTAATTTTTCTGCTCTTAAGTTAAATGCTCTTAAGTTTTGTGGAAAATAAGATTTCATATTGCCATCTAAATGCGAACCATACATTCTGGCAGTTTGTTACATCTTTGTAACATATCACTCCTCTTTTTTCATGTGATGGATCTGATTTTCTTTTTCTAGATTTTGAGAAGTATGCTCTACAGAGGTTCTGAGGTTATGCGAGAAGTTGCATGGGTTATTTTTGATGAAATCCACTACATGAGAGATTCCGGTAACCTATATGTTAAATTTTCCCCTTAATTTCCTTTGAAGAATTAATTCTCTCTTAAAATCAGTCATTCTTATGCATAAATCATTCACAATTTGTTTTCTGCTGAATGTGTGTGAGGTAGTTGCTGTGTGTCGCAGTCTGCATTTTCTTTGCCAAGGCAAAAGCCAGTTTGGGGGCATTCAGTGAACCCCATTTGTGTAGGTATGGCTCTTTTTACTTTTTATCTTACTTCGTCTTTAAGCATGCTCCTCTTTGGCTTCAGAGCTGAAAAATCAGCTTTAATCTGATAAATTGCCCATGTAACTTTTTTCATTTTCAGAACGCGGTGTGGTTTGGGAAGAGACAATTATTTTGCTTCCTGACAATGTTCACTATGTGTTCCTTTCTGCAACTATTCCAAATGCCCGTCAGTTTGCTGAGTGGATCTGCCACCTTCACAAACAGGTAATGTTTCTGATCTGCTATACTTCCATCCTTCCTGTCTTGTGGCATAATACTGTCTCTTTGATTGATGAGAACTGAACCTTCGAGTATCTTTTCTTGTATGTGATGGTGTGGATCACTCCTGGCTTCTCTGTACTCCTGGCTTTCTAGCTATACAGGGTGTTGATCCTACATAGTAACACCAAGGCTGTTTCTTTATTTTTCCGCACTTACTTAGATACCAGCTTGATTTCAAAAAACACTGTGCATTATGAAACACAGTGAAGGAAGGTACCATGATTTTCAGAAGGTCTGACAGACGAGGTTATTTGGAAAATTTGTTTGAAGAGCTCTGTAAAAATGCTATATGCAAGTTAAAAGTAAATCATAAATCCATGGCAAATACTATATATGTGTATAAAGAATGAAAGAGGAATGTAAGAAATCTGTAACAGAACCATTAGGCTTAAGTTATTATTTTTTGTAAGGGATGCTTTTGCAGCACAGAATATAGGAATGAGATAAGGAAAGTGAATATCCATAAGAGGTTGGTCCGATGTTTTTAAAATACCCCAAAGACTGATTCATATTCTGTTTCTGATGAAAGGCATATATGAGAAGTCTATTTAAGCTTGGCACAAAGCCATGACTTTGTTTTGAAAAACTGTGGTGTGGTTATTTTAAAGCAGATTTGTTTATTTTTTCCTGAATGTGCTTTCTCCATGCATTAAAACCCTAACTGCTTTTAAAAGTCTAGTGTGTGCCTTTTTTAGGTGATGTGAAAAATAAGGCTTTTTTACAAAATAGAAATCAGCAATTTTTCCTTTGGTAGCCTGTCTAATAACACAGAAGGAAATGTTACCTGTCTTTAATTTTTATGTTCATGAGAGATTTTTTGTAGCCAACTTGTATTCATTTAAAGAATTTGCAAACATTGATTTTTCTTAAGCGATGTCATTAGTTCAAAATCCATATTCAGGAAAGACAATTTGTTATTTTAGTTTCCGTGAGCCTTGCTTTCTGGCTTAAAGAGATAATTATTTTCATAGTAATTGGATTTTCCATCGAGCAAGTATTTTATAATGCAATTAGAAACATTAAGTATTTGTGTATGTTGTTTTTTCTTTATAGCCCTGCCATGTGATTTACACAGATTATCGACCCACTCCGCTGCAGCATTATATATTCCCAGCAGGAGGAGATGGGCTCCATCTGGTGGTTGATGAAAATGTAAGGACTATTCAGTTTGAAGCACCTTTTTTCCTCCCTCATCAGTCACATGCTTCATCTTTTGCAAAATTTGGATTGGCTGTAAAAGGATATTCATGTTAACATGACATACAAAAGGGTAGCAGTGATCTCTGAATTGCTGTTAGATTTTTTTGAGTCTTATGGAAGAGCTTTTTTCTGTTGCCTAATGTAATGTAGTCTGCTGGTTAATACTTTGCTAGGTTGTGTTAAGTGCCCTCATCCTTGGCTTTGTTTTCTAAGGTGCATGCTGTTCTGTAAATCAGCAATGTAGCTTACGTTTCCTGTATTGTTTTGCACTCCAAAGGAAACCTAGTAGCATTTAAATTTTACCTTTTTTTGGGGGGCGGGGTGGGGTGAGAGAGGGGGACACAAAATATTTTTGTGTCTTCAGGTGAGTTTTAAGTAAAAGCTTGTTTAAAATGAATAGTTGGGTTTCACATCAGTAGCTAATTCCGTAGGCAGTAGTATTGCACCTGGAGTTAGGTCTTCATTGGGCAGCGTAGTTACACGTAGGCAAGTGCGGCGGATAGAACAGTGAGCAGTAACTTCAGAGACACCAGGGTAATTCTGAGCTGTGCCACTCACCCAGTAAAGTCGCTTGCTACCATATGCATTGATTTGTCCTTCTGCCTGTAAATATGGGGTCATTGTACTACTTGTGCAAAGCACTGAGTATTTTTAAGTGAGCTGTGTAAAAAGAATTTGCTTATAAGGGTTGTCTTTTATATCTAGGGAGATTTTAGAGAAGATAATTTTAATACAGCAATGCAGGTGCTTAGAGATGCAGGAGACTTGGCAAAAGGGGACCAGAAAGGCAGGAAAGGAGGAACAAAAGGTAAGTTTGAATCCCATCCTCGAGTAACTTTTCTGTAAAACAAAGCTGCATGCAGTTTGTGCTTGTGTCTCAATTATTCCATGATAACCCCTTTTCTGAAATTATATTTAAATTAATGTTATATCTCTGTAGGTCCTTCAAATGTTTTTAAGATTGTGAAGATGATCATGGAAAGGAATTTCCAACCTGTGATTATTTTCAGCTTCAGTAAGAAAGACTGTGAAGCTTACGCACTTCAGATGACAAAGTTAGATTTCAATACAGGTACACTAAACCATGGTTTTAATCACAGTTGTAGTTTGATATAAAGTGTTAGCCTGGTTAGATATTTCTGTTTTCTTTGGGACTTCTTTTACTTTTTTCTCTTTTTTTTTTTAAATAAGTGTTGCTTTTTCATTTACTGTGTTACTACATCAGGTTGTTTTCAGTAGGAAACTGGTGTACAAAGAGTACTTACTCATCCCAGTGTTGAACTGTTCCTCTATTTTAAGCTTTTTTTTTTCTCCAAAATCCTATTCACTGGAGTAGTAAAACAAATTCTTAGAAAATTCTGTCTGTAATGTGAGAAGACTGATTGTAAACAAATGTATTTCCCAAAAGTTTCATGTTATGTCGGTTAGAGAAAGGAATACTGTCTCAAAGTCAAAACAACTGTTACAAACCACTAGAGTGTCCTTTCTCAAGGTGTTCAATCTAGTTTTCTTTTCTTCCTCCTCCTCAAAGAAAAACCCAAAAGGTAAACAAATAATTATTTTTTTTCTCCTCCCCATTTTGGATTAAGACCAAGCTGGGAAAATAAGTTCATTACTTCTTGGAAATGTTGAGTTGCAACAAAAGTAAGGAATTTGTTGTAAATCAATGCATCATTTCGTGTTTGTGAACTGCTCAGGGTTCTTATATGTGTACTTGCTCCAATCTTTGGATATTCCACTTCAGCACGACAAAATAATGCAGCTGTTTTTGTCAGAAAGTGTAAGGCTATGCACAAGTACAGAGGTGCATTTTTAATGTATTTTCTTCAGTCATACCTTTAAATACTTGTTGATACTTGTACTACTTCAGTAAAAAGAGCGTAATGTTTGAGAATTAACAGGGAAGAAAATGAGCCTCTGTGTCTACACAGGCAGGGACTTGTAGGGGAGTCTTACGAAATAAGACAGAAAGTACATAAAACTGGGAAATCCCAAGCTTGGAAGCAGCTGAAATTTGTATTATTTTTACAGGGTGGTTCTGTTTTGCTTTTCCTTGGGCCATGTACCTCTGGTTGCTACTCTCTTCCTTCAGGCACACACACAGCTGTTGATTGCCTGACCCAACGTGGGCAGTTTTGGTTTCACAGTCATGTTATTTTTACTGTCAACTTCCGTACATATTAGAATGTGGTAATGCTTTATTTACAAATGGAATTAACCTTCTAGATTTTGTAATAACTTACAAATTGCCTTCGTAGATGAAGAAAAAAAGATGGTTGAAGAAGTGTTCAATAATGCAATTGACTGTCTGTCAGATGAAGACAAAAAGCTTCCTCAGGTGAGTGGAGATTGATTAGGGGTAGCTGTGGCTCTCCTGTTTTCTGCAGAGTACAGAAATAATAAACTGAATATTCTCATTCATGTCCCCAGGTTTTAATATCTCTTGCTTTCTTCCTTAGCATTGTGAAATAGGACTCTGATTAAGGTTTCTTCCAGTTGTGATTCCAGCAAACGTGTGGGGTTTTTGGTTTTTTCTTAATTATGTTTCTAAGAAAATATATGGGGTTATAAAACTATATATCTGTGTTGTGGTTTTGCCCCAGTCGACAGTTGAGCACCACGCAGCACCTCCTGGGGAGGGTGGGAATAGGAAGCACAGTATGCATGTTGTCAGGTATTTACTGCTGGGCCTTTCAGAAAGTTGAATTGATTCATCTGTATTCTCATATAGTGAGTAAGCATAATAAACTACCTTTACAGTGGCAAAATACAAGCTTCTAAATTCAAAGAATATTCCAGGATTTTGTAACAAATATTAAAACTAAAATTCCTTTCTACCCTCTCTTTCCTTTGTATCTGTCCATAATTTCTCAATGTAGGGATCTTTATTGCAAGCATGGCAATTGCTCCTTGGTAAAAACCAGCCATTTAATTTTTGGTCATGCCTGCTTGCTTCAGATTCAGCATGCCTATTTTCATAGAACCGCAGACTCTTTTGGGTTATAAGGGATCTCAAAGACCATCCAGTCCCACCCCCTTCCAGGGGCAGGTTCACCTTCCACTAGCTCAGGCTGCCCAAAGCCCCATCCAACCTGGCCTTGAACACTGCCAGGGAGTGGGCAGCCACAGCTTCTCTGGGCAGCCTGTGCCAGGGCCTCACCGCCCTCACAGGGAAGAATTTCATCCTTGTATCTAGTCTGAATCTCCCCTCTTACAGTATAAAGTAAGTATAAAACCCATTACCCCTTGCCATATCTCTGCACTCTGATCTCTATGCTCTCTGATAAAGGGAACCTCTTCAGATTCTCTTTAGGCTCCACTAGGTACTGGCAGGCTGCTCTAAGTTATCCCTGGAGCATTCTCTTTTCTAGGCTGAACAAGCCCAAATGTCTCAGCCTGTTACCACAGGAGAGCTGTTCCAACCCTTTCATCATCTTAGTGGCCCTCCTTTGGACTTGCTCCAACAGCTCCATGTCTTTCTTGTCCTGGGGACCCCAGAGCTGAATCACCTCCCTCAACACGCTGATCATGATGGTTTTGATGCAGCCCAGGATACACTTGACTTTCTGGGTTGCAGGCAGGTGTTGCTGGCTCATGTTAAGCATTTCTTCAACACCCCAAAGTTCTTCTCCTCAAGACTGTTCTCAATTCATGAGTTTGTTTGTGAACTTGAGAAAATGAGAAATAGGTATCCAGTATATGAGGATATATACTGTGTTGGGAGTTTTTGTAAACTTCTAGTAGTAGCATTGTATCCCAGTGATCTCTTGATTTCTGTGGACAGTGATACTTCAAAGGTATATTCTCAGGTTTAGTTTGGGGGTAACTAAATATTAACAGAGTATTAATGAAAACCTTTGTTTTCAAAGAAAAAAAACCTGGGACAAAGCTAAATTTGTGTAATTAATTATTTGAAGTGTAAGGTTTTGGGAATTTAAGAGATAAATTCAGTCATTTACAGCCTGAATTTCCTTGTATATCTCTCACAGGTGCTGACTTCACTGTTTTACACCACTTCCCAGTGAGCAGAATCACAGCAACTAAAATTGAAACAAAATATCTTGTGCATACCAGGATTACTGTTTCTAAAAGTGATTTTAAATGAGGATTTGTTTTTTAATAGTGTCAAATTTAAACACTAGCTGCATGTATAAATTAGGGCTTAACTTCACTGTTGGCCTAATCCAATTTAATATTGAAAGGGTATTTGGTGCATTTAAAATCAGAAAATAGTGAATTACATGAACACTAAGGGCAGTGTTGAGGTTTTCAGTAAGATTATTTTTTTTTTAAATTAATAGTAAAATTTGTTTACTGGTCTTTGTATGTTTCTTCCCAGGTTGAGCATGTCCTTCCCCTTCTGAAACGAGGAATTGGTATCCATCATGGTGGTCTGCTTCCTATCTTAAAAGAAACCATAGAAATCCTTTTCTCTGAGGGCCTAATAAAGGTATATATTGCATGTACATTTTTAGGCTTTTCTTTGTTGTCAATACACAATTGGTAATCTTGAAAAAATGGGAAGTATGTGTTAGCTCAGAATGCACTCTGATATTAGAGTGGAGATTGTCCATTGACTGGAAAAATGGAAGGACTTATTGCACATGCCAGACTGGAAAATGCTTCATGTTTTGAATATCCTTCTCTGCAGAAAGCATAGGGCTTAGTACTTATCAAGCCTGCTTTTTAACACTGTGTGGAACAATGAGTAAATGGGTTTTAAAGGAGCAACATGCATATGAAAGGAAAGCCTCTGTTCTGTGGATCTACTTACTGGGTTTTACACCACCTAGCTGTTGCAGTGGCACAGGTTAATTTGTGTAGTTGGGTGCAGCTCCCTTCCCTTGAGAAATGAAAATATTTGCATAAATGCCTCCATCTTTATCTGAAAAAAACAATTATTGAAGCTGATTTTCTTCCTCTCTCTAGGAAAAGTAAGGAAAAGTTTGAAGTCTTTTTGCCTTAGGTGCCCTGTGCTAATGCACAATTAAAGTTCTAGTTTTAAGTGTTCCAGATTTTATTCTAAAGTATTTAAAGTTCCAGTGTCTAACTTACATTGCAAAACAGTTGCAGAAAATTGTAATTTTATTCCTATAAAAGACTGGGCACATTTACCTTTTAGCCAATTGTTAGCTGCCCTAAGAGATGTACACCCTGAAAAATCTAATCTTAGTTGAAAGTTGTGGGTTTATTGGGCAGTTAACTGCTATTTTCGTTTTGTAAACTTCTGAATGTGGAAATTAACTATTTTTCATTAAGTTACACCCCTTTGTGTTTTCTTTTGCAACCTTTCCTGTGATCCCCTCTACTAGTTTTCATGTTTTCCCAGAGGAAATAAGATGAAGGGGAAAGAGTGGTTTTGGTCCAGTTTTTAACTGTTGAATGTAGCTATGTTCTGTGTTGACTGTACTTAAGCAGTAAAATCCAGAGAGGGTTTGTGTAGCAATCTCTTGACTGTTTGCACATCTGCTTAAGAGCATTTTTTTCCACTTGATTAACTGTAATCTGTTTGTTTAGGCTTTATTTGCAACAGAGACTTTTGCAATGGGAATTAATATGCCAGCCAGGACTGTGCTATTTACGAGTGCAAGCAAATTTGATGGAAAAGATTTCCGATGGGTAAGTGAAAACCAAGTTCTGTAGAATGACAGAGTTGCATTATTTAAACCTTAATGGGATTACATTTACTCTTGATACCCTTCAATGTAGTAGAAAAAATATTTTTATTTCAAAAATCTTTTGTTACTCACTAACGCATTTATAATTAGCATATGAATTCTTGAAGACAGGATTCCTTAGATTATGCCTGAGGTTATATATTGTAATAGGTAAAGGGAATCAAACACAGGTTAGTGGTGAACATTGGATTAGATTAAGACTTCTGCTCAACTCGTCCAAAACCTTGAGACCCAAGTATTTTCTTCTGTGTTAGATGAATGTGGAAAATAAGCCTGCTGAGTATCATACAATAATGATCACTACATTCAAGGCTTCATATATTCTAGAAAAGAGATCATTTACCTCAGAAGAGTATTGATCTGCTGCAGTGGAGTATTTTGTACAGCCCATAGAAAGACAGAAATGTAGAAAGGGATAGTTCTTACAGCTGGAAAACAAATAATTTTAAAGTTGTAAACATTAAAACCAAGTGTGTGCTTTATGTGTAAGTAATAAGGACGTGTAGGTCATCACAGCAAAGCTTTATAAATGTCATCTTTCAGAGATGGGAAAATGGCAGTAAACAGGTACATTTACTTGGTACGTGCATTACAAAGTAAGCATCTCTTCAGTCTTCTCTTGGAGTGGTTTCATGAAGTCTGATTGCAGGTCCTTAAGATATACATGAGAAATAGCTAACTTTGAGTTACCAGAACTTGTGGAATATGTGGTACTCTGGGTTTTTAAATGATTTGGCACAGTTCCTTAAGTAGTTTTTGAGATCTGACTTAAAATGAAGCTTAGGAAGTTGTTGGGAATGCAGGTTCAAGAGATGACAGAAAAGAATGATGCCTAACGTACTGAGACATAAGTAGCCAGTTGGAGCTGGCTCTTGTCTGTGTCCCAGTTTTTTATAATTTCTTCAGTTTCAGTTAATAGGCAAAGAAATACTGCTTTTCCTAGGTATCAGCATTTTAGTGTTATGTTTCAGTGAAATGATACTTTATTTGAAGATAGTGAAGCTGCATTATCTGTGTTGAAGATGTTTTTAGTAACTTCCCCTATGCCCAGCAACCTTCCATCACAGAAGATGTTAGGAAAATGGGTTTTATGCTTATAAAAATTATGCAGTGGTTGGAAATCACTGTAGCTATGAGAGCATGAGTTAACTCGTGCTGCTGACAGACATTATTCATAGTCATGGATTTATATCTTAGTAGTTTAGTGATCAATTATGCATAATTCAGCCTGTGAAAAGTTAGTGTCTTAGATAACTCTCCTTTGCTAATTTTTATATATCATGATCACTTACTGTGTAATAGTAACCAGCACGTTACATGTTCTTGCTATTTTTCTAGTGTCTATTAATTCTTTTTGTCATTTTATCCTAGATCTCCTCAGGTGAATACATTCAAATGTCAGGTCGTGCAGGACGCCGAGGTATGGATGACAGAGGAATAGTAATTCTTATGGTGGATGAAAAAATGAGTCCAACAATTGGCAAGCAGCTTTTGAAGGTAAAAGTTGACTTTTTTCCCCCCAGTCTTCCCCACTTGTCATTTGAATAATGTAATGTCAAAATTATACACAGAACAAAAAGCATGCCGATCATGACAAGTCTTAGGCATGGGCTTTCACTGAGTTCTCTGTAAGGTGTGAGTTTCTGTTGTGAAACAAAGTTAGAACAGTAATATCATCCTTCTCTGTATAAAAGGGATCTCAGGCAAGAGGGGTAGATTAACAGCCTGGTTTGTAGTGGTATCACTACTACTGCAGTATTCTGTTTGTTTCTTGCTGTCAATAGTCGGTTTAAGAATATTGCTGAACTGGAAAAGGTTTGCTGAGTTTTAACAAGAATTATTAAAGGCCTGGTTCTATAGTGAAATAAAACTTTGTTAATGGCATGTCAGTGCCATAGGCAAACTGGACAAAATCATGCAAAAGATGAGGTACATATAATAAGAGTGAGATGGCTGTCAGTGAGCTAAAATTGGCTGTGGAGTCAATAGATGTTGTACGAAACTTCAACGTTTGGAAATCAAGAGGTTGAAAAATAGGGCTTCCCCAACCTGTAATGGAAGTTGTCAGGCAATATTGCTATTCACCAACTTGCTTTATAATTTGAATGTGCATCCTTGAATTCATTATGCTTCTACTTAAGCCCCATGGCAGAAATCACCATAATGAAGCATAATATTCTAGTGTGTGTGTTGCCTGTCTTAGGTACCTATGTTAATTGTGTACTTGTGTTAAAATTGTAAACTTGGGGAGTCACTGTCCCCACTGTTCAAGGGCTTGTAGCCTTGGTACAAATATCAGGTCATTGTGTTAGTAATTAGAGTTTGTATAAATTGTGGGAATCATCTTAAGTCAGAATCAGGATATGTTAATAAAATTCATGTATTTGTTGCAAAAATAAAAAAAAATCAGATGCCAATATTTTTCTATTTTGCTCAGACAAATAAGACATTTCAAAAATAATATAACCCATTCATGTATGGTAGCATTAGGTTTTTAATTTATTTCTTAGTCTTAATTTCATTTGTGTTTTCAGTGGAGTGGACATGTATTTATTTGTTTGCATGCAAACTTAATGCATAGGTATATCTCTGAGAAGTAAGAAGATTATTTTTAACTGTTTTTTAATGAGCTTTTTAAACTAATTTTAAAAACAAACCAAAAAAAAAACCCCAGTTGTGATTTTCTGGTATACCTATTTAAACAAATGCTTTATACCTATGTACTTCCACAGCTGAAAATTGGAGTGGCAGGATATGCAAAATGAGAAAAGAAAAAAAAACACCTCCTTATAAATAGCATTAATTTTATGCAGGTGTAATCTGTAGTTTATAAAGAATACCCCCCAAAAGTAAATTTGTGTGAAATGATTGTAAATAGCTTAAGAAAAATCAATACTGCAGTTATTTATATTCAGACTTAATGAGGTCACTCTATAATCTCAATCATTCTGAAGATTTTTAAAGTTTGTAAGCTCAGTAGTTTGAGAACAGTAGAACTCAATCTGCATGAAGTAGTAGATCCCTTTGGGGTTTTTTGATGCTATCTCTGCTCTTTGTCTAGATTATAAGGAAATAATAAAGACTATTTCCTTTCCTTCATTGAAACTGTGCTTTGATTATTTTATTTCCTTTTGAATTATCAGGAAACAAAAGGGAAAAATTAATGGCATTTATTTCTATTTTATCCCTTGATTTTTCTCAATTGATATAAATGAAGTAATGTATTTAATTTTTCACACTACACTCATGAGGAAGATCTGAATGGACTAGAATGAAGGTGTTGTTGATGCTTCTGTAACTATGCAGCCAATGGCTGAATATGAAACACTTTGGGGAAATTTCATGTGAAAACATGACAAGAAAGTATACAGACTGTCATTTCTCCAATACTCATATATTTAGTATGCATACTTAGGTGTCTTTGAATTAGGTTTTATTTACTGACTATCTGTAGTAAGATCATGATCATGTCTTGCAGTAGTAGTTTGCTGCCACATCAAGTATTGCAGCTTTGCTCCAGGGTAAGTTCAAGATTTATAGGGCAAACTTCAGCAAGATCCTGAGAGTGACAGGACATTTACATAGGACATTTTAACCATCACTCCTCAACTCTAAGGCCTATCTGATCCAAACAATTTCCTTAATGCTGGAGCAAAATGTCCAGGAATAACATTACCATAGAATGGTGGGGGTTGGAAGGGACCTCTGGAGATCATCTAGTCCAACCCCTGTGATTGTCCTGGGTTCAGCCCAGCAGCAGGCTGTGTTAGCCCTGAGAGTATTCCATACCAATTGCATCATGATCCGACAGGCTGCCCCCCCCCTTTGCAGGGGCGACTTCGGACCCAGGCACGGGAAGTCCCGGCCTGGGCAGCCGCAGTGCCAGTTCCGGGGGAGACTCCGGACCTATCAGAAACTGCTGGGCTCGGGAAGTGCCAGTCTGAGCAGGCGTGTGGGAGTTCCGGCTTCTCTCTCTCGCTCTCTCTCTCTTTCGGGATCGGCGTGGCAGGAGGTGGTGAGGGGGGTGCTCGGGGGTGCTGGGCTCGGGGAGTGCTGCGTTTGGGAATCTGAATCGGTTCGGGCATGGCTCAAATGGCATAGTGTGGGGAGAGGTTTGCACTGTATAATAATAGCACTGTAGTTAGTTGTTTTCATACTTTTCTCTGTTGTTTAGTAAACTATCCTTATCCTAACCTTGCAAGCCTGTGGTTTTTTTTTCCCCTGGCTCTGCAGCTCCTTCGTTCGCCCATCCTCCACCTCTTAAAGAGGTAGGGGGGCTTTTTTGTCTGACCTTTGTGGCCTCAGCTTTCCATTGAGGTATAAACCACAACAGTGATGTAGCAGGATTGCCTAGAGCAGGTCGCACAGGACAGCGTTCAGATAGGTTTTGAGTACCTCCAGAGAAGGAGACTCCACAACTTCTCTGGGCAGTCTGTCCCAGTGCTCTGGCACCCACAGAGGAAAGAAGTTTTTCCTCATGTTCACACGGAACTTCCTGTGTTCCAGTTTGTGCCCATTGTCCCTTGTCCTGTCACTGGGCATCACTGAGAAGAGCCTGGCCCCATTCTTTTGACACATGACCTTTAGATATATAAAGCACTGATGAGAGTCCCTCTGTCTTCTCCAGACTAAACAGACCCAGCTCTCTCAGCCTTTCCTCATGAGAGATGCTCCAGTCCCCTCATCATCTTAGTAAATAGTTACCAGCTGCCTAACACTGGGGTCAGTGAAGTGGGACCTTTGTGTGTACTTCAGTACCAGCAATATTGCTGCAGCTGTGCTGTTTGGCTGGGGCCCTGATTATTGCAATGTTGTATATGACACTTCAAACTTAAATTCAAAGTTAAATCATAAATTGAGTTCTGGGGAGGGATGTTTGTAAATATTTCTTAAACTCAATAACGTACGTTTGTCTTCTGTAGTGTAAGTAGGGTTTTTTGTTTATCCTTACCATTTGAGCATTGAATATTTAGTAAACTGTTGACTTGCACAAATCTGTAGAAGTAAATACTTAAAAAACTGTTGGATGGCTTTCTGAACACAGTAAATTATAGTTTTATATTTGTGTAATACCAAGAAATAGTTGATGGGATTTTTTTTCTCTTTACTTAAGATCTTTAGCTGTGTTGTGTTAGTTTAGGTATGGAGTGGAAAGATTCTCCTTGACGCTAGATGGCCTTTGAAACCAGAAAGAATCTCTTCAGTTGGCATTAGGCCACACTGCAAGTGTGTATTCCTTTAGAAACAATTGAGTTACTGAACAGTGCTAATCTGTTAGTCTCTAAAACACAAAAATCTTAAGCTAATGATGTTACGCAAAGGAGTGATTGTATATTGAAAGAAAATATGCTAATGTAAGTTGGGTTTTGAGATTTGAGTATATCAGTTCCTTCCATCTACTTACTCCTTCTCAAGAGAAATTAGATGGACTGAAAAATTGAAAGAAAACATTCGTCTAGCCAGATAAAACATACAGTATTGCAATTGTCATTCGCATATGGAACATAAAGTGCCCTGATGCCAAGCTGTAGGAGATAATTCCACTAGCTACATCTGGCTCATTGGCAGGTCCTACATTTATAGAGTTGGCACTGCTGCGCTTATTTGGCCTGTATGCTGCTATTAGAAATCTGTCTGGTCTTTTTGTATTTTATTTCAGCTCTTCAGTTGCTTTATTGTGTTAGGCAAATGAACAGGATGGAAATTGAATTGCATCAAGCTTCTCTGGCAAGATACATTGGTACAGTGTCTATGAATAATGTTCTCTTGTGCAAAATGTGGTGGCCTCTGTTGGAATTGCTGTGGAAAGATAGGGGTTGCTGCTTTGTTTTTGTGATAGATTCTGCAGAATCTTTTGTACTGTTGGTTGTCGATGCCTTTTAAAACCTTGTTGTGTGCAGATTATTCCATTTCCCCGAATGCTTTAAAGATGTTTCTAGAGAAGCAAACTGGTATTTCAATTCATTTCCTGTAACTTGTGAGTGAGTAGTAATAACTTTCCATTTAATCTTGTTTGGAACTATGCATGAGGTAACAGGTGAATCCTTCTAGTGAGACTTTCATCGGCATACTCTGCAAACTTAAGCTTAACAAGCTAACTTAATTCTACTGTTGTCCTTTGTTTGACTTCTAGCTTATTCATATATAAAAAATAATAAAAATAATTCCCCAGGATTTGAGAATGTTATGAAAAACCTTGTTTGAGAGAGAAATAGAATTCTGCTGGAGGTTGTTACTAAAACGTCTTGGAAAAACTGTTGCAAAATGCAAATGAATACATGGTCACTAGAGGTTTAAGGACAGTATCGTGTTCTTTGTAGTCTGAAGTTGTGGCCCCTTTACTGTACTCCTCTCCTCCACTCTGGTGAGCCCCCACCTGGAGTACTGCATCCAGCTCTGGGGTCCCCAGGGCAAGACAAACATGGAGCGGTTGGAAGTGTCTCTGGAGGAGGGCCATGAAGATGATGAGAGGGCTGGAGAACCTCTCCTGCGACAACAGACTGAGTTGGGCTTGTTCAGTCTGGAGAACACAAGGCTCCAGGGAGGCCCTGCTGCAACCTTCTAGTATGTGAAGGGGCCTACAGGAAAGCTGAGGAAGGACTGTTTACAACGGCATGGAGTGATAGAACAAGGGGTAATGGCTTTAAACTACAAGAGAGTAGGTTCGAACTAGATAAAAGAAATTCTTCCCTGTGAGGGTGGTGAGGCCCTGGCACAGGCTGCCCAGAGAAGCTGAGGCTGCCCACTCCCTGGCAGTGTTCAAGGCCAGGCTGAATTGGGCTTTGGGCAGCCTGGGCTAGTGTAGGGTGAACCTGCCCATGGCAGGAGATGGGACTAGAGGGGCTTTGAGGTCTCTTCTAACCCAAACCTGTCTGTGATTGTTTGAGGATCTCAATGAAACAAACATTTTGGATACTTTCTCAAAATTTAGATAAAAATAGGGTTAATGCGGAGTTTTTATTGTAAACTGCCAATTTCCTGTTCTTAAGAAACTTGCACTGCAGAAATTTTCCAGGCTTCAGATTGGGAAGGTACTTCACTTTTCATCTTAGTTTATAATCTGCTTTAAGTAAACAAGTTTTTAGCGTGAAATCATGGAGAGAATTCAGCTGTTTAAGGGAAACAGATATTTAAATGCCATCATGAATGGTGTCATAGTTCTGTAGATAATCATGCAAGCCAGCAGATAGAAGAGAACATAAAATACGACTTTGTGATGTTTCCAACCAAAATGTGGAAAGGTGAGGTGCATCGTCAGTCACTCTTGTACTTCACTTCATGGCTTTCCAGAGCCAGTAAGACTAAGATAATTGGTATTATTTATTAATTGTGGTTGCTGCTTGTTAACACCACAAATTACTTGAAGTTTTACTAAGTCAGACTGGAAAGCAGTTCCACTCACCTGGCATACCTTTTTGGAAGTGTTTTTGTATTTTGGTAAACTAAACTCATCAATTGAAATGTAAATTTGCATACTTTTTTTCTTTTGCCTTCTTACTATTAAAACAAGAAAGATAACTGTAAGATGAAAAAAAGGTGAAGTTCCTTTTTAGAACTTATTTTTACGTTCACTTTTTTAGAAGAAAAAAAGAAGAAAATGTCTACACATTTTATTTGACTTTAAAAATACTGCATATTTGCTGTAATTGTAAAGTTTCACATCACAGGCCTGATACCTGTAGTAGGAAATCTGGAACCAATGAATACTGAGGATCTTGGCTAGCTCTTGAGTCTAGATTCAGATACCATTTGGGGTATTTTTTTTCCATTTCAGCTTTCTTTGAGTTCACCTGACATAGAAAAATTACTCTTTCAAATGTATTATACAGATGCAGCTATAATGTTACCAGACCAACACAGATCCAAGAGTCACTGCAGAGTATGGTGCTATGATTCTGATTTGGGGAGGACTGATTTTTAATTTTTTTAATGTGATACCTGTATATAGAATATTTCTAGTTTTAAATATTTTCTGGAGAGTGTAAACGTTGCTCTGTTAAATTTATATGCCGTGGTACAAGTGTGTAGGGTTTTTTATGGGGTTTTTTGTGTTCAGACAAAAGGTTTGGGGGAAGAACAGAACTTGGAATTTCCAGCCTGCAGTAAAATGAAGGATAGTTATGATGGACGGAGCTATTGTACTAGAGGGCGTAGATTACTGAAAAGTTCAGCCATTCAGAACTAACTTCAGGTGATGGTAGTTGCATGTGAGAGAAATCAAGATAATTTTTTTTTCCTTTTTAAGCCTCTTTCCACAACTGGATCATTTGTTGAACCCAGGCATGAAATATTTACATCGGCAAAGCCTGCTAAAGCAGCCTTTTGCTGCCTACAGTAGCTTCTGTTTGTGTTGGTGCAACTGTTTTCAGGGCAAAGCAGTGAGACAGATTGATAATAAATTTATGCTTAAAATAGCTGCTTACCATTGTCTGTTAAAAATAACTCTGCAGAAGGTTTTTTTATTGGTTTGCAGTGATGCTCAAGCAGCTTAGGATAATCTTGTTACCGGTGTAACTGCGCAGGATTTTTTAATTTCTGAAAGAGGTCTCATTATTTATGTGGTAGCTATGTCATTGCTATGTAGAGGAAACGTATGCTGTTAGTTAATATTTCACTAAAGGCAGTTCTGTGTCTTACAGATGTATCAAGCAATCATTTGGCATTTTTATTTAATGAGATTTTTTCATAGAAATTTGTAATGGCGACTGTCACAGGCAGCTAAATGTACTCATTTCCCCCTTACGAGGAAAAATGTGAGAGACCTTTTAAGTATCATCAATGTGTTCTGTTCTTCCCTCTTTTTGTAACACAGTTCTCTGTTTTCTTTTTTGGAAACTGAATAATTCAGCTAATTTCTGGAAACATTGATAAGTAAATGAAACAGTCAGTGGACTAACTGGTGTAAAATATGTCCCGTAGTATGTCCGATTTGTGTCTTTGTGAAGGATACTGTACTGTTGCTCTGTAAGTTGCCTCTTTCATCTTTGTTAGTGCGTAATGCCCCTGTGAGTTAGTTTCAGACATGATTCGCCATTTTATGTTCCCCGTGAAAGCTTTGCATGCTTTTGCTGTGACAGGCTGGAGATCAAGATACTGTGCAAAATGTGTTCCTCTCTCTGCCTGGGAACAGTTTTGAAAATGTAAATATTTTTCTCCCACTGTAAGAGAAAACAGAGTAACCCCTACCAAATGTACATCTTGCTTAACACAACGTGCTGTATGTAACATGGCAATGACAGCACTTATATCTCTGGTTAGACAAGGTTTCCAAGCCTTAGCAGTAATAAAAACGTGAAAAAAAACCTGTGAATATCAATTCCAGACACTCATCTTCCTCCTCCCCAGTCTTTATATATTTATAGTTTTTCTGGGCATGAAACAGTAGGAATAGTAAATGCTGAATGCCCTGTTGGATGATTTGATTAAGAAACTCTGTTCTGAAGCTGTTGGCAGTTAAACAGGGCACAATGTATAGCAGCTATAATTTTTAGATCTCGACAATATTATTTCTGTAGTGAATCGTTTGTGGTTGCATTCTTGATTTTTAACATTATCAGCTTTTAAGCAGACATTCTTTTGCAATGCCAATCTTGGAAAACTTGAGAAGGTGCTACCGGTAAGTTGGCTTAAAATTTAGAAAAATAAAGTCTTTGCAGACGCACAAAGTAGGTCATTAATTTCTCAGAACTGTAGTTGACATATCCAGGCTGTTCTCATGTATCCAGACAGCTCTCATCCAGAGGGATGAGAAAGCTTGCAAAATCAGTCTTGGGATTTTTTTGTTTGTTTTTTGTTTTGTGGTGTTGGATTTATTTTTTTTTAAATTCTTTAAATATTCAGAAATAAATAGGTCTGTGAAGATTTGGAGGGGGGTGGGGACTGCCCTCTTTGAAGAAGCGAGGATTACTTGCAGAAGGGAGATTGGAGAACTGTGGTGGTAATTCTCCGTTAGCAATGAAGTCTTGAGCACACTGTGTGTTTGAAAGTGCTTTCTTAGATTGCCTTCAGCAAGCATTCTCTGATCAGTTAGGATTTTGCCCAGCTTTCTGCATGACAGATTTGTGGTTCTTCCTTTCTCTAATATGGATCTTTTTCACTGAAGGCAAGGGAGAGGCTACTTCAGAGACAGAGAGTTTAAGGGGAATTACTTCTGTACCCTAGCTTGTTGAAGAGAAGGCTAATGAATTGTGACAGGAGGATCTGTAGTAGAGAGTGAACTAAATGTCATGCAATTCTTCACAATGGTTTTGAGAAAGAAAAGTAATTGATATGGGAGCTGGTGGTAGAGCTGGAGCAGAGAAAAGGATTACATGGAAAGGCAAACCATCGTGTAGAAAGTGTAAGTTAAACTGTTTTGTCTCTTACTGTATCTTACCAGCTAGCAAAATCCAGGATACTTGAACCTTCTCTGCTGGCTAGGTTCTTTGAGAGCATGTGAGCAAAGGAAAGCCCACTTTTTCCATTTTCCCATCAGCAATACATCCCATCTTTTCTCCTGTACTGTCCCTTCCCTTCAGCAGCTGTATTTGATGTGTCTTTTGGTAACCACTAATCGCCTTTGCAGTAATCCTGCTAATCTTCACAGTTTGCCAAAAAAGGCTGATGGTCTACTCCTTTTGTTTGTACTTACAGAGGAACAACTGTATTTTGCTGTAAGCTTCCTAATGAAGCTGCACAATCCATATGTTGCTGGTAATGAAGGCACACAGGTGATTGCTGTCTGTTAGAACCAGGTGTTCGATAGCCTGGGGTAGTCAGTAGAGACTCAGACACACTGCAGAATTCACTGGCTGTGCTGCTGAAGGTGTAATACAGTAAAGGTACTATGTTTATATTTAATTTGGAGAAGTAACAGTTCCAGTTGTCAGCACAAGTAAGCTGCTCAGAAATTTTTATTGCAAATATAGTACTGCCTAGAGAACTACACTGAGAAAGCAGGAATTTCTGAAACTTGGAGAAAGATGTGTTTATGAGATGAAGGAACAGGAACAATTCAAAATTTTTGCCAAAGCAGGCTTTGTATTTTAACTGTCTTCTCTTAATAGAATGACCTTATTTTCAGATTGCAAAATGCTGCTCATGTGTTTTAAAAAAAAAATTAAAATTGCCACATCAGCATTTGGCTCAAATAAGTCTGCTTTATATAATCTTTGAAATAGCTGGGGTTTTTAGCTTGTTTTAAAGCCACTCTTTCACAGTTGAATGGTGCGATTCTAAAAAGCCTTTAAAATGAACCTGCAGGAGTTGTTTGGTCATTCTGAGCATGTTCTGTCCGTATGTTATGGCTGTATAAACTTCAGTGTTTTCTGACTTTATGATAGACTTTAAGTGAGCGTGTGACACTAGGAATTTATTCTTTCAAACAGTTGATACTTGCAAGCCCACAGCGAAGTCATGCTGTGAAGCTATATAATGTCACGAATGGAAAGAGGGGTTCAGAGTATGGTTGAAGCAGTAACAGCAGCGTTTTGCCAGATTGTGGTGGTCTAGAGATACAAGCATGGCTGTAGCCTGCTTGTTGGTGTGTTCTGCTGCTTTAGTTGCTTTAGCTACAGCAGTGAATGATGCTGTAAGAAACAACCTGACCCATCGTTAGTGGAGACTGGCATAATTGCTGTGCTCTTCTGTAGTGAATGCCATTCTTTAAATACTTGTCTGTTTAAAAGCAGAATTTTAGGGGGTGGTAATTCTTTTTCATGGAGAACTTGGGTGTGTAATCTTACTATTGTGTCTAAGGAAAAAACTGTGTTACACGTTGGTTAGTATCAGCAACAGACGTTCTCTCACTTCTGTTGCACCCCAGACCAGAGACTTTTGCAGAAACTCGAGCTTTACTCCACACACTGCACTTTGGCTGTTGATGTACGTATTGACACATTTCTGTTAGTAGAAACCCATTTGTGGGTTAATTTAATGTGATTTTTAAATACATATTTTGTGATCTAATTTAAGATGTATTTCTGTTCTATGGTGCATCACTTGAGGTGAAAGTGTATTTGTGATTACTCAGATGTAAATTTGAATGACTGAATGAGTCACTGGTCATGGAAAGCAAAACATCAGGCTATATGATTTATCTTAAACTTTCACGTGTGTACATGTTGACTCATTCTCAGTATAAACATATACGGAAGGCTTCTCTGTAGCAACTGAGTTTCTGATATGAAATAATCATGCAGAAAGTGAGATTCTGGCATTTGGAAGGTAATCTTATATGGCTGTCTCTCTCATAAAGCAAATTCGAGTACAGTATGCTTAAATTTCCTACATGTGAAGCAGTCTTAGTTTCAAACTGCGTCTTATAAAGCTGACATCAGTACCTTAACAGATGTAGTAATAGAATTCCCAATTGCACATTCAAAATTGAAAGAAAAAATATATGCATTATGGTAATGTCACTTTAAATCTACTAGCTTGATCTAGGAGAGCACTTGATCTGAATTTCAGTATTTGCATATATAAACTGATCATAAGTTGGGGGTTTTTTAGTAGCCTGTGCTTTGTTTACTGTGCATAGTGGGGGAATAACTGCTGGAGACCTTACTGTATACTAAAAGGCTAAGAAATTAGTTGCACGAGAACACAGTGTGATTGGGTTTGGGTTTAGGTAAAGCAAATACTGAACTTGGAAGAAGTTGTAGAGAAAAGTGTTTCCCAGTGTCGGCCCTCTCTGAGGTTCTAATATGGCTGTTAGATTTTGAACAGCCATGTAGTTGCATGAAAAATGTATCTTGAAACAACCTCATTTTCTTGTTACCTATTTGGTTGTCATTATAAAAGTTTAATCATAACTGAATTAAGCTATGGGCCTGTTGAACGACCACACTTATTAAAGTCTCTTATTTTGTGTATAGGCCACTCTTTAATGGGCAGTAAGTACTAAGCTTTCAAACTGTTGCACTTCATCTTCTTACAATATACTTTCAGATTGTATACCTTTTTTAAATCAGATTTCCCAATACATCAATGTGATTAGTAAGTCTTAAGAGAAAAAGCTCTGTAAATAAGTTGTTTTCCAGGGTGTTAAAATAATGGATGCTTTAAATGGTTACACATTATTTAAAAGTTAAAGTAATGTAATCCAAATTAAAAAATATAAAAAACACCTAAGTTTTTCATCCGAACTTTTCATTCAGATATAAAGTACTGTACTATAACTGTAGATGCAGTGAGACATACAGATAATGTTACATGTTCAGCATAATAAAATTACCTGAGATTTGATGAGACACACAATCTAAAATCAAGACAAACTGTACTACCCAGCTTCTCTCATATAAAACACTGCATTGTGATTTACTTGATATGCTCTTATATGCTGCAAATACTTTAACTGGACGGTGCTCTTGGATCTCTTCCAGGGTTCAGCTGATCCTTTAAACAGTGCATTCCACCTGACCTACAACATGGTATTGAACTTGCTTCGAGTAGAGGAAATTAACCCTGAATACATGTTAGAAAAATCCTTCTATCAGTTCCAACACTACAGAACTATTCCAGAAATAGTAGGAAGTAAGTATTACTCTCCGTCCTGTTCAGGTTCATCTCAAGTATAAAAGATGCTGGTCGGTGAAATTGGGTAGTTTAGAATTGTTGCTGTCTTAACTGCCAACAGTTGCTACTGTACCATGTGCTGCTATTACAGTTTCACAGTTATTTCCTCTTGTTTTAGGACCAGTATCAATATACACTGTCAATCTATGAAGAGAGCTTTCCTCTCTGTGTCAGATGACAATGGTTTTCACATTGCTAAACTGGAAGATAAGAACAGTTTAAAAATTCTTGCAGCTTGTTAGAGGTTCAGAGAAGTCTTACTCCTTTTTTGATATAGAAAACTTACCTAGAAGAAATATAATTTTAATATTTCATTACAATCTCTAAAAAGAACTCAGGCATACTGTATTAGGTGTCGTATAGGAAAAAAATATTTAATTAAATTATGAGGCAAAATTCAGAGAGTATTGAGACATTTGCACTTCACTGAGTAACTTGAGTTTTGAACCATGATCTTTAAATAGTGTGGTTTTATGAGCCAAAGTCAGTTTCCAAAGATCACAGTCAGTGTTTGAGAGTGAGGCCTCTTGCAAAACGTAACCCAGAAGAATCTTAAGAACACGGCTACTGATGAATGAGCAGTTCATCTGTTTGTTCCTTAATGTAATATTAAAAGAGACTCTGTGTGTGTGTGCATGTAGCTTTGATAGGCATGGGGGGTGGGGGGGTTGATTCTCTTTGCAGAGTTTCTGTTAGTTTACAGGTGCAGCATTTAAGGTAGTATCCAAATATATATATTTCCTGATAATCTTGTCCCAGTTGGAATGCCTAGATCTTCATTCTGGCATTCCAGCATTTCTATTTAAATAGAAAAATAGAGCTTGAGAACACATTTCATATTTCTTGGATACTTTTTGTTTACACACCATCCTGGACTTTAGAATTTTGTAAATCACTTTGGCTGCAATTAAAAACAGAAACAAGAGAAGTGGTTGTTTTGATCAAGGAAGAAATTATGGCATGAATATGCTTGCTGTCTTTTTTCTTTTAAGAAGTTGGCAGCTAAAAATAGGGAGCACTTCCCTGAGCTGTGCCTCAAGTGCCAGGGAAGTGGGATTTCTGAGTCACCCATATGCATTCAAACAGCAGGCAAGAGAGTGAGTTGGTAGAGAGGAAAAAGAGATCTTTATAATGCGTCCTTTCGTCATGTTTGCTAGTGGTATTACCAGTGTGAGAGAATAAAGCACCTTGGTTACAAGAAAAACTGATTTTTTTCAAACTGATTAAATCAGAGCCTAAAACAGGTTGGGAAGAATACCTTCTAACAAATTCCCACTTGTTGGAAGACATGTTCTTAAAAGATGTCTTTGAGCAATCTTATTTTCATAGGAAGAGGTAGAAGAGCACTGTTAGGCAGTGTATACCCTCCTTCAAATCACTAAAAGTTTTTGTGGGACTTGTAAATCAGTGATTCCTGTACAACTGGGGTCTAGCATTCTAACTGTTTTCTCAAGCTTGTTAATTCAGTGTTAATGTTTATTTAACTGGACACATTTATGGTTTTCTAGCTTTCCAGAAAATGGATTACTGTAGATAGAAAATAAATTAAAATAGTGACAAAATAGTAGTTATGTAGATCTGAAAGTGAAATATTCATTTCTAAATCTGTAAAGTTACTAATTTCCATGAGCCTTTTACATTTTATTATAGGAGTGAATAATTTGGAAGGACAGTACAACAAGATAACAATTCCCAATGAAGAAAATGTGGTCATATACTACAAAATCCGACAGCAGCTTGCAAAACTGGCTAAAGACATTGAAGAATATATTCACAAACCAAAGTATTGCTTGCCCTTTCTGCAGCCAGGAAGACTGGTAAAGGTAATGTGTTTGGGGTTTTTTTTCCTTGCATTATGTTTTTATTTTAAATCTGCCTGTCCATGAAACTTGCAGTGCTTGTTTGTCAGTTTATTGTCTTGAAAAACTACGTCCATTGAACTAAGCAACAATTCTGACTTCTGTTGTGTTTCTTTGTGAAACATGCAACAATGAATTAAAAGAAATACTGATTTCATGATGATTAATGATTAATAGTCCATGTCTGCTGTTGTAAATATCAGAAATGCAAGAAGATATGATTGCTAGGATGGGATTATACATGGGTTATGTTTTAATATCTTGTACTATTTTCAGGTGAAGAATGAAGGTGATGACTTTGGATGGGGAGTGGTTGTTAATTTCTCTAAGAAATCGAATGTTAAGGTAAAAATAGGCATTCATTCTATTTGGAAAATACATACTTCACTGGCTTTATTTTCTGAAAATGAGATAAAACTCTTATTTCCTTTGTACTTTCTAAAGACAAATACATTTCCCTTTCACCCCAAATTTACTAAAAGCTCAGGCTTTCCTGAAGTGGAAATGTAAAGAAAAAAATTAAGGAAGGTGGGACAGACCCCAATTCTTGTGTTCATTTTTTAGCTTCTGGCATATTTATATTGCTTGTGTCTTGGATAATTAGATAAAAAGCTTGCTTGACACTACAAACATTTCAAACTATTTAGCTTGTTTCTGAGACATCTCCAACAGGGTATGTTACGCATATGTTATCTACTGTCAGAAAATCTGTGGAAGCTCTGAGGGTTAAAAGAGCATAAGGAGACTGACATTTGGCTCTACATAGTTTTTCTTGAATTGGGGAATTGTCCATTAAGTTCTAAGCCAGTGCATGACCCTTGGGATTACATGTCCTCTGAGATGTAGCTGTAGAATTGAGAATTGGGAAGTTAAAATACAAAGAGGGCAAAACAATAGGAATGGATTTGGGGAAATGTGCAGGAAAATACAGGGGGCAGTGGTGCAATAGAAGCCAGGTCTGGTTTTCCTTCCAGAAATCTGTTTTTATAGTTGTTCTCCATGTAACCTCAGAAGTGATGTTTTGGTCTCCCTTTCAGAAATGTTTTGACAGGCTACTCTTCTGGCCAAATCAAAGCCTAAGTTTAAAGTATATTTTTCTGTGGTAGCCTTTTTTCTGGTATTTTGGTCGGAGAATATTCACACTAAGTACTAGTTCCAATGTCAAGTTCTGGTGGCACCTGTACATTGTGGCACCTTTTGCTGCTTCTCTAATACATAACCATTAAAGAGGAAATTTTAAAAAAGCATGTGTGCATACAAAACTTACTAAAAGAGAATTTGTTTTGGATTTTCATTTTGCTTTTGAAAGTCATACTTCTTTCTTTTTCAAGTCAGAAAACTGGACCCTTAGCTGCTGTTGCCTCTAGACTGCTTATTTCATGGAGCCACATGAGCAGTAAACAGACTCCATCTCACCCCAGCCTTCTGTTTAAAATTGCCGGCTTTTGTCACTGGAAGCATTTGTTCTGTCACATTTTACCGACACATAAAGTTGCCTTCTCTATCTGACCTGTCCCACTGCTGTGTAAAACTCTTAGATTTGAACGTTAGCTGTGAAATTACAGCCTGTTCTGCAGGAGGTGAGACTAGCTCCAGCAGTATTTTTTTCATTAAGTCATTCTAGCAGCTGGGTTGAATTTTTCCTTCTGAGGTCTATGGAAAGAATGACAATAGGTACTGAAAATTATGGAACAGACTTAAAGCTGTGTAACTTTTAAAATCAGTATGGGAAGACTAGTTTCTATGAGCAGAAGAAAACCAAATGTCTTAAAGAAGCTGTTGTTCACCCATTTTAACGTGTCCTGTGGTATGGGTGTATTTCCCCATTATGGTTGAATGTAGCAGGATACTTAGTGTGGAAATATGTCACTGTTATGTCGTGTCTTTAAACCTTAATCTACTTCTAAGCAGAAGTAGAGGCAGAGTACACTACGTCTGTGTTTCACTGAGTGATTATCTTTGTTGCAATGTGAAAGCAAAAGCATGTGTTATTGTCAGTTATGTTCATCCTTAATTGAAGTTACATATTTTCCCAGCATAATTGCACGATGCAGTGTTCCACAAAATTGTGAATGCAAATATCACTTTGTCCTGAGTTACAGTAGACAGAATAATGTATTTCAAGCAGTGATGCTTGCTATATGTTGTACAGTATGGTGGGCAGCGAAGTAACTATTTGCTTTGGTATTCATAAAAAAAACCCAACCCAAATAAATATTTTTCAAGTAAGAAATTTTATTTCTACTGGATTATGCCAGCAGTATGCTGGGTTTATTATTGTGCTTGTTATAGTCATGCTTTTATCTGATCCCTGGTTGTAGATAAGAAATTTTTGTCTGATTAGTGATATCAAAGTAAGAGATGCTTCAATTTGGTTTCCTTGCTTAGATTATTATAACCCTTGTATATTAAACTTAAATTTACGTACTTACCTGTTCATGTTTGGTTATAATGTTCATCATGTGAACATCATTTTAGTGTTGCATCATGGTCATTGAAGTTTCAGTGAGTTTGATGCTACTAATCTGGGAATCTGAATTTGTTATCTGTGCCTTATTTCTCAATTTGCAGTTACAGTCAGTTGTCTTACCTTGTTTTGTTTCCAGGCACATGTAGTAATAGCTATTACAGTGCAAATCTAAAATCCGGCAATACACCTAGCCATGCAGTATTGTGCCAAAGAGGGAAAAATTTAATCCTCAAAATATTTGTGAACTGATGCATCGTGAATCAAAGGATCATTTGAGCTTGATAGGATAGACATGCCTGTGACTTAATTTTCACAAGGAGTTTCAGACTCTTTCTACTCTTGCATATGAAAACATGTGTTTTCCTGTTCAGGTGTTTAGTACTTAAATAGAAACCCATTGAAGGAAACAGTACACATTAAAAAGTAGTTCTGCATTAAGTCAGGTCTGGTCAGCATTGTTTAAAAGCCATTGGTTTATGTAAACTTACATACAGTAATGTTAACAGCAAATGTTAATAACATTTATAACCTTCCTTTACTGTTAATTCTTTGTTCACATCATTATGCTTTCCGTGACTTTGGCTGGATACTGATTTGGGATATGTGGGTATTATTTTAAAATGCTAATTCAGAGAGAGCAGTATGTTGCTGTGAGCACTCTCTGCAAATGTAGGGCAGAATTCAGAGGAGCAGGTTCTTCCCAGCAAGTTATTCCATTTCTCAACGAAATTATGTACCATGTAGAACAGGATGACCCTGTATGCTGTTTAGTTTATTATGGCAGCTCCTCGTAGTACTTCTGAGAATCTCTTAGAAATGCTAGCTTGCTCCACCCTGCTTTGCAAGCAGTGAAAAAACCAGTATGTTGTATTTGTGTAGTGAAGAGTATTGCCCAGTAAAACTGAACTGAGTTAGCACCTAGATTTTGAAAAGGCTGTTCTCTCTTTCTCTTCTACATGAGAACAGAGAATCTTGCACATAGTATTTTGATGTCTGCCTTCAGCATTGAATAGAACTGTTACATACCTAAAGTTATAAAAATAGTTATTACAGGAGTGTGTTTGAGCAATGTTAGTGCATATTGATCCAGTCAAAAAATAGTGATGCTTTTTTTTTTAAAAGCAGTCTACAGCAAAGTTATGAATTTGTGAATAATAACATTAATATATCTGTGTGTTTGAGTTCTTTAAATGAATATCTGATGTTGTGTGTACACTTCTGGGTGTGTCAAGATGTGGCCCACAAGATAGTTTCCTGTTTGCTGCAGATACAAGCTGTTATGCCTCAGAGACTTTTTGGTGGCCTTTATTGCGGGAGGAAAAACTTGAACTTGCAGACCTGCAAATGAAAGAGATCCACCAAGTTTTGTTTCTTTTTTTTTAAAGCAGAGTTCAGTAATGCTAACACTAAGCAGATATTTTGCATTAGTTACTAAACACACTGGCTTACTTTTGAAAGAGCTACATCCAGAAGAAAAGGCAGAAGCACTTAAAGGTGCATGTAGACTTTAGGCTACACTGGTGAGGGAGGATGGGGAAGTGGTAATCTTCTCAAGTGTGATTTTCTGTGTGAGATATCTTTCAATTAATGCTGATTCAATAGATTGTACAGTGTACTGCATCACTGAGCTGATAGTCTGTGAAGAGCAGTAGGTCATTTCTTCCCTTTAATATTGAATAAAATTGTGCCTTTCTGTTCTTGCTGATGTTATAAAATAACACTTATGGGGTTGGTTCTTCTGTGTCCTCAACAGCCAAACTCTGGTGAATTGGACCCATTATATGTAGTGGAAGTACTACTGCACTGCAGCAAAGAGAGTTTGAAAAATTCTGCTACAGAGGCTGCAAAACCAGCTAGACCTGATGAGAAAGGAGAGATGCAGGTTTGTTGCACGTTGTTATTCTCAATAGTTTTCTTATAAATATTATCAAAGATTCTGTTAACCAAACATTTGCAAACTCTGAGAAAAGAGGGGTTGAGGCATTGCACAGAGAAAGGAGCTGTAGACCTAACTCTGCTTTCTTCAACAGTTGCCAATATCACCAAAGAGGAAACTTCAGGTGTGAACAAAATACTGTGTGAATTTGTCACCATATAAGAACTGATTTGAAATTTAGTTACTATTGTATTACAGAGTTCAAATTAGCTGATGAAAGCCAATAGCAGTATTATAAACAGTATTAGGAAAATTACTACATCACTGATAAAATCTGCAGATAAGTGTCTACAGACAGGTTATTTTTCTTGAATGCTTGTGCAGGATTTTGTGACGCATATATTCTAATAGATTTGAGAATTTAGTTAGAATTTTTATAACAGTAGTAAAATTTTCAGCAATACTGTTCAGTGCTGTCTCTGAGAACAGTTCTTAAATTTCTGTTTCAGACCCCTTTCACCTTTGCAAGGCTATCTCATTCTAAAATTAAACTGAAATTTTAGTGAAAACATCTGCATGTAAAATTTTCAATTTGAAACTCTGTATCAAGACTAATAATTAAAATTTTCAGTTTGGAGACAGTTTTTATTTTCCTTTTTTTGGAGGTTGTTTTTTTACCCCCAAACCCAAACTTTTTTTTCTGTAAAATTAATTTAAAGTTTGAAATATGGCATTGATTCTTAATAGTGTCTTCATGGTTTTGGTACTTATGAATAGGTATTTACTGTTCCAGTGTTCTTCATTGTTAGCATTCTTAGTTAAGTATATGACAATAATTTACGTGGTTTGTATCATGGAAGGTTTTCTAGCAGAAAAGAGTCAAATTAATAGAACTGAGTTGTGGGTTTTTTTCTACTTGTAGTCTCTCTGCAGATTTAACTGAACACAGAATTTCCTTCCCATTTGGAGAAACTTTTTCTTCTTTATTAATGCTTTATGTCAATACCCGTATTTTCCCCCTTCCTGATACTCCTTTACCCCCATTGTACTGTCTCTTTGTACTCAGTTTTCCTTTTCCTTTGTAAAGTTTTGCCATGGAACAGTTAATAATAAACAGTTTTTTGGGGGTTGTTTTTTCTTTCTTACCAATTTATCAGTTATTGAACTCTCTTTAATAGGTTGTTCCTGTTTTGGTACATCTTCTCTCAGCTATCAGCAGTGTCCGACTTTACATACCAAAAGACCTGAGACCTACTGACAACAGGCAAAGCGTGTTAAAATCTATACAGGCAAGTCCCACTAGGCTGTGCAGGATCTCCCCTCTGAGCAGTGAGGGACTCTTGAACCCAAGACAACTTGTTCTAAAGAAAGTTGTCTAGAGCTTGTGTCACATCTTCAGCCTTACCCTTAAAAGGGGTTGGAAGCCGTGATGTGTATCAGTTGTTTCTCCTTTAAAGTGATTTTGAAAACTCCTGAAACTTTGCATAACTAACTTACAGTATTGCCTTCTGTGTCCATATAGTTGGGACAGCTGATTTGTACAAGTATAGCTTATTTTACTGCTACTAATCTTAAAATAAGTTGTAAAATTTTTGTTGTTGTAGGAAGTACAGAAGCGATTTCCTGATGGAGTACCATTGCTAGATCCTATTGATGACATGGGCATCAAAGATCAAGGACTCAAAAAAGTAATCCAAAAAGTGGAGGCATTTGAGCATAGGATGTATTCACATCCTCTTCACAATGATCCCAACTTGGAAACTGTATACAAACTTTGTGAAAAAAAAGCACAGGTAAGAGAAGAGAGACAGTAGAAGTTCTTTCCTTAGTTGCTTTTCTTTTTATTTGCAAAGCCCAAATAATACTTTTAAAATCCATAAGCCCACATAATACTTTTCAAATACAGTAAAACTACTGACTCACAAACTGTGGCTGAGTCAGTGGTATGCCCTTGATTGATACAGATGGGAAGTATATCTGAAAAGTCTTCAGAAAAATTCATCAGGGATTAAAAAGTTACAGAGGTGTCACTACAGTGTTTTTCATGAAGAGGCACAGCACAATATAGTGTAGGTACAGTCTTCACAGATAATTGAAACTGATAATTTTTAATATGCTTGTGCAGAGCTAAGTTGAATTGATGTGGCATGTAGTTTGGGGAGTGTACCGTAGAAGTCATTGTGCTGCTTCTTCCTGAGCTGACTCCCAGGCTGGAAGCTGTACACTTGTTTTGTGTGGAGTGGTACCCTGCTAGGCTGAAACTGGTGGTGCACAAAACCAGCTGTCCTGTTTCTGCACTGCTCTGTAAAACAGGTTCTCCAGGAGTCGCTTCACAGGCGTGAGGTAGCTCTGGTACGGGCAGCATGAAACTGCATGTGGCAAGAGCTGATACTGCAGGCAGGCTTCTGTGAGGGTGTCTGCACTGTGCTCCCACTGTTGGGATGTTGACAGTGACTGTGATAAACTATTAGACAATGGAGAAGCTCTAGGAAATAGCAGGAAATAATACCTCTGTGTTGCATATGATTTGAGTAGTTGCTTAGTTGAGTCTTAGGGCAGGTCACAGGTGACGAGTGCTCATTTCTCAACCAAACATTTCTTTTGCATGTTTTGGTGTGGGCTGGTTGGGTTTTTTTCCCCTGCTCTGGGTAAAAAGCTTAACTTTCCTAACTTGCCAGCTTCTTATGGGTAAACGGAGATGGTTTTTGTTTGGGTGGGCTCATTTTTTTTGTTGGGTTTTTTTTTTCTTCTTTCTTTTTTAATTTATGACAGACCTCCCTCTTCAGTAGAGCTAGATGAGTCACTGTCAACAAGTATGTCTGTATATCATCATTCTGAGGCCTGTGTGTAAATTAAACATTGTCTGTAAAGCAGTGGCACCTATTAAACCAGCAACATGTAATTTCTCCCCTCCTGATGCCCCAGATTGCTGTGGATATTAAAGCAGCAAAGCGGGAACTGAAAAAAGCCAGAACGGTCTTACAAATGGATGAACTCAAGTGCCGCAAGCGAGTTCTGAGGAGGCTGGGGTTTGCCACCTCTTCAGACGTCATCGAGATGAAAGGACGGGTTGCTTGTGAAATCAGCAGGTACTTGGTTTCTGTGCACAGTCATTATTCTCATGAAGGCACGCTTTACTGTCCTTACTGACCTTGGTGTGTCAAGTTTATATTTTAAAGATCTGAGACCATTAGAATAAAGATTCCTCAGGGATTGTGATCTGTGTCATGAGGGGAATATCCTGACTGAAGCAGTAAAGATGGCAACTTGAGGACAAAACACAGCAGACTTTAAAGCTAAAATGTGGACTTGAAAACACCAAAGCAGTCGCTGCTTTCTTACACAGCGTAGGCAGTTGTGTGTGCTTTCATTTAATACCGCACATTGCATTGCATGAGAGGATGGTCTCAATTTCTGTGGTTCCACTTCCCGCGACTCCCCGTAGAGGGCCGCTTGCAGACGAGGGTGCAGCGGTGATTGTCAGTAATTACCCAGTCACTGATGAGTTTCAAACGCAGCTGAACTGCTTCCCTAGGGCTTCAGGAACAAACCCATGGAAGGGATGCATCTGACTGTGATACATTTAGCAGGTGCATGCATATTGAAAACTATGGTAAAGATTCCACTGGAAGTCACAAAGCAGGCTTTAATACTGAGTTATACTAGTATAACTCAGGTTTTGGTAGAATTGTGTATTTTTAAAAGTTGCAGTGACCACTGTACTCCTTGCTTTATAGATAGTTTGAAAGATGTTGCCTGTGTTTGATATCTAATACCTTTTTTTCCCTGCAAAATTTGTTAGGAAATGAGGAAGCAGAATCAGCATTTTATCAACTTCCTGGCTTTTAGGAATTGTTTGCTGATGAGTTACACTTTGTTTAAAAAAAATCTACCTTTTTTACCCCCATCCCATGCATTTGTCTGAAACTCCAAAATTAAAGGTGTAATTTTGTAAGAAATGTAGTGGTTTATCCAAATAGTATGGTTGGATTTTGTATATACATCGTGTACTTCCTTCTATAGTTCATGATTAAGTCATTATTTTACAAGTAAATTGAAGCAAGATTGTTCTTCTTTTCAGTATATAGGAAATACCCAGTTAAGTCTTTTCTGAGCAATAGCAGTACTATGTTTAGTCCTTTTCATAAGTTCCCTAACTCAGTGGTTCTTTTCAATCTCTTGATGTCCTGTTTGATAAACACCAACTAAACCAACTATTAATGTTAACTTTTATGAACAATCAGGAGGAAATTCTTTGTGGTTCAGTAAGAGCTTTTATTTTCTTCAAAATACTGTCTCTCTTACTAAAGAGCATCCTCCTTGGACAGCAAGTGTTTTAGTATTTGCTGTTCCTGTAAAAAAACCATGAATAGCTCTTGTTTCTTATCTGTATCCACTTGCTTCACCAAACTGATTAGTCAAAATTGATTTAAAAATTACATTTCAGTGACACTTTTCCCTGAGCTTCCTTCTCTTTATTTTAGTGCCGATGAACTGCTCCTGACAGAAATGATGTTCAATGGTATCTTCAATGACTTATCTGCAGAACAGGCAACTGCACTACTAAGCTGTTTTGTGTTTCAAGAGAATGTGAGTTACATGCCAAGAGTACTGTTTATAATTCAGTTCCAGAAATTGGTCATGACAGCACGGCCTGTTGCACAGTTCTAACCTTTCCTAAGGTGTTTGACATAACTCCCAGTGAACCGACCAACAGTATTTCCAGCTTCAGTGCTAAAGCATCTTTCCTCATGAGCGACATGCTGAAGGCTGTGTAAAATTCAGTCCTTGTAACGGATCAATAGTTGCTTCCTCCCCATGCAGTGCAGCAGTGTTAATAGATTCCCAGCATACGTGCTTGTGTTTGTGCACGTGTGCACACACATCATTTAAAGTGTGGAATGATGCCCATGTTACATTACTTGAACAGCACCCTTGATCTGTTGATGGAAGTGGCAGTACCCCATGGACCTGACACCCAAAGAACTGCAAAAACAGACTGTATGCTATTAAAAGCAAAACCATGGTCATTTAATACCAGATATCGTTTTTTCCTCACCTACAAGCAGTATAGAAGTTTAGCATCATCAGGAAGAAACAATTTTAAAAGAATAAAACTTTGATGTGAAATATTACTGCAGATAGCTAGCAAGATGTATCACTTGGTCTGATTCTAAATACTGAACATTAGCAGCAGATGTTGGTTAATTACATTTGTTAGTAGAAGGGATGCCAGGGTAGCCCATTGTTAGTTAGAATATTGTGGTTCACTCAGCAATAGTATGTGGATCTAAACAAGTAGGACATAAAAATGTTGCTGTATTTGAGTAGGCATATTTTTCATATGTAATCACTGATATTTTAAGTTATTAAAAGCATTTGCTTTTTATAATTTTAAATAAATGCTTTTAACAGTTAAAGAAGTAAAAGATTGGCATTTTGGCAGTTAAAATTGTGCAACAGCTAAATAGAATTTTGGAAGTTATTCAGCGAGTAGGCACTTTTCTCATACTGTGGGCATGCTGTAGAGAAAGATTTCATTTGAGGAGTGGATACTTGAGGAATTCAGTATATTTTCATGTTTGATAACAGGCTCAAGAAGTCATGGGAATAATTCAGGATGGATAATTTTGGAACACAGGAAGTTCCATCTGAACGTGAGGAAAAGCTTTGCTTTGAGGAGGCAGAGTGCTGGCACAGGCTGCCCAGAGAGGCTGTGGAGTCTCCTCCTCTGGGGAGGTTCAAAACCCACCTGTGCAACATGCCTTAGGTGATTCTGCTCTAGTAAGGGGTTGGACTGGGTGTTCTCCTGAGGTCCCTTCCAGTCCCCACTGTTCTGTGATGGCACTAACACACACTGAACGTCTGTTCTCACGTGTAATTTGGTGTAGAGCAGATGTGTGGGAATGCATGAGCTTTTGTCCCCTCCCTGGCAGTGTTCAAGGCCAGACGATGGGGCTTTGGGCGGCCTGAGCTGGTGGAGAGTGTCCCTGCCCATGGCAGGGGGTGGGACTAGATGGACTTTGAGGTCCCTTCCAACTCAAAGTGTTCTCTGTCTTTTTCAGTCCAGTGAAATGCCAAAACTGACGGAGCAGCTGGCAGGACCCCTCCGGCAAATGCAGGTACCTGTCCGCTCAGGCAGGGGTAACGGGTAACATGAGAACAGTGTCATCAGCCTGAGGGGAAGACTTGATTTTGGATCATTAGTGAATTTCTGTGGCATTGTGTGTGGTTTTCCAATGTGTGATAACAGGTTATCTCGTTTGGAAGAAACCTTTATGCTAATTTAGAACCTGTCTTTAAAAACTTTGCTATGGTTTTGTAAACTCATTGTAAGTTTTTCATCCAGGCAGACTTTATGTAAACATGGTTTACTTTCTGTTTCAGAATAATTTCACACTATAAAGGAAACCTCATCCTGTACGCAGTACCTAATAATATGCAAGCCTTTCTATTGGTTAAACAATCTGCTTGAACATATTAAAAATATAAACTATTTTATTTTAAAGGAGTGTGCAAAAAGAATCGCCAAGGTGTCGGCAGAAGGAAAACTGGAAATTGATGAAGAAAACTACTTAAATTCTTTCAAACCCAACCTAATGGATGTTGTGTACACGTGGGCAAATGGAGCTAACTTTGCTCACATCTGCAAGATGACCGATGTCTTTGAGGGTACGTTAATCAGTGGGTCCTTAGGAGGTGTGAGGTGGTGATTCATTACCCATATATGAACTCTGATGTACACGAAACTACGTGAGGAAACAAATGTTTACTGTGTATGTTGAATTACAGATAGGCTGAATTTAGAATCTAGAAAGGTTTTTAAAAGGGCTATCCCTAGATTTTAAAAATGTTCTGTAAAGCTCAGAAATCAGTGTTGCACAGTAGATAACACTTACACTGCTGCTAGTTAAAGAGGAAAAATACCATGTTCCAGAGGCTTGCCATTAGGAAGTACAGCTCTTGTGCTTGTCCTCATTACAGGTAAGTGTTTTGTTTACTTGGTAAGCTAAAGGTTGCTTCTGCTGGTTTTAACCATGTCAGAAGTGAGAGGTGGTAACCAAGTCTCTGTTGTGGTTGGTTCATCATAGCAGTGCAGTATAGACACCTGCCTAGCCAAGTCACTGCAGTGACTTCAGAGAAATAAAGAAGAAAAATTCAGGAAAAACAAAACAAAACCACGCCTCTAAAAAAAACCCAAACCAAGCAACACACAAACTGAGCCCCACAGGGTCCATTTTTTGATTGAAAGTACATGTTTTAATTCTGAGTATTGCTGTTTCCTGTCTTAATTTCAGTGGAGTCTGTTGCCATGGGGTACAGCATGATGGCATAGTGAAACTCACAACAGGAGGGGTGTTTTCCTGATTGCCTTTGGGCAATGTGGAAGTAGCAATGATGAGTTGCTGCTAATACAGGGAGTCTCGACGTCACTGTTGCGCACCGGTTTTAGGAAGGAGGCAGACAACTGGCCTGCCATTGGAGAGTGCATTGGAAGCCACCACTTCTTTTAAACTGTTTTTTCATCACACACTCCCCAACCCCACAGCTTATTAAAAGTGCCTTCTGAAAGACTGTGCTGCTCTTGAGGAGAGGCCAGCGCTTAGCTCTGTGTTGCCATCCAGGCTAACAGGTACTAGCAGCACTGTTGTAGACAGAAAGCTAGGTCAAGGGCATGCATCCACTTACAGGAGCCTGAAGATGGATGGTGTTCTGCTGGTTTGTTGGTATTGATGGTCATGGATCTGAAACCCCTTTTAGGTGTGGTTATGAGTAATGTGGAAGTTTGTAGCTGTGGTAAGTAAATGCCTGCCTTTTCAAGTTGCAGCCTAAGCCTGACTGCTCCAAGTGCAGGCCTGGTGCCACAGGTAGAAGCACTGTTCATTGGCTAATGACAGTGAGTAAGCTGAAATGTCTGTGGTGGGAAGAAATAGAAATTAGAGAAGCTTTTCAAGGCTGTAGGTAAAAGAATGGTAAACTGAGCTAAGTATCCTTTATTAATCAACTGTGGATTCACTGGTTTGTGGAAGTATATACAATAGTAATTAATTCCAAATACTAAAAAATAACAAATGGAACAAATAAATATAATAAATAGTATTTTATTCCAAAAATTATTAAAATGCTCTTTCATGCACAAAAAGGTATGTGCCTCAGGTATGGTGCTGTGAATGCACCAGCCTTGGGACAGTTGTCAGGATTGGTCTTGTGAGTCTTGTCTTGAGTAGGACTTTGTGAGCACTGAGCCGGGCCTGCCACAGCACAGTGGCCATGCTTGTTTTGGCACCTCCAGCCTCTCATTCCAGTGTTTCACCATCCTAATTGTAAAAAAAAAAATTCCCTTTTATCAAGTGTGAATTTACCCTTTTCTAGTTTAAAAACATTACACCTTGTCTGGTAGCTACAAGGCCTACTAAAATTGTTCCCCCAGCTTTCCTAGAGGCCCTTCAGGGACTGAAAGGCAGCTGTCCTTGTGGTCTTATCTTCTTGCTCCAGCCCTTTCAACATCTTCATGTTACATTAGAGGAGGAGATGAATGCATAACAGGCTACAGTGAGCACAGAGTTGCACTGTAGGAGCTCATAAACATGTAGGTGAGAGACAGTGTGCTCTACAGACTCTTGAGTGGCATAGGAGTAATGCCCTGCCAACTGAAGAACTAAGGGCTGTCAAAAACCAAAACTACGTGGGTAGTGGTTCTTGGAGCAAGAAACTTGTGAATCCCCAAGCCTGTTTGTTTTTTGAAAGAAGTCTTAACAAGTACTTTGAAGAAAACTCCACTAGGATTGACTAAAATTCAAAGAAATACTAGATAGTAGTTGAGATTGTAGAAGAAAACAAGAACAGGATATGCATTTGGAGATAGCGACAAGGAAATGCCTAATGGTTAATTTTACTGCTGGGCTTGGTTTCTGTTTAAAACATAGATGCCTAGTCTCATCCTTGGCTTCTAGATAAATGAAATTGATGAAGAATGAACTACTGCTTTGGCCTGCAGTGGGCTCAAGCTCAGTGACATCACATGGGATGGGGGCACAACATTTTCCCTTACTGTCTTTGTACAGGTAGCATAATCCGCTGCATGAGAAGGCTGGAGGAGTTGCTTCGGCAGATGTGCCAGGCTGCAAAAGCCATTGGAAACACAGAGCTGGAAAATAAGTTTGCAGAGGGTAAGTATTTCACTTCCAGGGTGGAAGTAATTCTAGAAGGAAAAGGGGGAGGGAGGTGTGCATGCGAACAGAGGCAGGGTCTGCTTGAGTAATTTGGTGATGCAAGCATCACCAGTGATAGTAAACCACCTCATTGCTGTCTTACCACGTGCTGTCTGTGTTAAAGTCTGACCTAAAGCAGTAGTGTGTTGATGCATATGGACAGTTGAACCAGGTTTGTGATTGAAAACAGCTGTAGAGTTACGTCTGTTTAACACTCATAGCACTTCCTGCAAAGCATTACCTGCCTGAAATTTCACTTTAACTGATGATTGTGTCAGTTACGACCAAGGGATATTGACACCATTTTCCTTTTTACCAGGGATTACAAAAATCAAGAGAGATATTGTGTTTGCTGCAAGCCTTTACCTGTAACAGAAGATAGCTTCTAGAAACAGCACCAGAGACACAGTATGGAACAAGTGCATCAGCTCAAGTCGTTATTTCCTTTAATGGTGTGTATTTAAACCACAGTTGTTTCAACAAGGCATGTACAAACAGCAGTGTATGTAATATAACTGTTACATTGTTTTCAATAAAAATTTACAGTTTGAATAGCTGCTTTTTTTCTTGTAAGCAAAAGCCTGAACCAACAGAAGTTTGATGTTTAGGTATACAATAACTGTGACAGGTGTTACTATATACAGGTAAGGTGAGCATCCAAGAGCAGCAGCAGTCCCTTAAAGGCATTTACTTATATTACATAGTTATACTTAGGAAACTCTTTTTCTTTCAGCGAGCAAGATAGGTGAGGTGGGTCAGCCTTCAGGGTTGATGATTGCTGCCAAAGTGATTTCCGTTTGTTGGAGTCTCATGTAGGGTTGTGTGAGAATCTTCCTTCGGCTGAAATGTACATCCCCGGGCCTTGAAGAAGTCAGACACATACACAACCTGAGGGAAGACATTAGTGTTAAGCTCCTGCACTTGTGTGTCTTTGAAACAATGGGTACATGCTCTTGCAGCAGGTAAACTCTATGCCAAGATAAATAAAGAGTTTTAACAGATTAAGACATTTCCAGGAAGTCTCAAAATTATTTCAGTAGCTTTTTCTCCAGCTGTTTCCCCCCACTGAGCCAGTGATGGTTCAAGGCTTATACACCAACTGCTTGCTCTAGCTTGCTGTAGCAGGCTGTGCTTCATTACAACAGCCACAGTCTGGAAAACTCTAAATTAAGGAACAAGACAGGTGTGTGTGGTTAAATTTAATTCAGGACAGGAAAGCCTGCACTTAGCTGAGGAAGAGGTTTCAGTAACTAGCTGTTCTTCTCTGGAGCCTCATTTGCATGTCATGAGCTGGGTAAACCAAGCTTGGTTTCCTCTCCTTGACAAGGCCCACAGCAGCACCATCCTATATACATGTGTTTCAGCCCCTGTGACACCAGCTTTACCTACATTATCCTTTCCCACATGCATTTTAAGGTACCAGCTCACTTCCTTCCCAGCTGCTGACTGCAAGACAGGGGCCTCCAGTGGACTGCAGAATCGATCTCTTCCTGCTGCCCACTTCAGCTCTCAGTAGTAGACATGCTGGGTACTCCTTCTGCAAGCCCTGCAGAGCACAACTTAGGGCAGTGGAAGAGGAGGGCTGGCTGATGCCCCAGGGTGCTGCTTCCTCTGCGTTTCAGCTTCCACTTAATGTGGAATACACCCAGCTCAATTTGGTGTAGTCGCTGTCTCGTGCTCTCACCTCAGCTTTCTGTTCCTGGAGGGGAATTCTTTGGCTTGTTCAAATAAGGGTTTGGGGGCAGGGGTCTAGTTTTAAGAGTAACTTCTCACTTTCAACACTTTTAATGCCACCTTCTACTCATTCTTGGGTATCTCTAAGAGTGCCTCTCAATCATCCAACACCCTTCAGTAACCGTGTTTTCTACTAATATGCCCACAGCTCTTTGATCCCTGTTTCTATTCCCTGCACTCCTTCCCTTAGAAACTGAGTCTGCCCAAAAACAAGGGGTAGGGTTATGTCATGCAGCTCTTTAATACCAGCTAATGCAGTATGCAGGGTTTCCCAGATTTACTCGAAGATTTGTTTGGATGATTGGTTACAAGCAAACAAAGCTTTGCCTTGAAACCAACCAACCCTTCTGACTTCCAGCTGAGAAAGTGTTTGTCTTGGAGGTGGTTCTTCTAGGTGAGACAGTTCTTGGTGACTGAGTTCTTCAGTATGACCTCAGTTACCTCTCACCACAAGTTGCTAATCTGTCCCTTCCCATGGATGGATCAGCCATAGTGCTTTGTTACAGCGCAACTACTGCCACCAAGTCAGCCAGACCTGCAGATCCAAGTGTGGCTGATTCTCTAATTCCTCAGGACAGCTTTTCACTCAACAGCACAGCTAAACAACACAGGCAAACACCCTGCTGCTGGGCTGAACCCATGACACCCTTTAAGCACCCCAAACACCCACACGAGAAATGGTGAGTTTCATCTCCCAGACTGATGGGAAGATAAGCTGGCAGACACAGACACTTCCATACTGTCCCTAAGGGCTGTAGACAGTTCTCTGCTATTGTACTTGAGATTCAGAATTTGGCTAGAAGCAGAAGACATGGTTACATAGAGGCCCACATGGTGTAGTTGACAGTTTCCATCTTGGCTGTTTGAAAAGCTGTTGGGCAGGGACAATTCCATCTTGTCTAACAGCTAAAACAGCCACTTAGGTCATCACTGGCCCAGAGTCTGCCTTGCTCTCCCAAGTACTGTTGCTACACGCAGTTCAAGGAGCTGTTTCCCCACTCCAGCAATTTTCACTAGGAAGACAATTCTCTGTTCCTGTGAACACAGCCTGCAATTCTAAGGTGCTAATTGTAACAGCATTGCTTAAACACACACACACACCCCACACCCAGAATTACTTACAATGAGCACAGCCACCACTGCTCCCTGAATGAGTCCTGTTAAAACATCGCTCCAGTGGTGCTTGTAATCAGAAACACGTGAGAGACCCACATAGATCGATGTAGCGATAAGACCGAATTGTAGAGTGGGCCGTACGAGTCTTGCCCAGTCTCCTTTCATCCTGGCCTGAAGGTAAAGCTGAAAGGAAGAGAAAAATCATTTCCAAGTGCTGCTAACACAGAAGCCATGGCCACACAGAGTTGCACTGGGGCTGTTCAAAAAGTCAAATTCTGTGTTCCGAGGCACGGTCATGTCCACAAACTTTCCAAGTGCTATGCCCGCAGAACATGCCAAGGCAGATGTTGAGTGTTTATGTTTTGTACAGCGCTACATAACACTATCTGTAGATACCTGCTGTAAATCCCAGGGCCACTTAAGGCTTAGAAAGAATAGTGGAAGTCAAACAGGTATTTTAATCCTGCATTAACTACAGGTAGGTCTGATTAAAAGACAGCTGTCAACCATCCATGCTTGCAGTCTTCCAAAAACAGGGAGCCCCATCTCGCTCTGAGCAGGAAGACCATTGACATCTTTAGTGCCGTTTATGTATACTATACATGGAACAGACAAGTTTTAAACTTCATTCTCAATTCCAGTCACCACATTTAGTGCTATGAACTCTAAGCGTAATATTCCTGCTGTGGTCAAGAGTCAGAACTAACCTGGTATCACTGGTAACTTCTAACGTGTTCCCAGTCCTCTGCAGCTGTCTATTAACCAAGTCGCCACTCTGGGAATCCGTGGGTATGGGCAGCTCCCAGTCTTTCTCTCCCCTTAGCTCTATTTCTTGTGTCTATGCTTTCAACTGTTAAATTCACAGTGTTTAACCATCACTTTACCATCTAAGGCCCTGCTTTTGTCTCCTCTGGTCCGTCCTGGACAGAGACCTCTTATTTTAGCTGTAAGAGGAACTTCTCCAAGTCCACCCAGTAAACGTCACTGAATTTATTCTGGATCTTGATGCCATCACCAAAAAAGGCACTACAGTTATCCTAGAGAACAATACCTTTGGAAGTTATATTTAACATTTCAAATGTACTTTTTTTAGTACCATTTAGGAACTTCAGGTCAAGTACAAAACCTTAATTGACAGCCTTGTGAAATCACAGGCGCTGGCTAAAGCACGGGCTTCGGGCACCAGGACAGGACACGAAGCTCCTGGTAAATCCCTCCACTGCCACCTTCAAAAGCTATGGATGCCTTGTAGAAGCATCACACTGTAAATGTAAATACAGGCATAGAGCACACACTGTAGATGCAAAGGTGCTACTTTCCACAGTCAAACATTTGGGGAATGTTTGATTGGTTTCTCTGAGTAACTTACATCGCAGTTCTGGCATGCTGGCTTTTTCAGCTATAAATGGAGCATCAGACAGATTGACCCTACCCACAGCCTTTCTTTAATAGCTGGGTCAGGATGAGAGCAGACTCTGAAGAAGCTATTGCTAAGTCTGAACTGGAAAATAACTTGGTGGGCACGGCGTATTTCTGGGCACCTTAATTTCACCACTACAGAAAATACTGCTTAGCCACTTCAAAAGTGAGCTGCCACCCAGTCCTTTTGTTAAGAGGTGTTTTGACCATCTCACATTAATACTACTTTAGGATTTACCAACAGTGGGCCAGAACTCTACCCCAGTGCCAAATGGAGCAGAGCTGGGTGCAGGAAGCAGACGCTGGTAGCCCAGAGAGCTGGCCGATGATTTGACACTGGCTGTTCTTTCCTCTTTCCCTGTTCCCACTAAATTCTGCTTAAGACAGCTAAAAATACCTTGCTGTAATAAAAGTTTTCCATGTAAGCATTTCTGGTAGTTGGCAAAGATGTAGTCATACTAGAAAGAAAAAAGGGTTATGCAACTGTAGATAGGTGGGAAACCAGTTTTTCTTCTGAACAGAGGAAACACATAAGGCAAGCCTCAGAGAAAGCAGACTTGGAAAGATGCCCACAACACCAAATGACCAATAAACCAGCCTGAACCTCCCTTAACGCATCACACATTCAGATTTTTTCTGGCCAACAAAGCATCAAACAAGAACCTTGGATTTAACATCCACGTGAAGACTTCATCTCCATAATAACAGAGTAGTCTCTAGTGACAGAGACCTGCAGCTGGTTTTTCACCTGCAGAAGGCATGCAGGTGCCTACAGGCTTCATCAGTTCTAGGTGCTTCTCCACACCAGCCTCCAGCAGCTGTGCGGGAAGTGCCCGCAGCCCTCCCACACCTCTGGACTTGCACTACTCCAAAACCAAGTGTGAGAAGGGAAAGAAATCACAGTACCACAGAGAAGTGTCACTGGCTGATCACCACTGTGGCTTCTTTCAGAAGTAGCAGCTGTTCTGGTGTCAATTCCTATTTTCTGCTGGGGCTTCTGTTCAGTTGAGAGTAACTGTTTATTAGCCAGCTGTGGCAATGGCAAATTCTCTGTATTGTTAAGTAGGTACCTTCAAACTGATGCTGCTTTTAACAGGCTCAGGGAGTCATGCTCCCCTTGCAAAGATTCTTCCTACCACTGTGCCTCACTCCTAGAAAGACAAGCGACTGACCTGGGCTGCAGTGGGCCCGCACAGGACAATAAAGAGGAAAGGAGCTTTTGCCTTAGAATCCCATTATTATAAACCAAGGATGGTAGCAGAAGCATGCTCAAGAGAAATTTATATGGTGTTAGTCCTTACAGAGCATTATCCACACAATATAGATATGTCCTGATGTTAATGCTGCATGAACATGTGCTACTATTTTGACCCTACTGACTAACAGACCCCTGACTTTTTGGGGCATTCACAGAACCCCACCCCTGATCCACACAGCACAACCCAAGTTCTTCTGCCTCTCTGAAGTAATTTGTGGCACAGGCTTCAAGAAGGGAAGCAGAAGATGCTGGTGGCATGTTGTGTGTGTGCCCCCCAGTCTCTGCTGGAGAGAGGGGCAAGTTTCACAGGTAACACCTGTCATCTAGGGAAGCAGAAGGGATTTCAGGATTCATTACCTGGTTAGTACTACTGTACTGTCCCTTCCCAGCACCCGCCTTGTTACTGAGAATTGAACCCATGAGCCTATGAACAGGCAGGAGCACCCAGACCTGCTCCAGGAGCAGCACACTCCTTTCAGTGACAGCCACTGGACCACTCCAGCCTGCCCACTACCCTGTCTCTGCGCACCCGGCGATGGTTCAGTAGTGTCCCTCAGTCACAGTCTCGTCACACCTCCATCCTGCCTGCTCTCACATTTCTTTTGTTTGTTCTCTTCAAAGCCCACAAATAGATTTCACCTAAACTTTCTTTTAATGGGGCTTAAATAAGTTTCCAATCTTACCCCCCACCACCAGCTAAGCTTGCTCTACGATACAAATATGCTCCCTACACCACACACATCCTCAACACAAGTTTCTTCTTAATCTATGGTCTAATACTTCATTTCTAAAAATACACACAGGAATGAAGAGAAACTCACAGCCACTTTGTGGCTTCTCCAAGAAGCCACAGAAATGAATGGAAGGGTCTCTGCAACTGCAGAATTATTTTCTACTTGGTATTTGTAGCATAGCTTTCAAGTATTTGCTCTTCTACCAAAGCAGTATTAATACACATACACACACACGCCTGTCTACCTAATTTTAAAGTACAGTGATTTTTATTCCCTAGTTGGGAATTCTGGAGGTGTAACCCTGCAGCTTCACAAGAAAGGTTCCTAACAGCTAGTATCTATGATCCTGTGACCTCACATCCCCAACATAAGGGCACTGAATTCTTTTAAACCAACCAAAACCCACTCACTCCACTAATCAAGGTCACAGCTCAGATATTTAGTTTCTATACCTGAAACTTCTCTACCACTTCTCCTTTAATACCTTCTCAGCTTTTTCCCAAAAAACCCATTACACAAACGTTCTGTACTGTGAAATCCCTATTAAGGCAGGGGAAACCATCCTGCAGTCTCAGTCCTCTTTCAAGAACCTAAGGAAGAAGGTTTTGGGCTTTGCCCCACCCACGCTGTACTAAATGATTTGTTCTGTCATTTTTTGAAAAATTTGTTTTCTTCAACAGGATTTTTTGTATCCCAATATCAAGAAGCTTTAATAGTCAATTTATTACTAGTGTCTCATTCTGTCCTAAGGAACAAAAGTGCACTTCCTGTGTGGAAGTGTACATACCCCACATCCCCCCCTCCTTATTTTTGTCTCCTCAACCCCAATATACTCGCAGCATCACGAGTTTAATAGCAAACCACAGAGAGAATATGGTTTTCCTAGAAAGGAAATAAGGGAAACAAGAACACTTCTCAGTTTGTCCAACTGGGTAGTGAGAAGCTGAAGCAGAAACAAGGTGCAGAAGGCTGGTTGAAGCCCTGCTGTGAGAGCCCACAGTAGTTCAGGTTTTCAGGAAGGAGCAACTAAGTGGCATTTGCTGTCAGTGATGTCTGACTGGGGTTCCATGATACCTGCCTCAGCATTAAGAACGTGCCCCATGGCAGTACTGTTTTGCTCCGAACAGGCACGGGATCCTACTGCAGCTGTAACTAGCACTTGGATCCATCACTGGCTACAGCTAGACAGGCTCATCCTTCCACACAAGCCTGCCAGCCTCAAGAGCCGCAAACAGTAACCAGCGCTGAGGAGATCACCCTCAGGGTCCTTCCCCTGCCAAGCAGCTCTGAAGCAGGAACCTGTGAGTCACCCTAAGCCCATCCCCTCATGTGTTTGGCTGTCTTTGGGATTCCTGAGGTGGAGGGAGCGATATGGAGGTCCTGCGTTTTGGGGGTTCTGTTAGTGAAGCAGGCATGGAAGGAGAGTGGGCACCCAGTGTTTCAAAGTCTTCAGAAAAATAAAACCAGCCTCAGAGTAGCTAACCTGGCAAGAGATGGGGCAAAAGTCTCCAGGATACCCGAGGTCAGGAATAGAGGCTGAGAATCCAGACACATTTTTAGGATAGGAAAATTCCCTTTCTGTGGATAATCCGATGGCATCCTTACAGGACACAAGTTTCCCCCCACTCCTATGACTGTGAAGACTTCCACTGTGAAGCTGAGTAGATGCATGGAATGCCAAAATGCCACCCACCAGCTCCATCAGTAAACAAACATCACTGCCTTCCTGAGGGGAGAGGGGACTCCATAACCACAGCACCACACACTTCTACAAGACACACTTTGCACCTGAGTATCTTTGATACAAGCAATTTATTCAAACAAGATCCTCCAAGAGAAGAGTGGAGACATTCACCCTGGAATCTTCTATCATGCTATAAAGCAACAGAAAACACTCAGACAGATGGACTCCTGCCTTCCTGTTCCAGTCCTGCTCCACAATCCAGCAGTACAGACCAAGACACATCTGCTCTGCTCAGACAAGGCAACAGGTGAGAAAAAAGTCCTGCTCAGAGATGTTCCAAGCTTTCTACTACTTCTGTGAAGGTTTGCAAAGTAGCTCTTCCCTTTCTGCACATTACAAGAAGCTCTAGAGATTCCTTTGTGTAGAAGCTATTTTGTAGAGAAGCCAGCTAGCACAAACTCTGCAATTTGCCAAGTCTAAGAAATCCAGCAAACAGTTTAAAAAGTGCAGTTTTGAGCACAAAACAATGGCCATGAGCAACAAGATGTGCTGAGAAATAACAGTCATACACATTTATGCAAATAATTACATGCAAGTGCAGCAGCTTGTTTTAGACCTGTAAGCACTGTACCTATGAACAAACAGAGCTCTAGGCAGCAACCAACAAAACACTGCCTGCAACCCAGAGATCAAGGTGGCTCGTCTCATGTGAAGCCTGAGGTTAATACACATAATGCCTCCATGTAATTGTTAATCACAACAGGCTCACATCCAAATAGAAGAGTGCATTATAAGAGTACTACAGCTCACGAGTGACTCATGAATTCTGCAACATCTCTGGGGTTCATAAACAAGAAAAAAAAAGCAAGATTGTTTTGCCTTTTCAATGAGATCAATGCCTTTTCTTAATGCATACGTATTTATGATCCCTAGTATATCTGCTTTATTATCTGTGCTTTAGTTTTGATTCAGCAGAAAAAGGAAAGAGAAGCAACATCTAGGAATTAATTTTTCCCCTTCCAGAGAAGGAAGAGGATATAGATTTGGGCTTGCTTCAAGGCAGAGGGGTATCTGGGCTGTTGTTCAAACAGACAGTCCATCCCTTTTACTCTAACCACATATTCCTCTGCGCCAGCTCTGATGTTTGCACAGCCCTGCAGTGAAGTGGTTCACAGAAACACTCCACTGGACAGCTGAGTTAACAGAAAAAATGACCAGAACAGGGGCAAAAGGCAGAATTTGTACTAGTCTGGCCTCTTAAGATAGTTGTGTGCTGCTGTCAAAGGCAGATGATGGGCAAGAGCTGCCTCCTATGCTGTATTTTCCCCACTGTTGCAGCTGACAGTTTCCATCTTGGTTTGAAAAGCTCTTAGGCCAGGACAATTTCATGTTGCCTAACAGCTCAAACAGCTAAATCCTGTCTGCTAGTAGTAATATCCCAACTCTTAATATCAAAAGAACAATCATTCTGTTCTGTACAGACATTTCCCACTGGATCAGTAATGGCTTTTTTTGTTTTAAATCCTGCAGCTTCAACTTCATTGTAGAAGTAATTGCAGAGGTAATTGTTCATTGACATCATTTTACCATAAAGCAGGATAAACAGTAACATTTTATTCCTTGTAAGTGCTAACACTTAGCATTTTTCTGATGAGAAAACAAGCCAAATGTGTTCCTTCTGCTTGGACCAAGTAAGCGTTTTTCTGTTGTGTCTACCAGGTCATAGAAACCTTCACTGAAGAACATAAGCACTGTGAAGTATTGCTTTCAGCTCGGTCCTACAGGAGCCAATTCACAATAACCTTATCACTACTCCAACTCCCAAACTATGAAGAAGTTGTTTTGCTTGTTCGCTTAGTATTAAATAAACTCTAAATACCAATATTAAGAGAATACTAGGAGCACATACAAATAGAAATGTCTCCATGCTTGAGCCTCACAGCATGAGCAGTTACCATTTTTTCACCTCTGCTGTAAGGTGCACCCACATCTACAGCCAAACAAAACAGTTTCAGTCACAAACGCCTTTTCATTAGTTTTTGAAGAGTAGGTAGTCCTCAACTTTCATGTAGGCAGGAACACATTAAGGACCATTCTGTAGCTCTAGTCAGTAGCATTTGGGAAGGTAAAGAAATCCTGCCATGCTAACAGCCATACCTAAAACACTGTGTTAAATGCTCCTAGGTTCTTTTCACACAACCTCCAGTCCCAACATAAATAATTAAAGATATTTCAAGACCAAAGCCCGACTGGCGCATTCAGAAGCATGAGTACAAAAAGCAGCCTAAACCCCGCTTTCACTTGCGTGTAAGCCTCTGATCTCTCTGCAAAAGGCAGCTGTAAGCCCAGGTCACAAGCACCCGTCGCCCTCCTGTTCTGGTCTGTAATTCAGAATGTTCTTTCCCGATGAACTGTGGGAGAGCTTGAGCACCACTCAAGTTACACGGTACAAAGATTCATCACTCCCCTTCATTCCAAGTTTAAGCAATGCGAGCACGTTGCCATCCCCAGAATAGCAGGGCAGCCTGGCTGAGTTTCTGCAGCCCTGTGCTTCATCCTGGGTTAGGTGCCGGCAGGGAAGCACCCGGGCCATCTACAGCCAACACTGACTCCATTACAGCAACCCGATCCTCAGGGCCCCACTCCTATTTGCCAACGGCAACAGTTGGACTGGGATCGCTCTCACTCCAGCAGACAGCATGCATTTAGTATTTTAGTTTTCAACAGCTTTCAGATACAACTTTAAAAAAAAAAAAAGAGTTGAAGCAAAACCTTACAATTAACTGCAGCTTCTCCTGCTCTAGGGGAGGGCTGCTGTTTGGTCAAGCTGACACTGCTAGAAGAGGTGTTGAACTACACTCACCCTCCCATTATCCAATCCAAGATAAAATAGTTTGGTTAATACAAGAGAGATCGAGCCAGCTCTTAATTATGAAAGGAACAGTGGGGGACTGGATGACAAGACAATTTGCAATCCAACATCTGTTGCAAGGTCACTGGGTTCTCACATATTGTTGCAGCTCAAACCCTCCCTCTAGTTTCCACATGACACTGCTGCTGGCAGGCTCATCCCAGAGGTAATGGCCCTGCCTAGACCCAAACTGACCCACCTAGCTCTGCCAGAGGAATTGCAAGTACATTGCCCACCACAACTTCCTGGCCTGACAGTCTGCAAGCAGATTTTTTCTCTGGTTTCACTCATTACATATACCACTGAGTGAGAAACTGGAAGAACAGTTTCCAGTCTAACCTGGAAACAGGCCGAAAACTCAGGCCTTACAACTGGCCCAGCTAGACACAACAGCTTTTTGCAGGTACATGGCAACATAACACCCAGTTAAAAATACAGCCTCTTATGCTGCAAGAGTGGTAAGTGATATGCACTGCTGCTTATTTAAATCAGCAGGTTACATGAGCTATTTAAGATGCCCTAAAGTCTTGCACAATTCTACTTTACCCAAAGTTCTAAGAGAATGGTGTTTCACAAAACTGAATTAAAGCCTCCTTCTCCTTACTCTGCAGATGAGCAAGCCTCCCTCCAAAGGCAGGTGCCACAAGGATTTTGTGGTACACAGTGCCCTTGCTTCTGTTCTGATGCCCGACAGTCACATCCAGCAGCCGACATGAGACCACTTCAGGCTGGGATTTTGCACATTTTAAACATGGTTTAAAAAAAAAAAGTAGATTTATTCTAGTTTGCTATAGAAAGCTTTAAGCAAGGACTACCTGAATGAAGCTGCCATTGATTATGGAAATATATTTGTTGATATGGTATTGTAAACTCTTTCCTTGTATTTAGATAACCTTCAAAAGCCATGGGCATGTAACACTGCTGCTGCAATGAGCTTAAGACAATATCAAGTAACTGTAAGTGCTGGGCAACAAAGATAATTTGAGTCCCCTCAGAACATGAGCCCAAATTACGTACCAAGTATTTCCATTCCTGCAGTTAAAAGTTAAATTCCACTCTCCAACGCTGTCCCACAAACCAAAAGACAAACTAAGAAGAAATGCTTCAAATTCCCAGATATGTGCCTGCTTAGACTTTTCATTTTGAAGTTCAAGTGGTATGATATTCTTACCTGACTTTAAGAAAAGCTAAAGTAGTGAGATATGAACTTTCAGTTTGGAATTTTAGCTCACAGTTTGGAGCTTTTCAGCTCACATGCTTCCCTCTGAACTGATTTTCTCCCATAGGTTCCTGAAGGTAATGAGACCATCTAGATAAAACTCTTGCTTTCAGGATAATGAGGCCCCAGAACATGAAGACAGTAAAGTCACAACATCTCTTCCAGATGAACTTTAAACCACCAGCCCCTCCCCCTGCAAAAAACCAACCACATGCAAACCAAAACCAAAGCCAAAAACCCCAACCAAACAAAAAACCCACCCTCCCAGCAGCACCTATAACTTTTTTTTGGAGCCAACAACATCCTTCACATTAAATACAGAGTCTGAGCTGTCAGGTGTTTCCATGTACCCTCATAAACGGTGTTTGAAATCCCAGGTTTTTCTCCCCCAATACCAGCAGAGCCAAGCAGTCATGAGTCACATACTGAAACCTGTAAAATTTTTCGTGTCATAAAAGGTTTAAAGCATCTAAAAAAATTCTAAAAATGCTGATGAACCACTTTGCATTTGTTTTTGTTACATCATGTGTAATAAAATAATTGTTACATCATGCATAATAAAAGAACAAAGAGTGTTTATCAATATGGTGATAGATGCTTTATATATATATATAAATTTAACTTGCTTGTGCTCAGCAATTCTACTCTAAGTAACCGAAGCTGCAGAAATTTTTTACTAGTGATTTTTTTTTCTCAGTAATTTGCAGGGTGGCTTAAATGAAGCCACATACTTCAAGCATCTCTCATTTCACAGTTGCAGTGCTGGTGCTGTCTGTGGCAGAGATCATTTCCCCCCAGATTCTCCTAAAATGCTCCCTCTTTTTTGCAAGGCGTAACCTGACACAGCACACGTGTTCAGCCAGTAAGGTTTCAGAGTAGGCTTGCTGTGGTACGCACACATGGCAGACTCCTCCAGTCCCTCCAGAAACCAGCATGCTGGAGTCTGGTTATGATTAATACTGCCTATCAGTAATGCCACATGTTAACAATTCTGTCCTCAGCCTGCAGCTGGAGTAAGTGTGTGAAGAGCAGCTGGAGCCAGCATCAGAGTTCAGTTAGCAAAACAGGTTATCGAGTGCCTCAGGCTTGGTTTGGAGCCCGTGGCAGCACTCTGCCCTGCCACGTGGTCAAGGAGGAAGATTAGGAAGGTGTTTTCCTCATCTTCCTGCAGTAGCTGTCTGCTTGAAGACATCTGTGCTACTTATTTAACTTTTTTAAATAAAAAGACTGCATTCAATGCAAAGGTTGGCATAATGCTCTGTTAATCAGCAAGGTAAAAGCATCCTGCACAGGCATCATTAACCTTCTTCAGATGTCCCTATGAAGGGCTCAGAACAGTCTCTGGATGAATAATCTTATTACAGGACAGAAGAAAGTGTAAATCTAATCTCCACAAAGCTTCTTATTTGTACTGGACAAGAGTAGCTCAGCCAGAGACAAGACAAGAAACTGGGGTGCAGGAATGGATGAAGGCTGCCTTCCCCTCCAGGCAGGGATCTGGCTACTCCTTGAGGAGTTTACTGAAAAACAGACAGCTCTCCAATAACACACTATTTAACTCTTAACATGGCATTTGCAAAACACATTCCTATGCTTCTAGTTTCAGGGAGCTACGTAAAGCCATGTTGTCCTGCAGAACCAAACAAGCAGAAGACAGTTTCTGCAGCAGCATGCTGAAGCATGGCCAGTTTTATTTCACTGTTGAACCAGGATCAACACAAGCTCTGTATTTACAGCATTTCAAAGTGGCATACAGAGGATGGATTTGACTTCCACCTCTCCCCCAAACAGACAGTTGCTAAGAGCAAAGCTCACAGACACAAAGCCCCAGGACAGGTATGGATCACAGCTGCCTGTTCAGGAACTGCACACAAGCTCCTCTGCATGGATTAAAAAACAAATTAAAACCCCCATGCCACAGACAGCTACAAAAAGCATTATGCAACCCACATGAAGTTAGTATCTTCAAAATAAAGAATTCTTGACTTTCTTGCCAAAGGCTGCATTATTTCAAATCCTAGTAGGTTAAACAAACAAGGTCTGTGGTCCAAGATGTTCAGCACATCTCTATCTTACTGTATTCAACTACAGATGGCCTCAATATTACAGTAAATGGGGATGGGAGGGGTTTTGAGGGGGGTAGGCAGCCGGGCACACATGGGTTTTAGTTAACACATGCAAGGTTTTAAACTAGCAACTCCTTTCTCCCTGTCTGTACCAGCTAAGAAGTCTTCCTGCTCACCACCAACTCCCCAGGCTGCAGCAAGCAGGGCTAACACATAAATGTGACAGAGGTAAAAGTCCAGACAGATTCAGATCCCTGCCAAATCACTGCAATCCAGTCAGGATAAATTATAAGCCGTACACATTGCCACACACCTAGCAAGTTTTTTCTTGTCTCTGAGTTTGTGCTTCTGAGAGGCTGCAGTATCACATTGCTCAACAAAAGCAGGCATGGAAAAGTCAGACCTGAAGGGTACAGCTGAACTCAACAGAGCAAATCACTATTAGGTTGCTATATAGCAGTAATTGCTCCACTGTACTATGGGAATAGTGGATTCATATCACCAGGGAACGTAAATAATTTGATACTTTTCCCCTAATTTAAAAAAAAGAGTCCTCAAACTATTTACATTCCTTTGTGATATATTTAGTATTTTAAAAGTCTCCAAACCCAGCTGACAGGTAGGAAGTTGCACTATATTCTAAGTCACCCTGGGACTCTTACAAACTTCGTACTTACATTAGAGACAAGGTAAGAGGGGAGACCAGCTGATCAGGCTTAGCCATAACAAACTGCAGTGATAGATATAACCGAACACCAGGCTTCCAAAAAAGCTTCATTTGAAAATAAAAGTTAAGAAATGCTTGTCAAACTGAAGATCAACCCCTTTCTGTATGTGGCTGTAGGTCTGTCCACTCACTGAGGATGTTACACTACTGCCACGAGACAGTGAAAAAATTAAAATGCAATCAAGATGAGAAGGCAAGTGGAATCTGAGCTCTGAAAATCCTGCTCTATGTGTTGTGTTAGCAGTGTTATATCTAGGACTAGAGCTTAAATTTTACAACTACATGAACAACAAAAGCATATGAAGTTGTTTAATACCTTTTCTGTTATAAATTAGCAGAGGAAGAACAACTAGAACAATCCTTCAGTGTTACAAAGCTCATCCTAGGAGTGAAGATAATTTGCCCTAGCTGACCTGGAACAATTTGAAGTGAAACATATTAGGCTCCAATTGAAGCTTTAATTAATTGATCTTATCATTGGTATTTACTTCCACAGATAGGTCTGTCCCCTTACTTCTCATTCTCCCTCTCCAACCCTAAAAGAGGAGAAAATTAAAAGTAATATAAAAATTCAAGTTTATCTGCTGTTTTGTGCTTGTTGGCCCAGCTATTTGATCAGGGTTTAAGTTTAGGCTTTCTGGTTTTCAAACAGCCTTTGCATATTTCAGTAATATATGACTGACTTAATACGTGGCTTGCAATACTTTCAATATAACTGAATTTAAGTAGAGGCATATTTTCCAAACCCACTTGTCACCAGGTTCGTTTCAGACAAGACACACAAGCCAGCTACCATATTAAGTATTTTTAGGCACAATAAACATCATTCCATTTCTTGCCTCAGTATCAGTGGCATTCCCTTACAACTCCTACTAAGGAATCTTTTTTGTCTCAGACAAGCATTCTACAAAACCAACATACTCTTGTGCAAAAGCAGCCCAAAAAAATTCTTTGATTTTTGAACCAGGTAACTACCAGACTTTTTGTTGCCATTTAGATGGAAACAGCATACTTACTGCTAGGAAGAGCATGCAGTACATCGAGAACGAAGAATGACCAGAGTAAAATGATAGTCTGGAAGAGAAGAGAGCAGACATCTCATTATTTTTCTTTTGCAACACTCAGTCTACAGTGATACTAATTTATCTTACACAAGCGAACTGGCAGAATGCAAACATCTCCATGCTTCTGACAAGTAGCAGACTTCACTACTCAGAAGCTATCCTATTGCAGCATTAAGTTGATCTCCCCATCAGGTTGGAACTACGAGCCCTTTGAAGTCTCAACAGCAAGTCAACACATGCTCAAAAATCAGGTGTCCTTTAAAGCAGTATTAGTTTCATCTTCCTGACAGATACCAAAATCCTGCAGATATTACCAGATAAACAACCCAGAACCGATTAGTTCATCTTGGTCACCATGAAGAGGCAGTAGTTAACAGCTCCTATCTAGATGTTTATACCACATGTGCATATGTATACATTTGTCAAACGTCCTGATTCATACAAACCATGACCATTTATCGTTGCAGGCTGGGGAGGGGAAAAGCAGGAAGGCAGTTCGTTAGGCAGCCAACTGAAGATGATGACACCTCATTTAGTACTTGTAGAAACAGCTTCGTACTTTGGCTATCTCATCTCAAGATTGACAACACTGCCTTCAACTCAAAGGCTTGCAGCTGGCACAGAGCTGAATAGACTTGACAGTTGATGCCAAGTCCATGGTGCCTTGGGCACAGTCCTCCCCTGAACAGGTGTTTTCTGCCAGAGGCAGTGTATCACAGCTTCAGAAAAAATGCCACCCACCTCTTCATCGAGAGGAGAGGCAAAATAGAAAGACATTTCTAACTTAGCCTGTGAAGCAGCATCATTACAGAATTCTGTGTGTAAAGTAGAAAAAAATAACTAAGTACAACTTATTTCATCTTTCTGCTTAAAACCATGAGCCAAGCTTCTGTGCAAGTCAGCCATGAAACTGCTCCTTAGGTAAGAGTCTGGCATACACAAAGGCGGCCAACAAGTTTCACTGCTCTCCAGAGTGCCCTTGACCATATCCAGCAGGTCCCTTTCAGTGCCTCAACCAGCCAGACAGCCTGAGGCCAGGGAAATTCCTGGTCAAGGCAGACTTCTCTATTCTTCAGACCCAGAGAAACAAAGGTGATTCTGGAGTGCAGCAAGACACTTGGGTTAAACATTCATTGTGAAATACCTCAAAGGCAATAAACCAATCTTGTGCTTAGGTGAAACTGCAAAACTTCCTGCATTAATTTGCACATATCACGCTATAAAACCGCATCAGGTACTAGAAAAAAAGTCACGTAAGGCTTCTCTGCAGGTTTTACAGTTATATATACAGTTACTTATAGTTGATCCAAAGCACTGCCCATGGCTTTGTTTCAGAGGTACTAAATTGCAATCTTGAAAAGATGTATTGGCTCTGTGTTATCTTCAGATGCTTAACATTCAAAAACATGAAGATTACATCTTAGCTAGACTCCCCTTACCCACGTCAGTACTCAACTTTTCACCGGTTAAAAACCTCTAGGCAAGAGTCCACTACGAAAGCCAGTACAATAGGCAATTTTAAGAGCTCTGTCTTTCAGACAAGCATGTCATCTGACCCACAAAAACAAAGCACACTTCTGTTGGGTAGAACAGTGCAGAACAAGGAACTCCTGGCTGCAATATTTTATCCACTGACTTTGGGGCTATTCCTGTTGTCCACAAGATGATGTTTCCTACAGTTCCTGAAGGCAACCTGTTGCCAACTAAAGGAATTCAGAAGGCTAGTCAGAGAAAGGATGAATACAGTTTAAGTTTAGTTTTCTATTCCTATAAGGTTTCAAAGGTGGCAGACTACTGACATTCTTTATTTTGGGGATGTGTTAGCCCAATGTAACAAAGAATATTTTGTTCCAAGTTGAAGATTACCAAATCTGAGTGCATTCTCAGGCATAGATAAGTATGTCGTACATGATTGAAAATGTTTAGTTTAGCACATGAAGTATTGCCAGAAATACAGCTGGGACAAAGTATTGATCCAACTTGTACATAGTGCAATCCCAGTGAAATTTCTTTGGCAATACTGCAGTGTCTAGATATCTTTAGAGACAGACACGCACACAAGAAAAAAATCTTAAAATCCTTTCAAACACTAATTTTGACAATGGAAAAGTTTCCCAACAATTCTTTAGCACGCAGATAACGTCTTCCCAGCGCGAGGAGAACATCCTTTCTATCACACCAGCCAAGTGGCTGCACGTCCCTGGCTTCACTGTGATCATACTGCAAGTGCTGGCTTGCCATGAGCCAGCATTTTAAAGATACATACATTTTTAATTTAAAAACCCAACCAGTATTTATTTATCAGTCCCAAGAATACACAGGTATTAGAAGAAAATACACTTATAAATTAAATGGTACAGACAACTTTCCATTGGCTGATGAAGAAAAGGTTAAATTGTGCACATGGGATTTCAGAACATCTTTTTCAAGCAGCTATTCAAACAGAATCCAGTGAAACTGTTAATGTCAGTACTACCAACTCTGTTTCATAAGTCTTGTTCTGATTTTTTTTTCAAAAAATGGCAGAGTCTGACATCAGAACAAGAGCTTTGCAGAGATCCATGTCTTTTTCTCCATGCTCACAGATCGCTTCTGATACAGGGAACAAGGCTTCATTGTAACAGGAGAAAGTGTAAGCTTTAATTATTTCCATTTGAGCAATATATTACTACCAAGTTAGAAGAATCCCTTAAGTAGTAATACGAAACTTGTTACAGGTCTCAGTTGTGGTCTAAAGTCTACTCTCAGAGTTACCAGTGGACACAGTAAAGCTGGACATCTCAAAAAGGTCCTACAACAAGGCAATCTGAGGTCTATTCAGTGTTCTCAAAACTTAAATTTGCAACAAGTTTCACATGGTTTGTGGTAACGACAGAAGTAAAGATGTTAAACTTTCTTAAAAAGGTTGCCATAAGACTGATCACAATTAATCACCCGAGCTTGTTATTGTACGCCTGTATTTTTAAAGATTACAAACCCTTCCTACAAGAAATAATTGAACCAAAGCGCTCAGTACTTTGAGTCAGGATTTCTAATCCCAGATAAGAAAGTCTACAAGAGATTACCTTTCAGAACTTGACAAGGACAACCACTTCACTGTTCTGTTCCTTTCCATGCACCAAGGAACCTGAGACTTGGGTCCAGAGCCTGCCTGACAGAAGGCAGCATTTCTAGTGACTGAAGAAAAATGGAACATAATGCATAGCCAATAGAAGAATCATTCATCTTGCACTGTCAATTGCAAGAGATAGCACGTTTCAAGGAGTAAAATCTGCTTGGCAGTAATTGGTAGAGTGAATTATTTCACAAGTAAATTACTGAACACTGCAACTCAGTAAGCAAGCTGGATCCCTTTTCTCCATATAATGTCCTCCTAAGGACACCTGAATGTACAGAAACATTTAAGCCAAGTGCAGAACTGACAGGGAAGTTAATAGCCTTAGTGAAACACAAGGCTAGGATATAGCTACGCAAGTACAACACAGTGGAGCATTAAAAGCTGAGAAATTAGGTGTTAGAAATAACCATGGAAAGGGATAAACCAGAAGAAAGCACATCCTGTTGCCACAATAAGCCCAGCAGGGGCTGAATGATAAGGAAAGTCTGCCTTATAGAAGTACTGAATTACAGAACCATCCCTTAGAGGAAAAACAGGAGGCCCAGCGAAACATTATGCACACTGCCACATCAAATAAAACCACTCACTGGATTAGCTAGCAAGTCCTTCCTATCCTCAGTTCTTTGGATTCTCAGAGTCTGACTCAAAGCTTCCACTGACATTTGTGTTGCCTGTGCTGTTGATTTGGAGGGGAATAAGTGCCAGACAGAGCTGCAGCTCAGCACATCTGTGTTGAGTAAGCCAAAGCGCTCCACATACTCATCAGGAAAACGCTCCTGGAATCTCAGTGCCATGAGGACGTGGTTTAATAAAGCACTAGTCCCATGCTTCAACTCAAGCATTGTTTTCTTTAACGGGAATTTTCTCTGCATTCAGCCTGTTTTCACAGGACCCACTCTTTTCTCTCGTGCAAGACTTGCGCAAGTGCAACTCTGAAGGTCCGTGGGAGCTGAAAGTTTGAAGGGTTTCTGTGATTATCACAAAGAAATATCTACATAAATGCACACACAATTCACCTGGAAAACCATTTTCAAGAGACAGTATTACCAATTTCTCCACTTCCTCCCTTCTCCTGCAGTAGTAAAACCCACACCAGTACAAAGCCTTACACTTAGAGAAAGGAAAAAGCTGCCAGTCTGTCGAATTCGCTAACCCTCATCTGGGCAATCCTGCTGACAGAGGTGTTCTGACATGAGTTATTAGTTGTAAGCATCTTGCACAATTCCCTAATCATATTTGGGGTGAGAGGTAGATCCACTCAGCTCTACTTTAAGTAATGGTAGATAGGTAAGAAATCTTTGCCAGTGACAACACTTAATACATACCAGACTTGCCCATTTCTTTTTGCAGTTACTTGTTTTTCCTTTTACAGGCTACTGTACCTTATGCTTATCTTTACACAAGTGAAAACTCCCTGCTTATCCTACTGACATAAAACATATCTAGTCAAGGAACTTGACTGCTAGGTTAACCCTATTTTGAAGTTCCTTATAAGCTTTCTGCTGATGGATTTTTGGGTTTTTTTCCTTTCTCTCTGGGAGTTTATAAAATATCTCACAATGCATCCAAGTATGCAGACATCATGTAAATTTTCTTGATTTATACAGAAGTATTACACACTAATTAAAAATACCTGATTGGGCAATGACTAGCTAGCTTAGCTATTCTGCCTCTGTCAGCAGCAGTTTGTACCAGCAGCTACTAGAGGAATAAATTTCACTGTAGAATGGACAGTATGGAAAAAGTCTCATCCCCCTACTATTTTTCCATTTCCCAATGACCTGTATTCTGCATCCTGAATTTCCAAATTTTCTAAAGTTTAATCAAGGGAGCAAGAATCACCAGTTCCTGGCATTTATACTGCGCACAAACACGTATATTCTGATCTCTCAATATTAAAGTTCAACCAACTGGCAAGCTGCAAAGTCATTCCACATGTATACTGCAAAACTACTACCAAGTAAGTTGTCTTTTGTCAGTTTTGATTTTGTCACTCAATTTAACTCACCTCAGAAAAGTAAGTTTAACTTTCCTCTATGTTTCTAGTTAGCCTCCTCCAATAGAAAAAAAGAAAAATCAGGACTTTGTTTTACTTCCCTGTGCTTATAATTCTCTCTCAGGAAAGGGTAAAAGTGAAACTAGCAGCAAGAGGGATTCAAACCAGCATTTTTAAGGACTAATAGATTGCTGTCACAAGCATCATATTACAGGCTTCTGTTCCATTAACCACGTCTGCAGAAGTTATCCACATAATACTATTCAGACTCACAGGACTGTTATTATCATTTTACATAAATGGAATGAAAACAAAAAAGATAAACCCTGTTAAAAGAGGGAGTGGCAATCAAATCCCTGATTTAAGAAACCACTTTGGGCATGAAGCACTCGGGAAGTGTGCAGAACTCACCCCCCAACAGATTTCTGTAATCTTCCAAAGGGGCAAAAAGGGAAAGGAGGCAGCAGGAAAACAGTCAGCATTCAGGGGATTTCAATTCCTACAGTACTGTTTGAGCAGCACAGTGTTATACCCATGTCTAAAGTTTTATCTTAAGTGCTTTTTTCCTTCATTAAACTTGGACATGTTTCACACATCAGTGAAATTCTGGAAGGAATGAGAAGATACATCTACCTACTTGATTACCCACAGCTAGCTTCCAACCGTGTTTCAGGGTGTTTAAGCTACTGAATACAAGAAAGACTGCAAGCACAGCTTCTCCTAAAAACCATTAAAGGGTGAAGGTTTTATTTTCAGTTATGGAAGTAAACGCTATCCATCACCACTGAGAAGGGCAAACTGACATCACAACAAAGGAGATGCAAGATTAGAAACACAATCCATATTGCAGAACTGCATCTCAATTGGTTACAGCACGTTCATCTTTCAGATCTGATTATTCCTCCTGCCAGTTCAGTTCTATTGCAAATGTAACTCCCTGCTTCTAGAGAAGCATAGACCATTTCATCATCTACTATAGCCCACAGCAATGAAACTTCTAAACTTTAAATATTTTTAAAGACCTTCTATTTACTACCATATTTTAGCTTTTTCCTTCCATGTAAAAATACGTGTGGGTGCCTTGACTAAGCTCCAGTTCTCAGAGGTGGTGAATAATTTTTTTAGGGCTGGAAGCATTCCCATATCAGCCATGTTACACCTTGAATAACAGTAATGACATATGGGTGAGAAACAATGTTTAAGGAAAAAGCTGCACCATCTGAATAATGGGACACATATGTGACCTTCCATTCATCCCTTTCAACTGCTTTGGTATCCAAGCTCCTTGAGATTTTTTTGCATGTGACTTCAGAAGTGAAAAATACTATAATTAGCCTCTGATGAAAACTCAACATACAGACTGTAGTACTACATAACACATCACAGGTTAAAAGCTTCATAACAGAAATATCCACAACAGCTATACACAACATATTAGTATGCCCCTAGCAGCACTTAAGTCTGCAGCCATTTTAGAGATATTTCTGATAGGAACTGCCAGATTAAGTAATGCATTTAGTTGTGCTTGGATAAAGGCAGTTTGATTTTTGAAAAAGCTTTCAAAACAAAAATACCAGAACATTTCCAAAAAGCCAAGTTACTTTAATGCAAAATAATACTTCATCATGGAAGTAATCCCAGTACTGAGAAACAGGCAGAAGGGGAAGGAGAGAGACAGGGAGGATTCTTTAATGGACACGTTTTAACTTGAAGCAGATTTCTAGTCTCCTAGCTTAGGTTTAAAATTTCCAAAGCAAACCAAATGCATAAATAGAGAAAGATAAGTATTCATTAAAATGGAAGTAACATATGAAGTTCTGTGGGTTGTGTTTGTTTACTGAACACAACGACAGTTTTGAAGCTATACACAGAACAGACAGAGGTTTCAAAAGTCTGGTTGAACTTCAAGCTGAAGTTATGCAGGTGAGCCCCATACCAGCCATCTGGCACAGGTGCCTAGCTACTGGGAACCCATCCCAGGGATTTAAGTGCACTCACCAGCATGCACAACCTGAGAAAGAGCTCTAATAGCTGAAGTAACATTGTGGCATTGTGGAAAAGGGCACCACTTTGGCGCTGGTGTTGAAATACATTATCAAGTTCCAAACAGTCAGCTCTAGTTTCCTAAAGACTTCTTTGAAGATTACATTTTGAGTTTGCAGCAGCATCTGTACCTTAGTAATAGCTTATCATTATGAACCTCACACCTGTTAAGGTTATCTGTTACCACAAACAAAGTGACAGAGGCAAATTAGGGAACTTCAGCTATCCAAAGTTAACTCCACTTCAGAGGTGTTTCACACATCCCTGGCTTTGGAGCCCAACAGCGTACAGGCTGCGCAGAGTGCCTGAGGCAGCTAGACGTGGCTTCCATTTTCACCACTTCAGGTTCTTGGATCTCCCTGGTCACCAGACCCAGAACTCTGAACTTCCAGGTCCCACCCTGACATCCATACTAGGGTAAAAAGCTAAAAAGTGGTACCTACGAAAAACATTCAAAGTCAGCAATTGCATTATTGTGACAAACCTGCATCACTCAGCAAAAGTGCAATAAATACTGCAAGAAAACACTGCAGTAAAACTCAGGAAGCTTGGGCAGGTAGATTAAGAACCCTTTAGCACACACCCAGGACTAATACACATAGAAAAAACTGTACAAGGATGCATGCTGGTAGGAATCAGTTTAATTAGTGTTAAAGCAACAGGATAAATCAGCAAGCTCTACTGCACACTGCAACCAAATTTAGCACGACTACAAGAGGACATTAGCAGCCTAAATGAACATGCTAGTGTCTAGTTCATCCTCTGAATACCCATACCACTGTTCTGTTCTTCCTCCTTTATATTCAACTGTCCTGTTAAGGGAGAACAATTAATGAAGAACGGTTTTGTTCTAATTTGATTCTAAAGCTCAAAAATTCAAACATGTCCTCAGAATTCATTTACAACATGACTCAAGTTTCAATTAAAAGAAGCTTTGAGAGCAAAGTTTTAATTCATACTATAGAAGAGAACTTAGAAAACCACTTTAAGTACATCCATGGTAAGTACTCATTTACAGATCACCTGCTCCACCTTCTTGCTCAGAAGCAGGCATGTCATGCAAGACACAGTGTGCATCACCACACTTTTCTTTGGTTAGATGAATAACTAAAATTGTTTGCTCAAAGGGTTAGTCTGTCAAAAGACTGTTCAGACTCATATCCTCATACTCTTCTCTAGAAGAGATCTGAACACCTAACTTTCTACTCCCAACCTTGCACTGTGTTAATCAAGAAAGAACATGTTATGCTTCCACGTTCCCATATGCAACTGTTCTGTGTTTCAACAGCACAAAATTAAACACTGGAATCAAAAAGGCTTCTTGGTTTACCTTAAAATTATAGAATGTTGCTACAAGTATGTAATACCTCTGCATTCTTAATTTTAAAGAATGTGAAGAAGTGGGGGGCGAGATGTTTGCTATATATGTTATTTTTCCCCTAATGAACATTGTCCCCTTCACTTTCAGGAGTAGGAACCCAAACTGTCTCCTTGTACAATACCAAAACTCCTTTAAGGAACTAGTGGCATTATTTCAGATTCAAAAATGTGAAAAAGTTTAAACTACATTCAGGAAGCTTGTGCATATTTTTTGGGGAGAAAAAGAAAAGCTGGACCCAGCAATTATCCAGGTTTAAAACTGAATCCAGGTTTTTTCAGTTGCAGTCCAAAAGGACAATAAAATTCCATCATAAAGGGACTCATTTGGCATTTATGAAACCCAGTTTGGAGCAGACAGTATATATGAACAAGACAAAAGGCTCTCTGGAGATATTCAGGACCCGTCTGGACACTTATCTGTGCAATATGAGCTAGGGAGCTGCTTTGGCAGGGGGGTTGGACCCACTGATCTCTCAAGGTCCCTTCCAACCCCTGTGATTCTATGTCTATGTCTCTATAGAGTAACAGAAAGAAGCCAACTATACGTCAGTGATAGGTAGGTGGTTTACAAGAGAGGAAGACTGGAACAGTTTCAGGTCTGCACCTTAAAATGAGAGCTCAATAAACAAGCTTGAGAGCAAAAGTTAACAAATTGAAGGGTTTGAGAAATTAAAGCATCTTGATCCTCCTCCTTTTAACTCGCAGTAAGATACAGCTGAAATATGCAAGAAGGAAATGAAAAATCATTCAAGAAGCTCAGCAAGGAAGAAGCTTGCTTAGATGTTTGGAAGCTGGGCTTCAAGTCTTACCCAAGACTGAAGAAAAAGAGTTGCTGTGTCTTCCTTTCAGGCACATACAAAAAAGGTAAACAAGATGTGGTCGGGGACAGGACGAGAGGATGACATCCCCAAATATGATAGAACCCACTGGGCAACTCTAGCACTGAAGTACAGATTAAAGTTTCTATAGACTGGAAGCATATGAACTCAAGTATCTACTATCCAGAAAGTCTCTTCAGCTGCCTCAAAATCTGCTGGACAGACAACAGGGCAGGGTGCAAGCAATTCAAGAGCTTTGACACTGCTGTTGGACAGGCCTAACAGGAAAAGTGCTCTCTCCTAACCACCTTTACTCAGGAATAAAGGTGAACTAGTTGGACATGCCAGCAATAGCCTTGGTTCTCAGCACAAAGGCACTCCATCCCCTTGTGAAAGCAAACAACTAGGTATAACCAGAGGCCATCTTGATTCAGCAAGAAACATCTGACTGAGTTTAACTGCAGAAACATGATGAGAGGTAGAAACAGACAGCCTACCAAGGACAAGTAATGAAGCACCACCCAAGGATGCACATAAAGAATTAGGAAGGCCAAGGCAGGAGCTAGTGAGGGATACAAAAGTCAATGTGAAGGTGCTGAACTGGTACATCAGCAGCAAAACAAAGGATAGATGTGCCCACCACTGCACAGGTTGAGCTATGCTGTGACAAAGGGAATAGAAAACAAAGGTGCTTGATACTTTGCCTCAGGTTTTTAAGTCTTTCCCAACAACATCTTTTCAGCCTCCCAGGTCTTCGTGCCCATTAACAAAGTTTAGAGGAACAGACTTTTCCAACAGGCTGTGGAACCTCCATCTCCAGAGTGAATGAATCAGGATGCACAGGAATCCTGTCAAAATTCTACAGCTACTTCTGCCTGAAACGGTCAGTCTGACCAGATGACCTCCAGAGGTTCCCTCCTGTATAAACACTAAGGCTTCTTAAGCATCCAGCCACATTCTTGCTAGGCATTATATGGTCTCCACAGTCTTCAAGATTATGTGGATATTAATAATACTGTGTGGGAAGTAAGAAAAGGCTGAACTAACATTTCAGAAGACAGTTTTGGAATTTCACAAGATATCTAAGGTATACTCAAAGGTAGAAAACATAAGCACGCTAGCTTCTCTAAAAAGCTAATTTTCTGAAAGGTTCTAATACTTTTTTTAAAAGTTCTAAAATGTCACCAGAAAATTAACACTCACAATACAATATTAAAAATACAAATTTATGTTAATCCAAAAGTATGAAGAGTAAGTTCATAACCCAACTGACAGCTATCTGAACCAATTCTTAAACTTTTGTCCACTAAATTTATTGCTCCTAATTAGTTTCCATTTCAGACACTTGTGACCATTATGGCACAAGCAGCAAATAAAGTACACTGAACACGTGAGAAAAGTTGCACACTAAATTAAAACCCTTTTGCTTTCAAAGATTTCAAGCTCAAAACAGCATTAGCAGAAGATGTGTTTCAGATTCCTTATTGAGTACTGATACTGCAAACCTACTTTTTTCCCTTATTACTGCAGGGATTCTAAAATCAGAAAATTTAAGGAACTATGCTTTGAAGTATTTAAATTCTAGGGAGACATTATTTGCACCAGCAGCAACTAGAACATATTTATTTCCACCCTAGCACATTATTGTCCCTGTGAAATAACTCACCAAACCCCATGTGACAGTACTTCAGCTTTAGCATTTATTCTTAACCTGCAGATGAAAGCCCAAGTTTAAATAGTGTCAGAGTCAATACACCTGACCTTTACACAAGGCTTTAATGTGCTGTTTGTGTTGCTAAGTTTACAACACGATATATATGAAAGTGACAACACAATCCTAAATTAAGTTCTAAAAATACTGGTAAGCTGTATATAGCACCTGCTACATTGTTTAAGAACTAAAAAAAGCCTTAATTCAGATGTTCTTTCAATTACATACAACTCCTCCAACGCCAGAAGCTTGGTTTGGGGGAGTTCTTCACTGTTGTTTGGGGTGTCAGGGCTTGTGATTGGTGGACTGGGGTTTTTCCTTTGTTTTCAGTTTTCACCTGTCTGTAGAAAGAATTTTATAAAACTGCAGAGAAAAGCCTATCACCATTACTATGTTACCATCCTTCTCAAAATCCATTGACAGAACCTTTAATTAAAAGACACATGGTTCTTGAGATTGGGTTTTACACTCACTAAGAAATACCTATTCTTTCCCTAAGATAACACTCCCAAGTTAACAGACGGAGTTAAGACTGACCTTTTCCAGGCTCCAGCTGGTCTGGTTAAGTGTCTCCTGGTTTTTAGATCCTGCTTCCTAGAGATTACCTATGCTTGTCTGCACTAAGGCAAGCAAGGTAGAGTTAGTAACTCCTAACTGACTACCAAAATAAGTTGGGAGCAGCCTGTTAACACTGTCACACAATGTATTAGTACAGTCTAAAAATACAGTCAGAAGTCATCCCATCACCGTCTTGAAGTCCTGACATTGACTGGTAACTAAACAAACAGCTATAATTTGCCTTTTTATCCCCTCTACCAGACACCTAATAATTTTTTTCCAGACCAATCAAGTGTTAAGATATGCAAGCAAAGGCCTTTTTTTAGAGCACCCACAATTCATAAACTAGAGGAAAACAGAAGCTCTCATGTTCTACTGAGTTACTCTAGTGGACATTGAAGCTTCAATGTTTATAAACTCATTTCAGACAGTCAATCAGCAACTACAGCAAAGTACACTCACCAAAGGAACAGTAAAATATTAATTCACAGCTCCTGCTGCTGCACTTCTGTGGTTTCTACTAACTCTTTTGGATACACAAAAGCTAACAAACAGGATGCATGAGCAATCTGCCCTGGACTGGCCAGAGCAGACGGGTTTTGGAAGTATGCCTTAGCTACCAATAGGGAATTCAGAAGTCATCATCTGTCCTTTTGCTGTGCTCTCTGCCTAGTCTTCTTTGAGAAATGTGGGTATCTTGCCAAGCCCCTCAAAGCCAGGCAAAGGTAAACAGCAGTAAGCCAAAAGAGAAGGAAAAACTAAACAAGAGTGTGAGCTGCAGAAGCTGAAGAGATCAGAGATTTCTAGTAGAGACTGCTCACACCCATCCCCACCTGACCCAGGTTATATCCAACACACCTACCTATTTCACTGAGCCCTGCTTTGCTCATTTGAGAAAGGATACAGCCATTTGGTAAGTGATTATCTTCATAGGTGCTACAGTATTCTAAAGGAAATCTGGTAGCATTGAAGTATACACCACTGTAGCAAAAAGTGACATGCTAATTGCTAGCACCAATGACAGGAGGACCCCTTGGATTTGTCTCTCACATTCATAGACACTGAAACTTGTGTCTGTATATCAAACTTACTTTTCTAAAACACTAGAACAAGCTACATCTCCCTATAAAGAAATGACATGATAGGAAGTTCTGCACCTTTCTGCCCAGAGCAGCGGCACTTTAAAAATGTATACACCTTACTCAGCTGTGTTATGTGCATTAAGGAGACATTTGCTATTTTGATACTCAGCAGAAAAGTCACCTTCACAGGTCAAGCATCTGCGAAGGCTTTCTACTCTTAATATTTACTTTAATGGAGTATTACAAACTTCTACACACAACTAGTTGGCATCAAGTCTAGCAACACCGTCCTGAAAGCCTGAAAATGCCGTTCTGTGTAAGTCGTTCACCCTCGGAAGACTGCCATGAAGCAGCACATACCAAGCTGCTGTGTCCAGCTTGAATTAAGTGACAGACTGCCTGAAGAGCTCTTACAAAGATGCAGAAGATGAGCACAGATTTTCTAATGCTAATACTTAACTAGCAATTTTTAATGTCGAGCTATTTCCATGCATATTTTAGAGATCAGCAAGTGCTACATACTTTCCAGTTACATATGCCAACTCTTACATCTTTCAACAAATCTGAAAGAGGTTTACTAAGCACACAACTGTGATTGTGATCCTCAGCTTAGTTTAACCACCAGTAGTACCGAAAGTGTAAACACACTATAAAAGTTGTCAAGGAGAACCTAAGCTATTTAAAATTCAAGTGGACTCTTTTCAACATGGTACAGAGCAAACAATATACTTCAAGAGAGCAAGAATTATCTTATCAAGCTCAGGTTAGAAAGTAAAACTTCACTGAAACTACCAAAACCACAGACAATTTAGTCAACCAAGCATAAGTTTGTTGGCTTATATTCCAGATAAAGCATATACACATTTTTAAATATTGTTCATTAGTAACAGAAAAGACTATTGATTACCTTTTGTCCCATGTTATAAACACAGTAGGCATATGCAAATAGATTCAAACATCAGACTTCCATAAAACAGTACTGAAAGAAAATATGCAATGACGCTTGACCAAAACCCTCTCAGCCTCCAACTGTAACGTACACAGGTTTTCTTGCTTTTACTTTTCTAGAAGTTTGTTCAAATGGTTTTTGAGCCCACCAACAAATTTGCACATCCCACCACTGCAAAGAGTTCCACAACTTACTCTATTGGGAAGGAAGGGTGGGGGGGAGGGGCACAGAGAAAGAAGAAACTACTTCAAATGCTTCGCTTTCTAGTTTTACCTTTTTAAGGAAACAGGGACAGGTGCTCATTACACTAATTTTATACCACTTCTAAAGTATCCTTTAGGGACTTCCACCTCACACCCTTCTCCATTACACACCCACTTACTCTATTTCAGACCAAGATCTACTCAGGGATGCTGCATACCAGAACTATTTATACTTAGGAAATATGAAATGAGACAGGAGTAGAGAGCAAGACAGGAGAGTACAATATACACAGTGGAAGCACACAGTGGATTTTTACACTGGAAGCAGTGGTTTATACAAAATAGTATCCAAAGACTACATTTGTCATTTTGACTTTATAACTGAGCACAAAGCTCTAAAAATATTCAAAACCAACCTCAAGTCCTACTAGTACACTGAAATAACAGGTTCAGCAAAGAGCATGATTTTGTATGCATCGCTATGATTGTTCCATCTTTATTCTTATTTCTACCTGCATATTTATTTTATGGAAGTCAGGATAGATGGTAATAAATTGGCTGCTAGTAACTTAAACTGATACAGAAATTCACCTCCAGATTACAGTTTGAGAGCGTACTGACCTCCTCCAACTTGCTGCAAAACTCACTGCACTCAGCTCCCTCCTCTATTAAACTGAAGGTATATAGGCACATGACCTAAGATATCTGAAACCACCATTTCAGATGTAAGGCCCAATTTCCATAAGAAACTCAGAATGGTTAACTGGGTCACTGCGTCCATGGTGTCCACCTCTACAGGACACCGTCCCATTTTAATCTACCCTCCTTTGCCACTCATTCACCTGGTTTACAGCTTTCTGTGCATAAAAGAGCCTCAAGTGAAAGCCAGTGTGACACAGGTGAGCTCACACTTACATCATCAGTTCAACCTCTGACCAAAAAGGAGAACACTAGTACATCATTTTATAGGGAGCAACAGGGACAAGAAAAAAGGGGGAAAAAATGTAGCTGGGAACGTATCCTAACAGCTTGCCATTTAATGTATGACAGACAAATCTTGCTTCCAGAATGAAAGTCTGATATGTCAAAGCACTAGTTGCACAGGGAAGAATGAAATGTATTTCCGATTTGAGGATAAAGCTAACTCTGTTTTTATAAGCATCCCCCAAACCCAGAAAATTTTATTCCAGGACCATTTTAGGCCAACACAAATTTTCTAATTTGCCCTCTTTACATTTGAGAAGCAGTTTCAGAGTCATGCAGGAAGTCTGAAGACTCAAAGCTATGCCTAAGCTAATGTTCACCCCACAGTTTCATGCTGAAAGCCACACAATTCTGTTTCACATCGCACATGAGGGATGGCCAGTTTTATTTAATGACTCATCCCATCTGAAACTTTGACAAGTATCTTTTCACTTAGTAGGGGAATAATAAAAAACCCACTTTGAGTATGCAGCAGCAAGAAAACCCCAAAACATTTCACCCCTGTCACACTGTAATACACAACAAAATCTTCATTCACCTCCATCTTGTGTCATAAATTACTATTTAATGTTCTTTTAAAATCCAAGGAGTTAGTTTCTGTGAATTACTTCTAACTCACTACACAAATCTGCAAAACTGACAAGGTAACAAGACAATCTGTCGTCTTAGGGGAGGTAGCACCTCCTTTATTTCATTTATTGTTCTACTAGAAGTAGACTTTGACAAGTCAGAAATACTTAAAAGTCTGACAGACATGCTCTGTTTAGAAATGTCTGTTTTCTACATTTCATGAAAATCCTCCTTTATTTGCCTTTTTCCAAACTGAAGTTGACAGTCACACAGAAAGTGGCTATTACAAGCGTTCATAAGTACATCATGTATTTCCTGACAGATAAAAGTTATACCTTACTAGTGGATATTCTGACTCTATGGGGCTACTCACAGGCAATGAAAGTCTATCCAATAATCACTGTCTAGAATAGCTTAAGTAAAAAAATACTAGGCACAATTAGGAGCTTTAGTAGCACAAAGAACACCTGCACATGAAGCACACTACTTAAATAATCTTTCAAAGAACAAGTGTTTTTGTTTCCCTGTTATCTCCCTGCAGTTAAACTGGCAGGTAAGTATGCCTAATAATGAGAAAACTGACTAGAGTGATTTTCTTAACCATCCTCTGTAATTTTTATATGGATGCATACAGGTTTTATTTGCTTTCATTCTAAACCCAAACCGTTCTCCTTCCTATTCCACATCCAATTTTGAAGTCAGATTTCAAATTCCTTTCTTTACTGGGATGTGCAGACATTTTGGAAAGGTAAATATAAGTGAACCAAAACTGAGTATCACCCACACTTTGTAAAAAAGCAGAAATGAATACACAGTTTCTGTACATGAATAAAACATGCTTCCACAAATTATTTTTAAAAAGTCTTAGTGTCCAGTCAGGGCTCAATGTTTAAAATTCATTACAAGCAATTAATTCCAGGAGAAGCACAAAATAAATGCAGTAGCAACACCAAACTCATCATCCCAAGGTAAGATACAGGTATTTACAACCACGTATACAAGATTAGTCGGACTCACCTTCCCTCATTGATTTTTGCTCTGTCTCCTTGACAAGAGAAGTTCTCAATGTAACCTAGACTGCAGTTGATTCGTGCCCAGTCAGGCTGGCACACAGCAAGGAAGTGAGGACGCAGTCTACCTATGGAGTATTTGGCAATGTCTGTCAACGACTGGCTAGCAGCTGCTCCAAAAATGAAGGTCCCAATGGCTTTGTAGATAGTGGCTATGTAGTTATTTCTGACAAATGAATTTGAGTGCAAATGATTATAAAAAACAGAAAGGGTCTCTCCTAGGATTATCTGAAAGAGAAATAAGGACAACAGTTAATGACAGATTACCACTTTAAAAAGAAAGATATTACTCTATTATTGTCAGTGCTCAGACACGTAGTTTCAGAAGCTATCTTTAATATTAAACATTGAGCTGCAAATTTAGATTTTCCAAGAGTCAGCAGTAACCATGCCCAAACTTTAAACACTTACACAGAAGAAAAACAACACTTTCACCTTACCCTGTTTCATGTTGAATTTATTATCGATTTTCAGAAGAGTTACTTTAAAAAAAGCCTTCCTGGAGTAACACTCATCTATATTACTGGTCCTGATCCTTTTTGTGAAGCCAGAGACTATTCTGAACCGTTTAGACTTCACTTCTGGATGTGAAAGGCCATTTATTTAAAGCAAGCAATTTCCTATTCTTCAGGAAAATTAAGTCTTATGGGGAGAGAAGAAAGCTAACGAGTAGGGAAAGACAGGCATTACACAGGTCTTTCCAAGAGTATTTTTTTTTAACTCTGCATGTCCCAGTTATATGCATCAAGTGTTGACAGGAAAGCAGGTTTAAGTTTCTTCTTCTGCAACTTTTATCTTTTGCGGAAAGTAAGCTTTTCCTTAAATCAAGTACGACACTTCACCCCAGACAAGTTGGATATTGCACCAGATGGTTCCACTTCACAGAGGAAGGCTCAGCTGATACAGAGGAGGAGATGGGTGGGTGCTATATGTATATATGCAAAGTGATCTCTAATAATCCTGTAAAGATTAAGTGATTGCTGTGTCTGCCACTTGAGAGTGACAAGTCCAAGATCCCAGCAAAGCAGAGCTTTGGTCAGTGAAGCTGTTATTAGACACTCTGACACCTGGGCAGACAAAGTAGCTGTCAGTGGCTTTGCACATTAAGGCAAACAGACAAAATCCCACTGAAGTTTTACACTCTGCACCATCCCAAAATATGGACTGAAGCAGAGAAACACCAGAACATGGACTAAAGCAGAGGAAGTTTTCAGTGAAGTATGTGTTGGTAATCTCTTACCCAAAATCTACCTACCCCAGAGAGAAAACTATTAATCATTATAGTTGAGCAGAAATCTTACAGCCATGACTGGTAGAAACTGAATCCCTTTTAAAAAACACTGTTGCAAAGCCTGAAAGAAGGCCACTCATCTCAGTTAAAGTGACCAAAAATTAGGTGATGTCAATGCAGCTACTTCATTGGATGCAGACATCAAAGATTATTCATCATCAGCAATCTGACTAAGCACTGAATAACACCAACATTTGCTTTTTCCATCTGACTTTGAAGCAATTTTGACAGAAAATCCTTATTTCACAACTAAAAGATCATCCCTGAAGTTACAAAGGTAACTTTGTCAGCTAGATGATCATATAGACTCATATGGAGATTGAATAAATTCATAGGAAATACATCCCTTAAAACTTAACATATTCACTGAAGCCTTTTTTGACTCAGGAGGTCCCTCTGCTACAAATGGCTGGTAACAAATTACTGAGGGTAAAACATCAATCTTTGCTGGCTCTATTTTTTCTGTTCTTCCTCATTCATCTGTTTTAACCACTGCCAGAAGTGAGATAAGCAGCTAGGCAGACTACTTGTGACCAAGTACTGCTGCTCTCAGCTAATACTACCAATGGTAGTAGCTGGGTGAAAAAGGTAGTCCCATCTAAAGAAGCACAATCTTTTAGCATAAAACACTTACCAATTCAGTGAACAGACAAAAAGCAAATAAGAGTTTTATCTGCCTCAGAAGAACTTGTCTAAGTTTTTGAAGTGGTTTTTCCAAGGAAAAGAAAGCTAGGCAAGTCACACTTTGGATTCCCAGCCCCCCATTTCTAAAGTTATTGTTTAAAAAAATCCATCCAAGAGCAAGCAAAATTTACACGTTGCTCTCTACATGGGAATCTACATAAAAATCCATGCAGTCCTCAGGCAACAAGGAGTTAAGACTGCCATAGTATCCCCTCGTGATATTAACCCATCAGCCCAGAGAAATAGCTGGCCAATACTGAGGTTTACATTTAGCTGCTTCTTTCCAGCTTTGATTCCTAAAATATGCTTGGATAAATATTTATACACCTAAAAATCTTATTTGGCATGAAAGAGTTTTAACTCTGCTCAAAGTGTAGCTCTGATGAGCTTGGATGTCACCCAACACAGAGCCATGAGTGGAATCTGAAGCTTTTTAGCACATCTGGAGAGGGATCTTGAAGCCCCAGTGAAGAGCCACTGTTAGAACTAGAGTGGTGTCCTAAAAGACTCAGGACACAAAAACAGTCAACTGATGAGGTCCAGCTCTGCCCTCTGCCCATGCCCACGAACATCCTCACCAATTTTTGCCCCATCACTGATACTGTAGCCACTTCACTCAACCTAGCTGCTGCTTTCTGCCAAGTAAGGAATTTCACTAGCTTATCCTGGATGGTCAAAGGGAGATCCCAACCTTGCTGTTGCAGAGGCACGATTTCTGCTGCTCCCTGATGGGTGTGAAGAGACAGAAGGACAACAGCAACCCGTTTTCAGGTTAGGTGCAGCATGAAAGGGAATCCTAGCATCAGCTCAAAGACGAATGGGCCAGATTTTATCCTGACCTTCAGGGAAATAGCCAGGAAAGACTCCGTGGCTACTTATTCTAGTTTTGCTTTTGGTAAGTTGTATTATAGAAAATATTATGGCTTTCAATCAAAGAACTTAGTATCTGTTCTTACACTTCCACACAGCTATTTCCAATCACTCTGTGGCAGATAAAACCACTGACTTAATAGATCATGCAACTTCATATTCTGGAAGTAGTAGCTCCCATAATAGAAAAGCTAGAGACAGCCGTTTAAAATACATTAGTGTTATTCTTAACTGATATGGCAAGGGAAGAAGTTTTTATTTTCTCTTTCAACCTGTAGAATTATGTCACCATAATAATAAGGTATTGGTTTTCTATAATTCTAGCCGTTGAACCTCAATTAAAAAAAACCTTTTACTACTTCTTGCCAGAACACTATTTCTAGTGCTTTAGGCACCTGGTCTATGGACATTATCTGAAGTTGAGAAATCTATATAGTTTTAGCAATGTGTATTAACAGATTGCCCCTCCTCCCTCATCCCCATCCCCACTTAAATCAAATGCAATTAAGAAAAGTTTTAACTTACAACAATTATACTGAAAGGAATAATTATTCCTGCTAACAACTTATAAGAAATGGTGTCCTCTTTGTATGGATACCGGATGGATTCATCACTACAGAAAACTCCTCTCTGGAAGGGGATACGTCTTGAATTGAGAATTGCAAAAGGCAAGCCAGCTAGCAAAAAGGAATAAAAAATACATTACAAAAGCAACACAAACTCTGGCGATGATTATAACCCCGCATTTCCAAGGAGAAGTGCATAAAGAGGAGCAGGCATGCAGCAAGTTAGGAAGATACGCACTTCTGGCCAACACTACTGCCTTGTCTTTGCAGCTCCCTGGAATGACAGCTGAATGCAGGAGAGCAGGACAGGATTCCTCTCACCTTTGCATTTGTGGCACATCAAGTATGGAAGCATGCCTGAACCATGATTGAGGAAACAGTTTAGTGACAACTGCTGGGTTGCTCAATTTGCTGCAGCTGCCACAATTATCAACTATTCCTTTATATTCCAGTGAGGAATGGTTGCCCCTTTATACCTTCTCTGGACAGCTTAACAAGTCAGAAGAGCACAAACTGCATTTCATGAAAGCAGAAAAGGGGTGCTTCAAGGAGCGCAGAGGGAGTTTTCAGGAAGAGAGATGAAAAAAAGGAAGAGTTACCCATGCATGCAATCCCCACGCTTCCACACACAGTGGACAGTTCCCTGGAGCAATGTGGTCACTGCCCAAGCCCTACAACCTTAGGGCATCAAGATTTTATTTCCCCCACTTCCACAAGAGAAGCCAAGACACTCATCCCAAACTCAACAGAACACAAGGTACGCTCCACTGTGCTACTGCAACTCAAGAGACCTGCAACACTAGCCAGAACTACTTGAACAGCAAAAGAAAAAGCTGTTTAGAAAAAGATAAAAATAGGATCCAAGTTACTACAAACCAATAGAATCACACTGTTAAACCCTGATCCTCCATCCTTGACACACATACAGCGTCACACGATCTGTACAGGGATGACTGCCCTCACGAAGAAATACCTGCAAGGAAGAGTAGTGCAGGACTACCAAAAGTGTTCAACAAAACAGTAAATTCTTTAATTTAGGAACGTACAGCCCAGTGGTATTAAAAGCCCTTAATTTTGTGCTCAAAATTCAGCAGCATTGCACATACAACAAAATGCATACCAATTCTGAGTCAGACAATACAAGTAATCTGGGGGGAGACACTCCTGATCAGGCAATAAAGGATGAGAAAGATGAAAAATAGCCTCTATCACTCCTGACAGAAAAGGATGTTGCTATAGTTTCAACTCTCTCCCTAGGACCTTTGTGTCAAGTCATAGCTCACCTCTTTCTTTCCATATATGCAGCTATGCCCAAGTAAGTGTGTACAAATAAAAGTAAACATGGAAAGCACAGCAGAAAAAGAAAGGACATAAAAGATACCAAACAAGTGCTAAGAACTGTTAGGGAAGAGAAATGCTAAGTTACACATTTAGGATTTACAAAAAACTAAAGAGAGCTAGTGTCGTTTCCAATCCTCTTCCTCCTTTAATTTCCACCCATGAAATCCTCCACACTAAACCTGAGTCATGAGCTCATCACAAATGAGACAAACTGTGGTTTCACCAATGATTTGCTAAGGATTTTTTGTTCCTTACACCATAAAGTGACTGCTTAAAAGAATGCTTCCATTTGAAAGCCAACAGAGAGGGCAAGTAAACTTAGGGATCACATAAGGTGAAGACTTCCTTGAAGTGAACTCTGATGACACAGATTTGTTCTATGACAAAGCAGTTATGGGCTTACCATGGTGCCCATGTATTCCAGCTGAGCTCATCACAAAGAATCAACTGTCTTCTGTCCTGTTACAGTCATAACATCAATAGCATGCAAAACCCTCCCCTCAGTGTCAGAAAAACCCCAGTCATTGTGAAGAGGGGTTGTTTCCAATTCCATGTCAGCAAGACTACAACTGACATAGCTCTGGAAGCTGTCCAAATGCACCAACAAAGCAGAGGAGGACAGCAGGACGGGCAAAGAGCCAAGCCAGAGCCTCACCAAAACACTGAGCCATTCAGGCACCAACCAGCACAGCAGAGCCCGGGAGCTAGGCAGTGCAAAAACATAGTCTTTCCTACCAGGAGAAATAAAATCCCCTCTCCCTTTCTCCTCAGAGTAGAAATAGCAGTGTTTTGGAAAACACTGCAGCCAAGGCTGCATTTCTGCCATGCCACCCCCACTTTGTGGTGGTATTGTGACAGGTTGTCACAAGTATCATCAGTTGTTTAGTACTTAGCCAACTTGTGCAGAAGCAGTGTCCAGTCATGGTGAGAGAAGGAGAGCTGCCAACATAATGCCATGGTGTTGGAAACACCATTTATTCTATAAAATAAATGTAGAATGAAGACTTCATCCTGACTCCGTGCTAACACCAAGACAAAAGACTATTTGCAAAGTGTACTTTTTAGATCTCCAGAACTGGAGAATGACACAAGCAAAAATAAGAGCCTCATGATTGTTTACAGGTAATAAACTACTAATTGAAGAAAAGTAGTTGTTCACAAGATTAAGCTATCAGCTTAGCAAACATTATCACAGCTTCAGCAGTCTACCACAAATACTTGTGATCATAGTTAGGTGATGTTACTGGCATCACACTACGAGCTCTGCATCACCCTTTAAAGTGCTGCTCTATGAATAATGGTGCCATGGTGGCTTACTCCTCATTTCCTCCTACCCACACGTGAAGGCTTCAGCTTCTGAAGGTGGGAGACAAAGTTCTCAGACTGCTGGGGTTATTCAGATGTTTTGGGGAGCTTTTTTGTATGTAATTACCTGCTGACAGCCCTGATATGGAAAGCTAAGGATGTGTGGATCATGGGAATGACATCCCTCACAGAGTGATACGTGCTTTTCCATGTAAGGAGGAGCTGTTTGAAATGACTGCTCACTCTTCAGTAATATTAGTATTGTTATGTAATTAGTCTAATTGTGTGCAGCATGATCCTATATCAAATCATGCAAACAAAATGACAAGGAATTTCAAGTTTGGTTTTGTTTTGCTTTTCAAGCAAGTAACAAACAGCTTTTAAAAAGCTATTAAAATGCCTTTTCTTTCCTAGTTTTTCCTCCTGTGTCTGAAACCAACCCCACTTTACAAATTTAAGAACAAAAATTTAAAACTTCCTGGAGTCATAACCAGGAAAATTTGGGTAAGATATGAGTCTTAAAGTCCTAGGGGTCTACCTGATGCAAAGCAACAATCAGTGTTAAACGCCATGCACTGAAGTACCACAAGGCTAAAAAAGCTTACACAGTAACAACTTCATGACACATTTCTGCAGTTCCCCCCAACTATATAACAGGTTTAAAAAGTAATTCCAACATTTATCTTATTGCTGTTCTCAGCATGTTTCAGTGAACATTTATTATTTACCTTTTGCTCAATCCAAGACAATTATTAGCCAAGAAAATCCCATGGACTACTGGCTTGGGATGTGTTCAGGATGGATTTTTTTATTAAAGGTACTCTGCAATGTCAATACCTACTCCCTCAGAACACAATCCATACAGTGGGTTTAATTTACTTTTTAAACACACATAGATTGATTTGCTTAGTGGGTAGGAAGGGGTAGAAAAGAAGAAGTCAAACCAGATGGGCGAGTGAAGCCATTAAGAAAAACTTCTCACTATACCTAGGTGTTTTAGTCTGGTTTAAATGAATTAGCAAAGTCTGGTTTTGTGTGATTTTTAAAGACACAAAACCAAACCTAATTTCTAAAACCAAAGTTACTTCAAGCATACAGCTTAAGAAGTACTTTTTGCAGTACAAGACTCTCTCCTCCTGAAGACAATGCAGAGACAGGGAAAAATAGTTTGACTTTTCCATTAGTGTAAGTAGGACAAATTAGCAGAACTGGCAGAAACGATGGAAGACACAAAGCTTCTTACTATAGCAATGACAACAGCAGGGTTTCCTTGTAGCTGTGATACACTTGTTACTTTTTCACCCTGAGATATATAAATTTTGGAAGACAGGATTAATTTTTTGCATCACAGCAGCAATTTCCTGAGTATGGAACCTCTTGGCACAGGAGGGAGGACTGGATATGACTGAAGATAATAAGTTATATTTAGCCTCATGATTCTACAGCTACCATTAGCATAAAGGTCTCTTCCCAGATACAAATAGAAAACAAATTTGAGTAGTAGCGTAGGAGATAGTGTACTTCCTTGCCAGAAGATCTGTCCACTTGAGTCTATAGTTTCTCATGAAGTAGCAAAGATGCAACAGCAGATCACTGGGAAAAGAAATCCTGCTCGTCTCCCACAGACACATGTTGCTATAGTAGGTTAAAAGAAAGGCCCTTTTTTACTAAAGTCTGTTTTTCCCCTAAACAAGTTACAGTTTCTCACATTAAAAAAGAGAATTAGGAAAGGTTACTCAGGCTCAGTTTTAAATGAAAGCAGAGGAAATTGGGGCGTTTAAAGTACTCCAACTTTTAAGTAAGGAGACGGGATGGCAGGGGTGTCATTAAAGGCTCTCTAGAGAGCACTTCCCGTATGACAATTCCAAAAAGCATCCCTGATGCATAATTCATTTTCCAAGTTAATTGTAACACAGTGAAGAAATTGCCTACAGGGAAGATGACAACAGATATGTTATGAGGCATTATAAGGTTGGGAAGAGGTTACCAGTAGGGTAATCTCAAGGATAAAGCCAACAAGCTAGTGTTATGCTGTGCATATACCAGCATCATTAATGAATAACTAGTAGATGTACTGCTGACAGAGCTGGCAGTTCTCTTGATATAGTGGAAGATCAAGGTCAGCCAGTTCTCCCTGCAAAACAACTTTTAAAGACTGAAGCAAGAAAACAGATGGAAATTTGTGCAGTAATGAGTTCAGAGTCATGCACTTGAAGGTTAATCAACTCAGATCAGTTCAAAATATGAGGGGTGAAACAGTGCCCATTTCCTACGGTTGTTATACATCAATATAATAGTGTGACCATTAAACAAGTCTTTCTAAAGGCATTAGCACTTCCAGCCACTCAAAAAATTCTGATGGAATACTGTTTCAGAAGAATTTGCAAACTAGTTTAATCCATCTGTCTTAAAGGCAGAGAAGGACTGCTGAAGTACATTCCTCATTATCTCAAAACCTAGCAAAGTTGGTTTTGCACAGTTCAGTAGAATGCAAATCCACTAACTGTACAGGCAGTAAATATCAGAAAAGACAGCAATATTGATCCAGCAATAACCAAGAATTAGAGCGCTACAAATACAGTTTGCAATAAAGATCTACATAGTGAGGGAGCTATATAGGCCTCTAAAAAAACCCTTCAGTCAGAATACAAGAGGTAGAAACACAAGTAGCTCAACTGATAAGACTAAATATTTTAAACAATTAATAGTACACTCGTCCAAAAGTCTGACTCATACAGTACAATGGATTAGATTTCCCCACAACCTGAAGTCGTTTCAGACTGATTACAATGATTTTTTTTTTCCATAAATATCCTGTATAACACAGGTCTATTTCCAAGTTTCTAATCTTAATTAGGTTTCTTCACTGTTACTGGGCATGCAGTTGGTCTCTCCACAGAACTAAAAGCTGATCCATACCATTCTGGTAGAGAGAGAGAACATTTACCCTTTCTACTCTCACCAGGAAAGACACCACTTGAAATACAGCATGGATAAATGTCACCAGTCATGTTATTGTCACCTCACATTCTATGAGGTTGGTTATGATATCTTAAAGCTCTTTTATATAAAAGTTAGTACTTTGGTTCCTCCTCAGCACCAGAACGATGCTACTTTCTATGTCTTAAAAGGAGCTTTAGAGTTCAAGAGGGCACGTAGCAAGAAATAAACTATCACCACTGTTGCATTTTGTCACGCAGCTTTCTCCAGAAAATATGGGTAAAAACACCTCTCTACATGAGTATTTTAATGCTGAAGGCAGAACAGAAACGTGCAATGGGATGAACCAGAGGAAGGGAAACAGCAGAAGAGGGAGCACAAAAAAGGAACTTTCCTCTTTTTCACTTACTTTCCCTGTTGCCCATCTCTGGTTTCTGTTGCAGTCCCTTTCCTTTTAACACCACCCCACTGAGTTTCTGGTTTATGCCCTGGATGTCAACAGCAAATTATTACCAACTAGGTACAAGACTTGAGACAAGAAAAAACCTCTGCCACAGATGGGGCTTTTTTTATGCTTAAATGACAAGACTTTAAAATGTTTAAATTGCAACTCCCTCTGCTTATAGTTCTCTCTATTCCATTTTACCATTTCCTATGCTCTATTAAATAATACCTTCAAAACCAACTTCAAACTACTGTGGCCACTTGACTTTCTCAAAGTTATGACCAAGCATCAGCTTTTTAAAAGCCCTTGTCTAGAGCTCCTTTCACTGTCACACGGCCAACTATTTTACTCAAGTTTCATACACTGCATATGTTTTTCATCACTGTATTAGAAATGTGCCTGAAGGATTGAGAAGAGTACAATATCAAATCCAAAGCCTTAATAAGAAAATCACTGTAATTTATTTTAAATTAACTGCATCTGTTAAGTGATTTATACAAGTACCAAACTGGAAGTATGCTCCTCAGATCTTTCCTCATCTTTAAACTGAGCCCACCAGAACAACCTCACCATGGGCAAGGCAGAAGTAGGGCCAAAGCTGGATGCAGCACACACCATTTCTCAGACTTGTCTCCCCCAATACTGATCTCACCCAGGGATTATTCATCAATTCAACTTAAGTGCATTACCCCGCACATTAACCCTTCACATAATAGAAATATAGGTTGTTACAATGATGACATTAAAGCGAGTTTGAACAAATACCAATTAGCAGTTTATCCCTCAGAATAAACTTGGGTTCAGAGATGGTACTCATCTGTAGTAGTACAGATGAACAGTTAGTATCAAGTAGAACTGATACCAGACTGTGACATTTCAACAGCACTGCCCAAAAGGTTTCTGGTGCCACAAAAAAAAAAAGACAACCCCAAAAACATGAAGAAAACATTCTCAAATTGTTTACCAGAGAAGAGGTAAAGTCTTGTTCAAAGCATAACAAAGTGTAACTTGAAAGTTAACTTCAAGGACACAAATGTCAACTTTAGTTCAAACAGCAAGTTCAATATCAATTAGTGGGCCATAAAGCTTTGACAGAGCTGCAAAAAAAATGAAGTGAACATCCACCAATCTAACAGCGTTCAATATTTCATTACAGTCCCTTGCTTTATCAGTCTCTACCGTACCACAGCAGTAGCTATTTTTGTCCCTCAAAATACATACAAGCTAGCCCACTAAGTGCTTTCGTTGCTAGTCAGATAGGTGCTGCCAATACAAGTTCCCTGAAAAATGTATCCATTTCACAGAGCATAAGAAAAATTAGTTTCTATTGCCAGAAAATAAATCAGTAGATTGCCTCCAAAGCATGATTGTGCTAATCTGCAGGAAAGAACTGTTGCAGTCAGAACTAAGATACACAAGGTAGGAGACATTTCTGGAAACATTAAGCCTAAAGCCTAATGGATTAAAGCTGGCACAGAAGCAAATCTACACAGGTCCCTTTCAGGAAGGCATTATGATACTGAAGACAATAGCCTTCACCAAAACAAATTAAGAATTTGGTTGTTGGGTTTTGTTTGTGAGGGGTTTTTTGGGTTTGGGGCTTTTTTTGAAGACAACAACATGACCTGACCACCTAAATATCTTTTGGATCTGTTCAGGGTAGAGAGATTAAGTCTTACAGCCCCTTAACATTCCTTTCTCGAAAATAAGTCCCAAAGAGCAGGGCTCATCTTAGAGAGATGATTTATGTAAAACTCTGTTTATTACTTAATACTTTGCCTGTCAGGAACACCAGCATTTGCATTACCTGATTTAGAAGCCACAGTTGTGGCAAACTGTTTCCCAGAAACTCACTGTGGTGCTTTGGCTGAGTTAGAACTGAACTCTGAACAGAGTTCAGAAGAACTGTCCTCTCACAAATCAGCCCATTATACAGAAACATACCAGTGGACTGTGTTCCTTCAGCTCCTAACTGAGCAGCCAGGAAAAGCTTTGGCAGGGGGAACTACAGAAACCCTGCTCAGAACCTAACATGAGAAGCAGATGAAATTCAGCAACTCTCAAGTTGCTCTGTTCTTCTGCTCCTTTAGCAAGGATGATTCAGAGAAAACTCCTTTGCTCTGTGGTTCTCCTTCCCCCAGTCCCACCTATTGTCAGACCTAAGAGAAGCTGTATGAGCCCCACTGAAGGCTGGGGTTGTAAGAAGATGGCTGGAAGAAGACAAAACTGATTTGGAGGCGAAGTCACCACAAAAGACCAACTGAAGAGGACATGTGTAAATAGGCATGATTAGACCTTGCTGCAAAAGAAAGACACTAACATTAATTTGTGATGTATAGGTGGGAAGAGCTGACAGCTGAAGACCAAACACATCAGGACAGGTACATTTCCTCAGAGATTTCATTTCAAAATACTCCCAGAGTTACAGTCTAATAGACACTGCCACTAGTCATTGTTTTTAGACTATACAGAATTATTTTCTAAACATTTCTAAAAACACTTTGGATGGTAGAAGTATCAGATATTTTATTCCTTGATAAAAAAGTGGCAATGGGAACAGAAAGAGTTGGGAGGGAACTGAGATTCTAAGAGCATTCTTTCAATTAGTATTTTTAAGGTGATCCCCAGGAGTTTCTAACATGCCTTGTAAGTCTCAAAGTGTTCTGAAGACAAATCTGTGTTCAGGCAGCCAAGCTGTGTTTATGTCAAAAGCGACTTCTTCACAAGGAAATATCTATGCTTTACTCATTACTACAATTTTGGGGATTTTTCCTTTGAAGTTTTTTTCATAATTCTCTATGAGCCTACCCCAACAACTGAACCAGACAAGACTTTTATTGCTATACAGCAAGATGTTCAGGACATTTCTTATTGCACCCAGAACACAAGCAGCTGTTAGTGTGACAAAGGGTTTGTGCATAACAGTATTTTGATTAGTTTTGCTTAGATTTCATGAGGCTTTAGGGACTATGGATTATATAATCACATGTAGCAAAAAATAATTATTCTTGTTTCCCTTAGCTTCCTATCATAAGTTCTTTTTTCCACTTTGTGTATGACAAAGCTGAGGTCTACATCCTACTTAGGAACAAGTACCTTGTTAAAGGTAGTCTTTGATTAAGGAATAAAACTGACACAAGAGTGCAATTTATCAACTCTTACTTGCATAGGATTACATAGAATTTTTATTTAATACATCTCAATTACTTCACTGAGAAGCTTGTTTCTTTCAGGAAAGTCTCACTCCAGGATAAAGTTTTTGATTACATGTGGGATAATCACATTACCTCCCAATAAGCTTTCATGAGCCAGCTGCATCCCTTTTGAGGGCACTGACTCCAGAACATACCACTTCTAAAAAATTCATCCTGTCCTGGAAAAAGTGTCAAGCCTCCACTGACAGTCCAAAACAAAAGCCAGCCTGAATGCCCAGTTCTCCTACTCCCAGCCTGATCAGCTTTACCCATTCCTTTTGGATAAAGGAAAGCTTGAAGTAGAAAACTGACCTCGCAAATGCTTTCAGTAAATTTTAATAACCCAGATCTCATACTCCCTACCTCTATAACTCACTCTTAAGTTTTCAATATCCATAAATGATTTTTCACCTCTTATGTGACACTGGAGAGCTCCCTAAATACAGTACTGAGATTAAGAAAGTGAATTAATTTACCATGTTAACTACACAGAGCAGCAATACACATGCTGCAGTGATTACTTTCTCCCTAGATTCCAGATAATACATGTTGCTTTAAGGTTTGTAAAACATTCAGACTGAAGAAAACTGATCCTGATAGCCTGTGTTGTTGATACAGAACTACAAGTGCTTTGGAAGTTGTTTTTTTTTTAAATGTCTCTCAGGATGGAGGCCAGATGTGACTGATCCAATTATATACTCCAATCCCCTGCACAAAGACAATAAATAACGATGTGAATCCTACACAAGGAGGATAGAAGAATACCAGAATAAACTGATGTTACTACTGACAAGTCTAATTCTAAGATACCTTGGCAGTTGAAGTTATAATAGCTGTCCACACCACTCCTTAGTAAAGGCCTAATTTTAAGTAAATTAGTTTTAAGACAGACATTTCTCCACTGCTTTAGAGACACAAAAAAAAAATTACTCAATTGACTTTCTACTAAAGGAACAACTATTTCAAATCTAAAAATAGAAGACAAAAATCAAGCAATTCAACAGACTAAGTGCAACCAAAATGCCACTTTAGAAGCCCAAAATTACACAAGAGCTGCAATTGTTAGTTCATGCATCCACATATTAAGGTACACATGAGCCCTACTGGAAAAGAAGTTTTCCTGAAGATACACATCAGTACCTGTAAAAGTCACAAACTTGAGACTACTTTCCTTAAAAGTGAAACGCTACTAATGATAACAAGTGTGTCTGTCTACCTTCTATTTACTGCATAGGACTAATGAAAGCTTTAATAAATAAGCATTTAAGGGAAAACTAAATCAATGTATGTACAGATTATCCATATTTCTGTGTAATTGCTTTAACCCATTGCTTTTGTCCTTAAACCAGCTCTTACTGGTTAATAAAAACCCAAAGATTACAACCATATCTAATATTGTTTGTTCAACCACCACAAACAGAAACCATTTAGGTGTTAATTTCAGGTTCAAGACTACTCTGAACAGTTATACTTTGGGTCTCTTCACTAGCTGAAGCCTTACTAAAATCTTGGGATACAATCAGGCTTAAAATACTGTCAGAAAAACCTATTGAAGAGTTAAATTGTTCTTTGTAAAAAAAAAAATCATGTGGTCATGAAAACACTGAGCCTCTTTTCTACAAGCAACCAGATTTTTCAGCCTCTGTATCCCATTTTGAGGGGTTTAATGACTCATTGCATATTTTAAAAAAAACCTAAAACGCAGAGTCCAAACTAGACTTTCTCCTGTAAAAAGTAAATGGAAGCAACAACCACTGGTTACAGGTTTGTGCACTCCACTACAGCGCACGTTTTAACACAAGTGTTTGAGTTAGACTAATCCATTCTGAACAAGACAAGCATTTATTCCATAGCATTTTAGAAGCCTATAGTATTTTTCTCCCTTATTATAAACACCTAGGCTAACTAATACAGTTTAAATACTCATCTCCATGTTCTTCTGTTCCTAAAACAAATGAGATTAGTGATACTAGCAGTTAAGATATTAGCTCCAGATTTTCTGTGCAAACAAAGTAGCAATGGCACCTTTCACATGCATATGACTAAGTATATGGGATTTTGCCTATATAGACTGTGTTTGCCTCACAGTCACAGTGTTGAATTCTTGGAAGGCATACAATTTACTCCCATCACCAAAGCTCCCTATATATTAGCTACTTACAGAGAAAATGGGCAGGGTGAACCCCACTGTGTAGAGGACAGTGGATGTGATGGTACTGTCATGGAACGGATACTTGATGCTGTCATCATTACAGAAAAAGCCTCTCTGATACGGTTTTATTTTGGCCAAGTTTAGAACACCAAGGGGTAAGCCAGCTGTTGGGGGAAGGAAAACAAAAAACAAAAACAAGAAATACATGTGGTTAAATCAAAAAAAAAAATCATTTTTTAACATGCATGGAGGAAGCTACCAAACATGCAAACCTCAGATTTCTTAAGTAGCATGCAACACACACTTACATTCTGCTTATACAAATTTATCTCTTCTAGAAGTCTACTCTACATCAGAAGGACTCCGAGGCTACCCACCACATACAGAAGTTAAGGAAGCATAAGAGTTTAAAGACCTTTCATCAGTAAAGTGAGTTGCCACACACTGAACCAAGATCATGCTTAAGAAAAGCATTTGTCACTCACATGACTGAATAGTTATTGAGGGCAGGCTGCCTTTTGTGCCACCACCCCATGACATTGGCTTGTATCTTCTGAACTAGAGCCTTGCTCTATGCAGTATAATTTGGTCAGTGTTTACAGAGAACAAGTCAAAAATACATAGAGATTTTGTCATAGAGATTGCATGCAAATAGTTTTCATGCAGGTAAGGGGAACAGGAGAACTGCATAGACACCAGTGGGATTTAAGGACACTCCAAATGGACGGCACCTCAGATTAAATGAGATTTATACTTTAAGAGTTGCACTGATACAGCCTCTGCACACTAGAATTTTTCTGCAAGAAAATAAGTTGTTATTACCATGAAAACTGAGACCTGGGTACAAATGGTAACACTCTGAACTGACACTGACATATTACCTACTCCCTTGCAAGGTCACAGTACTAGCAGTCATGCCAAAGAAGCCATCAAGACCTCTGGCAGTTCCATTCAGGTCTAACTTATTTCTGATAAGAGTAAGCTAGAAAATAGACATTTGCAAGAGCAACAGCCCAAGGAAACTCAAGTTCTTAACTTTGCTCTACTTCCAGAGGTCTCTCGTCCTCCTCTGCTTCAATGATTGAGCAGAGCTAGAGCTTGACAGAACGCAGACGGCAGAAGCGGCTGAAACAGAATCGCAGCCCTTCAAACACAAAGGGAGCCACCCTGAAAAACTCAGAAAGTTCACTCAGATCAAAGGACGTGGCTGCATGTTCACATGTCTGGAGCCAGTTTTCAGCTCCACTCAAGGCCATGGCAAGATTCCACTAACATAAGTCAGAGCCCATGTTTCCTGTCTTTATCTTGGCTATTGCAAACCCAGCATCAGGATGATGGAGTGGCAGAGCCATTACCTATTTGATACAATCCTATCTTCTTAAACCAGTCACCAGGCATTCACAGACAGAATCATCACATCCTCGTGGTTAATTTAAGCAGCAGCTTGTGCTTTGCACAAGTTGACCAGCTAACAGACAGATGCATCCGTTTACAAAAAAAGCTGCTACAACTCAACACCAAGAATTTTTCTGTTTCTCTCAGCCTTGCAGATGACCCTTTTTTAGTCAGTACTGCACAGTTTGTACAATAAGATTGAGGTATTTTGCTTTGGTTTTGTTTCTGGGTTTAACTTCATTCAGATGGGTTACTTCACTTTTACCAGAGGCTGACATACTTTCCTCAATTGCTCTGGTTCTGAAACTAGAAGACACTCCAGCAATTCACTTGCAAGCATGGCAGAGTTCTTAGCTCAAAATTTCCACATCTCTTGCTACCAGAATACACAGGTTTACAGGGGTTTTTTTCTCCAAAGAAGGCTTCTTTAGGAAATAGAAGAGAGTTATTACACAACTGTGCATAAGAAAAGAGTTTGCCAAGTTTGACTAGCAGTTTTAAGTCTACCAGCAAAACAAACAATCAGTTTGAATATGAAGGCGGGTTTTTTTGTTGTGTAACTGCAGCAGGAGAGAATTACTCGGTCTGTAACCTAGTTAAGACAGAAGCTTGAGGGCTTTTTTTTTAATTAGGCAGAACTCTTCACAGTTAAGTGTTATGCACTCAGTTTTCATTAACTAAGGAGGAAAGGTTTCAATTTAAGCTTTCTTCCCATTAGTCGTCTTTATGTGAAATGTTTATAAAAACTAGTTCGTGACAACTTTTACATGGCCAGAAATTATCCAAATTTTTCTGAAACGTACACATTTAAATGTATTTTGTTGTACATTTTTGTTCTTTTCTACATCTTTTTCCATTGAAAGAAAGGGGTGCACCTTTTTAAGTCAGGAGTTAAGTTCTGCAGGACTTGGTAAAAAGTGTGTAATATGGTGTTGGAATTAAGAAATTTTTTTTACTTTCAGCCATAAGACTCTGGAAAAGGGGAAAGAGGAAAAGCAGCAAGGTGGTCAGATTTCTGACCATTTCCATTTCTTACACTACTGTTAGTAACTCCTACTGCAGTCTAGGTGATGCACAGCTTTCCAGCAGTGGAAGTAGGAGAGTTTGTAAAATGGTGTTTAGTTGTACATTAACCTAGCCCAAACAAGTCTTAGCATTTTTACAGTTGCTGATTTTACAGGGAGAGAACACAACACTTAGTACATGTAAGCAAGTGGTCCTGAAGTTTTCAGTACAGGGAGAAACAAACCAGCAGTGTACAGAACAAGCCAGTATTGCCATCAGAGATGCCAAGCATCACCATGACATGGAACTTCAGAGAAATGCATGCATGTTCAGATTCATTAGCTTCTACAAACCAGAGGAGAGGGTAACCAGTGAAATATTACAAGGCTAAAAGGCCATCTTGAGAAGAGGCCAGGGTGCAAAAGTTGATCTACAAAGAACCTCCTCTTCCTTTTTACCTAGCCAGTATGAGCAATAACCTCTGAGGGTGCTCTTCTGACCTAGGTAACTTTATACTGTAAGGGATCCTAATAGCTCAGTTAATTTATGTCCTCTGAAGCATGAGCTTCGGCTGTTAAGGGAAAAAAAAAAAAAAAAAAAAATCCCTGTACTTCAAACTCAGAATTGCAGTTTCTCATTTTCTCTTAAAATTGGTTGATCTTGTCAAGGGCTACTGATCAAAAGATTCTGAGCTGCTTTGGTAGGGAGTAGCAAGAAACAGCAATCCTGCGATCTGGTTTCTCTCTCCCTTTAACTATACACAGAAAAAACGATCACCCAAGTGCTCTAGAACTGGCCTATACAAGACTGGGAGGCATTTCTGTAACACTCACACAAACTGGCTAACTGTGCTGTTTCAGCTGAGGTACAGTTAATTTTCTTCACAGTAGCTAGCACAGGGCTGTGTAGTGGATTTGCACTGACTAGAGCGTGGGTAACAGAGAGGTGTTCTCATTAGTGCCAAGCACTCACACAGAGCCAAGGCCTTTCCTGCTTCTCACCGCACAACACAATTAAGGAGGCTGGGTCAGGGGCACAAGGAGCCAGGACAGCTGACCCCAACTAACCAAAGGGATATTCCATACCATGACATCATGCTCAGCACATTAAGGTGGGGAATGAAGGAAGGAGGGTCACCATCTTCCCAAGTCACCATTACGCATTATGGAGCGTAATGAAGGAAAGGCGGAAGCTTCACACACACACGCAAGAATAAAAGCACAGTTGATAGAGGGGAGAGGAGAGACATGAGACTCCTATGTCAATTACTGAGCAAGGGATGCAAGGGAGAAACAGCATTAAGTTTTTGTCTAGACCTGTAAGAACAGGACATTTCACAGATATGGATAATTCACAGTAATACCAGTAGCCTTCGGGAAGTGGTATTCAATCATATCTGGTTGTACATCACAGCACAACACAAAGCCTTTAAGGAAGGAAGGGAAGTCCAGGCTGGGAGACCAAGGAGGAAGTCACTGAGAATGGTTCTCCACCCACAGAAAGGGAATGTCAAGAAAAAACAATACCTAAGGGAAGAGGAAGGCCAAGTCTCCATTTGGAAGAAAAACCCAAACAAAAAACCCTGAACAACTGTTTGATTAAAAAGTGCTGATTTGTTGTATTTTAAATATTTTAGTATGAAAACAAAAGAGCTATTCAAGTTCCACAACTTATCCCACAAATGGAACTGACAGATACCCAACTGTGATCTTTTCACAATGTATGTAACACTACACTGTTTTTTCTTATTTGTGGCATTTATCATACCTGTAACTTTAGAGTTAGGTGCTTAAAATTCAAGCCATGGGAGTTAGGCTTCTGGTACTCAAAAGTCCATTTGGCTTTGCCAGCAAGCCACATAGAGTATTTTTTCCAAAACAGGGGAAAGATGGCATTTATAGGTGAATTGCCCTCTTTTGCAGACAGCTGTTGCCAGAGAATATTTAAGACCAGCAGAGACAACATTCTTCAAGAGGAGGTAGCTTCAGGGTCTGAACAAACTGCCCATGCTCAAAATTTAGAAACATTTTCCTAATGAAGTCAACGGTCACAGTTTTGTATCTGAAGGAGAGACTCAAAGTTTCTAACCATCTCAGTTATAAGGTGCAACCTAATTTAGCACCAAATCTGGTGCTTAATCTGCCTATGCTTTCAAGAGTGCCTCAAGACTGGACTGTCCTGCCCTTCTCCCACCTCTGGCCATCCACTGCCATCCCTTACCACGGTACTAGCTTTACACAGCAAGCCACCCAGAAAAGAGAAAGCCTATGCCCACACGACACAGTTTTTTCCAGGAGCACTTGCTTATCTGGCCAAGTGCAGGACTGTCAGAATAGGAACATGCAGCCAAGGGTGTGGAAGAACAGAGAATAAGGATGGACTGGATGTAGTCTCAGATCAGCTTAAACATCTTGTGAAATCGTTTCCTGGTCAGTGTCATGTTCTCCCTAGTTCTAAGGAATGCACTGTTTTTCTTGTAAACATCCTTTAATTGACCCAGCTGGCCCCCTTATCTGTGAAAGGAACCGAATCTTCACTTAAGGATCTGAGATATCTTAAAAACTTGTGCTTAACAAGCGTTGCAAGTTCTCCAAGACACACAAGACTTCTACCCGGTCTTCAATCCGGAAGTTCTTTCTTAAACAAAATAATATCTAGAAACTGGGAGAAAACCAGTTACCCCTAAGGGAGACTGTGGCAAATGAAAATGTTCTTGCTTGACTTCTAACCAGTTTTCCTCGTGCTGTACTGTGCTCACAAGTAACTATGATTTAAGGGGAAATCTAATAGACTAACATGAGAATTAGAAGAATTTTTCTGTTTCTCCACGCTTATCCTGAAAAATAGAATCAACATTCTGCACTTGATGTGCAGACAGGAAGTCAGCTTTGTCGTTCATAAAGAAATACACAATTTACAGTTAAGTTAGGGGTGTCAAACAGGAATTCTGGCTGTATTGGACAAATACTCTCCATGAGACAACAACTACAGGATCAAAACCCATCAGTTATCAGCTACAGGCTTGTTATTTAAAGGAAAAACGGTACTTTTCATAGCTGAGGGCAAGGAAGAATTTAAGTCCTCCCACTCTTACACATTTATTTTTGCTTTTTATGTTTGGCCAGAACAACCGTGTTTGCTTTGCTGCTCATTCTGCAGTGTAAGCTTGGGGTAAGGAAGTATGCAAGAGATTTAAAGAAACTGCGACAGGTCAACCTCATGCTGCTGCAGAGTCTGGAAGCATCTGTAAAAGAGACTGTTCCCTGCAGAAAAGCAGATGTGCTGAAAGTTCTTTTCCACCCACAGTCAAGAGAAAGAATTAACACCTTTTAGACAGGAAGTATTGGAAATACAGAAAAGTAAGAATAAGTGGAGATTTAAAAAAAATAAGAAACCATTTAGACTTTTGACACTAGGGATGAGGTATGTAAAAGAGGAAAATCAATACACTACCTATTTTCAGTAGCCAGGATGAGTGGGTAGACCACAACTCACCTTCTAGCCACTTCAAGGACTTTATCTTACTTTTCCACCCCAAAGAATGCAAAGTATTTCTAATATGAGCACACTGATTGTTCTGATAATGCCAGAAGCCCTGCTAGGCTTCAGTGAACAGGATATCTGTATTTACAAGCATGAATTACATTCTAATGCCTGCTACTATTCTACTTGCAACTATACACTACTTACACTTTTATTTGCTTTCTGATCTATGATTTGGCTAGCAGAGAAGCCAGATCAGCAACTGGGGCCAGCTGACAAGAGCTTCACTGAGCAACTCTTTTGGCTGAGCCAAGCCAAGGGTGGTGGAGGCAGGAAGCAAAGAAAACCTTCCTCTGCACTGCACCAGCCTTTCTAATCCAGTCATTTCCTAACAGAGAACTACATCATATTCTAGTTTTCTCTGCATTCAACAGTTCACCACTACACAGGATCACTGGTTCAGGTATCTAGGTTACCAATCCATTAGAACAAGTCACAACACTTGCTTAGAAGTATTCGCACAGAAACGGCTGTTCTCCCTTACACCTACACCTAAAAAACTGGGGCTTTTGGAAGCATTAAGCACCTATCAGTGCAAAAACCACGCAATTCTCTCCTGTGGGCACTCACAGGAGGACAAATACAAAGTTTAAGAAATGCAGAGACAAGAGAGTAATATATCCTAGCCTGCTATGTCCCTTCCACAGAGAAAAGTATACACCTCAAGCAAACGCTCTGCCCTAGGCTTAGCTCTGCTGGGGGGCAGAGACCGTCTCAGTCAGACCAGGCAACCCACAACCATCTGGAAGTCATCAGCAGTGGGGCAGAGGCCAGTCACCCTGATTACCAACAGAAAGATTTAAGACCCTCAGACTTAAGCTAAAAGTGAAAGACACAAGAGGTTGGGGGAGGACAGGAAAGAGAGAGGTCAGCAGCTCCTTGTGTTGCAATGATGCTCATGGAGCAGGGAAGAATCCAACTGGCTGCAGCTGGAGCACACAAGAGTGACTTCTCCCACCATAACCCTTCCTGTTTAGAGGAAATTAAATATTTAATCACTGCTTGCATTGTGTGCTCAGTATTACATTCTCTGTTAAGAGCTTTGGCTGTATTGTCAAGGGAATTAGAAAGCTCACAGATACAAAACCACGTATACAACCCCAAAGATCAAGATCTTCTACAAACAATCTACATAAAGCTCTAGGCTTACAGAGAGGGACAACAATACAACAGAATAAACTGAATTATCTGGCTCAGCTGTTGGCAAGGCAGGGAGGGATTAGGGTTTTTTTTTACTGCAGGTGACATCAACTCTGCATGTCATTTAAGACCCATGCTCTTTTAAACTCCAGAAATTGTAACTATTTTTTTCATTTACATCTTCATGCTGTGGGAGTGCACAACAGGCTTTCAGAGCATTTCACATATAGCTAGACACCCTAACCTGAAATATCATTCAGTCTATAGAAATTTAACAGGCAATTAGCTGCCAGGAGTATAAATTCTTTTTCCAATGAGTCTTATGGGCATAACAATATTTAAATAGTCTTTATTAAAAGACAAGCCTTACAATGGCAGTGCTACACAGAGGGACTCACAATTTCCATAAAATCGTCTACCTTGTCATCCACTAGAACGTAATTTTATCCTTGTATACAATGCCATAGACCACCATGTTTAACAGGAGTGTTTAGTTATCAGAGCCTTTTTTTCCCATGGTACACTGAAGTTTGTCATGTCTAAGAGCACATTTTGCAAACCTAAGCTCTGTATTAAAATAGATCTTAATAGAATTTTTAAAAGAAAAATCAGAATACCCTATATTTTACGCCTATCAGGGTGCTGGCTTTGCACTGATTCAGAAGACTTCCTGAGAAGTTCAACTAGAATTTGTAACAAATATCCATACAGCACTGCTCCAGATACCGTGGCATAATGAATAATGCCACAGCATTCCAGTACTTGTACAACAAAGCAGAAGCTGCTTCCCAGATTCAGTAGAAGTTGCCAGCATTTGATCTGTGATCTTAGTTTCTATATATTAATTAATAGAGATTTCGTTTTCTGGCATTAACGATGGGAGTCTTAAAATTCAAAAGATGGGAAGAATGACAAGACACTGAGTCTGCAAGCTGGAACGGTGACTTTACTTCCACTCCCAGGATGTCTACTAACATTAGACCAAGCCAACATACAGGCTTAAGAATATTTTATCTGAATACTAGGACTGTGGTACACTAGCTCACCTAAGGAAACAAAACTGAAGCCTTCCTTACCCTGAGTCAGCAAAAAAAGCTACATAACTCACTCAAGAAACACAAACACACTAAGATTTTTTAAATTTTTCCTTTTAAATTTAAAGGGTAACACTTTCTGACTGGAGCTGTTTGCAGGGCTTGACTGGAGCTGCCTCCCTGCTGTATCTCAGCATTAAATGCCCTCTTGACCCCTTTAAAGGCCAGCCAGATCAGCTCCCCATTAGTTTGCTGCACTTCAGAAGGTTCCCTGGTTATAATTAGATTTGTCTAAGGTGTCTCCACCACTAGCTTCCCATTCAGCCCCTTCAATTTTGAGGTAAGCTTAGCTCATTGCCCCTCAGATACCTTAAAGCAAGGTAGGTAAGCTTAGATACATGTGTTTCTTACCACCCCAGTTTCAGAAAACATTGCGCCTACTGTGAGTCAGACCAGGCGTACAGTAGTCTGCAGATCCACAGTAGCAGAACAAAGTTAAAGGTGCAAAAATACCCCAGGACTGAGGGAAAAGTTTCGCGATATTTTAAGGGAGGCAGAAACTACTCAAGATGCTGACTTGATACATAATCCCTTCTACACTTATGGCAAAAAATTGAGCAACACTCCTGTTTGGTACCATTTCCTAGGAAAATCCTAGGAAAGGGATCATCTAACAAAAACTTATGACCTCTCTTATGACCAGGGATGCCTAGCTAACATCCTGACACTACCTTATGAAATCAATCAACTCCCATGTGGTCCCTCTGAAAGCAACAGCAGCCAGAGGGGGGCGGGGGGCCACTAAAATCCAAGCTTAGTCTATCAAGATCCATTGTTTCAGCAGCAGCATCACAGAAATAAGACTCTATCAGTACAGTTCCTGCATACCTTTGGTTCCATTTAGTAGAACCAGAGCTTACAGCCACTGCAAGATGGGTGCCCTGACCTGGCATACTTGATTTTAAAAAAAAAAAAAAATTTTCAAAAAAGCTTATTTTCCTGTTGCCAGATACCAAGATGCCACATAAACAGGAGATGCCAAAATTGCAATGAAGTACAATTCTATTCCAAATCAGTCTGCTTCTTGGTTACAGGTTTTTAAACATGAATCAGCAGAGATGATAACAAAGCAAGACCAGACTATTAATGTTTCTTGTTCAGCTGGTTTCAAATCCTGTAATTGATAAGTGCACCAGGCATTTTCAACATTGTTTTTCAGTATCCTGTTCTGCTAAGGAAGCTTACGTGGATCTATTCTTGGCTTCAGTATGAATAAGCACTGTCATAATTTCAAAAGCTAGACCTGACTGTGCTATAAGGATCTGGCTACCAGAGAATCTGGCAACAGTAGTTTGAAGGACACAAGGCAAGCTCATCAACAGGTTTTAATTTTGTGCCTCTGAGATCAGTCTCATAGCTTGGAAAGGAAAATTCCTCCCAGAAAGCAGGTCAGCTCATTAGCAACTGATTATTAAGGAAGAGATGAACAAAAGATCCTTAATAGAAGTGGCACCATTTTCTTTGTTTTTAAACTGCAGGACTACACCACTGGCTGGAAAATTTCTTGTGGTTCTATTCAAAGGTGGGACAGAGGTCTATTGCTGTAGCTGAACTGCCTAGCATTTCCTGATAGAGCATTAACTACATTGTTCCAACAAAACGCCTAAGAAGGCATCTTAAGAAAAACTTGCTTCTTCAGGATAGCTTTAAATGGTTTTAACTTTTGTCATAAAACTAGGCTGAAACTAGTCACTTACTAATCATTACCTGAGTATCTCCAGTGTTTGTGGATTTTTCAGTTGTCTTCAGTCAACTATTTTACGCAATTAAACCCCGAGCAGGAAGAGCTTCCTTTGCAGGATAGGGAAAACAACTAATCCCTGGCACCACTCCTCAAAGAGATACGGCAACATCACCCCCATACCAATGAATGTGGTTTTTTTTTTTAAAGCCATCCTTCTGCATGGAGTATCTTCCCAATAAGGCTCTGTGCAGTTCTGTTCAGTACATTCTTTTTTTCTCCCTCATAATCCAAGGTGAGTCTATTTTAATTCTCCTGGACTAATTCTGTAAAGACCATTATGAGTTGCTAGGGATAAACCCAAGATACTTGGAAGGCTACAAAGCTAGAGTTCTCTTATCATCAGGTACCGTCCAGAGTTAGGTCACCTCTTTGTGCTACCTGATTCTATGGCTCCAAGACAGTCACAGATAAGACTACTATGGCAGCTTTATCCTGTCATCAGGATCTGGTCAGTGCAACAAGGCCCCTACATACATAAGGCTACGCAGAAGCAGGCGACCAGTAGTCAGTTCTTTACTTCCACTCCCACCAGGGCCATGACAGTGTGGGTTGCAAGCCAAACTGACCTTAGTCAGTACGAGTTCATACTATCCAACTCTCTTAAAAACAGATCAGTATATTGAATCAGGTTAGCACAGGGTCAGCAAGCACCCAAGCTGCTATAAAGGTGAGGTAGTACCTCTTCAGCCAAAAGAGATGAGCTATTTCATTTAACTGTTGTGTGGTACTTAATTTTCTACATGAAGTATGTCACAAGTCCCTTTCCTTCCATTCCCTTAAGCAAAGGTCACCACTCTCACATTAGCATGCTGGAAGAGCCCTTCTGTCTGTTTAAGATTAAAAACTTATTAGAACTAAAGAAAGGAACCTCACTGCTGACAAATATCTTCCCGTATTATATGCCCCACAGAAAGCATGTAGTGCCAAGTTCAAGTTTTGGCTCTTGGGAAGGCACTGGAAGGTGAATTAGGATTTACCCATTGCTGGAAAAAAAAAAAAAAAAAAAAGATTAAAAAACGCCCAGAAAACTGTTGAGGCAGCGGTTAGCCAGAGAATAAGATACACTTTAACAGCAATACCTGTCAAGAACCTGATTGCTGACTTTGAATAGTGTTCATCAATCAGTTGAGTTGTAACCTGAAGCTTTTTCTGTAGGTTTCCTATCAAGATGGAGAGTGTCTCTGGGTACAGCATCTTTATGTGGGGGGGAAGATAAGACATGGCTGTCGCCAGAAGCAGTAAGTAACAAGGTACAGTGGCACAGCCAGAGTATTCAGCCTCATCTGTCTGAGAAAACACAGTAGGATTGGGAAGATTTTTCTCTGTTTTAGGCATCTACCATGTTTCAAATGAACCAAGAGTCAACTAGGTAAGCAGACTAAAGCATGTCATTGGAAGGAAAGCTGCTCTTTCACATTAATCTGTTACAACTTAATACACTCATGTGCTAGAAAAAATACTTAGCATCCACATGACATGGAAAATAAGGATGGTAACACATTTGTCAGTGAGTCATAAATAATAGGTTTTATTTGAACTAGGGCAATCAGGAAGTGCTAACCCAGATGGAAGGAGGCCTTTCTTGACTGAACAGCAGTACCTTAATTGTCATGGGGATGGCTGCCTTCAGTGATGGCAAGAGCTAACACTCCCAAAAGGGAAGAACAGCACCTGAAGCAAGAACATTGCACAAGGTGTGCAGAGTGGTCCAGCCACAGTGCTCTCCCAAGTCACATACTGGAAAAGCAAACTCACCCATCCTACACACATACATCTGCTGTTTAGCATATTGCCCTGTATCACACAGCATTCCTCTGGTCTTTAAACAGCAAGCTTAAAGTGACCTATGCATTTAGTATTTCTGGGTTTTGTTCACATGTTTGGAAATCCAGAATTTCTCCTTCCCTTACTCCTAAGTGTGGGTGTGGGGAAGGATATATATACACACACATATAAACAAAAAGACTGCTACAGTCCTACCTTGCCCACCACCAGCCAACTACCCACCCCCTTCTTTATTGCACAGGTACTGCTCACAGCTCAAGGTGTTCCACTACTAGAAAATGGCTCAGGAACAAGAAAGTTTTCAGCTGATTTCTTGAATCAATATGAGGTAGGCCACAGAGAGGAAAAGTTGTCCCTCCTTATAGGCCAAACACAACTAGATTCCACAGTAGTTTAAAATTTAATGAAGAATCTCTTACTGTTTTCAACATACTACAGAAAATCTGATCAGAGCACTGAAGTGCCAAATTCTTTAGAAGACTTTTTGAACTGTAGCTTGTACATTGTTGCATTACATCATCAATCACATAATTGATAAATACACTCCCTAATTAGTTACAATAGCTTACCAGTGATTTTACAGTCAGGCAAAGGACCCAGTTCTGTTGTACTGCATCCCTGCACTGAAGGTGCACAAGCACAGACCAGACACTTCCCTAGCACAGACTAGAGTTAATTGCTGTCCTACAGCCAAGCTCAGACAGAATGTTTTCCTTACCACTCCAGTCACATCTGCACAACTTACATTTACCTGTAGACCCAGCTGTCACTAAAACCAAATCAAAGTATTCAGTAGTTCTTGAGCTCTTTACAGGATATTTTACCATGGAATTCCCAACGTAGCTCTGTAAGTACTATTCGCATGCCTTAACAAAGGAGCCCAATCTGCAGGGGAACAGACCCCTGCAAGAGTGGCAGAGTCTATGTACAGTGGCTAAGGAAGACATTAGTCACTAGGTAACTAATTAAGTTATTCTAACAAGCTGCTTTTTTTTTTTGGCATGAGGAACTGAAAGCCAAATGAACAAGAACCAAGTCTCTGTACCTGCAACAAACCACTTTGCTGTTGTCTAGAACTGTCATTCTACTTGCACATCTGTGCCATGCTACATCAAAATGCCTCTCCTATCAGAAAAATGAGGGACAAGTTATGAAAGTATGCAGGAGAAAGAAGAAAACCCTACAGCCCAGGCCACTCATGCTTTCCAGAGAGGGAAGGAGTTGACCACTGCCCACCGGACTGCACAACGTAAGGGAGCTGTTGCCTGCAGCACTGCAGAGCTGCATAGGTGTGCAGCACGCACACACCCAGCACTGCAGATCGGCACACACTCAGGATGCAGATACAGTCATGTCATACTATTTAAGGACAGGTACTGCAGAAATCTGCAGCTTGTGTTTTGGTAGGGTTTTTTGTTTGCTTGCTTTTTGTGCATTTAAGTCTAAAGCATTTGTATCAGTTCAGAAGGAAAGTGTAATCCTGATAAAAAAGAGCTTCTATTTGTTTTTCTCATGGTACTGAAGATTGCCTTCCCTGAATTACCTCTCCGTTACTGTGTAGAAAGATGGATGGGGGAAGGAATTTCCTTAAAGGTCAATTTAAAGCAACCTTACACTTTAGCTTCAGGCAACCAGGCTGATCTGATAGCTTAATGCCACACAAAGGGGTAGATGTTGCTCCTTCCTGTGCTGCCTGCTTTTCCTCCATCTCTTTGTTGCCTCTTACCTCTTCACCATCTTGGGTACCTATCAGACCTTTCAATAAACCTATTTAAATCACCAAATTCATATAACTGTTTTAGCTGGAAAAGGCCTTTAAGATCATCAAAAGACCAGCTGTTCACAGCAAAACTCTTTTTCCCTTCCTTCCCTTTTGGAAAACTTGTGTTAGGAGTGTCAGACCTGCACAAAGAATGTTTTGATTAAACTAGGAGGCAGTAAGTCAGACGTACAGAGTCAGAGTCATCCACTTCCATAGCTGGGACTTTATGCATAAGTTAGCTTGCTGTAACTTAAAGTTGTGTCCTTAGGTGCCAGGTTGGGTTTTTTTTTTCCTATCCTGCCACTGCTGAGACAATGAAGTTTCTCTTCCCCATCTTCATTTACTATGTGGCAGGTGGGGGCAGGAGCCCTGAAGGGGATACAGCAAGCTCCAAGCTCCATATCAAGTGACAGTAAGATTTGCCTTGGGGGATGAATGCTACTGGTTGTAGATGGATGCTTTGTGTTGTAGAATGGGCTACCACACCAAAAATTAAAAGTTTAGTTCTCATCTGAAGCTGGTCTGCATAGTTTTAAACTTTCAGTATGGCACAGTTAAAGTAACTTTAAAGTAAGGCTTCATTGTCTCTTTAGTGGAGATTCCAGGTATCGGGTTATCAAGATGTACCTACGTATCAGGTCATCAATACCTCCAAGTCACTTTATCTGGGCAGTTACCTCAGTCATTTGAGCAGATATCAAAGTGCACAAGGGCAGGGAAAAACTAAGAGTTAGAAGAACAGTCCACTATCAAGAGGAACTATTCTTCTTACAGTAAAGAAAACATAAACCAGGTCCCTCCTTTAGACATATAAGCTTAAGATCAATGTTCTTCTTAGGGCCTGCCTCAATCTTATGGGAGCCAGGGAGAAAAGGAAGAGAATTTGATCATGTAACTCAGAATCTTTGCTGTTCCTACACATAGATATTTTTGTCTCAGCTGGAGTTTCACTGAAACCTGTCACTGGACATGTTAAAAGGTGCAGGTGTCACAAGGCTTCCTGTTAGGCACTGCCTGCATTTCCCCCCCCTACTAGTAGGAAGTAAAACAGCCCAAGGGAAAACAAAAAGCCTGTCAACCCTCCAGCACACTGAGACACCAGATTATGGCATCTGTGATCCCAGTGCTATATGGGGGCAGGAGAAGGTGTGTAAATTGATATTACACTGCAGGGCAAGGTTGAGAATCCACCCCCCTACCCCCCAAGCTGTAGTTTAGGGCAGGGAGCATTCTTTTCACAGGATAACCCTCAAGTCACATGCCTCCTGTAGTCTTAAATCTATTTAGTTCAACTTGATTACTCAGGATGTGCACGTCCACTTCGAACAGAACAAAGAGGATGCACAGTGCAAACTTTTGCCTTATTATGAGCATTTTATAATGACAACCTTCAGGACAGACCAAACTGCTCCACAGGCCATGAAGAGACCGCAGTGGTTTAAGCCTTGCTACAGCACAGCTTCGCTAAACCTCCAATCGGAACAGCTCCTACCGAACCAGGCGGATGAGCCATCACTCTCCAAAAGCTCTCCCCTACAACACTTACTCAGAGCAATGCAGTTTACTTTGTTTTTTCTTTAACGCCACCAAGATACAGGTACCATCGCTAGTTGAAGCATCTAGCCAGAAAGAGAGTTGCTCACTGTGTTGGCCCAGTGGTTCCTGGAGACACCTTCAGCCAAGAGACCCCCCCTAAGCCAGGCCTCAGGTAACCAACAGGTCAGGAAAGTGCTTAAGATTGATTACTCCAGTGCTGCTCTGGCCTGGTTCAGAGGCAAACACCCAAACGTAAGGCTTCCTAAGAGGCACATCTTCAGATACTGAAGACCTTCCCCGGCTCTCAGTGCCCGGAGGCACCGCAGCCCTGCGTAGCCAGCACTCCCCCTTCGCCGCCCGGGAGCTGACACCCTCGCTCTCCACGCCACGGCCACACAGGAGGCAGCTGATGCAGACTGACAGGCTGCGACGTAGCTTCAACAGGAGCACGGGGCCGAGAGAGAAGGCGGCAACACCAGGAAGGTGCTGCGGGCTGGTTGAGACCAGCACCTGCGGGGCCGCGGGAACGGCTGCCACGGGTCAGCTCACGGCTGTCCCCGCGCCGAGGCGGCACTCGGGCCCTACCCGCGCCCCTCACCAGCATCGCGCTCCAGTAAGCGACCCCGTCCGCTTCCAGCCTCGTCCCGCAGCACCAGCTTGCCGCCAGGGAGGCCGCGCACTCCGCACGCCTCGCAGCGCGTCTCTCGGCCACTGCACACCGCCTGCCGCGCCACCTGCGCAGGACACGGGGATGGAGCCCGCTTCCCGGGCAGCCGGCCCCTTCCCGGGCAGCCGGCCCCTTCCCGGGCAGCTTTCCGACCCGCCGCGGGCAAGGGACGCGTCCCAGCATGGCCTTTTGCCACACACGGCTCGCAGCCGACAGAAGAAGTCACAGGGGAGAGTGAGGACCCCAGAGAGAAGAGGCAGTTCCAGAAGTCAGGGGATAAGCAGCAGCAGCTCCCTCCCACCCGGGCTCTTCCCTTCCCAGCCCGCAGCCCCGACGGGCGGGGGCAAGCGGCGGCAGTGACCAGATTCCTCCGGGTGAGGGGCGGGGAGCGCGGCGCCGCCGTCTCCCGGGGGCGGCGGCGAAAGGAAGGCAGGCGGGCGGGGGGAGCGGGGGGGCAGCAGGCAGCGGTGGAAGCGGCAGGCAGGCACAGCGAACGCGCAGGTTGGAAGAAGACCCGCTCCGGGGCGGTGCCTGGCGCCGAGGGGAGCGGGGAGGCGAGCATGCGATTAGCCCGGTGCCGTGCGGAGGGGAAGCGGAGCGCAGCGCCGCGGGGACGGGCTTCCCTCGCCCCCTCCGCGGCCCGCCGACCTACCCAGCACCACGCAGACCACATCCAGCGCCACGAACGGCAGCCGCGTCCTGTCAAACATCCTGGCGGCGCCGGGCGCCCGGCGTCAGGCGCGGCGGCGGCGCCTCTTAGCGCGGCGCGGTGACAGCCTCGGCCCGGGGGCGGGAGCGAGGCGGGGGCGGTAGGGAGGGGCTCAGCCGCCGCGAGGCGCTGCTCTCTGAGCCAATGGCGTGCGCCCGCCCCCTCCCCGCAATGCAAGGACCACGGCCGCCGCCCGCACTGCGCTAATGCCACCACTGCGGCGCCCACCGGGGCTTTAAGGCGGGCGGGGAGGGGAGGGGCGGGGAGGGGAGGGCCGGGGAAATGCTGGCGGGCTCCCCCCACCCCTCCCCGCCCCTCCCCGCACGGCCGCCGCCATTCAGCGGCAAGCAGGGGCCGACCAATGGCGCCGCGGCTCGCCCTCCGCACGGCCCGCCTCCCGCCCCGCCCCGCCGCGCCAGGACCCCCCTGCGGGCTCAGGGGGTCGCGCCCCGCCCCGCGCCCCCCGTCCCACGCCCGGCCGCCTGAGGAGACCCCATCCCCGGGTCTCCCCCGCCCCGTTCTCCGCCGCGGGCCCGGTGCCGCCCGGAGCGCATCGGTGGCCGCCCGCGCGCTGCCGTTACCTGCCTGCCCGGCCCTGCCCTGCGGCGGCGCGGGCCGTGGCGGCGGAGCGTGGCCTGCCCGCCCGCCGGAGCGCTGCCGGCACGGCGGACACCCGAGCAGGGGAGTCGGTGCCGGCCGAGTCCAGGCGGACGCGGGGCCCCCAGCCTGCCTGCGGCAGGCACGGGGCCCGCCCGTCCCGTACTGCAGCTCTCGGTGTTACCGAGGGGACAGCTGTGGGAAGGCTGACGGCAGGGCGGCTGCACAGCACGAAACAGCTGCCTGCTCACACGCTGTTACTTGGAAATAAAATCGAGAAAACGTTTCCCAGCGCTTTATTCGCAGGCGTGGTCAGCGCTCCTGGGCACAGCGCTGTGCTTCCCGCAGCCAGCAGCACCGGGCATCAAGCGCTCTGCCACCTCTCGTATCCCACCGTCTCAGCTCTGCGAGGAGCTTCATGCTGCGTTATGTCCTAAAGGCTGAGTAACAGGTTTGGCAGATCAGCAAGGGAAGCAAGTTATTGAGGTGGAAATGCCTTGATAAATCATGCTACACCGTCAGTTCAACCCTGCCGCCCAAGAAGGTACAGAAAGCAGTTCCATGTGCAAGGTATAAAGGAGCTTCACCTCGCAGCCTGTGCGCGAGTTCATGATTGCACCCAGATACCTAAAAGCATCCCAGCTACAAATCAAAATGGGCAACTCTAGAGATTAAAACTGTCCTAGATTTCTGTAAGCGTGGTGTAATTCACGGAGCACGTTTATTTTCATGTGCAGATATTCTGGGGTGGTCCTGTGGAAGTAGAAACTCCATCACTGCCTTAATTTGCAGAAAGTAATGGAACAAACTTGAGCTCAACCTGGCAAGGGGGGAAACGGCTTATCTTTGCGAGATCTGCTGCTGAAAGGAGAGTGTGCAATCTGCTCTGCTCCTCACAAAGGGAGGGGGTGTGGAAGAGGGAGGATTGTTCACAAGGTCTTAAATCAGGAGTAGATAACATCCTCAAAATTGCAAGATGGTTAGAAAAGCCAGGAGACAAGCAGTGCAAACATTCCACGAGCAATTGCTATAATTGCTTTCTTCAACCCAAAAGCATCAGTTAATCTTGCTCTGGCTAAGCAGCAAACAGCTCTGCTGATCCACAGCCCTGTGCAGTAAATTAGAGACCAAAGAGACTGCAGTAATTTAAATGGATCTCTTCCCAGAAGAATGTAAGCAAGATAGCGATTACACTTAAAAACACCTGGAAATTGGGCTGCAGCAGCACCAACAAGAGAAATTAATCACGCTTTATTGTCTTGCAGTTTCTACATCTCTGTCTCACCCTTGAGATGCAGCTTGCCCGAGGGAAGAGGCATCTCTGCAATCTTCTGCCAGAATTCAGGAAAGAAAGCAGTCACCCGGTTCCTCTCCAAACTTTCCATTGCACAAGGGATAGGAGCCTCGCTGTCGCAACCCTATTCCCACCACTACTGGGCTTGCTATGTCTTGGAAACCCCCAGCTAAGCACAGCACAGTACAGTTTGGCACGGCAGTGTTCTGGAGTCTCAGGCAGCTTTTGTGGGCCTTCGTACGCAGGCAAGTATTAACCATGGACGCACGCCAACCCAAGCACTTTCAGCTTAATTACTACCCAGATTAGCAAAACTCCGGGGCTGTGTTAGCACAAGTATGGCATCTCTAGATATGTCATTATTCCACACAAAAAGGATGTTTTCGTGTAAAGGGGAGAGTGAAACAAACCCTGGGCACTCAAGCAGCTTTAACAAATACTGCAGCAGCTGCAATGTCCAGGGTAGCAGAAATGGCAACCTGGTGGTGCCTGACTAGAGACATCTGGAGCAGTACGTTCTTGAGGGGATGGAGGAGGTTTGATTATAAGCACAAACAGAAATCACATTCAGCATCAGTTGGAGTTAGGGGGACGTGGAGAGCTTTTAAGACCACAACAGAAATGTCCAGAGCACCTAAACTGCATTTCTTCATGATACTGTGAGAGTTTTTTAGTATCTTCTGACTTCGCAGCATTTTTCCTATTTAGGCTTTGCTTGGTATCAGTCCCTTGCTGCAAAGCACTTTACATGTCCACCATCCTTCACCACCATAGTGACCCGGTGAGGTCAAGGCAGATCTACTCATATGCTTTGCAGGGTCTATGATAAAGAACACTTTTGAACTGGGATCCATGTAAATGAAAGCAGCATAAGCTCAAAAGTGGTATTCTATCCCTTCATTAAACTGACATTTTAGAATAGTCTAATGGTCTGGAGCTTAGACTCTCTGAAATATCTTCCTTTTTAATGGTTCTTTTGCTTGGTATAGTTGTAGGGCACGAAATTACAAAGAAGCCAAAAGGCATTAGGTAAATTCATACAGGATGGATAGGTCCACTGTTAAACACTCTACCCTGGTCACTCAAGAAACATCAGACCTGTGGATTTCCCACATCTGCAAAGGTCTGATGGGGATGAGTCATTACAAAGGGGCTGGAGCCTCGCTGGCTCCCCTCCTGCTGGTCACTGTAGCGTGGTACTGAGCTGGATGGACTGGATCTGAACTGGGTCTTCGCATGTTCAAATCTGGTCAGTGGCCATAGTGTAACATGGCAAACTGCATTCGTAATAGCCATGATGAAACATGTCGGGATTGTTTGCAATGTTCTGTCACATTCAGACTCTGCAGTGCTCCTGTGTGGCTACTTAGCACTTATCTGCCAAACCCCCACTCATGCGGTAAGACCTGCAGGAGAAAGTCTGCCAGGATGGCCCTCCTGAACCTCTCTTACATCACCCACCCAGGATTTGCCCCTGACACATCCTCCAATACTGCTAGTGTCGAGACCTGGATGTCTGAAGTCTGTTGACACCCCTTGCACAGGAAACAGAGTCCAGATTCCATCAAAATCCCATATCCTCACATGTCCTCTTTTGTTTGGTCTGGCCATTTGCTTGTTTTCTTTATTTTCCTCCTGTGTCTCATGTGTGTTTGGTTTTTAATACAGGAGCACTGAGCAATAAAAACATATTTCTAATAAACAAAGCATGAAGAGTTTCCCGTCTTCTCTCCTTTAATTATTTTCCTTTTAAATGCAATTGATACTACACCCCCATATCTGTATTGAACTGTGTTGTCCATTCACCAGAATGCTCCTGCTCTCAGGCTCACCTGACATTGTCATCTGTGGCGCTCCACTCCTTCACTCTTGGGCAAATTATACCCATGAAGGATTCTGCTCCCCCTGTTTTAGGTCAAGAGCACGAAAGAAAATGCATTAAGCCGCAAGTATATAGCTTTGTTTATATATATATATATAACAGTGTGTATCATACAGCCTCAAAAGATCATATAGTACATTCTAGAACAAACCCTTCAGGCTTTGTCTGGAGAAGTGTGGGCAGCGCACACAGAACAGGTACTGGCTCATGACTCCGTGCTGCCTGTCAGCTCACAAGTGGCTGTGTCCAGCACTGACTGGCACAGGCCAGGGAGCATTTCCCAGGGCACTTTTGCAGGCAGCCACGCTATTTTTCACGGGAAGAAAACACAGCTGTGTGGGCATCAGTTATCCTACACCAGTTGGCCTTAAGGCTTAGAAACTGTCCCTGTTTGCTCTTTATTGGTCTCAGTTACAGATACTGCTCTGAAGCAATAGTAGATTCCGAAAGAAAGAATGTCTCAAGGGCAATCACAAAATACTCATGGCTGAGTGAACTTTTATTTAAAAAGCCTTATGATTATTGCAAGTTGGAGTGATTTAGGGGCTCCAGGATTTGTGTCCTCTGGCTTCCTAGTTCCCCCCTCTTTCCTTCTTGGTCATGCTTTCCAGTCAAACCAGCTAGCAAAACAGAGGTAAGTCGGACAGCCGTAGGAGTCTCAAGAGATTAATTTCAACAGGGTAAATCAGCAGCACGGTGAAGAATTTGCCAGTTATACACCCAAGGCAGGCAGTTTTGACCCATCACATGCCTGAAGCACACCTGGTTCTGTACATACTTGGATATCCACAGATCTGCTGGGATATAGCGGAAGATAAACTTGAAGGAAGATGTGTATCGCTGGACATCTTCCAGGTGCATCTCCACGTGCCTCACTGGCTGATCAAAGCTGTGCATTGGAGTGCAGTGAAGGTGTCTACTTCACCCCTTGTCCCGACCTGGCAGCAAGTCCCACACCTGATGTGCTGTGCTTTGATCAAGCAGCCACCTACGCCAAAACCATTGCGAGGCAGCAGCTCTCAGTCCTGTACCAGTTCAAGATGGCTTGGATACCAGTAGAAGTACCGCAAGAAGTTCAGCATGGGGGCAGACAGAAGCAGAGAGACACGGCCAGAAGTAGACGTGAGGGATATTCCTGGCCCAGTTCTTAGGCCTCTGCTAGGTGTGTGAGCCAGCTGGTTGCTGCCTTTTCACTTCCACACCTCTGGCTCATTGATGTCAAAGCCTTCAGAAGATGCCACGGTCCCTTACCACACACATTTCCTAACACAGAGAGCTGAGTCTCCAGAGGTTATTGTAATACTCCTAAGTCATACTCATCCAAAGCTGCCCTGCAAAGCTAGTGCAAAGCTAATGTAACCAGAATGGCTATAGGAATGTGTCTGTAGGGGGCCTTCTGCAGCATTTTTGGGAACGGCATATGCTGTTACCGTTGTTAATGTTGCTTTTGTTTGAGCTGGACAAATCTGTGAATTTCTTTTTTTCCCCCCAGTGCCACAGATCCAAAGGAATGCATTCACAAGTTCATAGCATTTTGTTGTTTTCTTAAGGCATTATAAACATACTGGATAAAACTCAACCTTGGAAACATCTCCCTGCACTGATACAATGCAGTTACAATAGCCTAGCACATAAATAATTGCAACGACAAAAATAAATTATGAGGGAGCTCTGAAAGTGAAGTAACAATAGACAAAATGTCACCAAAACCCTCCAGCTGGTGGAATCAAGTAAGGCAAAAAGAAACCCACTTCTGTATTGATTGTGGAGCGCATTTATTTCTTGCATCTCTGGATTATGCTTTGCAGACCATGATCAGGGTCAGTTCCTGCTCCAAAGAAAATTAAGGGTGGAGGAGAATAAATCAACACGTAATTGCAATATAAATTATCTAGAAATCGTCTTCAAAGAGTTATGTGAGGATTTGTGCCTTAATGCAATCATTATCTAATGAAAGCTTTTGCCTCTCCATCTTCTATACAGTAATACTTGACTCCTTGCATTCAGAGTTGAACACAGAAAGCCACAGTTGGAGCTGCTCCAACATACAGAGCGTCCAGTTGCTGAAATCACTTCCTCTTACTTTCAGTCCAGCACACTGAGCAGGAAATGTGGGATTTCACTTTGCTGTCTTGTCCCTTTACATGGATTCACCCTCATTCCAACAGCAGATTTAGTGCCCTAAGGTGCAAGCCAATCACTCCTGTAATCTATTGCCAAAGCACAGAATGTCCAGATTATAATTAAGCCCCGACCACTTGGTATTTACTTTTACTACAGAAATACCAAGAGGCCCCGTTAAGATTTGAGGCAGTTGTGCTATGTGCTGTACAGACTCACAGCCACTGCCTCAAAGACCTCACAGAGCAGGGTGAAAGAAAGAATTATTTTCCACAGCAGCAAAATTAAGGCTCTCTTTGCTGCTGTTCTCCCTGAGGCATTAACCCTGAGAGACACAAAGAATAAACCTGTCCCATATGAGTCATCTGTGCAGATGAAAGCATAAAAATATCCTCTTATCTCCTGTTTTATCTTTTCTTTCCACATTGCTGCTTCTTTCCCAACTAGAATAATAACAGTAAGAATGAAGTCAGCACTGGGCAGGGATACGGTAGTGTCTGGAGCACCAGAAGCAGTGGGAGCAGGCAGAAGTCCTCGCTTGATATGCTCTGGCTCCTGCAGCCAAAGCAAGCGCTTGGCAAATGAGAGGAGAAGGATTATATCTGTCAGAATAATTTTTATGGGACCCAACTCTTCCAGGGATTGTTTCAGATCCACATAATGCTCTTGAGTGTTAATGCTTGCATTGGGACGTTTGCATTAGCGGATAAATGTGCAGGAACACGTTTCCAGACATCTGCCTAGTGACTGCACATCGGAGCAGTTTGCTGAAACTTAGTCCAAGGTCCATGAGGTCCTTGAGCTCCTGAAATGACTTCCAAGGTTTGTAATAAATTGTGCTGCTGAAGTGTACCGCAGTTAAGCAATTTGCACATGATAGAAACAATGTGTGGTGCACTGCACTAAAACCACTCTATGTTATTTTAACTTTTCAGCCTTTGAAAGCGTTCAGAAGAGAACACAAACATACTGAAATAATATCTACAGACGTTGTGAAAAAAGGAAGAAAATTCGGGATTATGCCTCCAAATTATCACCCTCCCAGTATAAGACTTGCTGAAGTAAAAGCACTGCCTGAGATTTCCAGGGAGCCCTGGTTGAATGACTTAGATTCCTCCAGCTGGGTCTGTATTTTTTAAGCCATGTTGGAGGAGTAAGAATTTGAGTGTGCAATGCCGTAGGGTTAAGTGGTGATGTCTGGGAGGGAGGGGTTCGCTTTCAGGCACAAAAGGCCTGACAACAGTGCTGTTGAGTTTCCCTTCCTGGTGCGCACGCTGGGCTTGCGTCAGTGTGAGTCAACAAACAGGTGGTGTGGGCTTTAGAGGAGCTGGGGCTTGAACGGCAATGCAAGCCCTGGGCTAAGGAACACAGGCCATGTGCCCTGTTTGTTCCCTTCAAAGACAGTGCAGCTGTACTGCAGGTAGATACTGTGAAGATAAACGTCACAGAAATGACAAGGCACTCAGATATTACCCTCATGGGTACAGATTCAGGGCACCGCTTTAGCATGTTCCTTTCTTTAACGCTGCTCTTGCTGTTGTTATTAAATTAACAGATAATATTGCATTACCAGCCTTAGATCGGCATTTTTGTTGGGCCATGTCACTTAGGAAGAGCACAGCTGCTTTTCCTGAGGCAAACCCAAATAATTTCAGATATAATCCGCTCAGGTACCTATGCATCCACACCAGCAATAGACAGCTAGGATGGACAGAATCTCACAGAGCCTGTACGAATACAACAAGCCACTGTGACAGCTACTTTGGGCGGTTCTGGTTTTCTGGAAACAAATAGGAGAGGAGAGCAGCCTCATCACAAAATCCTTGCACAAATCAATACAGCAAAAATCTCCTCACCGCATACGTACTTGGTATGACTAAAGCAATTAAGAGGCATAAAAAGGCCATGCAGTTGCTAAAAATAGGTGAACAGGGAGTATCCCATCCCAGGCTCAGCAGTTGGCAGAGGGTATGTGCTGCAGTGCTTTATCATGAACCTGATCTTTGTTTTGCTTAAGAGCCCTTGAAGCATGTGATAAATTAACTTATATTGGAGCAGCCATGGCACGTTGGCAGAGGAACTGAATATGCTTTTCATTGCCCAGTTACCTGCAGTCTTAAAAAAAAAGCCCGTAATGGTCAGTCAATACAGGTGACACCTAAAATCTGAGTGGTGTTTCACCACTGCTTTTTTCTCTGCTTCTAGCATAAGAACTGAGAGGAAAACTCTAATCAGAAGTGGGAGGGGACATGGTACAGGTAGGTAAATGCAGGTCTATAAAATATATTAGGCTCTGTTAACAAGTGACGTGTGTGTGATGCAATGCGATTTTAATGCTACGTGTGCTAAATATGTACATGGTTACATGCTATGTTTTTCTTTCTGTGAAGTTGTTTGTACTACCCTTGTTTAAAAACCCCCCCACAAAGACCAAACAAAAAACCAACTAGTTTTATGGAATGAAAAAAACCCTAGACCTGTTTAAAAAGCAGACATCAGCTCTGTACGGTAGAGAACTTGCTTGACTTTATCACATTTACAGGCAACTGAGAGAAATGTTTCTGTAAGGCTGGTGATGAGGATGATCTCTGAGGAGCTGTAGTCTTTGCTCTGAGTCTGCACCATGTGTTACAGAAAAGAAGGGGGAACTCAGCTTTCCAAATCTCCCATCTCCCAGCTGAGTGAGCACTTCTCTGCAGGCGTGGGCAGGACGTGACCTGTCCGCTTCCTGGCTGTTTCACGGACAGTTAGGTGTGCTCTGTCAGGCAAGCTACTCCTGCCTGACCACAATCAGCAGGTGACCAAGACTGGAGAACCCCAGATTTCTGCACTTGCCTGGCTCCCATCTGTGTGGTAGGCTCTGAGTGCTCTCCTGACTCCAGGGATGACTGGAGATGCCTGCAGGGCTTGTCACAGGCATTGCGAATATGCTGATGATACCTAAAGAGCCTGTTAGGCTTTGTGAGTCACAGTCAGCATGGACACCGCCATATCTGTCAGTCTTCAGCCCTGACCCTTTCTACGTGCATTTCTTTAATCTTACTCATCTTTGCTGACAGTTGTTTGCTTAGTGCTCAATCAACACGTGTAATTGTTTGCAAGATAGGAAGCCTCCCTTTCCTCTGCAGCCTACTTCCAGCACAACCCTATGTAGATTTTTCTTGCAGTTTGATGTTGCCTAGACCTGTATTTAAATGTCTCCTGAGAAAGTATGCCTGTGTTTGCATGTGCACATACCTATTTTTATCAGATTAAATAAAACTATTGTAATTCAGGTCAGTGCTAGATTTTAGTGTAAGTAGAAAAAAAGCCTAGGTGCTGTAGACAAATTATGACATCTGTGAGAAGAAGTGACCTTCTTCCATTAGTGCAGTTCAGAGTGTACCTGGATCCTAAGACTGCAGAAACAGGGATGCAGCTCTGGTGAAAAGAAACAGCTCTCAGCAGGAGAGGGGGAGAACCCAAGCAGAGGAAATGTGGAATCGTCCCCTGGCATGTTTAGTTAATGCCGAGTGTGTGTGTGATTTTATGTGTTGTTAGCATCTTAGTCTTCTAAGAAACACTTTGTCATTGAAGGGCAAAGCAGTGTGGTGTGGACGGTGATGTGAAAGGCCTAAGAAGTGGGGGAGCCTCATCTCAAAGCAGCAGAGAAGTGTGCAATGAAGAACTATGCAATGTAGAAGTAGGCAGTAGCTGAGGTGAAAGGCTTGGTGGGCTGCTCTAATAAAGGAGGGGGAGATTCTGTTTTGTTTTTAAACAGGGAGAAAGATGGTGGAGATGGATTAGTGTATGCCAGGATGAAGATCCTGGATACACTAGCTCAGCATTGGTCCTGCAGGCCTTCTCAGATGACATGATGGGGTGTCTAGCAGAAAAACATGTGGAGAAAGGCTGATTCCAGAAACACGGTGACTCAAGCATTTCCAAAACAGCGCTCTAACAAGTTACTGTCCAAACCTCCTGCTGTATTACATGTAACGTGCATTCGGTGGTGATGCTGGCACACTTCCCTCTTAGTCAGTATGGAACCTTTGCCCCAGTTCAGAGTTGGGCGACCTCTGTGCTGCTGGAGCTTCTGTTGTTACAAACAGATGTAAAACAAATCTCCCAATTCCCTGTAGTCATCGGTGTCCTCTTACAGATGGTACAGTCCAATTCATCTCAGATCTGATGACCTCATGGGCACTTACCTCCTACTTTCCTCTGCCCTTACAGCTGGTTACCAGAGTTTTTGGCTGGATTAACATTTACCTCTGGGGAGCAGGAAACGATGGGGAGAGGTGAGGACAAACATAAACTGGAGAGTTTATGTCACCCATGTCACCCACACAGACATGAAGAGATTCACTGATGGCAGGGAGCAAGGCAGCTTCCTTACTCCACAAGCCCTGGCGTAACCCTCCATGGGGATTTCTCTCAGGCCCTCTCTCTTTTTCTGTCATGGTATTCCTGCTGCAAAGAGGCATTTTGGCCTTTGGGAGATCTTGACCTGTCTATGAGACCTTCACTGCAGCTTGTAAATGAACTAGGGGCAAGTGCAATAATAAAGAGTTAGCAGCACTGAGCTTGGGCTGAAATGATGATATCCAAATCCGTTGAAATTGCAAAAAGAAACTGGACTAGAATAAAAAATTCAGGTACATCTCCAATCACTGTGTGCCATCACAAATATAAAGAAAGAAGAGCAAAAGCCTCTTTGTTGGTTTTTTTTTCCCTGGGTTTTTACAATTTTTTCCCCCTTTTAAAAATACTGGTGGTTTCCCTGAACAAAAGACATCACAAGGCTCTATGTCACTTCCTAGTAAAACTTTCGCACTCTGTAAATGAGCCTCTTTCATACCACGTGGAAATCTGGAAATAAGAAATTGTATCCCAAGGGCAATTTAATTGAATTGATAGTCTGGCTTGGAGGAATCAAGTCTGAGTTTCTCCCAGAGCACATTATTTGTCTGCTGAAATACAGTGAATTTTTCAAAGGTCAGGTGTTGCTTAATGTCTGCTGGAAAACCACCTTTGTAGATTTGCACTGAGGCAAGATGGTATTTGAATCTGCTGGAATGCTTTACATATTCATATTGCCTGAAGGCTGGAAACTTTTTATCACCAGGAGAGTAGCACAGATGACAGTAAAGATACAGTTCAGGCAATGGAAAATGAGATTAAAACAGTTGTTTTAAACGGGTTTTTTTAAAACAGTTGACTCAAATTTTCTTCAAAACACTTTTTTTTTTTAAATGCAGAAGGGCAGATGTTTTTGTGGAGATGTACTGATTTGCAGGGTGTGCTGTGCTGGATCCCAGAGATGGCTCAGATAAGAACAGCTTGGTCCCTGAATGGCCTTTAGATGTAAATATGGAAATCCCAACAGCTTTTCTTGGCTGTAATGAGAAGAGTGACATGCCATGTCCCTGCAGCTTAGACTGAGGTGAATAACTCCTTACAGCATTTCCCTCTCTGCAGCATTCTTGCTGTCCAGATCACAATTCATTTTTTCAGCATTGATGGTTTCCACAAATCCTACTCTTCGGGCTAGAACTCTTCCTCCAAGAACTACTAGTTCCTTTCTACAACTCTTCAACCACTCTTAAAAATTTAGTTCCAAAAAAGACTTGAGCAGAGCTACTGAAAGATGAGGGAAGACATAGGTGGCTTTTATACTAAGATCTAGTTTCTGATTCTGCAGCTGACAGGATCCATAGCTCTAGTGATGCCTGGAGATCTCTGGGTGTGTGCAGCCACACTGCTGTCCGCACAATAGCTGCAAAAAATTGCCATTGCAGCCTAGGAAAACATGGCTTTTCTTCACAGTTGCAGCCCATTTAAGTAACTGCAAGATGCAGACCTAAGACCGCAGTCAGCAACACTGCAAATGATTAGGGATGCTCTACCTTGTGGGATGTATTTGTGAATTGTATTAAATAGTTAGGCACTCATATTAAGTAAGAATATTCATGTGCTCCATTACATAACACGTTAAAAAACACCCTCAGCAAATAACAAAACAGGGAACAATGCAACATGCACACACCCAGGAAAAGAAAGAAAACCTGTTGAATAAGTAGTGCTATAAAAAGCAGTAAAACTTTTGCCAGTTGTAGTCTCTTGCAGAGATTTACAATTGTGTTTGATCCTCCTTCAGTTTCTCATGGGACCTTTGTCTAGCTTTGTCATTCTTTATTATGAGACTGACATCAGGCAGCTGGTGTGTAGCCAGTTAAACTAATAATAAACTGGCAGGGAGATCAGAAATTACTGGAACTATTTGGTCATCTTGAAGCTGAAAAATTAAGACTACTCCAAACTCCTGAAGGCAAAAAGACACACACTTAAATGCCATTTCTGTAACAGTTGGTTTACAGCAGAAGCAGTCTACAAAATTCAAGCTGCTTCAGTTTGTTTAAATGCTCTGTTGGCCTTAAGAGGAGACGAGGGCCAGGCAATGGAATCTATCTAGTCCAAGAGGGACTCACTTGATATTAGCAAACAAAAATATACATTGTCCGGGACCAAACCTGTAAAAGCATAGAAATATAGAAATAATTTATTAAGGAGAGTGACTTTTCATATCATATTGCTTACAGCTCAATAAGTAATGATCTCCATTTGTCTCATATGGTTTATAGTCTAATAGGGAGCATTCAGAGACTGCGTAAGTTTTTGCATCAGCTACTCAAGCACAGTGTGTGATGGATTTGCATGTCTGACTGCTCCAACTGCAGTTAGTTTGAAGAAATTCAGCTCTCCAGTGCTGAGGTCATTCACTTACAGCTTTATAGTTCTCCTCTGGCTCCACAGGAGTAAGTAGTGCTTTAGGATATCTGGCTGACTGCTTTGGAGTATCTGGCTGAAGCGAGAGCTTGGTGAAGCTTGGGAGTATCTTACTAATACTCGTGTGAGTGGTAAGGAGATGGAAACAATGACACAATGCTTTCCTCCATCTCTGCACCTCTAGGCTTCTGGGTGGAACTACACATGTCCTGAGGTAGCTTTTGCCATTTTTCTAATAATTTCAGATTATTTCTTCCACAGCTTTGGTGTGCTCACTAAGGCATGGTTTCATTCCCCTCTGAAAGTTCCTTAAGGAAGAACAGCAAAGCAGATTGCAGAGTCATACCATGTTTAGCAGCACCAACCTATCTGCCAGCTGGAGGGCACCCCCCCAGGTGTGAACAGCTGGAAACTGGATGTAGCCCAGAGCAGCTGCTGCCCTGTACTGCATCTGTGTATGTCCATCCATGACTGCATCCCCTCACTGCCAGTGGGAAACAAACCTCTTGAATTCAATCACCCCATCATGGCTAATGCATAACGTGAGATGAACATCCTTAGAACTAGAACCATGATGTTTTATTGTTCCTGAGAGCCAGGCTGTCAAACTGACTCTGGGTGGACTGGGTATCAAGGATCACAGCCCAGCATGGACAAACTTTGTGACAGAAGGTTGCAATATGGACTCCTGGGGTTCAAGCAAGAGCAGGTTGAAGCACGCTATTTGTGCACCAGGTATACCCCGCGGTGCCCTCCCTAAACAGGTCAGCACCAAAATTTGAGTGCTCAGGTCACTAGATTCCCAAGTGAGATTTCCTCCCAGTTGAGTTGCTCAGGTCACCAGAGGACAACTTGACTCTGTGATACTCAAAGGACTAAGCAGCTCTATTCATCTGCTGAAGAACTGTTACCAGGAGTGCCAGAACAGGGGTGGCTGGTTATTAGGTTAAGCAAAAAAGCATCAGTCGCTCTAAAAAAGTGTGATACAAGGGACAAGTGGTGGGGCTGATGGGGAAGAACATGCCAGAAAACTGAGTTTTGAGTCTTCCATGACTTTATATATACTTTGGCTTAACATTTTTAAATAAACGTGGTCAAAAAAGTTCACAGCTCCTCTCCAGCTGTCTGCTGGCTTGAGGTTTGTGGCTCTCATCAGTAATGAAGGTAGTGAACTGCATGGAAATTCACACAGCACTTAGAAAAGGGAGGATCTTTTAAAGCTCTGGGACCATTCCTTACAAGTGTTTTTGAAGAGGAAAGAGTGCCCTTAGTGTTTCCTTCTTCTCCAGAAATACATGACAGCATCTACACACAACGGATTATTCACCAAATTTAGGGAGTTCAGCTTGGTGCATACTTTCCGTATGGTTCAAGTGCTATAAAACACTCCACAGAGAAACACTGTTGACAAATAACTAACAGGCAAAGAAAAAGTACATAGGGGAGCAACAATGCAGCTACACACAAATTCCAGAATGCTTGTAAATTTTTTTCCCAAGGAGTCAAAGAAAAGCAAGATCCACCCTAGGATTAAATAGCCAGCTGAGAGTACTTCAAAGGTATCATGGTTTTTTTTCCTGCATGAACTATCATTGCACACCCCCCTCCCCCCAAACTATTAGAAAAATCAGACTGTGTTTCCCACTTATATTTTGTGGCAGCGTGGTTTTTTGGGAGAAAAGAGGGGGGGGGGGGGAGTTTGGTACTCACACCTTTTCAGTGAGGTCTTTTTTAAGGTAAATCTCTTATATCACACTAAACAATATTGCAGGTAAACTGAGATGCAGGTCCGACTGCACCTGAAAAATAGCTGCTGAAGTGTACCCAGCTTTGTGCGTGGAAAGCTGAGTCCTGCTGCTTCTGATGGAATCTTCCCCTAACTGCCAGAATCTTTTCAAGAGCAATTTCTCCAAGGTCTGAATCAGTGCCCATTCAAAGCAAAGGGAAAGATTCCTATTGATGGCAGCTGGCCCAAGTAAGCCAGAGGTCTAGGCTGCCCTTGCCAGAAAATCTTGTTTATGTGCATTCTGATGACTTTTAAAGCTTCTCTTTTTGTAGTTGTCTTTCTTATGGATCTTACTTTTCAGTGAATTTTTTCCAGACACTTCACATACTGGATGAAGCAAGGTTGAATCGCTTCTGTCCCTGATTCAACACAGACAATCATTTTATCAGATTAACTTTGAGGAGACCTGCTTTAGCCAGGGTGAACTGGGAAGCATACACAATGTTAAAGCATTCTGCCATCCAATGGCCCGATTTTCCCACTGTAAACACATGGGATGAAGGTAAAAGACTCAGTCATTTGCTAAGGAAAACAGTGCCGTGCCCTCACAAAAAAACCATAGAAGCCAGGTTTTTAGCAAGTTTACCCAATGGCTGAAGTTTACTTGCAGTTTGGCCTGGGAGGTAAGTATAGACATTCCAGTGCGGATGGGGATTGGGGGCCCTTTTCACTGTGGAAAGAACTGGGAGAGTCGCGTAAGCTCCCAGGAAAGGCGTGGGAGCCTGTGGTCACCTACATACTCCTTTGATGCCACTAAATGGCAATTTATTACCAAGGTGCAAACCAGGTGAACAAACCTGTTTGAAAGGGGCTCACTGGAGCATCTGTGTTATCTGAAAAAGGGACAGGAAAGGAATGAGAAACCGTGCACCTTTAGGTAAGAGTTTATTTCTGGAGGAGCTCTAGCCCATCATTTATTGCAATTGCTATGATGGGGTAGCTGGCTGCCTGCAGAAAATAAATTATGTCTGTGGTATAAACAAGTGCACTCAGAGTGCAAAGACTGTCATCTTCTGTTTTTAACCAAACTTGTTTTCTTCTGGAGTAGGAACAGTATATGCAGTCACAACTCAAATTTTCATAGACTAATATTGGTTTAGGCCATATTTCTTTTAGTTTAAAAAAATCCACACACAGCCCCCATGGATTAAGACTTTGTTACACCTTCAGTATCCCAATTAATTATTCAGAGAAGAAATCACAACTAGCTGGAGTTTGGCTATCAGAGGTTACCCCTAACTTCTCACTCCTTTGGTGTACAACATACCAAGAGGAGAGACAAGATAGCACTTAACCCTGAACCACCACAAAACTAAATTTAGGGAGTTGTTGGCACCATAAAGAAACGTGAAATGTTCTAAAGAGCGGTGTAATTCTACTCTCAGGAAGAAGACAGTAGCTTCCCGGAGGACAGAGATCTGCTCGGGGGGGGGGAGGGGTTGGGGTGGCGGGGATGGGGTGGGTTGGTGACAGAGCGGCAGGATGTGATCTTTTCCCTGTTGTTGTCAATCTGGTTGCACCCTCGGTAGCAGTTCTATTTCCATAACACAGGGCTCTACTTATGCAAATCCCCTCTCCTGGGCCAAAAGGCTGCAGACAGGATAGGTGAGGTTCAGACTTTCCGTAACAAAGAGAGCTGTGCTTTTGAAAGGGCACAAGGAGAAGAGACCACCGAGCTCTGCCAAATCCCAAACACACAAAGCCAGTGCAGAACATCGGTGGGAATCATCTCCACTGGCTCGTCACCCTGTACCAGCCCAGACCCCTTCAACTATTAGGCTGGAAGGTGAAAGGATGCGCCCGAGTTTGCTTATGCTAACTTGGTGTCCTGGCCGGGGCTCGTTACCCATCTGTTTGCAGAAACTTTGCATATTCACTGCGGAGATTTAAGGAAAAAAAAAAAAAAAAAGAAAAACTTGAATACAAACCAGCCTCTCCTCTCCTCCCATAACCGGCCTCTAAGTTCAACGCCCTGTGGTAATTTCATAACATAATCTCCTTCTGCTCCAAGAGATGGAGCCAGCTGGGCAGCGGGGACAATGTCTCTGTTTGGTGTGGCATTTATCTAGCCTGGAACTCCATGTGTAGGCATTTCTCCTCCCCTCAAATTGCAGCTGAATGACTTTGCTGTGTTGATTTGAAATGACCTGACTAATCTCAATTTCCTCTAACAGTTTAATGAAATGTCAAAAGTGAACAAGGTCCAGAGAATTGAAAAAAGACCATTCAAACAACGATGAAAAGAAACACACGGACAGCAGTTTTTAAACAGTCTTTGGGCTATTGGAAGTAATTCAATGAGCTTTAGCTGAGCTGCAGTATAAACATACGAAGAAGGGACCAAAAATGTTTTATATAAAGCCGTATTTTTCATCTGGATTGCTTAATCTACTTCAGGATTACAAAAAAGGAGTTATTTGGGAAAACCAACAAGTAGGTAAATCTGAAAAAAAGAATGAGATCCTTCCTGCCCCACTCAGAGCAGCTGCTGTTTGGAAACACAAACCTCAGAGCAACAGTTACGTAGCACTGGTTCCACCATCTGAAATTACAGGAGTGAGAGGTAGTGAGGATCTGGCAAGCCAAGTCCTGTTCCTTTCCAAAAAAAAGTTTAATGGTATTCCACAACTGCAGAAGAAATTACACAGGCTGATCATGACTCCAGGCTTGCAGGAAGGCTTACACTGCACTCCCCCACCAAGCATGGCACAATGAGCTAAAAGGAACGTATCGGGGCCTTGCCTATCATTAATATTTCACTTCCTACTGGGAAGTTGCCGAGAGCTGAGCTGAAATAATGTTTTCATTACTGGAGAAACTCCCCCCCGGTTTTCATGAACTGCACATGGAAGGAATTTCTGCTTCTATCCTAAGGTGAGAGCGACACTGTTTTGCTGGTACCAGCTATTACCAAGCCCTCATTCTTTTCCCATTACTGTTTTTCCTCAGGTGCTTTCACATCCATTATAATTGTGACAGATGTTTAGTGTAGTTGTCCTCTGGAGCAAAACATCCTGAAAGGCAAAAAGCCCCATGCTTTCCAGAGGCTACCACCTCTCACCTTCCTCACTACCATCCCAGTGCAGAACACAACACCCGTGGCACACACCAGCTGCACATACCTATGTGCACAGGAGTCTCTGGACTTCCCAGGATACACACCATGTATCACAGGCTCCACCGTTTGACCCCTGGGAAGACTCTCCTCCTTCCCCTGGCAGCATTGCGCTGCTGCCCCTCTGCTTTCTGCTACTGGCCATGCCGGAGGGACACGCACCCAGGAAGGAGTTTGAAGTGACCTTGGGGCTAAGTGCACATTCCTGCCTGCTAATGAACGTTTGCCTCAAGTCCAGCACTCCAGGTTAGGAGGTGCCAGGCCTGCACAAGGACAGGAAACCAATTACTCTTGCAACCCTTGCCCTTGAAAGCTGACACCCTATGGAAAACAGGTTACATGATCATGTAATGTAAAGCCAACCACCTTTCAGAAGACTGGTGAAGGAGGGAGCAGTCTGGAGACTGGATGGACAAACTGTCCATCCCACACAGAGTTCAGCGCTGCAACACACGCTGTTACCTTCACCGATTCCTGTGTGTGGCGCCTGACAGGCTGAGCTTTTAAGAAGGAAAAGGTACATAAATGTTCTCCCCAAGCCCCTCCATTTAAGCCATGCAACATTTGAATCCTGAGTCTCATCTGTGCTGTAAAGTTCAACTGAGATACAGGATTTAAGACAGTAACATTGTATTGTTAATACAGACTGAACAGGAAAAAAGGATTTCTGGGAACAGATGGAGCTGTGAGTGACTGGAAGAGCAAGGGGAACCTGGAAGCTAGTAAGCAGAGCGATTCTGAAGACTGCTAGAAGCTGAAAGGAGGAATCTAGGCCATGATAACATTAAGAAACCAGAACAGCCGATGCTAGGCAATCAGAGAGAAGGCAATAAAGTTAGTACAAGTGTGGCTACAGAGAAGGTAATTCCTGCTCTCACAAGAGGCAGATAGAAAATCCTCATCACCTGTCCTTGTCCTTATATGGGACTTTGATTCATCACAAACCTCCCGCTGAAAAATTAATCCCTTGGTTTTGGTGCTCAGACTGTGTGTAATAACCCAAAGACATGTCCACAACTTCACCACTCAAGCATGTCCACAACGGCTCTTGGAGCTTCCTGGGAATTTCCCTGGCTACTGATGCTTTGGCAATGTCTGCAGGTCATGCTGGGTTAATGTGTTATGTATCTTGAAAGCTAGATTTTAGCTTGATGGTATCAGCACAGATGACTACAGCTGCTTAAGCCTCATACAAGGAAAACTTCAGTTTGCATCACTGTGACCATGTAATACGGAGGGCTAGATTCTGAGAGTGCAGTGGGGTAGGGATGCCAACAAGAGCCCAATAGTGTTACAAAGAAAACCTTTCACTCCCACTCAGTGCCTGGAGCTGACAGTATGTTACCTCACAGCTTAGTCCAGCAAAGGTCCAATGTGAAAACAGAATTCAGTACTTACAGCAGAAATTACTTTTCTTCTATGGAAAGGTAATACTTGGCATTTCATAATACACTATCGGATCCATATATTACTCCTCCTGCTCCACTAAAACACACAATTTACTGGAGCAGAGAATATAAGGAATTAGAATTAGCTGGCCATCACTGCAGGCCACATGGGCAAGCAGGATGAAGTGTACATTTGTGGAGAACAACATTTTGTGCTTGCATGAAAAGAGACAGTGCAATCTACTAGACCATTAGGTTGCCATTAAATTTTAAAATATTCCTTAGGATGTTGACTCTTGTGAAGGGAAAAACATCCTCACTGAAAATATCACTCTGCTTACATGCTCCTAACTTACTTCTGACAGTTGTGAAGATCTCAACTGCATGTAGTAAAATTAAAAAATAAAATACAATAAAAATTCTTACAATTTACTTGCCTATAAGAAAATGTACTTCAGGTGGTGGCAGTGTAATGAAGTATTTGTTATCACTTTAATACTTACCAATGTGTTATTCAAATCAAAGCTGTTGAAGACCTGTACAAACAAAGAGTGTGGCGAGAACCCATCTCCGTAACCCCGAGCTAAAACAGGCTTTTAGAAAGCTACAGCAGCATTTCCTTCTAAATACTAGGTCACTGTACATTGCACAGCTGGAAAAGAGACAGATACAAGATGCAGTTAAGACACTTCACTGTGAACTCTGTTTTACTTTTGAGCTTTTGTAGAACTACTAGATCCTAACAGAGTTTAATTCTGCTAAAGCCACCGGGCTTTCTCCTGTCTGGTCAAGTGGGAGGATTTAATTTACGGAATCATACCCAGACTGAACATGGAAGGACATTATCCATGGAAGGACAAATTGCAGTACCTGCACTCATCAGAGTTTGTACTGAATTAAGCACTGATAAACAGGCTCAAGAGCTAAATGTGAATGACCCCTCTCCTGCATCTTTTGTCCTCTCCTTTTGGTATTCACTTTTCTGTATCAAGTAACCATAGAACTGTAAACTTGTAAAAACCGTTGGAAAGAAGAGGAAGTTTGTTGGAAAGTTAAAAAACCTGAAACAAACCCAGATTTAATTGGTGAAATAACAGTGCTGAGAACATTGAGGGAAGGCAGCCATCAAGTTACATACAGTGATGACTACCTAGACATTCAAGGAAGTATTTCATGGGAGAGGTCAGACTCAATCCCTAAAAAGCAGATGTGTTGGCCAGTGCTAATGGTGTCAGCACTGCAAGATATATTGCCGGGCAGTGAAAAGGGTGCAGATAGACCCTAGAGAATAAGGGAACCAAGCTGTGGAAGACAGGAGTATACATGGAGAAAATGACCAGGATGAAGCAAATACTTCTCTCTAATATGGAACAGATGATGGATATATTCTCCAACTCTGATTTAAAGGCACAAAAATTTCCACAGGGAAAAATCTGAATATAATCTGAAATAATAATTATATTCTACAGATAATAGTCCAAACTTGTATGATCTTGTATTTCATACAAAGCATAGGACATTTACTCAATTTGGTGTCCTTTACACAATTTGAACAGCCTAAATCAAGCAATGGATTACATCATTATTGAAAAAACTCCCATAATTTCACAAAGAAGTGTGGTAGATTATCTAGGTTATGTTTTTCATTGTCCTTCTGATGAAAATATGAACTCTTACCTTACAATGTAATTTTCTTTCCCAACTCAAGTCCTACTTCACAAATATTGCATCACTACCGTATTTTTTTTCTCTTTTACTTTGGAATTTAGCATTGCTTGGAGACTTCTTTCAATTATTCTACATTTGTTGATTGTTTTAATACACTGAAACCAGTACAAAGAGTTTTTACTCTCTTTCCAGCCACAAAAGATGACATTCCACTAGCATCTGGCAACTTAGTTTTCACATGTTTTGGTTTAAGACTCAGACTCACAAACAGTAGGTGAAGGAAGGTTTCTGCGTGCTTATGCATGTACACTCAGTAAACAAGAAGTTAAAACTAAAACCCCAAACCCAGAACAAAACCCTTCCCAGATTGTTACAGCTTCTGTTAGGAATTATCTAAAACTTGTTTGATTTAGTCCACAATTCTGAAGAGTGCTAGCTTCCCTGAAGAGTGCTAGCTTCCCTGTGATGGAGATCGTGTCAAACATGCATCCATAACACCACATGCAACTCCTGACAAGACAACTTCACAGCACACAATAGCCCAGTTAAAAGAGTTGAAGTGAGGTCACGCCTGGAATTCTAATTTTAATTGTTGTCTTCTATTTTTTTGTATCCTTCTGACATTTTTCATTGTAAGATCACAAATAACTTGTGTACATATTGGTTCTGAATAAAACACTGAGACATGAGTTAATTGTTTCCCTTAGTTGGAATTTCCTAGAGGAAAAATATTGCCAAAACAATTTAATAGCATATTCAAAATTAAGCGTGCATTTTGACCCAAATTACCATAAATTAACCTAAAAAAAAAGGGAGGGCGGGCAAGACAGTAATTTCTTCATTTTCCAAACAAAACAGGAAAATAGCTGCAACAAACAGGCATTCCAAAAGTCACAGAACAATACTGTGAAAACACGTTTCTTAATAAAGGTAAGGACAGTTCCTGTGTAGGAAACAGGAGTCCTACACCCAAGACCAAAAGCTGTGTGTTTTGAGAAGTGTGCTGTAAAAAATGAAAATATGAGCTTCGTTAATCTTTGATGCATGTTCAGCAAAACCAGAACTACCTCGCTCAAACATGAACCATTTAACTTTTCAAGAAACTGTGGTTTTTTTAGAGGAGGGTTTCTTGCCAAGCACCTGAAAGATGTGTTTTGAATTTGTTTCAAAGGTGCAGCTTTTCTCCAGGTCATCACACTGGGGACTGTTCCTTCTCATGTGTGTCAGTGTTGCTCAAGGCTGTTGCCAAATGTCACAGTACCACTTGTGACAGCCACAGGGAGAAGGGGGAGTTTTCACAATAGGAATTGTGCAATCAGATTAGCCAGTCCAAGGAGGATTATAAAGATGTGAGTGATCAATGCTGGCCATGTCAGCTGCCCAGCACGATGCATGGAGATCACGTAGATGAGAGATGGATACACAAATACAAAGGCCAGACCACATGTTGCTCCAGAGTATCTGAGGAAAGAGAGAGAGAGGACAAGGGGAAAGCAAAAAAAAGAATGCTTTCTGTTAACTCTAATTTCTTGTTGTCATTTCCACCCCTTATACCAATGAGCAGTCTGGGAACAATGACTATCTGCAGTCACTAAACATCAGTGTCTGTTCCTTGCAGTCCTTTACCTCCTACACCTAGTTAAGGGCATTTGGTTATCTACGTTGCTCATCCCCCTATACCTGAAGCCTGACACGCCTATGATGTTGCAGTCACATCCCCAGATGCTTCTGGGGACTGATGCCCCTGCAACAGAGAAAGTCTGGACAGCACGTCCTTTCTTCACTGCCAGAACTGCAGATCTCATTGCCCCCCAGCCATGTGAGGAGAGATGTTAAAGCACACAAGCAAAGAAATGCTCCCGAAATGGCAACTTTTATTTTAATTTATTTAATGAGCTCCTAGCAAGGCATTCTCCAGACCTGAAAAGATCAACATGCCCTCCTGGTAACACGATCAACCACAGCCAGTGAAACATTTGACTACACTTTTTCTAAACACTCCCTGCTTACCAAAACCTTCTATTTTCTCCTGCTGTAAGCTTCTACCTACTAAGCTATACTGCAGCCAAACGTACCTTCCTAACTAACAACATACTTTATTTCAAGTATTTGACCATTCCTTTTAGACAGAGGATACATCATAATGCAGAGTAACCATCTGCATCATTAAAGCAGCAAATACTTAAGTTACACTATCTATAGACAATTTATCAGCTGGACAGTCACTGTACAATATGTTTGGTTACTATGCACAATATATAGACATCAGCAGAGGTCAGGATCAATTCGCAAACAGAGAAATGTATGGCAAAATATTTATCTGGAATTAATAACTATACCACCTCTATTACTGAAATACAAAAATTTTCATTAAAAGGAGAGGTAGAAATAGCAGGAAACGGTAAAAACCTCAAAGATCAGCCACTGAGCACAAGTAAGTTATTTTGCTGCTCTGGTCAGACCCAAGCCTGTCATTCTGGTTTTATAATTGCAGATTTCTATATTTTTAAACACCTCCCTCTCCTGGTTGCTGTAGAAAAGATGCAAACTAGGAATGAATGACAATGATTACAAATATGGTGGTGTAAATTGTAGAAAATAAAACCTCCTTAGATTTTTAAAGTAATTTTCAGTTAGAAAAGTCTTAGGTGTTTATTAACATGGTAAATTTAGGATATAATTTTGAAGTACAACTTTTATGTCACTTGTCCCTTTGAAGTCATTGGCTTTCCTGTACTTTTAAAACAGCTTTAAACAGTCTTGACACAAAAGCTTGAGAGAAGCCACTCAACAACCAAGGAACCTTTCTGCTGACACCCCATTCTTTCATGTATATAGTTAGAAGGTCCTCAGATACAGCTCCAATGAATCTTGAGGAATCACCCCTATCACCCCATATATGGAGGTACAATTACAGACAGTGGCCTGTTGGAGCTTTGAAAGAGCTAATTGTTTATATTTCTAAATCATTATGTACAACTTAAAAAGCTGCAAGCCTCACGGAATCCAAAGACAGGATTACCTGCACGCAAACTGTTCCTTTTTAACATCAAGAGGTAAACATGCAGCAACATCACAGGCCAGTTCACTGTGGAGGCAACACTCACCTTATGATACCTCCTATATTTGGATAAAATCTTGCCATTGCTACTCCAGCTCCTACAATTGCTGTGTTCAGGGCGAGCACGTGGAAAATGCTGCAGGGAAGTGAGGAAAGAGCATTAAAATCTATGCTGTATTTATTACAAAATGCCACCATTATTCTTCATTTACACTAGCATTTAACTGGTACATGGATGGTGTTTCCATTTGCACAACTCACTCTACTCAAGCTAATTAATTTCACAACAACAGTAACATCTACCGAATATTCAGAGTGCCAAACTCTAAATATCTGGTGTTTTGACTCAAAATATTCTGAAGGAGTAAGTATGTGTAATTTGGCAGTTGTTCTGAAAAACACTGTAAGTGGTACTCAGCACTCAAGTATTTCAGATGAGTATTCAAATACCAGAGAAACAATACCGTATAACTTAATTCCCACAAGAAAGAACGAGCTTGTCCAGAGAATGATCTGAATTGCTCACAGTGAACTAATGGAAACCAGAAGAAAGGAAAAGACTCATTGAGTGGAAAACTTTACACAGAATACTAGGGGGGAAATAACACCTTAGAACTTGAACTCTAATGCTTATTGATAGAGGGCTAACACTGAGAATGCCAATTAATATATGGCCTGTGTATTACTTAAGCTGGAATTTTTTCTTGAACTTGTTTTTACAAATAATTTCCTGTTGCTTTCCTTTTTGCTTTGAGGATGAAAAAAAAAAGGGGAGATTTTCTGTTATGAAAAAGCAACTTTTAACGCATCTAACTCAGTTTAGATCTGCAGAGAGCTGAGACTCAGGAAAATTTCACTTCAGAGAATACGAAATACCGGCACATTTTAACACATGATAAAGTAAGGAAATACAATAAAAAAAATCATGTTTTGGTCACACTTGAAGGGAAAGTTGTCACACAGAGGAAGCATACATAAAAGGTTTTGTTTATTCTTCTGGAGGGTATGAATCTTCAAAATAAAAAACCCAAAACAAACCTGTAAGCAAATGCCTATTTTTTCTTAACTGTAGAAAGTATCTGTATTATGGAGGATGTCACTAAATAACAAGCTTTATAAAAGACCCCTTCTACTGCTGAAAGGTTGGCTGACAGTTTCCCAGTTAGGAAGAAAGATTAGATCCACAAAGTAGCCTCATTATAGTTTTGGGGAACAGAGGGGATTTAAAGACAAAGTAATTTAAGATATGGGCCATTTCTAACGTTCTTTCTTAAAAATCTATTTCAAAAGGACAGAAAAAACATCTTTAATTTTGTACATGACATTTTAATAGTGGTACAAGGGATGTACTCATACTGAAGACAGCAGTGGAAATACAAAGTTAATTGGATATAAACTTGGTAAACCTCAAAGAATAAAAATTAAAATCTAAGTAATTTATTAAGGATAGAAGGATCCAACATTTACTGCTTGTCTAATATTGTTAAGGAAACCCAATGAACTAAACTGTTCACAAAAACGTGTCAGCCATTAAAAATGACTTCCTCTCTCCCCACACATGGCAGATTGTGAGTCTTACTCTCAGATAGCACAACCAAAACCAGAAGTTTCTGAACACAGAAAATGATGGCATTTCTTCCATTTCCCTCCCCCCAAATTATTTTTTAGCAAGAGGGATTACATAAGTGCAGGCTCAGAAATTCAAAACTGTTTTGCAAATTTGGATCAGTTCAGAGTATTTTAGCAGAACACCTGAAAAAGGTCTCATGTATTTCATCCTGACATGCTTTAAAACAGAAGTGATTCTGTAGTTCAAAGTTGTGACTTTTAACAAAATTAATTCTAGTTTCTTGTCACTTCAAAGTGTTACATGTGTGTGTTTGGTGTGAAACAAAGTATTTTTCAACTTCTTGGTCTGGGAAAAAATAATTGGTTTGGGGGTGGGAATGTGTTTTGGCTCAATAGAAAACAATGGTCTCAAAATGCTAAAGCTTTCAAAACAACTCAGTACTTGCAGAGTAGTGCTTTGCAGTTTTAGCTGTTACAATTAAGCAGGATCCTCAAGAACAATACAAAAATCAAGAAGTCTGAAAATGATTTGAATCCATCTGTTTGCACTTCCCCCTTGAACATCCTTGTTCCTTTTTCTAGGTTTCTGAAGCAGCCCAAGTTGTATCCATATTACTGGAAAACAGGTGTTTAACCTGCAAACCCTTTCTTTTACATAGGTAGATAGTTCATCTCAGCATTATGATGAGAAAATGTGTCATTCTTACTAAAGAGAAAGGCATTACCATTTATAAAGCAACTGTCCTTCTGGGTAACAAAGAATCTGACATGTAGGGTACTAGTAGCTGTATTACTTGAGAAAGTATTTTTCATAAACCTCAAAGTTTCATGCAGGTCTCCTCCAGGAAGGACAAACATTTCTCATAGCCCCTGATATTTTAACAAGTTCTAAACCGCTCGGTTTTACCCAACACTGGCTTAGGGGGCCAATTAAAGGCCATCCCACATTGCAAAACGTCAGTCCGAAAGCCAGTACTGGGGGGGGGAACAGCTGTAGCACCTCTACTTACTATGATTATAGGAAGAAAAGTATTTAGATGATGTAAGAGATCAGAAAAGAATCGGGTCCTTTTTACCACCGCCCTGCTGTCACACAGCTGGTCCCTAAGCAGCACAAGTTTCTTTCTCGTGGTCAATGGCAGCAGATTTGGATGGCCCACTGTGCCAGTTTTGGCTGGGATAAAGTTATTACCTGGCTCAAGGGATATTTCATACCATATGATGTCATGTTCAGCACGTAATAATGAGGACAGAAGAAGAAAAGGAGGACATTCAGAGTCATGGTGTGTGTCTTCCCAAGTCACCATTACACATGACGGAGCCCTGCTTTCCTGGGGATGGCTGAACACCTGCCTGCCCCTGGGAAGTGGGGAATGATTCCTTGTCTTGCTTCGGTTGTGTGTGTGGGTTTTGCTTTGCCAATTTCACTATCTCAACCCAGGAGTTTTCTCATTTTCACTCTTTCCATTCTCTCCACTATCCCACTTTGGGGGAGTGAGTGAGCAGCTGTGTGGGGCTTAGCTGCTGGCTGGAGCAAAACCATGACACCCATGCCAGGCTTGGATTGTCCATCTGGGCAGCCTGATTAGGGTTGCTGCTCAGAGGCACAGGTTGGGTTGCCTCAAAGTGGCTGTAATTCACAGAAGAATTGTGTACAATTCACCCAAAGCAGTCCTCAGTCTCAATATTCTCAGTGGAACAGACTCTAGTTCGTTTCTATGAAGCAAGTCACGGCTCACCTGCAAAAATGCCACAAAAAGTGGGGGATAGGGGTGGAAATCAAGCTTTTCCTTAAGTCTTGTGGGGTTTTTTTCCCCATTGCAAGGTTAACCTTTCAGATTGACAATTGAGAAATAATCTGATATGCTAGAATATCATCAGATGGATTGTTCTATTAACTTCTCTCCTGTGAAAGTGGTAGTTAGTTATGCCACTGAACGGTAGAGACTACAGCTATCTAACTACACAGCATCCTCAAAGTAAGAATCATATTGAAAACTCTGAAACCAAATCCTAGGAAAGTGGATATTTAAAGAAAGAAATTGATCTTAAATCCCCTGAGGACAGATGCAAGGAAATTAGAAGTGGTGGACTCAGCATGGGGTCACAGGGTGAACTGTTGCAGTTTTGCATGGCTGGGTTCTGGTGGAGAAAGGGGGCTACAGGGGCAGTTTCTGCAAGCAGCAGCCAGAAGCTCTCTGCAGGCCCCACAGAGCAAACACCAGCTGGCTCAAAGCTGGACTGACTAAGGCTGAGCCCATCAGCAGTAGTCACAGCACCTCTGGGAATCACATTTAGGAAAAAAAACCCCACACAGGCAGCTGCATTTTGCACCAGAGAAGGGAGTGATAGAAGAAATTGCGCAGACACCAAGGCCAAGGAAGAAGGAGAGGGTGGGATGAGACGCTCAAGGTGCCAGAGAGAGAGATTCCCCTGCAGCCCATGGAGAAGACCATTGTGAAGCAGGCTGTCCCCCTGCAGCCCATGGAAATGACGGGGAGCAGAGACCATTTACAGCCTGTGGAGAGACTGACCCAGGCTGCAGCAGCTTTGCGGGGGGACTTGTGACTTTGTGGGGACCGGGCTGGAGGAGTCTGGGCCCAAAGGTGAGCACCCCATGGAAGGGATCCATGCTGAGGCAATTGGTGAGGGGATGACGCCCTGACAGAAAGGGCTCATGTTGGAGAAGTTAATGAAGGACTGTGTCCCATGGGTGAGGAATGAATGTCCCACACCCCCCCAGCTAAGAAGGAGAACAACTCATGAGGAACTGACTCCAACCTTCAATCGCCCAGTCCTTGTCTCTCCCCGTGCCACAATGGGGGGGGAAGAAGGGAGGGAGGGGTGGGGGGAGGTACTTTAATATCTAGTTGCACTTCCCATTACCCCACTCTGGTGTCACTGGGTGTGCAGTGCAGTGTAATGAATTAGAGAGTTTTCTTTCCTTTGTTCCCTGTTGAGTCTGTTCTGTCCGTGATGCTGATTGTGGAATGATCTCTCCCTGTCCTTATCTCAACTCTTGAGCCTCTCAATATATATTTTCTCCCCTGTCCAGCTGAAAAGGGGAGTGACAGAGTGACTTTGGTGGGCATCTGGCCTCCAGACAGAGCCAAACCACCACACGAACACACACAATAAGGAAGACAGGAAAGCAAGGAAAAAAGCAAAGCAGGATCATTTAAGAAAAAGGTTTCGAAAGGTTACGGTATCTAAAAATGCGTTTTCTTCCTGGAAATCTCACTCAAGTGACATTGGTCAAAAGACTATGAATCACAGCAGTTAAGAAGTGAGACAGAAGTTAGGTGAAGAGCAGTTAACTAACTATGCATGCAAACAGCAGTAATGTGTTTCATTGCATCAGAGGACACACATCTGTGGGAGAACTGGCAGGTCTGCTGGGCTACCATGGAGTAAAGGGAGGATAATCTTTACAAGAAAGCCAAGTGGTTTCTGTCCATCAGCTTATTTAACCTCTCAGAACAGAAAAGATGTTAGAAAGTTTTAAAAACTGAGCAGATGACTGTACAAAGCAGTACAGTCAGACTGTACAAATTTTATATGCAGCATTAAAATTAGTCAAGGGAATTATCTCTCACAAATGCCACGAGCAAAGAGCCAGTAATGATAATTAAAAGAATCAGCTTTCTGTACATTTCAGAAGATCCAGAGTCACGTAAGAAACAGTAGATAAACCACATGCCTCTGGCCTTAAATCACACATTAAATGCATTTGCACACTTGCAAACATATCTCACTTTAGGAAAAAAAGGCATTTCCCAATACACAACATTTTGGCCTGTCTCTCCAAAACCACTAAGAGAACCAACAGTTCCTTGGGTTTCCTCCCAGAACGTCACTTGCTGTGTTGTAGTACGTATGCTAATATCATTTCACAAAATGAGAAAAGGCATCAGGATGCCTTGTCTTGTCTCTGTATCTTTTGCACCAAGCACAGAAAGGCTTTGTCATGACGCCTGTTAGAAGACTACTGGGTCCAACATTAAGATGGGCAGAGCCACAGGTGACTGATGATGGCTCATGAGAGGCAGGAAAATTCCCCCCCCTCTTGGAAGCAGGAGGGCTTTTGCCTGCCTCCTGACTGGAGGACACAGGATGCTACTGTTTCCTCTATGCTTGTGTCAAGCAAGCTGCCACAGCTCAGCTGATTCATTATATGAAACCTGTGAGAAGAAAGAGTTATGTATCATCTGCTTAAGCTTTTAAGTTTGGAAAGAGTGAGCTGCTTCATCATGCAAGACAACAGTTCAGCAGAGTAAAGCACCCTCAGTAGAAAAAACCAGCACGGCAAAGTATCTAAAAAGCATGGGACAGAAGTCATGGGAATTGGTCTTCAGACAATAAAAGCTCATCAGAAACTGCATAAATGGTTCTTCATTATAATACAGCTATAATCCATGGTCTACCAGAAGAGGCCAGGATACAAAACATGATGCTGCTTTTGGTAGAAATCGGCTTGGATTAGACCAAACATTGAGATGGAAGAACTACAAAAGAGCAAATTAATACCTTGATGCTTCATCATATCCAGTGACAGATAAATAGCAGGGGAAAGGAAAAAAGTAATTAATTACTTAATTAATAGTTATAATATTGACTGTTAGGACAATAAAATTGACATAACAAGTCAATGCTAGGAACTAAAAACTATCTGACAGCCCTGTAAGCATGTGTGTGATCACATTATTCTATCAACAGTCAGCTTTAAGATGCATCCATCCAAAATGCCAAGTGCTCCAGCTAATAACTTAATGGCTATCTGTTAAATCCACCCATTGCAGCAGCAGGTACCCACATCTGCAAACAACTATCTGTATGAAGAAGCCTGCCATTTAAGTTCAGAGCTTCCACTTCATATGAAACCTGCAGCACATCCACATGGATCTACACAGGGCTTAGTAGAGATGATAGTAAGATTTACCATGGGGACTTGGACCAGCATAGGAGGTGGTGTTAATCTGGTGGCTTGGATTAGTGGGTTTTTGCTAAAAAAGAAGTGACTGGGGTGCATTAAGAAGAGCGAGGCCAGCAAGTTGAGGCAGGTTATCCTGCCCCTCTCCTCTGCCCTGGTGAGACCGCATGTAGAATGATGTTCTGGGCTCCCCAGATCAAGAAAGACAGGGAACTACTGGACAGAGTCCAGTGGAGGGCTACAAAAATGATCACAGAATCACTAGGTTGGAAAAGACCTTTGAGATCACAGAGTCCAAAATTATGATGGGACTGGAGCACCTTGTATGAGGAAAGGCTGAGAGAGCTGGGTTTGTTTAGCCTGGAGAAGAAACAACTGAGGGGGGACCTCATTAATGCTTATACATATCTAAAAGTCGGTTGTAAAGAAGCTGGGGCCAGGCTCTTCTCAGTGTTGCCCAGTGACAGGATGAGGGGCAATGGGCACAAACTGTGACACAGGAAGTTGTGTTGGAACAAGAGGAAAAAATTCTTACCTATGAGGGTGACAGAGCACTGACACAGGCTGCCCAGAGAGGCTGCCGAGTCTCCTTCTCTGGAGAGACTCAAGACCTCCCTGGACACGATCCTTTGCAGCCTGCTCTAGGTTATCCTGCTCTGACACAGGGGTTGGACTAGATGATTTCCAGAGGTCCCTTCTAACCCCCCTCCATTCTGTGAATATGTGAACCTCACTTACTGTTCTGCTTTTTTTCTCTTGCTTCATCCTTTTGCTTAGGTATTTACATGTAAATTTTCTCCAGTCAAGTGTCCAGGAATATTCCCCTCCACATATACACACTGTGCACGTACCACATATATGCACCTTCTCTATCTTACACAAATAAAAACTAAAGCCTGAGTCTCTGCATGTCATCCCTTTTACTGCCCAAGAACTATACGCCCTGGACATTAAAGATTTCGCTACGAGAAGTAGACACAACTACCAGTAGAGTGCCCATTTTCATACACAAAAGGCATGGAGTATGTTTCTAGGTAGGTTCAGTGTGGATCAACACGTTCCCCATAGAAACACTATCTGTTTACCTCAGTAAGAGCTACTTCTTTGTGGGTCAAATGTTTCCCAAAAAAGGCAGTTCTGGGAAAAATCCAGAATACTGCAATTTTACCTAGAAAAATGATACAGGCACACTGCTATTAAAGGACCTTCATCGGCTTTAGCTACTGGTGAAAACCAATCAAAACAATCAGGTTCTTTACTATCTTCCCAGAGACAGGTCCTGTACTTGCTACCAGTCTTCAGCTAGCCCCCAAAAACAGAATGCTGACATTGTCAGTTGTAAATGCACAGAAGTCAGAGCTTGGATGTCAGCTGAGTGATTTTTGTGCTATGCTTGAGATGCCAGGGATGCCAGAAGCAGACACAGCCAGCCAGCCAGAATATACCACCTTGTAAATCAGAGTAATTTAAGTCAATAGATGGAGAGCAGCCCTGAGGAGGAGGACTTGGGAATGTTGACTGATGTAAAGGTCAAGATGAGCTGGCAATGTGCACTGACAGCCCAGAAAGCCAACCAGGTCCTGGGCTGCATCAAAACCAGCTTGACCAGAAGGTCCAGGGAGGTGATTCTGCCCCTCTGCTCTGCTCTGGTGAGGCCCCAACTGGAGTACTGTGTCTAGCTCTGGGGTTCCCAGTACAGGAAAGACATGGAGATATCAGAGCAAGGCCAGAGGGCAGCCATAAAGATTAGGGGATAGGAACACCTCTCCTGGGAAGACAGGCTGAGAGAGTTGGGTTTGTTCAGCCTGGAGAAGTTCCAGGAAGACCTTATAGCAGCCTTCAGTACCTGAAGGGGCCTACAGGAAAGCTGTAGATGGAGTGTTTGTCAGGAAGTGTAGTGACAGGAGAAGGGATAATGGGTTTAAATTAAAAGAGAATTGATTTAGATTAGACATTAGGAAGAATTTCTTCCCTGTGAGGGCAGTGAGGCCAGTGAGGCCCTGGCATAGGCTGCCCAGAGAAGCTGGCAGTGAACACTGCCCTGTCAGTGTTCAAGTCCAGACTGGATAGGGCTTTAGGCACCCTGGGCCAGTGGAGGGGGTCCCTGCCCATGGCAGGGGGGTTTGAACTGGATGGTCTGTAAGGTACCTTCCAACCCAAGCTAGTCTGTGAATCTGTGATTCTAAGGGGCTTCTTAGAAACCATTTTTGATTTTAAGAAACTTTAAATACCTTTCTAGAAGGAGTCTTTAAAACAAAAAAAAGTGAGTGAAGCTGCCCACAGTACATCCTGGAGACAAGAACTAACCAAGTATTTGCATCATCACATTCGTCATAACATGAAGGCTTAAAACAGCAAACTGGAATTAGGCTGAGAAGAGACCGGTATGAAACTGTAGGTTCTAAGGGAGGGCACAAGGGAAATGAAAACCATTCTGGTCAGGGAGTAACTGGAGGGAGGAGATAGGAACAGGCACATCCACATAATAGAAAGGACATGGCTATTTCCCAGTGGCCATGAAATCCAAGTTTAGCACTTAAATAAATGGCCTTGTTTCCAACAGTAACTTAGAGCAGTTCCTAAAAACTCCTCAACATCAAACTGCACACTATTTAGCATCAAAAAAAAGTAGGCACTTATTTCACTGACTAATTTTAGACATCCAATTTCTAGACTTTCTCATACCTATTTTAGTACCTAGAAGAAACCTGACACTTGGAACAACATTGTCCCAGACCGGTATGCTACTGCTGATGCCATGGAGGAAATACACATTTCTTCCTGGCATATTATTTTCCCTTTCCTCCATCAACAGTAATTCACAATTTAAAATAAGAAACTTGGAGATAAATGTTGACTTCTCAGCTGCGACAAATTCAGACAATACCCCAAATATAAATGTCCTAGGTTTTATTTAAAAAAACAACATAACTAAAATTGAAATTTGGATCAGCTCTTCCCAGAGTTCAGTGTGTGGTGTATAAGTACAGGGGTGTGGCTCATCTCTGAAACTAGCATGTGAATAGCTATTTTTAAACGCATAGCAGCAGCCTCAATAACACAGCTAACAGCTCACTTTAAAAACAGATAGATCATTACTAATTATGCATCATCAAAACACATATGGTACCCTGCAAGGTTAATACCTGGAGTGTATGGCCTTCACAGCTTAAAAACTACTTGATAAAATGCTTCTGGACTGAATGACTTTTTTTTTCTATATAATTTTTCTTTTGCTACATAAATGTGTAACACAAAGAAACTGTGTTCCTCTGTTTATTGACAAAACAAAGAACTAAAACAAAATAACAGCCCCATTCTGCTCTAGCAAGCTGTAGTAGTCCTGATCTGCAAGCAAGAGTTTATTTTGCATACCTATTCACCCCTGACTCTATAAACACTGTGACATGAGCTTTTGAAATGTACCTAATGTAGCAAAGGAAATCCCAGAGAGCTCAGCCAAATTTCCGACAACAGAAGGCCAGTTAGGCAGAGAGTGCCAAGATCTTGACAAGGAGTCGACTTCCTACCTTGGGTAAGGATTGTCAAAAAACTGTCTCAACAGCTGAACTCGTGCCAGATAGCCCAACAGTGGGTATACAGTCATCATCTGGAACAGCAGAAAAATTCTTGCAACAAAAGACATGATGTCATCACTGGGAAAGTTATCTAGAAAATTCTGAACACAGGAATAATGTTACACTTAGCAATGGCGACTTGATTACATACATCTGCTGACTTTTAATAGCCGTGTACATGAAAGAAAGGGTTGACAGACAAGCAACAATTGCTAATTGAACTACATGACATGAAACACCCTCTCCCTCTTTTACAACTGCCTTGCCACCGAATACCAACTGATTTTTGAATACTGAAGGGCTGATGTCAGCTTTCAAGTTACCAGTGAAGATGCATTTATTTTCCTATCTTCTGACCATCCTCAAATAATCAAGGCTGTGGAAGGGACACTTGATTTTTTAGGCAGATGGATTCATCTGCCACTATTAGCTATTGAATCTAGATATTAAAATAAGTTATTTAATCAGCAAAAACGCTTCATACACTGAAAGTGGGAACATCTGAAAAAGTAGTGGGTATCACGGAAATATACAAATGGCTTTCCAAGTTCTTAGGATAACCACAGAAAATAAACAGGAAGAAAGCCACTTGTCATCTATTAGTTAACTGGATTTCACCCCATGAAAACAGTCAAAAACATCACATCGTTCAAAACCCATAAACAGTGACCATTTCTGACAGTCAGAGGAAGTCTTTAAATACTGTTTTATTGCTAAATATTATGCAAGAGACATGGAACACCTGTCATAAAATGGATGACCAATTGATAACTCCTATCTTTGAAGCAATTTAGGGTGTGGGAATTGGCCTTGCCTTTAAGCAGGTAAGAGTTTAATAGCCTCCATAGGGTGTTCTGCATGGTGCTATTATCTGAAGGCCTCTGCTGGCAAGGTTTACCAGTGTTAGGACTCCAAACATACCCACAGTGAGGACTCCTATCTAACTGAGCTTGCATTCACATTGTATTTCTTTCTCTGGAGTATCTGAAACCAGTCTCCATGAATGGGATCTGCCACTGCACACACATCTGAACATATACATAGTATGTTTCAGGGTGAAAGCAGCTAAAGAAATTAAAGCCTCAATTGTTCACTTGTTCATTTCTTCACCACTGTCAGACCTTTTATTAGGTATTTGGATTTTACAGAACTACTGGCAACCAGAGGTGAATATAAATGAAATAACACAAACATTACTCATCTGCTCGTGGTAGTGCCCACGAGGTGTCAGCCAACTGACTAGAGGTCAAAGACAGATGTGTCTGCCAGGGTGAGTCATGAGGCAAGAAGCAACAACAGTTCTTTTTTTAATACATATTTATTAAACGATTCAGGATGAATATATATGGCAGTAAAGTATCTCACCTGTTCAATACATTCTTTGGATAGTGGTGGAGAAGGAAAAGATGCAAAAATTATCACTCCAACATACAGATATGTTAATCCCACCAGGAAGTATGCAATAGAGAGGTCTCTCACCTGAGGAGAAATAAAATCTTGTTTTGGCCAGCACTAACATATTGAAACAGGTAAAATAAAAACCTCATGAAAAGACTTCTACTGGATTTATATTTATTTATTACTGGTTTATATTTATTACTGTTACTTTGACATTTTACTTTTACTTTTTACTATTGAATAGGGACTTCATATCTGGTCCTGGATCACATCAGAAAGCTGCAAGAAGATACTCAAAACATGGAGGTGGACAGGTATTATGTACCTATCCACATACAGAAAAGGCACCATGGAGCAGATATGCCAACAGATATAGCATGTTACTGCTGGGTGCACTGACATATAGGAGCTACCAAAATCAACAAGAGCCCCCCTCTACTTTCTTACACTCACCAATTCCTAACAAGAACCTTAGGACACAGCCTTCCCAGATGCAGATTTTTAAGTAGCTGCTCTGAAACCTAGGAGGATAATGCACACACACGCACACACACAGGTTCCAAACCAGAAACTAATACATCAGGCTTCTGTATGAATGGTGTGGTAATAGAAGATACAGCTAACACATCTTTAAATTAAAAAAACCACAAATAAACCATAAACAAGACAGGCATAGCTAGGCATAAAGGTAAATACATCCTTTAGCTTTAGCACTGTATTTTATAATTACTTTCACTTAAAAATGCCTATCTACTTCATTACTGGATTTCTATAAACACCCCAGTAAATGAACTAAAAGATTTTAGAAGAGCGTTCTTCATATGAAGAAACTATGTTGCATCCACCTAAACATGGATTTAAACCATACCTTGTTAACTTCTGACAGTTTTTACTATATTTACAAAGTTTCTAGTATCTAAAAAGATTTTCAAATACACACATACAAAAAATGTAGCAACAATTTAAAATTGGAAAATAACCAGGAAATCTGTTCAGACACTTTATGAAATTGCAGAATCCATATCTCTCTATCTATCTATCTATCCATCTACCTACCTATCTCAGAGAGAGCTAGTGACCACATAGCAATGTACTGAGTGCATTATTCTTCTACATTAATTCCTTTTTTGGGAAGTAAATTGGGAGACCATTTATTTCTAGTTATTAACTAACCATACTCTGCATAAGCTAAGCTTCACACTACAAAACATCTGTTACTTTATAGCAAACAATTAGTCCAGTTGTTGCTAACAATCACCTACTTAAAGGATTACTAGTAAAGCTTCTATACATTACCCTATTTTCCCGTGACTGAGAAGCAAGCCTTACTAGATCAGGCAAAGCACCAAATGCTAGGACTATATGGCTTCCAGACCAGGATCAAAACCATGGCCTCCAGCCAGCTCACTGAGAGTGGGCAAAGCTTGCTCACATCTGTGCATGGGAATGTTTCCTTAAGTGTATCGTCATACTGCCTTGGTGACAGAAGTATATCCTATATCTCTCTGAGGTCTTCTGAGGACAAGGTGGTCCCTGAGAAAAGTAAGAACATTTTAGAAGGCAGATAGTATTTAGTGAGGCATCTAGACTCTCCTCCTCATTTTGCCAGTGCTTTTGTGGCAGAAGCAGCCTTTTTCCCCATCAGCCTGCAGAAGGCCAAGGGCGTTTCTCATCAGACAACAATACACTGTTTACTTCACCCCAGGCCCTCAGGCCCCCCCACAAACTGCACACTTCCAGCTGCAACCTCTTCCTCCTGCTGACCAGTTACATGCAGCAGGAAGATACTTCTCTAGTCTTCACTGTCCTCACACTGGTCATTGAGCAAGAGAACCTCCATCAGAGGTTGAGATACAGCATTTTCTTTAAATTACTCCCAGAATTTCTTCTCTATGACATGAGAAGCTGCACAGGTTCTTATGTAACACCTACATCCTCAAAAGCACAAATACCCATCCTAGAAGGTGATTTTAGGAATACTAAGTCTGATCATCCAGATTTCTTATAGATACTTATGAGTAACTTCCACTAACCACAGGAACCAGAGACTGATCAGGTGGTTTTACAGAGAGACACAGACTCATTTCTTGAAGACTGGACTTAGACTTCAAACTGCACCTAAGACATCCTTAAGGTATATCCTCTAACAAAACCTGTTTTCACTTGTTATAATTTGGTATTTTAGGTGTATTCCTAATGCATAAAGACAACATAGTAACTTGCAGTTGCTATTTTTACTCAATCCACATATAAGCTGTAAAACTAAAAACCTAAAAGTGAGTATTTGCAGTTGCAAGCAGTCAGAAACAAATGCTTACTGCTTCATTTGAGCTACACCTGATTAAAGATAGATGGCTGGTGTGCTATTAACTCAGATTATACTAACCAGCTCACATTCCTACAGTTCTTAAGGTTGTATGCTTTAATCTGTACTGAAACTAAGTGCCAAGGTAACTTTTATACTGTGCTTTTATAGCACGCAACACAATAGAGCCTTGTCTTCAGATCCTGTGACCGTACAAAGAACACTCTATAAGCTGCAAGGAAGACAACCCAAAAACCTAACCTATTCCTTCTCTTCCTTCCTCAGCTCCCTTGCAAACATCTGCTTCTGCACATAAGATGTCTATCTTTGCTCAGGAGTGTGCCTTTGTAATGTAACATCTCTTGATTACTGTTCATTACTCTTCAGGAGACCTGGGTTCACTCCCTAAAGACCTTGAATAGAAATACTGTTTAGACAATATAATTCCAGATAAAACTAAAGGACACATGGAGAGAGATAAAAGGATTAATTTTAACAGAGCAATCGCATTTAGCTGTTTTAAATTTTATAATAAGATGTTTATGTTCAGAATGGACATCACTGTGGTGGAAGTTGCCTAAGCAAAAGAATACAGCAGTCCTCACACCTCAAATTTATATTCTGAGATTCAAATGTAGAAAAAAAAGGTTGAAAGGAGGAAGTAGTAGGGGGATCAGAGATAACATGCAGGTCACAGTCCATAGGGATCACAGCTTGCCACATGCCAAGTCTCTGTCAAGTACACCTGAAGAGGCAGATTTTGAGATAGAACTTGGAGAATATATGGTAGTTGCAGTTATTGATTACCAGCTTTTCTGGTCAGATGCACAGAACAAAGTGTTAAAAATGCAAGCAATAACATTTACCAGGATAACAGATAAGTAAGATGCATTACACTGTGTGCAATTTTGCCTGGAAAGAGAAACCAATGGAAGGGCAGCATGAATGGAAGCTCCCTCACGTTTACAGGGAATAAACCATGTTACAATATTGCAGAAATCCAGAATCATCCACAGCTCCATGCCTTTTTCAGTTACCACCTGGACAAGAAACAGGTCCCAGACTTTCCCCCAGGCAGGTGCACACACAACTGCCAGGAGACAGCACTAGCACATCCATACCTGTACATCACACTCTAGGCTTGTGCAGCATTTGTACATTTGCTCAGGGATCCCATCACAGATGTGAAGCAAGAAAAAAGAGCCTGAACCACTTTTTTGTGGCTGTGTTAATTTACTATGCAATCAACTTCCAAGCCAGTTGACTGTGCAGTGCACAAAAAACTTACACTGATAAATACAAGGGGGCAGCAGTGGAAGGTGGAAACAGGGATCTCAGCTTTGAACTGCAGACTAAGAACCCTGCTCACAGGCATCTCCAGACTGTGCTGCTGACATTTGGCTTACTCCAAGGCACTGCTTTTCTCACACCCACACCACTGTACCAGAATAGCAGCGGGAGGAATCCTCCCTTCATGTGTGTCTTAGCTTTGGGCAGTGATACACACCTATGACCAGAATGGAAGCTGCTATTGTTTTGGATTTCTGATTCCAGAAAAGGAATGCTATTGTTTGTCTTCTTTTTTCCACCTCCCTAAAGAACTGCTCTTATGACCAGTAATTCCAGCAAGTTTTGTCCAAAACTAAACCAGCACTTTTCTGGCTTGTAAAGGAAATTACATATTTCCCTGTTGATGTGTAAAACGGTGGAGGTCTCCTGTACTGATACAGGAAAGCATCTTGATGCAAATACTTAGGAAAAAATAAACGCTCACACAGTGACTTACTATGGCAGTTGAGACCCCTATACATATGTAAAGCTAACAGCTAGCGCAGTAGCTTAGTGTAACAATCGCAAAACAGCTCCTCAAGAGCAGCAGTGCTTCATTAACATTTGGAAAGCACTTTGTGTCCTTTGCAAAGCCTAGGTGAAAGGGTCCCGCACAGCTACAAACAGGGGAGGAAATCTTTAGCCAAACAAACCAGAATAACTATGAACAGATTTGGTTTCCCATTACAAACCTTTCCTACCATACTTAAAGGTGCTCTTTCCTGGAATTCGAGCCTAATCAGCTAGGGCTGACTTTAAAATTCATCTTAAGCCACAAGGGAGGACATTCAGAAAAGCTGATTGAAATGCAGGCAGCGGTTTCTTCCTCCTTAACACAGGAAACGCAAACTGCAGAAGATTCCAGGTGCTTTGCAGCTTTGTAGCTGATTGATTGCTCCAATGTAAATGGAGGGGGAAAAGCCACAGGAAAAGTCTTGAAGGTGACAGGGAGGCATTAGGCCACCTCTGCATATAGACCTGATTACTGGCATGACCGCACCTTCAGAATTTGAAAGCCACAGCAAAAGTGAAATCTTAGATTTTCCCACACTGTAAGATTTTCTTACAGTGAGAAGAAACTTTCTTCCTTTTCTTTCTACAGAGTTCCACTAACCCCCTCTTAGTTTTTTCAGCTATTGTCAGATATGCCCATAAACCCCAACAAGCTTTCCTGGGGAGAATTCCTGGCTCCTTTGCACTAGCTGCCCTTGGTTCATACAGGACAACAAATTAACTTCGCACGCAGATTACGAAATCAAAAGGTCATCTCCCTGCATTGGCACATAATCTGCACTTCACCTCTTAATAATCAAATCAGACCTATTTTATCTGATGTGTTGTACAGGAAACTGGCTGTAGGTGGCCTTGCTCGAGCAGAGGAATTAGATGACAAGATGACATTCAGAGATCCCCTCCAAACTTAACCATTCTGGGATTCTTAACTGTTTTTTCGTAGAACTACTATTTTTAAATCTTTGTATGTTATTGTAGTTACCTTTACAGCTAATATTTAATGAAGCTGGAAAAGAATCCAGGGAAGTAGGGAGGAAAAAAATAAATAATCAAAATAATTACAATAAATATGTACTGTAGGACTGTATCATGTGTGCTCCGATTTGGTTTTTACAATGGGAAGATACTGAGAAAAAATGCTTTTTGCAACTGTATGAGCAGTATGCATCTTTCTCAAGGGAAGAGGAGCAGCCCAAATGCTACACATCAGAAAGGTTCCCAACCCAGGCTTCAGGTTCGAGGTTTTCCTAAATAAGGTCAGGTTTCCCTATGAACTCTGACTTGGTTTGTGACACAAAACTACTGAACCAACTCTGAGAAAAGTCATTATATAGACCCCAAGGTTATTGTTCAGGACTCTGCTAAAATCAGCCCCATGCCCAAAATTCTCCAGCATTTTTCATTCCAGAATTGGTCCGTTTTTCTCGAGACTTCCATCATTGTCGAGCTTTTTGCCTCTTGTGTGTAATTTGGCCACTTAATACTAGCCTAACCACAAATAAATCTGGAATGGTCCTCAAGGCTTTTATTTGAATAAATTTGTAATGCATCTGTTATACATTGGTAGCTAGTTACAACTATGTATAACTGGTTTCTTACCAGATCACAACAAGAAGTTACATTTTCTGAAGCTATTACAGCCCCTGGATCAATTTCAAGAGAAGCAGACGAGAAAAATATCAATATCAGCAATCTAGACACAAATCAGTACAATCTTGTGCAATTACTTACATTTTTTTCTTGATTCTTGTTATTTTGAAGAAGTGTGATGACACAATTGTGGATAAAGAAGGCAAGTGTCAGAATCCCTGTAAGCTGAGGGAACAGAATTCTAAACTCTAAGGGAGGAAAAAAAGTGTTAGTAACTTACTTTTTTGAATCAAACAATGCCAAAATGCAGGGCACAAAGTGCTGTGGAGTTTACTGTCAGAAGCAAGAACCTCCATGTTGAAATGGGATTCTCTATCTTACCTTTGACCACGACCAATGCAGATATTTTAATCAAGAAGCACAAAATGCCTGAAAACGGTTATCATACTCTCCAGCAGACTTTCTCAGAATACCCTACCCAGCACAGACTGTTAGATTAATTAAGGATTTACACATACAAGATTTTCTGCTTCTTAGCAGTTTAACTGGAAAGCATTTTTAAGGCAGGAATTGATTGCCATGAGGCTGTGAATCTACTGGTCCCTGAACCTGGAGGCAGGGGAAAGGAATCATTTGCTCTGTGAACACTGTTGTTAAGAAGTCACTTACACTACCAGAGGAAAAATGACATCTGTAGAAGTTTAAGACCTGCTGCTTACAAACCAGGGCATAAAGAAAGGCAAAGGAACTCCCCGTCTTACCATTCACCTTTACAACTATAAAAATTTATTTATGGTTTGTCTCCATGGGAATAGCATTGCTCTCCCTCTTTTAATACCCGAAGGATTATGTTCTCAAGATTATGTTTCTGGAAGCGCTGCAACTGGTCTAGGAATTCACCAATGCGTAACATCATTAAAGCACCATCCTTCTTTGTATTGCATATGTACAAGGACACATGTACTCTTCAGAGTGTTAGCAGCAATCAGAGATGCCTGAGCTAGCTCAGCTTCTGGAAAGCATCCAGCAGTAGAGCAAAACACTCATCAGATCAAACCACATGCAAACATGTTTAAACCAGATTTCTCTGAAGTGCAATGAAGTCAGCAAGGTAAACAAACCCCAGGCAATTAATGAAAGGCTCATCCAGGTTGGGAGAATATATCTTCCCTAGGGCTGGATTCACTCTGTCTTCAACACATAACCAGCATGATGCGTTACTGATAGAATTAAGAGTGCAAGCAACTTTTGGGCTTGTTTTCCTTCCACTTCTTTAATCTCAGTAATATATATCAAACTGACAGATTCCTATTCCCTTTCAGCACTGCTTTTCTCCCATCATGAAAATAATCAGTAGTAGCTGGATTTATATGCATTAGCTACCTGCTTTGTCTGTCTCCCAGCAGCAGCACTTGCATTGCTGGGATGCTCCACTTCTTAGTGACCTGTGGCATGCATCTTGTACTGTAGCTCATTTTACACAACTAGGAGGACTGCTTAATTGGAGGAACCCAGGGCAATCCTGAAGGTCAAGTTGCTTAAAACCTCAGGCTGGTTTCCAGCACACATGGGTCTGTAAAGTGAGCCACAGCCTGTGTGAATTTTCTTCTGCACCCTCAGTCTGAAGATCTGAGGCCATGTGAGCATTTAAGACAATCTGCTGGGTCAGTTCAACTTAAAACCACATTTCCATGCTCACAATGGAGCAAGACCAGACACTGCAGTCTATCTAATGACTGAGCAGCACGCTTGAGTATCATTTTCTATTTACAGGCAGGATTAAGAATAATGCCATACAAAACAAATTATGTCATATTCTAGTTTCAGCTGGGACAGGTAATTTTCTTCTGAGTAGCTCTATAGTGCTGTGCTTTGGATTTAGTATGAAAATAATGTTGATAACACACTGATGTTAGTGGCTGCCAAGCAACGTTTACAATTAAGTCAAGGAGTTTTCAGCTTCCCAGGCCCTGCCAGCGAGGAGGCACGAGCCTTCCTCAGGGGGTGCAAATAAAGCTGGGAGGGAGCACAGCCAGGACTGGCAACCCAAACTGGCCAATGGAATATTCCATACCATATGATGTCATGCTCAGTTTATAAACTGGGGGAGGTGGTCAATGAGCTCTGAGCTGTGCATCACTTGTTTTGTATTTTTAAATTATTAATTATTATTATTGTCATTTTATGTCCTATAAACTGTTCTTATCTCAACCTACAACTTCTACTTTTTTTCTGATTCTGTACCCCATCCCACTGGGTGGAGGAGGGGAGCAAGTGAACCCCTGTGTAGTTGTTTTAGCTGCCTGTGCAGTAAAATCACAACAGGTCAAGAATGCAGAAAGTAATCATCTATTACTTTGAAATCCAAATCTTCACATTGCAAAAAGTAGTTTGTTAGTAAAAAAATTCTGCCTAGAAGTAAATGCAGCGACGGAGGAAGAACAATAGCATAGATAACACTGTTTGGGAACTACCTGCATCTATCTCTAAGTCTGTACTTACACTGCAGTTGACAGGATTCTTAGGGAATTATGATGATAATCCAAATAATCCTCAAAGCATCTGCTTCGGTTTTGCACAGTCTTACATTCAGCAAAAAGCTGTCTGGCTTTGCAGAATCAGCCAGAAAGGACAATACTTTTTTCTTCCTCTTAGTGACATGGCAAGGTGGAAGAAAATTTTTTATGTGGCCTTTCGCTTGCTTTTTGTCATCATTTAGATCCTTAAATAGGGCTCAGAATGCCTAGCTGAGATGAGGGAAGAATGGTCTTCAGCATTTATGGAAAAAAGAACGTATTTGATGATAGCTAGGGGCTGGTGGGCAGAGAAAGGGAATACTGGGTTTTCAGAAGACCTCTTTGACAAATGTACATGGGAAACACTAGCTGTTTATTCCTCTTATTACTGTGCCAGATCAATTTCATTTCAACTATGCAACTGAATCAACCCAAAGGGAGTGGTAAAAGATGACAAAGAATATAAGCATCTACAAAGTTAACTGCAACTATGATGTGAATACATTTAAATCAGTACTTTACTCAACAATCTCAAGTTTACTCATGGAGTTCTTGCTCTTGTTGCCACAGTGTATTGCCACAAATCCATAAATTGAATCAGATTCTATTAGAAACTTGTAACTTGGGTTTTTTTTTTAAAATTCTATCTTACTACAGCAATTGAAAACCCACCCTAGTGTTTTATGTTGTCACAGAATCACAGAGTTGCAGGGGTTGGAAGGGACCTTGAGAGATCATCGGGTCCAACCCCTCTGCCAGAGCAGACTCCCTAGGACATACTACACAGATAGGTGTCCAGACGAGTCTTGAATATCTCCAGAGGAGGAGACTCCACCACCTCCCTGGGCAGCCTGTCCCAGGGCTCTGTCACCCTCACTGGGAAAAAGTTCCTCCACATGTTGGTGCGGAACTTCCTGTGCTCCAATTTGCAGCCATTGCCCCTTGTCCTGTCTCCACTGACCACTGAAAAGGGGCTGGCTAATTCCCCCTGCTTAAGATATTTGTAAACAATAATTAGGTCCCCCCCTTAGTCTTCTTTTCTCTAGTCTGAACAGTCCCAGTTCATTCAGCCTTTCCTTGCAGGATAGATGCTCCAGGCCCTTAATCATCTTCGTAGCCCTTCTCTGGAGTCTCTCCAGGAGATCCCTGTCTTTTTTTATACAAGGGAGCCCAGAAGTGGACACAATACTCCAGGTGGGGCCTGACTGGGGCAGAGTAGAGGGGGAGGATCACATGCTTAGACCTGCTGGCCACACTCTTCTTGATGCACCCCAGGATCCCATTGGCCCTCTCAGCCACCAGTGCATACTGCTGGCTCATGGCCAACCTGCCATCCACCAGGACCCCCAGGTCCTTCTCCACAGAGCTCTACACAATTCCTTTTGTTGCATTTCATCTGGTTTCTCCCTGCCCAGCTCTCCAGCCTGTCCAGGTCTGGCTGGATGGCAGCACAGTGTTCCTGTGTGTCAGCCACCCCTCCCAGCTTTGTATCATCAGGTACTTGCTGAGGGTGGATGCTATTCCCTCATCAAGGTTGTCAATGAAGATATTGAACAGGACTGGACCCAACACCAAGCCCTGGGGAACACCGCTAGTCACAGGCCTCCATTCAGATTCTGCTCCACTGATCACGACCCTCTGAGCTTGGTCCGACAGCCAGTTCTCAACCCACCTCACTGTCCACTCATCTATCCCATACTCTCTCAGCTTTGCTATCAGGATGTCATGGAGACAGTATCGAAAGCCTCGCTGAAGTCAAAAGAAGTAACAGTCACCAAAATAACATTCAAGAGAGAAACATATTGGAGAACTAAATGGGCATTTAAAAGAGAATGGACTGTTCTACTATTATGGACTAAAACCTAAGCAGATTGAGTAGTACAGGAAGATTATACTTGTAAATTCTGCTGAATGAGCTATTTCATTTAAGCAATACAGCATGTTGAGAGTTTACAGCACCTTTACCAGTCAGTCTGTCTACGACTTGCCATTTGTAACTGCTACTGAAATAGGCATGTTCTGAATGCTAGAGCTTCTGTAAGCTAGAACTTACTACAATACAGGTGAAACGGTACTATGGCAAGGTGCCTGTCACATGATATGTACTGGCAATACCTCTGACAGAGCTCCTCTTCTTCACAGAATTTCTACTGTCTCCTAATTAAGGAACATCACTGGAAAAAAGACTGTCACTTTGTCACAAGGGATACTTCCTGAGCCTCTATATGCAACATCAGACAGCCTTTCCTCACTTTGCTTGTCACAGAGGTGTTACAAGGTAAATGAGAAAGTAATTATGATTGTTTTTAGAAAACCTTAAACCCATCATACATATGCTTCATTACCGCACATCAAGTATCTTACCTGGTACAAAAAAATCGTTCTCTGTAAACCAGTTGTATTCTAAGTGGATTCCCAGATGAGCAGCCTTTACAGTAACCAGTAAAACTAAGTAGACAACTGAAATCGTACCTAGAAAAGAGCCAAAGAAACACCATGAAGCAGCAGACCGCGTTTGTGCTGTGTTTTATTCTTGCTCTGTCCAACTAGTTAGAAGTAGCCCAAACACTTATCATTGGTATTCATTCTTAGAAACACAGGATATGCCGAAGTTTTTTTATTTATTTCACAGGTCAGAGAAAAAGGAATAATGCATCTACACCCCATGCACAAGCTTTCCACATATTTAATGCTCTACAGATGCTGCACTAGTGACAGTGAAAAAAGTACTGTGCAACCCTGGAGCTGCACAGGTAGGGAGGTCTCAAGGCAGTAAAAGATTGGTTCAAATCCAGTTGTCAGGATTCTACTCTACCACGAGACAAAGCTGGCCACAGTATCACAGCTATTACAATGTCCATTCAGCCACTGACTTTTTGAACCAAATGACTCAAGGAGACACGCGCATTTACTGCAGCTGTGAACTTTGCACTGGGAGCTAGAAGCTGATAATGACATTTGATCGCAACTGATGTAAACTGTGTCTTAATCATAACCTTGATCATAGTACTGGATTTTCATTCCATCTCATTGGTTCAGAGGCATCCTAGAGCAATACTCTGCCCAGCTAGAGGACTACAGATAAGATCATGGATGGGTATAAATGCCTTACTGTTCCTGCAGGTGGGATGGAAGAGTATATGATCTTACCTCCTTCCATTTGAAAGAGGTAAGCACAGAGTAATAACTACCTAAGAAAATTGCACAACAGTAATTAAAGCTACTGCGATGCAACCTCTCGGCCAGTAATACTGCTAGTCACCAGAAAACAGACTAGAAGTTAAGACAAAGAACTGCATATTCATAGTTCAGAATACAGATTCAGATAAAACATCATCTCATTCCAGCAGTATTTCCAAGGTTAAAAAATAAATTGAAGCAATTATCATTTGATTACATAGACCACAATCAAGGAATTAAGATGAAAAGTTCTGTACTTGAGGATCAGCTTAACAGCTAAAATACTCTGCAGTTTCCGATTGATTTTGACTGTTTATATGTGTAAAGGTAAGTAAAAGTGTTCTAAAAAGGTTCATTTCAGCATCTAAAAATGTCTTCCATTCTTTTTGTCCTCTAAACTTGAAGTTTTACAAAAAATATGCAACTTTGAATGGCTTCTAAATTACATAACAATCTACTGCAGTTTCCAAGAAATCTAATATTTTAATATTCATGTTCTCAAATAAAAAAAAAAAAGCCCACGACAGTGTGCTTACTTTAAAAACGCATATACAGATCACAGTTACATGACTAAATCTCACTTGTGTTCTATCTAGTCCACATAAACCCCTTACTTTTCTCATCAAAGCACTATCACTTAATCAAGTCCAAGTCTTGTATTCTCATTTAGTGGTTACAGCAACTGCAGATCTAAGGTCTGATTAAGTGTCACACTGGAACTGGGGACAAACTAGGTCCTCAACTTCATGTCCTCTACCTCCTTTACAACACACTCCTGCTTTTTCAAATGGTTCAATTTCTTTTCCTTTTCATGGGTTTCAATTCTATGTAGTCAGGCCTGATTCCACAAAATGTGCCCAGCCCCACCCATCATCCATGTGGATACACTCAACCCATCCCACCCACCTCGGTCTTCTATTTTAAGACACAGAAGCAAGGAGAAATCACAATTTTTGTCCTTGTAGCACAGATTATTGGGACGTATTGGGAGCTGGGGGAAAGCACAGCAGCAAGTTACACTGACTGACTACTATTGTGATTCATTAATCATTTGATTGGTAGCAAATGACTTCAGGTCACAAGGAATCAATCTTTGGAAGTAACTGCCTGTGGTGAAACGTTTACAAGATGAGGATGGGTATGCCTGACTGTGTCAAGGTACTATACATGTATCAAGTGAGCAAAGGAGAAAAATTAACTTCCTATTACGACTCAAGCAAAGCAGGGCAGAAAGCCTGTGGGTGATTAACAAACCAATGAATGAACCACTCTGAGGCATGGTATCTGAAGCCAGCAGACCACTGGAAGACTGACTGGAAGACTGCCTGGAAGAAAGGGACTCGAGTGTGTTGGCCAACAGCCAGCTGAATACAAGCTGTCAGTATACACAGGTGGCCAAGAAGGCCAACAGCATCCTGGCTCTTGTAACATGACCAACAGGACTAGGGAAGTGATCATCCTCTGTAATTTCAGCACTGGCGAGGCTGCCCTTTGAGTACTGAGTTCAGTTTCAGGTGTCTCCCTACAAGAAAGACATGGAGGTGCTGGAGTGTGTCCAGAGAAGGGCAACGAAGCTGGTGAAGGGTCTAGAGAACAAGTCTGATGGAGAGAGGCTGAGGGAACTGGGGTTATTTAGCCTGGAGAAGAGGAAGCTGAGGGGAGACCTTATTGCTCTCTGCAACTACCTGAAAGGAGGTTGTAGCCAGGTGGGTGTGGGTCTCTTCTCCCAAGTAACAAGTGACAGAACAAGAGGAAATGGCCTCAATTGTACCAGGGGAGATGTAGATGGGATATTAGGAAAAAATTAATCATAAGGGTTATCAAGCATTGGAACAAGCTGCCCAGGAAGGTGGTGGGTGGAGTTACCATCCCTGGAGGTATTTAAAAGACATGTAGATGTGGTGCTTAGGAATATGGTTTAGTGGTGGACTTGGCAGTGCTAGGTTAACAGTTGGACTGGATGATCTTAAAGGTCTTTTCCAAACATAGAATCACAGAATGGTCTGGGTTGGAAGGGACCACAAGGATCATAGAGTTCCAATCCCCCTGCCACAGGCAGGGCCACCAACCTCCAGGCCTGGATCTACACAAGGTTGCCCAGGGAATCTAAACACCTCTATCATTTTACTCACTGGAGTAGCGTTCACTCTTTTCTATACATTTTAGTCACAGTGAATCAATGCTTTAATAGTATTTTGTACCCACCTAGGACATTAAACTTTGCAAAGAAGGATGGAGACTTCAGATTTAGCAGGGGTAGAAGAACAGCAATCAGATAAAATGGCACTGTTTGTGATTTATCCCACCACTTCTCGAAGAGTTCAAAACTTGTATTGTTGTCAGAAGAGGACATGACACTCCTGTTCTGTGGTGGGTGACCACTAGCAGCACTTGGACAAATCACTGAAAGAAAAAGAGTAATATTCTTAAATGAAGACAGATTTACTTGCACAGAAACTTCACAGCCCATATTCCATAATGTCTGAAGAGTGTTCTACATATGGGGAACAGGACCACTAAAAAGCAACATTTGACAAGTCAGTTCCTTTGTTCTATTTGCTACAGTTCTTTCATTGGAGCACAACAAAAATGTTATTTTGTTTGAAGTTGTGGTACAGCATCAGCTTGCAGGGCACATACCTACAACTCATAGCCCTGCATCTCTGCATCTGGCTGTGTATTTAACACTGTACTCTGTTGCTGAAGAGATGCAAGCACATCTGGATACAGAACAGCCTGTGTGACTCTATGCTGCTCTGGGAACACACAAACTAAGGGTGACAGGAAAGCTACTCTAACAGTTGGCAGGTCTAAAACTTATGCACTGAATCACCCTGCCATCTTGGTGCCATGCCAGGTGCAGGTGTATCACTGGTAGACAACATAACAGAAGCAATTTAAGCCTAATGCTACCATAAGGAAATGTCACACGCCTGTTAAATGGTGGCTGATCAATGGCATCATCTGAACAAGTGACTGGAAAAAACCAACCAAAGAGATGCCTTGATAAAAATGCATTTATTTGATTTTTGTCAATATCAGCATTTCTTTCTAACACATGCCTACAAAGTTATGCATGTGTTGAAATACAAACTTGCTTCATTGTTCTTATCTTATTTTAAAAATTGCATCCCACAATACTTGCTCACCTCCCTCCCACACTGGCTGCATGTCTGTTCTGTTGCAGAGGCAAAGGTATAAAAACTATTCTGGCAAATGCCCTCTTGACAGACCATTATGTTCCTTTGAGTTTTTTCATTTGCTTTCTCGCCATTGCTTAGAAGAGGATTGTTTCACAGACACTGAAAAATACTTTCATTCTTACTGATCTCCTCAGTAGCCCAGAATGCCCTGCCAAGAGTCATTTGAGCATCTGGCAGCTCTTTATTTTGTGAAGCAGCTGCTTTAAATCTTCCAGTTGCTGGAGGATACTATGAAATACTGCTGTCTACAAGTTAGACCCACTGCTGCACAAGAATGGGACAGAACAGCAGAAGGAGGAGAAATCACAAGAGAAAGAGCACTGCAACAGCTACTGGCGCCTTGCTGGTAAGGACTGTAGGGGAAACAGGAATCAACACTAGTTCAAATTCAAAAGCTTTTCAGAATTATTTCTCAATTCCTTTGCCTGACTCCAAACAGCTGCTCTCCAGAAACATGGCTGCAGCCAGTGTGACACACAGCTGTCCAGCTAGTACTGAAAAGTTTCCCCTTTCCCATAAGCACCCAAGATTGAGAAAATTTTCTGCTTCATAACAAAGAACTACACAGATCAGAGGCTGACAATGCTTAGCTCTTGCCTTCATTCTACATTATTCTGCCTACTTAAGAACTCCCAACAGACCTATCTCCATACTTGCAGTTTCTTGCATTAGTGATGCCAGCATCGCCGCAAAGCGCAAGCGGATGTTCATGCAGCCTGACAGGTGTCTCTGTCTGTGGAGAGTATCGTTACAGCTATTCCTACAGCACTTCTTAAAATAAAAGTCTGGCAGCAGAGGTGGTGAGGAGCAAAGGTGCCCCAACCAAGACTTTAAACAGTAAGGACATCTGACTGTGTGAAAGTTAAAATTCCTTAAGGCAGTCCCTCATTGTGTAACTACTGTTAAGAGGTCTAACATTCATAGTTCTAAGGCGGCTCTATCTGGCTATACACAAGCTTGCAATTTGCTTTTTAATCTTCTTCTAAAGAAAATCCTTATACCTAACCCCATTTTTTTCCCTCATATATTAAGCTTTCCAAGTGTATATTAATTTGTGGAAGCACGTATCTCACACACAAAATCACAGGTATTTTTAAAAACAGGTAGGTAGAACTTTAAGATACACACTTTGTAACTGGAATGTTGTATAGGTATGGAAACATAGTAAGTTGATTTGAACCCTCCCCAAAACCAGGAAACACAATACTAGAAGTTCTTCTTACCTTTGTTACTTCCATTCGTGCCAGGAACAATATCTGTCACATTAATGTCATGAACAAAGTCTGAAAATAAGAAAATCTTACTATCAATGTCCCAAACCTGCTATTAGGCTTTTATCTGTTAACTTGATAAAAATTGTAAGAAAGTATTTAAAAAAATTACACCAGAGGCATGGTACAGCAGCTTGCACTCCCATGCACAACCCTATGTATTTTAAAACTTTCTTTTAGAAGTGTTTTAAAGTAGTCTGTGTCCCCCACCCCCACCCCCGTACTAATTCCTTCTCAACAGCCCCATCCATTCACAGAACTGCCAAGCCTACCCTCCCAGCTGCTCATTTCCCTGTACCCACAGCATACCTCCACTTCCACCAGCTCTTCTGTGTGAAGTGTTGTACAGTAGGTTAGTGAGGAGACACATCTTAAAATCAGCCAGGACAGGAAAAAAGTGCATGTAACCATTTCCTCAGACCAGATACTATATAGAAAAATCCACCCCTACTCATTTTTCAGAAGCAGCTCTGTGAGATGCTTTTCCCATGTTGCATTTTAAAGAAGGGAATTCCTGGATCCAGATTTAAGCCTCACTGTCTACGTCGTCTCTGGTAGTATTTTCTTTCCTGCATGCTACTGTACTACTTCGCTGCTCTGCCACACCGGGTATTTTGGATTCTGCAACTGCATCAGTATATGAGCATTTTGGGTAGCAGTTTCCTCATATTTATGTATAAATACAGAGAGAAAATGCACATCAGCTTGGAAACGTAACTAAATGTGTCTCTGGTAAAAATTTGCTTCTGATGTGTGTGGGAGTATTGTGCACACAGAAAATAAACTGGGGCAGGAGGCCTCAGATTTTTTAAATGCAATTAACAGCAGATTGTTTCTCATAAAGACAGCAAAAAGTCTTGTGGGAAGAAAAGTATTTTTTTGTTTCTTCATTCTGATTTATGACACCCTGAATCACAACTGAGTTCCTCGTACTTACCGGTATCATTCACTGCATAAAACAATTAAAAGATTTAATTAAAATCATCCATCACCTCCTCACTTCACCACTGTTCTGTGTTGCTACTTAAAAAATAGTATCTACTGTGAAGCCCTTAAAACAATTGATAACTCTTACAGAATTACAGCACTTTAAAATTAGCTATAGACAGATAGCCAGCTTGTGTTTCCGTTGTATTTTAAAAGTGATTTAGGACTAGTAATTGCATTTGTGATTATATTTTTCTCTTTCATAAAAAAAAAACCAGAAGAAAACAATGAGACACACTGGGGGTGGGAGGAAAAGAGATATCGCACTTGGCTAACAGTTCTTACAATTTTTGTGTACTACTGATTTTAGACCAACCTCCCTTCAGAAATCACTTTGTTCCCACCTAAACTGAGTATGCAGTTCTTTGGTTTTTCTTAAATTATTTGAATGTATACAGGAGCTTGCTCAGAATAACTTAGAAATGTATGGCTGGATGATGCCACTGTGTCAAACTTACATCCTGTAACCCGTTCTATAACTTAGTAATTTAGTAGCCACAATGAATCTGGGACAGTAATCCCATGATTAAAGTTATCACAGAGCAAATAACTAAACCAAACAAATGTAAGTTAGTGATAGAATAAAATGCCAATCTCAGGGAAAAGCAGGATTTTATTTTCCATGAAAAGGGAACTGTTTTGAACATTCTGAAGTTTCCTTATTAGAATTGGAGTTACTTTGTTTAGAATAATTTAGGATTGTTATTAAAAACACACAATTATTAAAAAAACACAAAGTTTAAAATTAAATGGCCTTAACAACATAGGAATTAGGTCAGCTGTAAAATACACCAGCCATTAACCAATAAAGCAAAGTATGTCTGTCCTTCAGGGATGGTGGAAACTCTAATTAAATATTGTTTAAGAGGTGTAAGTGCCCATGCTGTTGTTTGCCTCAGAGATTCGTTAATTATCTTCAAAACAGAAACTCTTAAATCTTAGTTGTTCTATTCAAAGCTATGAGTCAGATTTTCAAAGCTCTCAATTCCACCATTTATTCCCACAACTCTACATACCTATTGATTGTACCCACAAAACCTCATGTGTCTGACAAGGGTGTAAATAACCCACGTTTTCTTCTGTAGCAATGCCAGTCTAAGAATCATCCTTTCACTGTGTTCATCGCTCCTTCAGGGACGCTTGCAGAAACTTTCTACATGGCAGCTCTCTAAGGAGGCTTGCTGAAAACTAGAATGAACCTAGATAATTTTTTTATTATTACCTTGGATCATCTCAACAGCCTAGCCTCTGATACAGCTATTCAAATAGTTACACCCATGCAAACAAGAGAGGAGTGAAAATACACAGTGGAAACAAGCAGCCAGGTCTGGGTTGTTTAAACTATGCTAAGAAGCCTCATTACTGACATGCAAATCAGGTAACTGGCACTTTGCCTTTCATTAAAATCACACTTCAAGAAAGAGACTGAGAAACTGGCTTTGAAAATACATATGAATGTGCCCATAACTCTGCAAAGTTACTTAATTCTCAAGATTAAGTAAAATGGACAATCTTCACTATAAAGCAAAGCCTTGATCCTTCTATCAGATAGCTGTAAAAGTTAACCATAAATGTATACTTACTGTATATAAACTTTCCTGTGTTAAACAAAAAGTTGGACATAAGGACCCAGTAAACAACCATGGCTCCAACAAGTGACACCATAGAAAATAAGAGGCTTGACCACTGACCAAAGGATCCAAAGTAATACTTGCAAACATCTGGGAATTCCCAATTTGAGGTATCTATTAAAGCTGAAGAAGATACAAAAACCAGAAACATATCTAAACAGAATGTTACATACATGAGAGCTGGTAGAACTCTTCGTAACAGGATGCATGCTTGTTTCAGAATATTCTGACACAGTATTAACGTGCTTCCATGGGCTGAGAAGATTGCTGTTAACTTCAAAGTACAGCATTCATTAAGCATTAGACTGAAGGAGACTGAGGTAGATTATATTGTGACCATGCTACTAGACTTTAGCAGTAGGCCAGACCATGAGCTATTCCTCAACAATGCCTTGAAACGAGTTATCACAAATTGGATGTCTTAACTACCTTTATTTGAGGAAGTAGCAGGTTAGTCTATGCACAAAAGCACCAATCACAAGAGCTGCAAGATTAGTTTCATAAAGTAAAAGTACTAGGTAGAGCCACAGTCTGTGATGCAATTGTCTATAAATTGCTTTCAACACAGAATATATGCAAATACTAGTTACACTGATATGTAACATAAGAGGAGGCAGCTACAGCTACCATGCAGGTTAGGTCTAACGTACAAGAGATACAGACAAACTAAGAAATTTATTAGATCTCCGTATTTCACTCAGTGGAAATATTTGCATTATGAAGCTTTGTATTTCTTACGTATCGTTTTCCGTGATTTCACAACTCTGTAGCAGCAATAAAGAGTCAAAATGCCCATCAGTATGATGAGAATGATTCCAGAGGTAAAACCTGCCTGTTACGAGGGAGAAATACAACTTAGTTCATCAATAACACTACAGAAAAGTGAAGAGTAAATGGTGTTTCCAAAACCATTTCACAAGCATGCATTTTTCAGTTTTACCTGTTTTATTCCCCATGGGATACTTAATATAGATGTACCCATCATTGTATTCCATATCATAAATCTGGGAAGAAAGGAAAAAAGGCAATGAATGACTTAAAAAGCGCTCTTCCTTCATACTATCTGTTTAGCTACAAAAGTTATGTGTAATAGAACAATCAGCAATAACACATTTTCTGTCTAGCGTGTGGGAAGGTGCTTAACATACATTGTCACTATACTGGAGTTTTTACCATAGCCATCTGTGCAACTGTCAACTTTAAAAGCAGTTCCTAATGGACTGTACACGTAGATTTCATCAGGATCTGGAAGCACATGATCGGGAGCAATCTAACAAATAGATAAAAACCAAGGCTTATTAGCAACACCAAAGTTAACTATTGGCCCAAATAAAAAACAACTATTATAAATCACAAAATCTTTCCATGAAAAATTAATTAAAAAAAAAAGTGAGACTAATTTTTTACCCATGAAAAAACCAGTTGCTAGAATATTTAGCTAGAAGGTGAAGGCACTGCACAAGAAATCAAATTATGGTAACACATAACTTTGTTAGGGCACTCTGCTGCTGTAGATAAGTACTTCAAAGCAAGCTGCAGAGTTTATTTGTGCTTCCTTTATAGGCTGTGGAAGACCAAACAAGACCACTCAAGTTACTCTGGCTCTGTCTTTGCCTTACCAGTGCCCTGTCTGTAGGAGCTGTGAGCCTGCTGTAGTAATGAATCCGCTTATTCATTGCTGAAGCTTCATCAGTGACTCTGTGCAGATCATCGTTCACACTGACTATATTTGTAGGCTCCACATGAAATGGTCTGAAGGAAGGGGGGAAAAAAGGGAAAACCTTTAAACCCTAGAATACAAGAGCTAACAAAAACCAGCTTAGCATCACTCTGGATGAGTCTCTCATTCACTGACAGAAAGCGAATGCAAAAATACCACTGCCATGAGGGAAGCTGCCATCCATGAAAGAACCATGTATCATCCCCTATTAAGACATCCTCCTGTCCAGATTCTGCAGGGCAACCTAACATCAACATTCAGACCTAATATCCATTCTATTAGTGCTCAACAATGAGTCACACCAGAAATGCATGTTAATAAGCTTGGCCAAGCTTATTAGTGCTTATAACCAGTGTTGCTAGAACTACTGATGAGGAACAGAGGTAGAAACATAAAAGCATGAGAATACAGAAGCAGATAGACAACAGAGAAGAAGAGAGGAATAAGCAGAAGACGAATGAGCAGTGGTAACGAGGACCACCTATGAAAAGGTTAGGAACTGCTAATCTAGACAAAGTCATTGTATGAAATGGTGCTTAATGGAGAAAGAACCAAGCCCCAGTCAGTCCATGTGCTCATACTGCTTTTAAGGGGTGCACCTGGGAATGCAATTTGTCAGAGTATGAACAACAGATCTTCATTTGCAGTTCAGAAGTACTTCACAACTTCCCCTCAGATTTAATTAGGGTAACTGCTGAGAACAGGCCTGTCAACAAGTGAAGTCCTGCATCTCTCAGAGATGTCCAGAATACAGGCAGTCTCCCTTCCCTTTTCCTCAGCTGATGTAAGACTGCAGACACGGTGACAGTCACTAAAGGAAAAGGCAACCACAGCGCACACCCCTTGTTTTCTCTGCACACATGTAGGTACAGAGCTACAAGAGTGAAAGCTGCTCCTAAAGATGCAACACAACATAAATCTAGCTTCATGCAAGAGGTGCTAGCAGAGATATGAAACCTAATCAATATATTGCAGAGATTTATTTTTTTTAAAATCAAGTTACAATTTACTTATATATAGGCATACTGTACTATTGCCTAAATCACTCCTGTCACTAACAGGCTCATCTCTCAAACAAGACAGAGTACACTGATGACCTGAAAGACTTGATACAGGTTTTGGAGTTTCTTCCCTTTCACCAGTGCTTTTAATTCCTAAAGCAATCTCAACAGCCTTCTGATCTTACAGGTTGAACGTTTAAATTACATGAACCATCCCAAAACCAGAACCCACAAAAGTATGTATCACAGTAAGTTTGAGGCTACCAAGAGCAGAAATCAGGTCAGCTATAAATCCCTGTCAGTTTTTCTGTAGTATAAGCAAAGTCTATTTGAAATTACTGGTTTTCAATACTCATTTCTGACTCAGACTACAAAGAAACTCCTGCCCCAGCTCTCAATACTGTGAGACAAAGGTCTTATTCACTTTACAAGTGAATCATTAAGCATTTGCACCATGGAACCACCTTTTACCTGGAAGGAAAAAAAGGAATACAGCTCTGAAGCTGGTTGCAGTATCTTTGGAAGAGATGAAAGGAGGTCCTTATTCCTGTGTGCTTAAGGGGACAATGCACGTAAGACTGCTTACGGGATTATTAAAAACTAACTTACAAAGCAGAAAATGAAGAAAAATAACTTCCTTCTCCACTAATTAATAATTTCCCTCATCTTAGACTCTATTAATTCTTACATCTTCATCATGGAAAAAATGGCTTAAGGGTTGCTAAGCCGTTTCCCACTTACTGAAAGTGAACACACTTTCAATTTTTAAAACGTTTTCAACTGAGTCTTTTTTCCATATCTGTGTCATAAAGGGGGAACCACATGTTTTGTGTGTGAACTTCTGTGGTGTTCTTATAAATGATTAAGAGAGATACTGCAATTAAATACGAATAAATTTTAAGCAACAACTTTATTCATCAAGTCAGAGGCACACAGAGCTAACTAATTCCATAGGTACTTAAGATGTAAAACCACTCATGGACTGTCATCTGTAAAGGACTTCACTTGTTTTAGCTCAAAAATTTATTGGGCTGATCCAATCACTGGACACTGCTAAATAATATTTCATTAGAAAACCTATAAAATAAAGACTGGAGTTATGCAAACCAGAAATGTAGTATGTTTAAATGCCTCCCCACCTCCAGGCAGCTCTCTGTTTTCTTTTGGGATCCCTGACACATATTATATTCAGAACATGAAAAGTATGTGTTTTGCCAATTATACACCAGCTGCATAGTGTGAAGAGCTTAATGAGGACTACCTCCTTCCCTATCTCCAGATAGTCATATCAGTACATACCCGTCATCTTCCGTGGCTACTGCGGAACATCTGAGACAAAGTCTACATTTTGTTTCAAAGTGAGCAGATTCCTAACAAAGATTTCCTTCAAAGTGATGTTTAATAACTGCTGGCACAGATGTCAAAGAAAATTCTTCCAGACTGGAAGACAGTGAGAAATTAATTTTTTTAAGCAACTGAAGTTAAAGCCATGGATGATTTTAAAATGAAAATAACAGAAAACATAACACACTATTTTACAGGGAAAACTGTGTTGTCAGTCACCAACCAAACAAATATGAAGGAAAATTTTCACATGTAGTGACAATCTATCTGTCTGAGGATAATAAATTATTTAGAGAAAGATAGAATATTTTCTTCTGTACTTCATATGAACACAGTCTGGAGTGAACAAGCAATTTATGGTCCAACACAAAACAGAACCTAATTTATGGGTGAGGAAAAAAAAATTAAACACCAAATTCTATATATCTGCTCCTACTGCTTCCTGCCTGGAGGAGTGCACATGTTTAATGTTGGCAGTATTTGGGCTGCTTTCCATCTTGATCTCCTCTGGTGTGCATCTTATGAGAATGATCTGAAGAAGAAATTAATTTTCTTTTTTTCTCAGTACACCCCTGAACCTCAAATCTTGAACAAGTGACTGTTAAAATTGACTGTCCACCCATCATTTTTATGGTTATTAGAGATCTCTTTGAAAACATCTGTCTGACTTGGAAGCTATGGGGGCAGGCTGTGATGCAGCCTTCCTCCCTGATCTCCACTAGAAGGTAGCACTCTGTCTGGGATCAAGATAATTTCCCAGCCCCCAGTAACACCTGGATCAAAGTGTGGTTGTAGGGCATAGGCAGACTGCAGTCTGAGAAGTGCTCAGAGACTCAAAATTGTATCTCTAAAGACTGAGATTTTCAAAGCCCAAAGCAGGGAGGATATAATCTGGGGTGTATTTTGGGAAACCCTCTTTTGGGACCTTAAGTCTAGCAGGCAAGCACTCGGTACATGCAAGCATCAGTAGATGCAACAGATAGGAAACTTTCTGATTTATACAATAAATCACATTATGTGTTTCACATGGCAAAATTATTATGAAAATTATGTGGGGCAATGCAATTAGGGGGAAGCAGAAAGGTTACATGACTGGAAAGTGTGACTATTAATGCAAAACAGTGAAGACAATTTCCATAGATTGAGATAGACTATAGTGTCCAATTAATATATTATATCCATACTAAAAAACACAATTACAATTTATGTTACAATAGCTAGCCTAAAAAACAATACTCTTTTTACCACGGCAAACACACCAGTAAAACACAGCTGTCTTCCACAGCACAATCTATTCGGACAAGATGTGGGATCTCATGCAGAAGGTCCACACCTCCCATACACTACACCCCACACATGTAGTTCAGAAACCATTCCCAGAAAACCTGCTGCTACACTCATCTGCTAGTTATTTCTCATTCATACAAAGGGAGAGTTAATTAGAATTTTAGTGCCGCTCCAGGAAAAGAGAAAAAAAGAGACCTTCTTTCCAAACTTCCTCACATTATGAACTTCATTAGAAATTTATGCAAGCAAAGAAAACAAAAAGATGTTTATGATTAAAGCTCTTTCCAAATACTGTGGAAGGCAAAGTTCAAGGGTTGGATTTGGAGGGCTAGGGCAGTCAGCAGAATAGGAAGATTTGTTTTGCAAACTACATACAATCACAGAATCACACAGAACGTTAGGAGTTGGAAGGGACCTTGAAATATCATCTAGTCCAACCTGCCAGAGCAGAATCACCTAGACTAAATCACACAGGAACACATCCAGGCGGGTTCTGAATGTCTCCAGAGAAGGAGACTCCACAGCCTCTCTGGGCAGCCTGTCCCAGGGCTCCGTCAACCGTCACAGTGAAGAAGTTTCTCCTTACACTCACATGGAACTTCCTGAGCTCCAGCTTGCACCCGTCGACCCTTGTCCTGTTGCTGGCCATCACTGAGAAGAGCCTGGCTCCATCCTCCTGACTCTCACCCTTTACATATTTATAGACATTAATAAGGTCACCCCTCAGTCTCCTCAAGGCTAAAGAGGCCCAGCTCCCTCAGTCTCTCCTCATAAGGAAGGTGTTCCACTCCATCACCTGGGTGGCCCTGCACTGGACTCTTTCACAGAGTCCTACGTCCTTCTTGAACTGCGGGGCCCAGAACTTGACACAATATTCCAGGCGGGGTCTCACCAGGGCAGAGTAGAGGGGGAGAAGGACCTCTGTTGACCCGCTAACCACACCCATTCTAATGCACCCCATCAATCGTGCAACTGCTAGCACCCATGGGTGCCACATCTTTTTTCCTGATTATTTTCAGTAATCTTGCAGAACAATGAAGCAGTGTGACAAACACCTATCACAGAATCACAGACTAGTTTTGACTGGAAGTGACCTCAAAGCCCATCTAGTCCCAGTCCCCTGACATGGGCAGGGACACCCTCCACCAGCCCAGGGTGCCCAGAGCCCCATCCAGCCTGGCCTTGAACACTGCCAGGGAGGGGGCAGCCACAGCTTCTCTGGGCAGCCTGTGCCAGGGACTCACTCTCAGAGTAAAGAATTTCCTTATATCTAATCTAAATCTACTCTCCTTCGGCTTACGGATAGTACCTCTGTCCTATCACTACATTCCCTGATAAAGAATCCCTTTCCATCCTACCCATAGACTGACTGTACAAAGTTTTAAACTCAATAATAGTGTATTTCAAGTACCTCTCCTGAAGTACTTTTAAACAGCAAACAACTGGTTCTGAACATCTGATCAAAAGTTGTGCTCTGAATACTGAGCTGCTGCAAAATAACACTATTTTGTGTCAGTGTGTCTTTTGGCTTTATGTGATTCCATTAATGACTCCACAGTAGACAAACTTTTTTGGATTTAAATAAATATGAAAAAACCCACCTTCTTTACAGGATATTTAACAACTTCTTTTCTCTCCTCCAAAAAAGACTACAAGGTCATCCGATTATTGCATAACCCACATCAATCGGTTTCAGGGACCCAATAGGATTATATCAGACATAAAGCCACTAAATTCCTAGGGCTTTATTGTTTTACTGAGTCACCCAATTATTATAGGAAAGCTGCATATAGCACAACAGAAACTAAGGAGTAAAACTGATTATCATGGAAATTAAAGAGAAAAAGTAAAGGAAGACTATTCTCTTCTAGGTTGCTATTTTTAAATCAGGAACTGAGCTCTTAATGAGAAATATTACAGATGTTGAGTGCGCTTGTATTAAGGAAACCTGCTCCAAAGATTTCCACGACTGACCTAATTTTTACCTTCTAAGGTGTCTGAATTTACATAAGCATCGTAAACAGTATCCTTGGAGTTCATACTACAACATCTCTGTTCTCTTGGCAACACGTATTTTCTTAAACTTTTTGGACATTCCTATCACCACTGTCACTATAATAATTATGGCATGGCCACACTAGTATCTTGAAGTGCTGGCTGTAGAAACAGAGTAACGTTTCAGAGAAGCCACCTCTACCGCTCGCAGAATACACCTTTTAGCACGCAGATGGACAAGCACTAGCATGCCACATTTCAACCACTGTTCCCTCTTCTGTGTCACGGGAAAAACTATTCTAGCCTTCTCTTACAATGCACAAAGCTCCGTAATTAAGTAGGTTCTAATTCTTCCCAGTCAGGAAGTAGCAGCAGTAGGAATTAGTAAAAATGTTAGCAATACAGAGGAATGAAAAGCGAGCAGTGGAGTAGACAGACCACGAGTGTGAAGCAGTAAAAGCATAATGAATGCAGAAAGAGTCGTTTTAGCACAGGTAAGCCCCCACCATTGTCTACCTTTCTGAAAGTTAAAAGAACTTTGAAAATAAAAGGGAACCAATCACTTCTGCATGAAAAAGGCTTCTCTAACTGCCCTCTACAGACACTGTATCATTTATAATTGCCTAATTTCACCTACTAATCTCTCCTACGCTGTGTGAGAACACTTCGGAACCTCAAAAAGACTAAAAAGAAAATGAAACATTGGCCTCCCTTTAGCAGGGGGCGTCGTCGATTTTTTTCTTATGCAAAAAACCAACTCAAAACACGATTTCTGTCTCTGAAGGTCAAAGTATTCCTGAAGACAAATGCAGTAGCTGTTGACGATAAATGGATTTAAAGAGCAGACGAAAGGGAAAAAAAATAAAACTCTCTCTATTGCATACAGTAACCATCCGTAAGCCACGGCAGCCATGACATTGTAGTTTTTAAAGGGAGCCATAAAATGGGCAAACGACACCCAACAGAGTGTGCGCAATTCAGGTCACTGTGAAGAACACTAAACTTCCTCTTTTAAAGGATTAGAAGTGGCTTAATATATCCCCCAAATTAGCAAAACAATACTAGCAGAAATAATTTACAACTCTGAAAAACAATTATCTTGTTCTTACACAAACACTGAAAAGCATGCCTTTCAAAAACCTCAAATCCTCCAAGCTGTTAAGGAAACCAAATAGCTATGTAAATGCCATCAGATCTCAAACAAACCAAACAAAAGAATTAAACAGCACTAAACTAAGGCAGTGATTATAAGCAAACCACAAAACACTTCAGCACCTATCTCAATCAAAGCAAAATGACCACCCACCTACATCTCATCAGGTTTCTGAACAACGAACTGAAAAAAAGGGAGCAAACTAAGCAGAGCGGATCAGCTATTGCACTGTTTGATACTTTTATGCAAGATAAACCTCTCCCCCTGGAGCTGCTACTCCCTAACGCTCTCTGGAAGAAGCCCTTCAAAACCTCCTTCCCGTAAAGGCCGCGGCGGCCTCTTCTAATATGCATGGAGGATCTACAACCTTGTTTGGCCTTACTGTGATTCCAGGCCTCCCTGATATCCCAGGGGGCGTTCGCCTCATTTTTGCGCCTCTGCATGCTTGGAAGGCAAACGGCTAAGTTGTATAAAATGGGAGAATGAACTGAAAGGACAAGCAGCAAGATTGAACTGGCCAGATCTGCAATGCTGGAGGCTGTGGAGGTGCAAACACAACACTAGTACATGCTTCTGCTTTTGGAGTAGGAACTGACGCCAGACGCTATGACCTTTCATGAAGCTGAGTCTCCGGGCAGCTTCACGAGGGAAAAGGCAGTGACAGAACTACACATAACCTCACCTTTGAAAAGTGTATCTTGGCATTTCAATATACCACAACGGCGTAAACTTCTCCTGCTGCTACTGCATCACCACACCACCTGAAACCCACTGCTCCTCAAATACAACATGTACTTCCCCCTACACAAAGAGCTCCAAAAAGCCATATCTATTAGCAGTTGCCTTGTGCCAGGAGGGCCTCAGATACTTCTCACAAAGAAGATAAGCAAGAACTCATTTTGCACATTTACTTTTCCCACCTGAAAGTACCCCACAGTTTCTTAATCTCTATCCATACAATTCCATAAGCTCCTACATTTGCAGTTTCTTTGTTCTCCTGGGCCCACTCAGACCCTTATCCTCCTTCCTTTGCTCACAGAGAAAAAAGATTGTTTGCCCCCCAGCTGACATGTAAGCAGGTTCTCACGGCTTCCCAAAGCTGCAGGCTGGGACAGCAGCAAAACACTATCTCCAAGAACTCGTTTTTGGATGAAGTTTTTGCTTTCCTTAGCAAGAGGATTTTGCGTACAACAGTGCCATCTTCAGTTACTTCAGGAAAATTGCTCTACTGTAATACGACGCTACGTGCAAAAATTTTAAAAAAGAAAAAAAAAAGATGCCAAAAACAGGGCCCAAGAGGAAGTAACAGTAGGTTAATCCTTCATCTGAAAAGCAGAGCTGGTGCCTCCAGCTAGCATTAGAACATTAGTTTCCACTCTGATCTCAGTTGTGGTTCCAGAACCAGCTCACGTAAGACTTAACAGCAAAGCAAGTCTCTCTCCCCAACCTCCTTGGGGAACAGAGCTGTTAAAACTCAAGACATGCAAAATAACCACTTAGCTAGATATGTATTATTTTTGCAGGCTTTCCACAAAGGCTGGGCTGGTGAGATTTTTGTATTTGCTCAATCTGAAAAACACTAGTTTGTTTCTTAAAGGCAGTGAAGTTTGCTCAATTCCTTAAAAAATAACAAAAAATGAATTTTTGCAGTATCATCCTACAGAATGCATCAAGAGCCATTTACACATACTGACAGCCATTTATCTACACCATCTGGCAAGCTTTCTTGCATATCCTCAACCTTTCAGCTTCTTGTCTTTAGTAAAAGCCATGCTTCAGTATACACAGAGGATACTCAGTGTTTGAAGAGCACTTTAAACACCGCATGCCCAGTTCTTACTGAATCACTCTCTCGGAAGTGATGTCAATAGAAAAGTCTTACGCTCATAAACAAAACACAGTATGAACATCTGTTCACATGGTGCTTGGAAATAATATCATATAGAGACAAAGCAGGAACTGTTTGTACTCAGATCCTGCTTTCCAAACCTTAGTCTCCTAAATCTAAGCCTTTGTGGACTCCGCTGCTAAAAGCAAAAACTAAACAATGCATTGCTAGATCATCACTCCATAGGTTCAGCCTTCCTCATACCTTTTGCACTTAAAATCTTCTGGATGGAACTGTATATTCATGATTCCGTAACTGCTTTCATCATCTCCCACAGGAACCAAGAGAGGCTTGGTATCCTCTTCCATATTTGATGGCTGTTCCTTCTAGATTCTCTCAGTTATTCTGACCTTAAAAAAAAAAAAGAGACAACTGCAGTTAAGTAAAACTGCTCTCCTGCTATGAATTTAAAATTGGCAGAGTCCCACAGCTTCAGAAGCTCCTGGGGTGCAAACCACCAGAAAATCACTTCAACTTGGTAACTCTCATTCCACAGTGCAAACTTCATGGGCCAAGCACAGTGGGGACAGTATTTTTTTTTTACAACACATTATCCATTTAAGTAAAGTTGTCGCTGTACAACTGTGCTCTGAATCTCTTTTAGCATCACAACAGGAAGCATAAAGGAATTATGATGGATGCAGTTGCATGTTGGGGCTGAAACAGGTTTATAAAAATGAGGCTTGGAAACTTGTATTTCCTTTGAGCTACCACAGCAAGAATCAAGTCTACCATATGCAAATGAACAGTAAGTACATAATTAACAGTAAGTCTTACCTTCCTGCTTTCAAGGCACAGGACTCCTTTCCTTACTGGTCCACCATAAGACCTGTGTGATTTTTAAAAGAGATGTATTTCCAGTTTGTAACAGTACAGCTGAGAACAATTTATCAGTTATTAGAGACTACTGTTTCACTAAATGACTTCAAACTTTGCAGCAGACATGTATGCAGTTTTCCAGTGTATTTCCCAGAATAAAGATCAGATTATTGCAGTCTACCATGCCCAGGCTTTTTGAATAAACAGCAATGAATGGTTTAATAATGCATTAATAATAGCACATTATATGCATTGAGCACTGCTGGCCAAACAATGGGGAGCAGATCACTTTTAAGCTAATGGAATTCTACTTAAGACTGAATTACAGTTCTCACACGGGACTTGCTGCAGTCTCATTGTGCAGCTGAACAAACACCTAATGGCTTTAACAGCTCTCATCCCTGCTACATCCTGAAAAATTCCTCAGCCAGGACTCCTCCTTCAAAGAAAAACAGTAAAGTATCTGCTCTTTCAGTGATTGCTTCCCGATGCTTTGTAATGCTAGACAGGAAAGACAGATGAGAACCAGAGCTGGCACAGGATAAGGAAGGATGGTACTGGATGTTTGTCACCCAGAGTGGTGACGGAGTAAAACAGAAAAAATGAGGTGTCATCCTTCTGTATCCTTGTGGAAACACATTGGAAAGGCCCAATCCCAGAAGATACATCAACTGAAGTTAAGCACTGATATGGCTCTATTCCATCATAGCTCCGTATATGCAGTAATTCCCTTGCATTAGCTCATCCTGCTAATGATGAAGGATGAGCTTTGCAAAATGATAAAGAATCCAAAGGAGAGGATGAAAAAGGAAGGGAAGTTAGTTTATAACGTCGGCTCTCTGCAGAAGGAGGAGTGGGAAGAAACTGAAGGAGTGCGTGTGGGAAGATGACTGCAGAGTAATTAAACTTGGCTCAATCTGATGACAAAGTGTCTTTTCATGGACAAGGAGCTGCTTCCCCTCACCCACGTACTGAGTACAGGTAATAGCTCTCTGATAGGAAGGCATCCACTGGAGGATACAGTTGATAGAAATGCTGCTGGAAACACCTGCCTTGATAGCTCACGGGCATTTGTGTGATTCCATAGTAAACTGGAGTGGGAAGACACTAATCCAGATGAAAATTAACCATCTTTTGGGTCTTGCATCAACTCAAAATACACCGAGTTTGGACAACACTGCACAGGTTTGCATGCTTGTGCATGGGGATAAAGACATTTCATCTGGCAGTGCTGTCAGTTTCCTCCTAGCTTCAGTGTCCATTGCAAGATTTGCATGAAGTTACCAAGTTTAAAGGCATGATTTTATCTTCTACATTTCAGCTTTTTGAGAGGACACAATAATTGATCAGTGATAATACTCCAGGCAACCTTAAGAGTCTTTTTTGGACTCTCTGATAGCATCCTCTTTGTCTTGCACTTCTTTCTTTGCTGTCACTCTCTAAAGCTTTTCCTCTTTCCAGAGCCTTTCCAAAATGGGACTTCTCTTACCAACCTTAACTCACCATTTCATCTCTCCTGCTACTCTAGCCCTTCTGTAAGACATCACTTCACATTCTTTACCTTAAAGTCCTTCCTTTCCACATCACTGCTGCTGGTTTTTTGGCCTCAACTGAACATCTTAAAATTCTCTCATCCTCCTAAGTTCCTCTGGTGATGCTCAGCTTTTGAATTCCTGCTCATTTCCTCTCTATTTTCTGCTTCTCCTACACACCGTCAGAACTGCTTTCCAAACCTGCCCTTATTAAGCACTGCTTAGAAAAGGATTTCTTAGTTCACAGCAATATTTTTATTTTCTTTCATCTGGCACTCTGTTCCATTCCAAACCCCATTTATAGACCCCCTTCTGTTAATTTCTTACATATTGATTTCCCTTATTTTTCTATAGCTCTAGGTCACCTCATTCCTCTCTACTGATCCCACAGTACATTTTATTCCTTTTATGACCTGCACCCTCCCATCATTAAATTCACCCCAGTGCACATCAACTTCTGAAACAAAACCACAGGCCCCAGAGATTCCACACACTGCTACAGATACCTACACCGACTCCTCTGTCATCCCCATTACAACATTTTTTGTATCCCTCTGACCACAAGTGAAGACAGTGACCTTCATGGACTTCTATTTTGGTTTTTCTTTTAATTGTCACTTCTGGACTCTACAGCCTCTTTCCAATACCTTATCAGTCATCTCAAGTAGAATACTGTGGTATTATCTTCTTTTATTCCATTATCTTTTTAACTTTAACATCCTGCATATGCTTCTGAACAGGAACACATAGGTCTCAAAAACAGGTCTCTCATTTGTTCTGCATGTGGAAACGCTCTCAAGAGTTTAAATTACACTTTAGATTTAGCCTTAAAAATGCAGGTGAAAATTTAGACTTCTTAACAGCTGAACTGAAATTCAACATAAATTCAAAGCCCAAATACTGTTTTTAGCCAGAATTTTCCATAAGACTGCAGGACTGAGAACCCTTCCTTCCTCAGGCCCTGGTTTACAGTGCAGACCAAACAGACACTGAATGCTTATTTAAGATACTGCTTTGAACACATTTATTCCCTCAAACCTGTTGTCAATAGTGTATTTATGCTTTACATTCAATTTGACAAATGCAGACAACATTGACCACCAGTTTGATTTTCTCTGCATTATGGCTATAAATAAAGAACATTTTATAGTACTCCATAAAGAAAAAATAATCCTTCCAAAACACAGCATACACTGTTTGGATTGAAAGCATGATTTGGGACTTAGAAGAGCTGTTGCTTACTGACTCTTCAGGGCTCACTTAAAAGCTAGACTGGCAAAAATGGAAAAGAGAGTTTATTTCGAAGTACTTATTATTGAGTATAGGGGAAGCTTATGACTGGCAAACTGATTACTTTACAAATAGATGCAGCTATCATATATGTAAAGGCTGCAGATAGAGCTGGTACAACTTAAATTGTAGGCAGAAGAGAATGGAGAAGAATGAACCTCATTAACCTCCATTTTGTCTAATTTCTATCCCTTTTGTCTGGACTGCATTCTCAATAAACATATTTTATACATGGGGATGGAGCCAGCTGTGCTATCTGAACTTACTGGCTGACACTTTCCATTACAATAACCTCTTCTCAACTGCTTTCTTCTCTAGTGTCCTACTCTATAAAGTTGGGTGGTTTTTTCTTTTTTTTATACTGGGTATCTGCCCTATGTTCATTCCAAAAGTGGTATGACCTGTGATATGGCATGCACTATTCTCTATATGGGCTTAAAAGTCTAAAATCAGGACTGAGATGTCAAACTGAAAGAATTAATGTAAAAAATCAAAAGTTGCGTGACAAACTTAATACTGTTTGTGTATTTTATGATACCTTGTGGTTACAGTTTTCATGAGCCTGCTGTTGCCTTCAAAGAATTGCTGTGGATCTGAGAATTAACATGGTTGCTTGGAAACAGAAGCAGCAGTTTAAAGAGTATCTGCTTTTTTTTGTAAGAGTTTCTTGTCAAACTGGATTTTCCTGCAAGTGGGAAAGAGGCTCCTGCTAGCTGGAACACACCTAGGGTTGGCACTACAAATCTGTGTACTCTGCCTTCAGCACTACTGCAAGTTAAGTGCCTTGCTCTTTCCTGATATTCATTCTCACAGGTGATCCTCTCCCATTCGTGGTGGCACAGCTATTTGTCTTCTTCCTTGTCTCTGAGGAATGAACAGGGCTAAGAAAACAAATCTAAACAGGAAGGTACCTGTTTTGGGTCTGGCTTAGGGTTGTAGTCTGCAGAACCAGCAGTTTCACTGTCCAGTTAGAGAGATAGTTAGAGTTTGTGGAAGAAAGAAGGCAATACTGCTTAAACGTAACTTCAGTCCCACAGCCTGAGGGACCACCTACCTCTGACAGTATGTTTCATACTTTTTCCTTCTGCTTAGGATCAACTGTATGAAATGTTACAAAACAGTGCTGTGCACCACTGAATGATGTTAAATATTTTGAAAGCAACCAAGTAACTCTGAAACTGACCATTCAGAATTAGTGGACTTTTTCTTACGCTTTTTTCCCTTAGAATTAGGATAATGCCACTACTTGCCTCAGCTCACAGACACATTGTGAAATTTATTTTTATAGAAAACTTAGCTGTGATTCGGGCTACATACTGTAAAAAACATCCTAGAGGAACAGATATGGTTGAGCAGCAAATAAAACAGATCAGTCTCCTGCAGAAGAGAGCCAAACTACCACTTTGCTGGTCTAACAAAACATTAGCTGTTCTGAGAACTGTCCAGCCTGAGAAAAATAATGATCTGGTAACTAAGTATTTCAAATCAGTACCGTAATTCATATGTATTGAGATGACTAATATTGCTTAAGCATTTTTAATTTTCACTAAACTTAGCTAAGTTTAATACTCCGACCTTCAAATACTTCAACTTTGCAACCTATGCCCTTTCAAACACAGGTTTGTGTGTTTAATTATCTAAGCACAGACACTAGGTTCACTTTGTAAGTGGCTTTGCTACCCCCATGAAAGTCAGTGTTAATTGCTGTTGAAAATGCTTGCCTAAGTTTTCATGGCTGTATCTAGCATGATTGTTGAGATAAGAAGGTAGAACTTCCACAAGTTAGGGTAAAGGAAATACATACTTGACATAACTTTTTAGTACCAAAATCCCCACAAATGTTGACACTAGCATTTTCTAAGAAATCCAATCAGCCTTACAGCGCTCTCAGATGTCCTTTCACTTATGAAATACTGGTTTAATCTAGAAGGAAAACTTGAAATACTCTTCCTGATACAAAAAACCTGTCCAAACTGTGTTAGCATGCGAAGTAAGTTTGGAAATCTCTTCTGGGTGAGGGCCTAAAACAGCAATTACTTTTTCCAATCATGTGCTATCAACAGTCTTAACCATCAGTAATATCTGATCACCTACATGTTCAAACACATTCTGAACGCCAAGGTGTCTTTCAACAGTGAAAAGTATGCATCGACTTTGAATTCCTTTTCTTCTCAGGATGTAGCTTCACGTGTGGTGAAGCTGTCTTAGTATGACCTCCTGCCATACTTGTAATTCTCCTAAAAACACCTTAAGCACGACATCAGAAGGGTAGCAAAAAGGAATGAGTGGATGAGAATTTAGTAATCCAGGTTTTCTGCTGCTGGTGAAGCAATACCTATTGGTATGCAAGATACTTTTCCCAGTCCTGCTCTGAGCTGCACGTGACTTTCAGACTGTAATCTAAACAGACCTAGACTTTCATTAGTTGGCTTGCCCCTATGAATTTCTGCTTTTGCTGCCTTCAGGTTCTCTTTCTCTTCTGGTTGCAAAATCTGAAGAGTTTCAAAGAATGAAAACAAGGAACCAGCAGATTTAAACACCACTCTAGCCTGGTGGCTGTGCTGTGATCTGGTTTTCTTTGTACTGGCTGACAAAAACACATTACTGTTTGCTTGCACTGTGTATCTAACAATGGTGGTTTTAGCTCAGCTATAGATGTGTGTGTCAAAGCTTTAAGATGAGACCCCCATCTGGACAGATCACTCAGAGTTACAGCCAGGCCATGTACGAAGTTCATCCCACATCAGGACCAAAACTGTGTTCAGTTCGTCATCCTAGCCATCCCACAAGTGCAGATTATGCTGAACTGCTTTGTAGGACTGCTGCTTATCACAGAACCTTCCACTGAGGGAGGCGGGGGGGGGGGGGAGGGGGGGGGGAGGTAGAGAAGGGCACCAGAACAGCCTCTAATGCTGTGACACTACAGCTACCAGCGCTGTTGGCTGTGGTGCTAGAAAAACAGCAACTGTAGCTCTGAGAGCTGTTTATGCTCCATTGGACCACAAGCTGGCTGCTGCATGGATCTTAGCAGTGGATCCGTAACCACTTCCCACTATAGGAGACCCAGTGGATCAGCCATCAGGGGCACAGCCAAAGCCAGAACTCCTAAATTGGGAAGTTATACAGCTTAAAATAAATGATCACAGAACGTAATCACCTAGAACATGTTACTTTTCAACCTGTTTAATTACAGCTCCAGCCCTGAATTATTTTGATAGGCATTTTGTTGCCAAAGTTCTTGTGCTTATGTGCAGCAGTAGTTGGGGGTATTTTTTAAGATATATGGCTGTTCTTAAAAGGATAGCTCCCATTCAGTTATATTACATAAATAAAATCATGACAATTTAAACTGAACACATTTTATTTCATTTCCTATTTAAAGTCACTACTCCTAAAACCCTGTTTTATACTCATGGTTAAAATGCAGGAATCCCCTAATGAAAGCATTTAGTTCAAATAAGGAAAATTATTTTTGAAAGTGTTAGCTGGTGTGTCGCCTTCTCTTAAATTCTGAGCAGACGAATGGATCTGCATGATTCAGGGCATGAATCTGAAGTACACTGCAGACTGTGCAACTATAAATCGTGAGAAGTAAGCAGGGTCAGCACTGAAGGAACTTCAAAGCAGGGCAGAAGAGTTCCTTGGTTCCTCTACGGGGGCAGCGAGTCCTCAATCAGAAGGGCCTGAAGAATGCTATACTGGTCCTAAGAGTAGTAGCATAACTTCAGACCTTAAAACCAGGACAGTGTGCCACTGGGTAGCTTTTCCATACTCTCCAAAAACTGCACTGGTTAAAGATGAATAGAAGTGAATAAGCAATGTAAGTCTGTCACTTGTTTTAGAAAATAAGACTCTTGAGTTTACAAACTAAACCGCTTCTTTGTACCTCAAACTGAAGCAATGTGGTCACCGCCAGATGATAAATCGAAGTAAAATTAAGAAGAAGTGAAATATTAATTTGATTTGTCTTCAACACGTACATTACCTTTTACTTATGCATAGGATTTTTGTATGTGGAAACTGTAAACAGATACCTAAAAACCCGAGAAGTTATCACCTCAGGAATTAAGGTAATTTTTGCTTTTTTTTTAAAGCTAACGGGTCGGCAGACCCGCTACAACCGACGCCAGATTTCCCCTGACTTACGGACCGTCCCCACAGCTTTCGTGCCGTTTCTGCCCGCCAGGCACGGGCGGCTCCGACATTCTGCTCGTCTCTCCCACGCAACACGCCTCGCTCGACCCAGACACGGAGCCGCCCGTCGGGTTCTGCCGCCCGAGCCCCCCCACACCCGGCCGCCTCCTCCCCGCGGAGCCAGCGTCCTCGGCGGCAGGAAGGGCGCGGCGGAACGGAGCGGCCCGCCCCGAAGGGAGGCAGCGCGGCGGATCGGTCGGCTGGCGACTCCCCTCAGGGGGCCGAGTAAAGCGGCGAGGCAGCAGTTGCCGCCGCATGGTGTTCGTGAAGCCCCCCGCCCCGCCACTGCCCCGAGGCGTGCCCCGCCGAGCCGCCCTTCCCGCCCCGGCCGGGTCCGAGCGCGCTACCGGCTGGCGCCACACAGACAGACGCGACTCCACTACCTGCGGCCACAGCACCGCCTCGCTCCGCTCAGGCAGCCCCGCGCTGCCGCGACGACAACAGGAAGCACCCCGACCCGGGGCCTGGGCCTGGGCGGCTGCAGAAGGCTCTCGGCGGCCCCGGCGGCGGGCGTGGCGGGCCGCGTAGTTCCCGAGGGCGGCTCCGCTGAGGAAACAGCCCGGGTGCTGCCGAGCGCAGGACTACGCTTCCCGGGGAGCCGTGCGTGGCGCTAGGCCGGCGGGGGCGGGGCGCTCCCCACCGTTCCGTGGTGCGGGGGTGGCCGACGGGGCTGGGACGGCTGGGCGCCTGGGCGAGTGAGTGCGGGCCCGCAGGTGTCGCCCCGAGGAGCTGGGCGTCACTCGCGGGTACGTGTGCTGCAGCGAAGCATCTCAGTGCCCGAGGGAGGGCCGACGCGCGGCGTTGCGGTATGGAGGAGCGTTTACCAAATACCCTTGGCAGAAGAGGTTTGCGTTGGATGGTTACAGTTGATGAAATGCCAGTCCACAACGCTCACCTGTGTGCTCCTGTGCTTCTGCAGTCAGCACGGTGACAAAGCGCAGATGTAATCCCGGCCAGAACAAACCTGGTCTGAGCATGACTGGCACAGCTCGCTCTGTGGCCTCCTGCCCTGCGCAGGGAGGAGATGTGACACGCTGAGCAAAGGACAGCCGAGCAGACCGGGCAACGGGGGCAATCTGCCCAGCCAATACAGTTTAGAAATTCGCTATTTTTAATCGTGGGGTGAGGGGGTTGGTTCTAGCTACATAAAGTTGGGAACCTGTCCTTTTCGTGGTTGAAACCCTGGGTAAAATTCCAGGGATATTTATAGCTCATGCTTGGAAAGATGGCTGAACTTCAAGCAAGGAACAACAGAGATAGCTTCGCCATGTGAGAGCAACATTAGAAAATGAGCTGGAGCAGGCGCTGCCCAAAACACATTGTGTGACTAGCAGTGGGGCTGTTGTCCCAAGAAAACTGCTGCGTAATTGAATTTCAGGCTGTGGGAGGAAATGAGCAGCAGACACCAACACCACCCGTCATCCTGAAATTCTGCTGCACATCAGCTCAGTCAGACCAAAACTCTTGCTTCTGCATCGGCCAGCAATGCACTATCATCTTTTGCCTCTGAGCCACTCTTAAAATCCAGGCGTTTGTTGCAGCTCTTGGACATTTTAAGGTTTTGGTCAATGAGTCAGGAAGCCTGTCCACCTGCTGTCCACAACGCTAACATGACATGCTGGTGGGATGAGGCCAAGTTAAACTAAAAGCACCAAGAGGAGAGATGTGTGAAGGACTGTTTTTTTCTCAGTATGCAACCATCTAGTCTTACTCTTGCAAGCCTGTCCTCTGTATCCTATGCTGTGAAAGACACATAACTATGATAGCAGATAGATGATCTGTATTTCACTGCATTCTTGGTCACCGACTGTTAGGTTTAGGAAAAATGCTTCATTTTAAGAACTGCAAGTGAGCCAAAGGGAAGTGTAGATTCCTCCTGCTCCCTCACAAAAACTGCAGCCAACAGCTGACCACAAAAGGGTATGGTCCTGTAGTACTTGTGTTGTGGCTTTCTGTTCTCAGGACATATTACTTTCTGGGCAAAAAGTGTCCCTTCCCACATGCCTGAACAGTGTCTAGAAAAAAGGGGCATAAATTCATTTAGGACGTCCTGGCAAATCTTGATGACAAAGAAGGTATTAAATATGGCTCTTGAAAAAAAAAAATTGACCACATGCTTTGTTGAATCTTCTCTTGATTTAGTCTTAAGGCATATGTTGCTCTGTACTTGCAAATATAAAATAACTATGACACGTGCAAATTAATAAAATGGAGGCATTATGTAATGTTATAGTGGATGAATTAATAACTTTTGCCATCATTGCAAAGAGAGGGATGGGTCACATGGCTAACAAACTTAGTGGGTTTTGCATAGAGATTACTCAGGATCTCTTCCTGACAAATACTGATAATACATCAGGATAGCATTTAAGATACAGAATCATAGAATGGTTTCCATTGGAAAAGACCTTCAAGACTGTTGAGTCCAACTGTCTATCCAGCCCTACTAGGTCTAACACTAGATCATGTCACCAAGTACAACATCTACTCTTCTTTTAAACATCTCCAGGGATGTGACTTAACCACCTCCCCGGGGAACCTGTTACAATATCTAACAACCTTTTCAGTAAAGGAATTTTTCCTAATATCCAATCTAAACTTCCCCTGACTCAATGTCAGACCATTTCCCCTTGTCCTAGCTACCACGGAGAAGAGAGTAACCCCCACCTCACTACAACTGCCTTTTAGAACCAAACCTTTTAGGCAGTTGTAGAGAGTGATGAGGTCTCCCCTCGCTCGGCATCCTTTCCTCTAGACTAAACAATCCCAGGTCCCACAGCTGGTCCTCATAAGATTTGTCTTCTAAACCCTTCACCAGCTTTGTACAGCTTCTCTGTACAAAGACACATTCAAGCATCTCAATGTCCTTCTTGTAATCAGGGCCCAAAACTGAACACAGTACTCCAGATGCAGCCTCACCAGCACTGAGTACAGAGGAAGGATCCCTTCCCTACTCTTTCTGGCTGCATTGTTCCTGATGCAGGCCAGGATGGCATTGGTCTTCTTGGCCACCTGAGCACACTGCTGTCTCATATTCAGCCAGCTGTTGATTAGTACGCCTAGGTCTCTCTCCTCCAGACAGTTCTCGAGCCACTCCTCTCCAAGCCAGTGGCTTTGTGTAGGGTTGTTGTGACTCAAGTGCAGGACACAGCATTTGACCTTGTTGAATCTCATGCCATTGGCCTTGGCCATTGATCCAGCCTGTGCAGGTCCCTCTGTAGGGCCTTCCTACCCCAAGCAGATCAACACTCCCACCTAACGTAGCATCATCTGCAAACTTCCTGAGGGTGCACTTGATCCCCTTGTCCAGATCATTAAGAAAGACAGAAAAGAGAACTGGCCCCAGCACAGAGCTCTGAGGAGCACCACTGGTGGCTGGCTGTCAACTGGATTTAACTGTATTTGCCATGACTCTCTGGGCCCAGCCATCCAGACAGTTTTTTACCCAGCAAAGAGTACACCCATCCAAGCCAAGCACAGCCAGTTTCTTTAGGAGAATGCTGTGGAAAATTATGTCAAAAGCTTTGCTAAAGTCCAGATAGACAGCAGGCACAGCTGTACTCTCATCCACTAAGCAGGTCATCTCATCATAGAAGGAAAGCAGATTGATTAAGCAGGACCTACCTTTCATGAATATGTTCTAAGTGGGTCTGATCACTTGCTTTCCCTGCACTTGCCTCATAATGACACTGAGGATGACTTGCTCCATAATCTTCCCAGGCATCCAGGTCAGACTGACAGGACTGTTGTTCCCCAGGTCCTTCCAGCCCTTCCTGTAGGTAGGTATCACATTTGCTAATCTCCAGTCAACTGGGACCTCCCCAGTCAGCTGGGACTGCTCATAAATGATGTAAAGTGGCCTAGTGAACACTTCTGCCAACTCCCTCAGTACCCTCAGGTGGATCTCATCTGGCCCCATAGACTTGCATACATCTAGGTGCTGCAGCAGGTCCCTCACCATTTCCCCTTGGATTACAGGGGCTGCATTGTGCTCCCCATCCTTGTCTTCTGGATCGAGGGACCGGGTACTCAGGGAACAACTGGTCTTGCTGTTAAAGACTGAGGCAAAGGTGACATTCAGCACCTCAGCCTTCTTCTCACCATTTGTCACTGTGTCACTGGCCGAGGACAGATGGTGTCCTTAGTCTTCTTTTTATTGCTGGTGTATTTATGGAAACTCTTTTTGTTGTCCTTAGCGTCAGGTTAAGTTCTAGTTGTACATTTGCCCTTCTAATTTCTCCCCTGCATAGCCACACTACTTTTTTGTAATCCTCACGAGTGGCCTGCCCTTTCTTCCAAAGACCATAAATCCTCTTTTTCTCCCTAAGTTGCAGCTCCAGCTCTCTGTTCAGCCAGGCTGGTCTTTTTCCCTGATGGCTTGTCTTGCGGCACAGGGGGACAGCCTGCTCCTGTGCCTTTAAACTACTTTCTTGGAAAACATCTGGCCTTCCTGGACTCCGTTGCCCTTGAGGATTGCCTCCCAAGGGACTTGTCAACCAGGCTCCTGAAAAGACCAAAGTCCGCCCTCCTGAAGTCCAAGGTAGCAGTTCTGCTGCATGTCCTCCTTGCTTCTCCCTGACTCGAAACCTTGTCATTTCATAATCGCTGTGTCCAAAGAGGACCTCCAACCATCACGGCCCCCACCAGCCCTTCTTTGTTTACAAACAACAGGTCCAGCAGGGCTCCTTACCACTGTCAGGTCTGTCACTGGCTGTGTCAGGAAGTTATCCCCAACACACTTCAGGAACCTTCTAGGCTGTTCCCTCTGTGTCTGTCAGGTTGAAGTCCCCTAGAAGGGCTTGGGACTTTGAGAGTTCGCTTAGACATTTGTAGAATGTTTTGCTTGCCTCCTCTGAGAGGCCTGTGACAGCCTCCCACCATGGTATCTGACTTGTTGTCCCTTCTCTCGATTCTTACCCATAAACTCTCAGCCCAACTGTCACCCTCATGACATGTTCATGGCATTCATAACACTCCCTGACATACAAGGCCACCCCACCACCTCTCCTTGCTTGCCTACCCTTCCTGAAGAGTCTATACCCATCCATGGTGGCACTCCAGTCACAATAGTCATCCCACCATGTTTCCACGATGCCATTTCTACATTGCCATTTTCCTGCTGCACAATGGCTATGTAGATATTAGTATATGGCTTTGGTCTCTGAGGGGCTTCTATGGGGATCTCTGATGGTCTCTAGTTGTCTTCCAAGGGGTGAACCTTTCTCCCTGATACGGTAAGGACTTGGTTCTGTTTACAGTGAAGGACTGCCCTAGATGGCCAAGAATCGGGTGATTAGCAGACTATTCAACCCTACACTTACACGTAAATCCCCCAAGCAAGTTCTTTTCTCTGCCAAGCCTGACAGAACAAAAACCTGTGGCAAGGGGCCGTTGTTCCTAAGGCGGCTGGGTTTTAAACGCAGTTAACCTTTTCTTCTTTTTAAAAAATTCCAGCAAAGGGGCACATTCTGTTCATTGTTATGCTAACGCCTGGCAGTTCTGTTTGCAGCGAAGCAGCTAGTCGCTGTGAGGTGTTTGTAAAACAAACCACACTTCAAAAGCCACACGAGGCCATTAAGGAATATTCAGAGGCCCAGAGAGCCGAGTAGTACAGAAGCGCCCAGATGTCGTGAATTCCGCATTTTCCTGAGCTCCCGTGGGCTGCCGCGTACGCTCCAGCGGCCCCGAAGCGCCCACCCTCCCCAGTGAGACACACCAGCGGGCAGCAAGCCCCCGGCCGCTCTGTCAGCGCCCGGCCGTCGCATACCCTCTGCCACCCGTAACAGACCTAACGTCCGCAGCTACCGGCTCCGGCACACGCACTCTGCCGGCAGGCCGCTCTCCTATTGGCTGCCAGGGGAGGCAGCAGCCGCACGTGGCCTTGGCCTTAATAGAGGCCTCGGTGAACCGCGCCATTTTATATCGGTCGTGGGTCCGGAGCGGAGGTAGGGGTTGCGCCCGGGCGGTCTCTTCCCCCGACTTGGCCTGGGTTGAGGGTGGTCCCCCTCCACCGACGTGTTTGTTTTCCTGCAAGCAGCTACAGCAGGGCACAGCATGAACCAAGAAGACTGGAACGCAGAGTTAGGAGATGAGGCATCACTGATTCCTCCACCCCTTGAGCAGGTATGTGGTGCAGCTGTTGGGCTGTGGCATGCCTTTGGCGGGGGGGTGGCACTCTATGAGCCTTGGCATCCCTTCCAACCCAGACCATTCTACGATTCTATGTTTGCTTTTCTTCCCCTTCCTTCCAGCCAGCTAGCCTGGGTGGCCAGAGGGCTCTGGCCCCTTGCTCCTGTGATTCCTGAAGCACCTGCAGAAACTTGTCCATAACTTGTGTGTTAAAAATGCAGTGTTTTCTTAAACAACAGCAGTTTTAACCCTTCAAGCTGTTGAGCTGCTTTGCCTCCCTGAAAGCTCCTGGCGTATGGTCAGCATAGCCAGTTAGTATTTTTCTTACATCTGTTTAGTGCCATCCCCTTACATTGGTTTGGGAGAGGAGGATGCACACCTTTCAAAAAAGTGTGTGGCTTCAAAGTGGCATGTTCTAGTAATTCATTCATTATGATAACTAAGAATAGGAATTGAGTACCTGGGTGGGTAGGCTAGGGGACCAGCAGAGTCTGGGGGAAGTAGCAAAAGCTTACGCACGGTAGAAACTTAAAATTGCATACCAGTTGTGGTGAGGAATATTCAAGTAAAGTTTGGTAGCTGCTGAAAGGGGTTGTTCCTGTTGCTTGCCCTTTTTCCTTTCTAATGTGTTCCTGTTCCCTGATGTGTGGCGGGTACAGTTATTTCTGAAGCGTTGAGATAAATTGAGAACAGATAAGTGTTTTTTTGGGTGTTAGTAGGCTGCAGTTTCTTGCACAGATCATACTGGTTTAACGGTGCCTTTTTACTGTGTTGAACAGTGAAATGGTAGTGGTGGAACTACACTGTTGGGAGCTAGCAGAATCATGAACTTTGATTAGATATGGGCTGTAACTTCTCTTAGCAACTGATGACCTTTCAGTTTCAGCTACTCTGTTCGCAGTCTTCAGCTGGCAGTTACTGAACTATTCCTTTTACCACCGGAATAAACAGAACACGTGTGACTCTCAGCTTATCTCCCGTGTTCAGTTAATACTGTGCTTCATTTTTTTTGGGTCAAACTTTGTGGTCTTAAATGCATAGCTACTGTAGGAATTGTGAGGACTGCCCCTATTTGAGGGTTGTAGGTAGGACTTTGAATAAATCTACAATATATTTTTGCAAGTTTTTTAGGTTGTTGTAGGAGACTGTTAAAGAAGAGGGAGTAGGTCTCCTGCTCAACAGCAGCTTGCTTGCTGTTGTCCTGTCCAGGTACCAGTGCTTATAATTTTGTGAGTTCTTTTAATTTTGTAATGTGAAGATTTTTCTAGTGATGGAGAGATGGTCTTGGCCTTGGTCAGTGTCAGGTTTGTCCTTGAGGTGGCTTGTATTGGCTTTGTTGGGCCTGGGGGAAGTTTCTAGAACTTCTTGCAGAAGCCATCCCTGCAGCCCTCCACCTAGCCACACAAACCCACAACAGAAGTCTTGCTTTTCCTTGGCTTCTGCAAGTGGCCTTTCCTTTTAAAGTGCCTATATCATTACCCATGAGATTTTTTCCAGCATTTTTTCTACCTGCCTCCCCCACCCTCCCTTCCATCCTGTTGAGGAGGGCAGTGAGACAGCACCTTGGTGAGGCCCTGATGTCCCATTAATACCAAATCACCCCACACCACCATGCAGAAAATAAGTTGTTAGACGGAATCATGTGCTTGGAAAACTGCAGTCTTAGGAAATGGGTAGCTGACTTTGCAACCAGGCTTAAATGTATGTCTAAGTGGGTCTCATCACGTTTGTTGTGCCCCAAAAGAAGTTAATGAGGTCACTGTGTTGTGTAGGATTCAGTCCTTTTGTATTTTACAAAGTATGTTCAATACCCAGCTTTTTAGGGAAGAAAAACAGTTGTGGATCCTGACTTGGATTACATAGTAAGTAGCCTTGTTTCCAGATCTGGGTAGTTCCCAGTCTTCCTTCTAAGGTCTCAAGATGCAGTACACTTTTGTTGTGTGCAGCTTAATGGTTTCAAGAATTTATCAGCAGGTGAGAAAAGTTCTTAAAATACAGTTCTCGAGTTCATAGCAGAACTATGGTGATGTCATGTACCTACTGTCAGGACTAGTTCTGAACTGAGTCTTGCCTGGAAATTTTTTCAGTTACGCTATTTTTTGCACAGCAGCAAAATGCCTTGGTGTGAAATGAAGGATAAGATACAGGAGTGTAACGGGAGCAAAAGAGTAATATTTTACTACTTTGGATGTTGTTGAGTGAGTACTGATATCTAATGAGCTTTTGATTGTTGGCTTTGATCTTAATAGACACTTAAATTCAGCCTTGATTATCAGGGAGGAAGGGGAGAGGCAAATCGTGTATCCCAGTGTGTATATAAGGCTAAAAGTAAGCTTGCCAAAAGAAGAAAGTACAGCATACACTTTCACAATAATAATGTTCTCACTTAGGGTTTAATTTTCTGTTGTTTTTGCTAGCCACATTGACAAGTGTGAAGGCTGTAGTAGCATATTAAAGGAAAGTACTGAAGCAAAAGGTTTGTTAGTTACAGGATCTTTCTCAGCGGTGTTTTTATTTGCTCATACATGTCTGTAAACAGGAAAAAGTTAGCCATGGCATTCACTGGAAATAAAACTGAATATAAGAGTAAAATGTGACAATTAGGTACTGTTCTGAATTGGTTCCAAAGTAGTAACTGAATCTTTGACTCAATGAACAGAGACTGCTGTTACATTTCAGGTATTTCCCTTTAAGATAATTTGCAAGCATCCTCTAGTAAAACCTTAGAAATAAAGTTATGAAACTGATGAAAAAAAGTTTATGCACAATCCAGCAGTCTGAAAGATCAGAAAAGTTCTTCAAGATACTATAATACTGTTTCGAACAACAAACAGTTCTTGAATTTAGGGCTAAAAATCTTTGTTGGTAAGGTGACAAAGATTATAAATCAGTTACAGAAGGAAAAAGAAACTTGATTAACGTCACGTGTCAGCTATGTATTAAAGTGGTTTTGGTGACATAAGCAGTATGCCATTTGGTGTATGAAAGTGTAATAATCTGGAGTGAACAGAAGAATCTGAGAGTCTGCATTTCAGAAGGTATGGAAGGCAGTTTTGCAAGTCTTAGCAGGTGAAGTTGTATTTATGAACTTTGCTTGGCCTGGGGTTAATGTGATGTTAACACCGTTTTTCTTTTTGTAGATCGGCTTCTCTGAAAGACCAAATGGCCCCTCATTTGGCTTCAGTCCACGTGCAGGCTTTGGTATGTGAAAGACTACTTGATTTTACAGACATTTGGGGAATTGATCCTTTGAACAGGTTAAGAGAGTAAAGAAAACCACGGTATTACTGTTGTGGATATATCCATGTGTTCTCCCACGGAGTAAGCAGGGTCAATTAAATGCATAACATGAGTAGGCTTTCCTTTTGATGTTCAACCCTTTATTTACTGGAGATACATGTTGAATACAGCAGGTAAAAGTACGGTGAGAGTCAATAGGTATTACCTGACAAGCATTTCTAAAACAGGCTGTGTCAAACGTTACCCATATTGAAAATAAATGTGAAATGCAACCTTGAGCAGTTCCAGTGAGTCCTGTCTGAAAGTTGTGTTGAAACTAAGAAAAAGCCAGATGCAGTAGCTGATGGGAATTTTAGGGGTTTAATTACAGAATTAATTATGGATTTTTATGGTAAAAAACCCAAACAAGAGAAAACACAAGACCAAAATATGGATGTTTGTTACCAAATTTCTGTAAAGTAGTCTTGGTTTAATGAAGGTGATGCCTTTATAAAATTGAAGTTTTTGGTATAAAGTTGGAAGATACTGAGATGTAAAAGTTAGAAGTTTTAAATATACCAACTCAAGGTTGCTGCTGAAGGTCATTTGCGGTAGGGTTTACTTTGTGTGACTCTGCAGTAGTTAGATGAGGAAACAGGTTTCATTTGGTCTGTGGGTAAGGTAATCAGGATGTTCTCACTGTAGTCTGAATTTAAGGATGGTCTTCAACGCTGCGTGAAGATATTTTAACTTCAGCGAAATTCAATTTGAGGTAAAAATTTTTCAGGTCATTTAGTTCATCCAACTGGGGAAGAACACCTTAACTTTATTTTAACAAATTGTGTTTAGCACAGATTGCACTGATATCATAGAACAGTGGAGGTTGGAAGGGACCTTGACAGATCATTTGGTCCAACTTTTTGTGGTAAAGTAAGACTAGATGAGATTACCAAGCATCCTCTCCATTAGCATCTTGAAAATCTTCAATGATGGGGATTCCACCATGTCCCTAGGGAGGTTCCAGTGAATTATTGCACTCACTGTAAAAAAAGTCTTTCTGTTGAGGTGAAACCTTTCGCACTCTGACTTTTACCTGTTGCCTTTTGTCTTCATGCGGCTCTTTATGAAGAGAGAGCCCCTGTCCTCTTTGTAGCTACCTTTCAAGTATTGGAATAATGTAATGAGGTCCTCCCTGAGCCTTCTTTTCTCCAAGGAGGAGAGTCTGAACTCTCTCAGTGGTGGCTTGACCCTGATTGGAGGCCACACACCCACCAAAGCTGCTCTGTCACTCCCATTTTCAGCTGGACCTGGGAGAAAATACATATTGAGAGGCTCAGGAGTCGAGATAAGGACAAAAGGGATCACTTTCCAATCAGTTCAGTGGGCAAAACAGACTCAGCACAAAATAAAAGAAGGAAAAGTGATTTATTACAACTACACACCCAGGGAACCAGAGTCGGGTAATGAGAAGCACGGTCAGGTCTTAAAGCACCTTCCCCCCACCCCTTCCTTCTTAGCAAACTTAAACTTCATCACAATTTCACCTCCTTCTTCCTCCCCCAGTATGGCATGGGGAAGGGCAGGGAATGGGCAGTGGGGTTCCGGCGGTTCCTCACAAGCTGCTTTCCTTCCCCAGATCTCAACACTTCTATTTTTCCCCCCACCCCTCGCCTCTGCACTCAACTTTAATAATGAATTTGCTCTCTTCTTTCCTCCCCTCACAGCACAGGGAGGGGCAGGGAATGGGGGATGGGGGTTTTCAGTCCGTTCCTCCCAAGTTGTCTTCCATCTCATCTGGGGTGGGGGCATTCCTCACACCCTTCTCCTTCAGCACTGTGGGTTCCCACCTACATGAGAGTTGTATCCACGAACTTCTGCAGCGTGAGTCCTCTCTATTGGGGAGGCATCTCCTCACCACAGGCCTCTCAACAGGACTCCCCTTCCATGGGGTGCGGGCGTTCAGGCCCAGACTGCCCCAGCCTGGTCCCCCACAAAGTCTCAAGTCCCCCAGCAACCTGCTGTGTCGTGGATCGATGTCTTCACAGGCCGTAGATGATCTCTGCTCTTCATCCCTATCCATGGGCTGCAAGGGGACACCCATTCCACCATGGTCTCCACAGGCTGCAGGTGAGTCTCCTTGGCACCCAGAGGGGCTTCATTCTTCCCTCCCCTGCCCCCACCTTCTGTCTCCTTCAGGCCTGACCCTGGTGTCTGCACAGCTCATTACATCTTCTCACTCCCTTCACTGGTGGCAAAAATGCATCTGCCTGCAGTTTTATTTTCTCCTAAATGTGATTCCCAGAGGCACTGTGACCACCTCTGATTGGCTTTGCCCTGGTCTGTGGCAGCTTTGGCCTTGAATTGGCCAATGTTTACAGTCTGGGGCTTGCAGAAACTCTAGCAACTGCTTGCAGAAGCCATCTCAGCCACACAGCTATATGAAACTGCAACACACGTGCACAGTGAAACCAGAGTAGGATAATGAAAAATAATGCCAAATCTTAAAACAGCTACCCCACCCTTCCTTTTTTCCCAGGCTTAACTTTATTGATGACTTCTCTCCCTTTTTACCTGCACCCCAGGTGGCTAGTTTTTTTCAGGAGTGGCTATATTGTTAAGCACTTACAACTTCGAAGGAAGAGAGTAACAATCAGTTTCTGTGATGTCCCGTGTGCTTGCACATCATGGCTATTGCATCTGGCTGAGATGAAGTTAGTTTTTTCCATAGCAGCGCTCATACTGCTGTGTATGGGTAGCACACCAGTGTTTTGGCTCCTCAGCAGTGCTGGCACACATCAAGGTTAAATATCTCAAACATTTCTCTGCCCCGTGTCTCCCCTTCCCTCAAGCAGCAGGCTGGGGTGAGCAAGATCCTGGGAGGGAACACAGCCAGGAACATCTGACCCTCGATGACCCCAGGGATATTCCATACTGTATGATGTCTGCTCAGCAACAAGAAGCTGAGCAGTAAGGGGAGGCAGTAGGCTGATTTGGTAATGGTTTTGTTTTTTACAACATTTGATTTCTGGAGCAAAAGCTGCAGGGACTGAAGCCCTGCTGAGAAGGTGACTGCATATTGCTTACTGATGGGAAGAAGAGAATAATCTTTTGGCTTTGCTTTGTTTCTGCACATGGCCTTTTGTTTTTGTTGTTTTAAACTGACTTTATATTGACTCATGAGTTTGGGGTTGTTTTTTCCATCTTATTTTTCTCCCCTCCCTGTCCTGATGAGGAGTGGAGTGATAGAGCAATTCAGTGGGCTGTCTTTGAACAGCACCTGGAAATGGAAACAGCATTTACAAAGGAGTATAAAAAGTGGATGATAGGCAGTGCACTTTGCTCACTGCCTGGATCTGCTGCCCAGATGGTCCTTAAGCTGCCCTGCTCCTTCCTGGCCAGCCTCCTCTATATACTGAGTGTGACATTGTATGGTATGAAATACCCCTTCATCTAGTTTGGGTCAGCTGTCCTGGCTGTGTCCCCTCCCAGCTTCTAATGAAGATTAAGTCCCAAATTAACAACACTCATGTTTGATAAGAAAAAGGAAACTGACTCTGTCTTTGCTCGCTTCTGTTGTGATGTAGGATCCTTGGGGCCGTCATGTCTCCAGACACAGCAGTTTCAGCTCTCATCCATTCTGTGTGAGAGATGCACCAGTCTTTTCATTACCTTTGTGGTCCATAGGTGAATTCACTTCACTGTCACAATCTGTTTTTAATGAACAGCCTAGTACTCAATGCAGCACTGTAGATACTTCATCATCAGGGGGAAGGACTAGGTGTGCCCACCTGCTAGCAACATTCTTTCTTATGTAGCCCAGAAAGCTATTGGCCTTTACTTCAAGGGTGTGCTGTTGGCTTATGTTCAATCCATGCTCTACCACAGCTCCCAGGTTTTTCTTTACTAGGACACTTCCCAGGTGTTTGGCCCTAGTGTGTATTGTTGGGTGGAGTTATTGCCTCCCCAGATACAGGATTTTGCATTTCTCTTTGAGATTCTTGCCTGTCTTTGTTTCTAGCTTGCTTTGAGTTTTCTGGGTGAAGCACAGTTCTGTGTTATGTCTTGACTTTATATGCGTGTGATGTTGTTGAGGGTGTATTGTGCCGCATTTTCCAGGTCATGAATGGAGGATAAACTGTGTTGCTCCCACTATCAATCACTGGGGTACTCTGCTATTAATTGCCCTCCAGCTCAAGTTTGTGCTGCTTATCACAATCCTTGCAGCTCTGTGGTTCAGCCGTACTTCAGCCCTCCTCACTGTCCAGTTACATAGTCTGTACTTGGTTTGTATATGAGGATGTTATGGGAAACTGTGAAAAGTCTTACTTTCTTTTGTTTCCAGGTGATGTTAAAGGACTGGACACAAATCAGCATGTGGAGAATCATTTTGGAGGATATTCTAGGAGCAGAGGTAGGATTCACAGATTTGTAGGGGTTGGAAGGGACCTGTGGAGATCATCTCATCCAGCCCCTCTGCTAGAGCAGGATTACCTAAAGCAGGTTGCGCAGGATTGCATCCAGACAGGTCTTGAATCAGATGAAGAGACTCGTCACCTCTCTGGGCAGCCTGTGCCAGTGCTTGGTGACTGTCAAAGAAGATTTTTCTCATATGGGGGTAGAATGTTTGTTTTAACTTGCGCCCTCTGCCCCTCGTTCTGTCATTGGGAACCACTGAGATGTCTGCCCCCTTCCTCTAGACACCCACCCTTCAGGTCGTGTTTGTAACGGTTGATGAAATCCCCACTCAGTCTTCTCTAGGCTAAACAGACCCAGCTCTCTCAGCCTCTCCTTAATATGGATGGTGTTCAAGTCCTCTAGCCATCCTGATAGTCATGCAATCGGTTACATGCTGTGACATGGCTGGCCCTGTGTGGAGCCAGGACTTGGACTCAAAGATCTTTATGGGTCCCTTCCAACTCAGGGTATTCTATGATTCTGTCGTTAAAATCTGTAGTTTTGGGGGTGAATAAGCTTTCCTTTTGGACAAATCATTTAGAATGGGGGACCTTGCAACTGGTGTCAGAGTAGATTCTGGAAACACTCTATTGTATTGGCAGCTGTACTGTTGCTGAATGGTTGCTGTTCCTTAGGGAAGACAGTAATTATACCTTCCTAAGCTTTGTAATTTTAATCAATTTTCTGTGTCTTACTGTGGTGGTTTAATCCTGGCTGGAGGCCAGATGCCCACCAAAGCTGCTCTATCACTCCCCTTTTCAGCTGGACAGGGGAGAAAATAAATACTGGAGTTGGATAATGAGAAGTAAAACCAAACCTTAAAACACCTCCTCTCACCCCTCCCTTCTTTGCGGACTCATCTTTATTTATGATTTGACTCCCTTCCTCTTCAGGTGTGGCACAGGGGGAGGCAGGGATGGTGGTTTTGGTCAGTTCCTCACGTGTTGTTTTCCTCCTTAGCTGGGGCAAGGGGGGGACATTCATCACACTCCTCCCTTGCTCCAGCATGGGGTCCCAGCCATGGGAGACAGTCCTCCGCAAACTTCTCAGTGTGAGTCCTTTCCCACAGGGCTTCGGCTCTTCAACAACAGCCCCAGTGTGGCTCCCTTCCATGTGATGCCAACCTTCAGGCACAGACTGCTCCAGCTTGGTCCTCCACAGAGTCCTAAGTCCCCCAGCAAGCCTCCTCTGGTGTGGGACCTCTCTCTCTGTGGACTGCAGGTCCTGCAGGAGCTTGCTCCAACACATGTTACAGCATCTGCCATGTTTCCACCTGCACCAGTGGGGTGTCTCCACAGGCTGCAGGTGGGGTCTCTGCTCCCTGTCATCTTCCATAGGCTGCAGTGGGACACCCACTTCACCATGGTCTTTACCACGGGCTGCTGGGTAATCTCCAGTACCTGGAGCACCCCCTCCCCCACTTCTTCATTGACCTTCAGAGCTTCTTATATCTTCCCACTCCCTCCTCTGGCAGCAAAAAGTGGCTGCTTGCATTTCTTTTCTCTCTTAAATACATTGTCACAGAGGTGCTGTGACTGTCACTTGGCCTTGGTCAGAGTTGGGTCTGGCCTTCAGCCTGCGCTGGTGTTTGCTCTGTTGGGCCTAAGCGAAGCTTCTAGCTGCTTCTTGCAGAAGCCACCCCTGTAGCACCCCCCTTCTCACCAGAATGTTGCCATGCAAACCTACAAGACCTAGAAGGACATCTTGGTCAAGTGGTGTTTTTGTTGTGGGAGGTAGGCTATACACAGGAGGTTGATTTTTCTCCTGAATGATTCTGTGATTTTATTGTTGAATTAAAAAACCCCAGACTGAAAGAGCAAAGCCAGCCCACCCACCCTCCTTACAGCCCAAAGCTTACCCTGAAGTCAAAGATTTTTTTTTTTAATTATAGGTACTGATGAATTTTTGAACAGACAGCATCAAACAGTGAGTAGGTTCGGTAGCAGAGGCAATTTTGCAGGCAGAGGTAGGTTTATGGAGTGTCTGTAATTCTGGTGATTAATTGTATTGGACACATTCAATTTTCCATATTCATGTACTCAATTTTGTTGCATATATAAATAGGTATGCACCAAGCATCAGTGGAGAAAGTGCTGCAGATGCTGTGGTAGGACTGCTTCTAGGTCTCATTTAGAAAAAGATGATAACACAGGTGTCCAGTTGAGGAACAAAGGTCAAGGAGTAACTGAGAATGCAAGTTGAGTGCTTGCACCTTAGGAAAGACCTAAAACTGTCTAATCTAAACTGAGAAATAACCTTGTTTATGCATGTGGCTGTTCACTACCTACCCATCAGGATGGTGAATTGGGAAAGGGGTTAGAAATAAAAATATTCTCAATACTGGGCACTGCCTGTCCCAAGCAACTGAAGAAGCAATTACAAGTAACAAAAGATAGAAATTGATAGATCTGAAGTGCAGTTTTTAAAATCCTTGCTCCATAGGATGCAGCAATTGTAGTACTGCCTCACTCCCTACTGTACTGGCTATAAAAACAGAAGGTACAAATGCTGTAAGCTGTCCTATGACTGAAGCAAGAGACTGAACTGATCTGCAGAGAAAATGACGGTAGCTTGCACAGCATGTGTATGCAGTGTGAAATACTTCAGGACTTGAACGTTGATTTACTTCTTGCAGGAAAGAGTGCAACAGGAGACCAGTAGACTCCTGTCATACTTCTTAGTAAAATTGAATTTATAAAAGAAGGACTGTGAAGAATAATTGCCAAATAAAATGCATTTGATCTGTACATTGGAAATTTGGTAAACTTGTGTGCTCTGTTGTGCTGCAGGTTTTCGAGAAAAGAAAGTTGCAGAAGATTGTCGTATCCAAAGTGGACGTTTCAAAGGATTTCATGGTGTCTTTGGACAAAATGAGAGTAGGTTGTGGTATTACTGTCTGGTTTGGGTGGGAATGTGGTTTTGGTCATTGTTTCTGGATCTACTTGCTTCTGGAGAAATACAAGTATGAAGGTTATCCTGATTTCAGCAGGGACAGAGTAGATTTTCTTTCTGGCAGCTGGTTTAGTGCTGTGTTTGAGATCTAGGCTAATCATGTTGATAAAACACCAGTGTTCTAGTTGTTGCCAAGCAGTCAGGTGCTTTGTAGCTTCTTGTACTGCCCTGCTAATGAGAAGGCGGGAGGCACCTGTGCTGCTGGGAGGGGACACAGCCAGGGCAGCTGACCCAAGCTGAACCAAAGGGGTATTCATAGCACAAAACATCATGTTCTATTTATAACTTGGGGTAAGCTGAGGGGCAGCCTGGGGCCTGGTACAGCTGCTGGGGGCCTTGAGCAGCATTGACTTTAGGGGTCATTGCTTAATACCTTCCTGACAATGGGAAGTGGTGAATGAATTCTTTGCTTTGCTTGTAGGGGTGGGCTCAGAGGCTGGGCAGCTTTGGGGGTCTTGTGTAGTGGCTAGGGGTTTCATGTAGCATCAGCTTTGGGTGGAGAGAAACTGTGCTGTTCATTACTTTTTTGTGTGTATATTAATATATACTTCCTTTTTATGTGTCCTATTCAACTGTCACTATCTCAGTGTGCAAGTTCTCACTCTTACAGTTCTCTCCCCTGTTGTACTGGAGGGAAGTGATTCAGTGTCTCTGTAGTGCCTAATTGCTGGCTGGGGCTAAACCATGACAAGGTGAAATGTCTGAAATAGCTTCTGTTCTTCAGCTGTGTTGTAGAACATGGATGGCACCTTTTGAGAAATAGTATCACAGGGAATAATACAGCATAGGTTAGAGCTACAAAGAATCTGTTGAGGCTGTTGCACTGAAGAGGTTTTGAAGTAAATACTACTAGCTTTAAGTAGAGTATTTCATCATGCTAATTTTAGGCACTGTATCCACTACACTGTTTTACTTTCAGGTAATAAAGATGAGCAAACAGGAAAACCTAATTCTGGCTCTTTTTTTGGCTGTAAAGGAAAACAAGCGTCTGGAGGTCGCGGAGGTGAGACTTTTTACTAGAGTGGTAAACTTCCCAGATTTCCTCATTGCTGACTGGGGGCAATGCAATCCCTTCTTAATTTTGCTAAATACTGTAATTGTGATTGTTCTCCCTGTCTGAATGAAGAAGCTATCATGAATGATAGTTTGTATGCCCACAGCGACATGCTTGTAACTTGGGTAAGTTTTAGTAATTGGATTTTCAAAGCTGTTGTCTTCTGTAATTGTTTTCTTGGTCCTACGACTGTTGGGATGGTTGAAGAACACTAAAGCAGAGATGCTGACCCCAAAACACAAAGCAAGCTTTTAAAAACTTGCTCGGTTTTGAAACAGTTGCTCCAGACTTTTTCCACACTTGCGAATAAAGGGAAGTATTGCTTTAGGATATTCTAGGCTGACAAATAAGGTTTGTATCTCTGAGAAGCCAGATCTTCCTGATGACGTTAATGTTCCTGTATACAAAGGATTTTTTTCCTTCATGGCCCTGTCTTCCTTTACCATTGATGTTACTGTAACTTGTAACCTATGTGTTGGGTAATCAATCACTTGCAAAAGTCCCAAAATTGTAATGGATAGTAGGCTGGACCTATTACAAAAGGTCTGCTGCCTTCAGGGAGCCTCAGTTAGGGACTTAACAAAAAGACTTCCAACCTTGATCAGGCTCATGGATAATTATCCACTTTTAATTTTCCTAGTAGATAATAATGAAATCCATAAAAGAAAATTGAGCTCTATTAAAAAGGATTTGAGGGCCCTGGGACACATGGATCTGGAGCACAGGTGTGTTTTTCCTCCATCATTCCTTCTACAGGGAGTGGGGAGGGATGGAATGAGAAGAGCCAGGAAATTAATACCTGGCTCCAAACATGGTGTGAGAAGCAGAACTTTGGGTTCTTTGACAATGGGCTGGCTTGAGCATTACCAGCCTTGCTTTCTAGGGATAGGGAACACTTATCCCCAAAGGGCCTGGAGCTGGATTATGGTCATAACAGGGTTGAGTGTCTGTGGGTAAGAATCAGGGGAGCACAAAATCAGGGAGATACAGTGATGGGAGTCTGCTATAGACCTGGTTAGGATGAGGAAGCTGATGAGTTGTTTTTTTAAACAACTGGGAGAGTCTTGAGATAGCTAGCCCTTGTTCTTATTGGGGACTTCTCCTGGAGGTGCAGTACAGCAGAGGAAGCAGTCTAGCAGGTTCCTGGAGTGTTTGGAAGACAATTTCCTGACTCAGTGAGTGAACTGACAATGGAAGGTGCCCTGCTGGACTTGTTGTTTGTAAACAGAGAAGGCCTTGGGGATGTGAAGATTGGAGGATGCCTGGGGCATCAGTGGTCATGAGTTGATAGAATTCTTAGTACTGGGAGTAGTAAGGAATGGGAACAGCAGAACAACCACCTTGGACTTCCTTAGGGCTGACTTTGGACTGTTCAGAAAGCTGCTTGATAAGATTCCATGGGAGGCAGCCCTTGTGGGCAAAGGAGCCCAAGAGGGTTGGTTGCTCCTCAAGAAGGAAATCCTGGTGGCACAAGAACAGGCTGTCCCAGTCTGCCAGACAAGGAGACAAGGAGTTGGCGAGGAAGGGAGCCCGCTTGACTGAGTGGAGAGATCTGGGAGGAGGATATTAGGAAAAAGAGGAAAAAATACGAGCTTTGGCAGAAGGGGCAGGTGTCTTGGGATGACTATAGGAATGTATTGTAGAATGTAGTGTAGAGAGGAAGTCAGAAGGGCTAAAGCTCAACTGGAACTTAGACTGACCTGTTCTGTAAAAAATAATATATCTTTCTGTAGATACATCAGCAGTGAAAGGAGGGTCCAGGAGAATCTCCAGCTCTTCCTGGATGCAGGGGGAACATTAGTGACAAGGGATGAGGACAAGGCTGAGGTACTCGACTCCTCCTTTGCCTTGGTCTTCAGTAGTAAAGTAGGATGTTTCCTGGGTATTCAGCTTCATGAGTTGGCTGACTGGGAGGTAGAGCAGCACAAAGCTCCCATGATCAGTGTGGAAATGATTAACGACCTACTTGGCCAGTTAGACCTCCACAAGTCAATGGGTCTGGGTGGGATCCACCTGAGGGTACTGAGGGAGCTGTCAGATGTGCTTGCCAACCCCCTTTCCATGATCTACCAGCAATCCTGGTAGACTGGGGAAGTTCAACTTGACTGGAGGCTGGCAGGTGTTAACACCCATATGTAGAAGGGTTGGAGGGGAGATCTGGGGAACCACAGGCCTTTCAGTCTGACCTCAGTCCTGGGGAAGGTCATGGAGAGGGTCATCTTGGGAGCTATCGTGCAGCACATGGGTGATGGCTGAGGGATCAGGCCCAGTCAACATGGGTTTATGAAAGGTAGATCCTGTCAAACTAACCTGGTTGCCTTCTATGACAAGGTGACCCGCTTAATGGATGAGCCTTTGACACTGTTTCTCACAGCATTCTGTTGGATAAACTGGCTGCCACAAGCCTGGACAGATGTACCCTCTGCTGGGTTAAAAACTGGCTGGATGGACGGGCCCAAAGGGTGGTGGTAAATGGAACAAAATCCAGCTGGAGGCTGGTCACGAGTGGCAGCCCCCAGGGCTCAGTCTTGGGTCAGTTTTGTTCAACATCTTTTATCACTCACCTTGAGGAAGGGATTGAATGTTCCCTCAGTAAGTTTGCAGATGAGACTAAGCTACGAGGAAGTGTTGATCTGCCTGAGGATAGGGAAGCTCTTTAGAGAGCCCTGAACAGAATGGACAGATGTGCTGAGACCAGTGGGATGGGGTTCAACAGTGCCAAGTGCGGAGTGCTGCAACTACCCCATGCAGCGCTACAGGCTTGGGGGAGACTGGAGAGCTGTCAGGCAGAGAGGGACCTGGGGGTGTTGGTTGACTGCGGACAGAACACGAATCAGCAGTGTGCCCAGGCAGCCAGGAAAGCCAATGGCATCCTGGCTTGTACCAAAACAGTGTGGCCAGTAGGTCTGGGGAGGAGATTTTGCCCCTGGACTTGGCATTGGTGAGGCCGCATCTCAAGTGCTGTCTCCAGTTCTGGGCTCCTCACTGTAAGAAGGACATTGAGATCTGTTAGTGAGCCCAGAGAAGGGCAACCAGGCTGGGGAAGGGGCTGGAGGGCACATCTTACGAGGAGCAGCTGACGGAGCTGGGGATGTTCAGCCTGGAGAAGAGGAGGCTGAGGGGAGACCTTATCACCACCTACAATTAGCTGAAAGGAGGTTCTAGAGTGGTGGGTGATGGTCTCTTCAGTCAGGTGACAGGAGATAGGACAAGGGGAAATGGCACAAAGCTGCACCAGGGCAGGTTCAGATTGGATGTTAAGAAAAATTTTTCACTGAAAGACTTGTCAGGCTGCCCAGGGAGGGGGTTGAGTCACCATCCCTGGATGTGTTTAAAAAAAGGTAGGTGTGATGTACTAAGGGGTATGGTTTAGCATAGGACAGGAATGGTTGAATTCAATCTTAAACGTCTTTTCCAACCTTGGGATTCTGTGGACAGCTAATATTCTTAATGTGAATGTTTGGTATGATACTTGTAAAGGAATTTTTTACTGTAGAAAATACATTGTCATTTGTTTGTATTTTCAGAAGTGCTCCTTAATATCCAAAGAACAACTGAGTTGCCTCTATATGACTTGGTTTAAATCAAGGTTTTCAGATTTTCATTTCAAACAATGATTTTGAGAAACATGTTTGTAGAGGCAACATGCTAATAATCATAGTAGATGTAAGCACATTCTTAACGCAGAACAGTTATTTCTTACTTTTTCATTACCATTGTATAAAGCATTAGTATGTAAAGACTGGTAGGTAACAGCTGTGCTAGTCTGTATAAAGCTTCATGTGGGAAGATAACTCTTCATAAAGAGAGATTTGTTGCATGGGAAATAAATTTTTTTATATTAAGAGAATGTATGTGGATCTAGTGAAAGAAGAGTAAACACTGCTAGGCTCTTGTGCTGCTTCCATATCTCAGTGGTGGTCAGATCAGTCTATGAAGAGTTTGTAGGGGTAATGAAGAGAGCTGTGCTGTCTTTTCTTGAAACAGCTGTGGGGTTTCCGGTTGAAGATACTATGCAGCATATTTTCTGATGGAAAAATATGTTTTTAAAAGTGGTTATGCACATTGCTTATTACATGTTTTCTTGGGTGCTCTGTCACCATCTCGATGAAGTTGCAGAGTTGCTGCTGAACAGATCATCCTAATCCAAGTCACAGTATGGTCTGCATCTTTAGAACTGGTGTTCATGTTTAATAACATGATCTTTATCCAGTCTTGTATCCTTTTCTTGCATCCAAGGACTACTTTTCCCCCTTCTTCAAATTCAGCAATGCAGGTTCCTACACAGACTAGCTAGAGGCTACCAGTTATGTTTAAGATTTATTCTATTCTGTCTATAGTAAGAGTAAGGACTTTGGAGGAATTACTGTGATGATACTGAAGTTTACAGTTATGGCTCTTTGTTATTTAGAAGTTGTTTATATAGCATAAAACAAGTATCATCGGTTCTTAAAATCCAGGTGCTCTAACTAGAAGAGTATGATTTCCTCATCACTCAGAATGTTTTATTTATCAGTTTTTGGGGAAAAAACCATACTGAACTGACATTTCTTTGGCCTTTTGATTTTATTGTTACAATTGCTTTTTTTTTTTTTGCTTGTGATTCATCTCAAGTGAACATAGACAACTTTATCTGTCCTTGCAAAGCATATGCTGCACTTAGGAGGGATCATTCCTCTTGATTGTCTTCAGAGATAAAACTTGCTCTGTCTAGACATATTGTGATGGTCTTTTCATAACTTGAGATCACTGCATCTCATTTGATGTTAGGGGACATAACTTTTTTTATGTAAGGACCAGATTTGATTTGTGAAATCCCTGAGCAAGATGACAGATTTAATTCCTTCACGTTGTTACTGCAAGGTTGTGCTAAGCTCAGTGTTCTGACAGCCTCTTTTTCTGCCCTTTAAAACATAAATATGGGGTCTTGATCTTGTGGCTTTTTGTAACTAAGCTGTCGTAGCTTACCTAAGTATTTCCATTTGTTCTACCAACTACATGGGGATCCACTGTTGAATTTTCAAAGTGCCTCTCAGAATTTTTCATTAGGTGTCTTAGATTTTTCTCTCAATGTAGTGGTTTAAACCTGGTTATAGAGCAAACGCCCCCCCAAGCTGCTTTATTGCTCCCTCTTTGAGCTGGACAGGGGAGGAAATATATATTGAGAAGCTTAGGAGTTGAGATAAGGACAGGGAGACAGCCTACTCCACGATGGCTGGGGAATCTCTCCTCTTTCACCTGGAGCACCTCCTTCACTCCTTCTTCACTGACCTTGGTGTCTGCACAGTTTTTTACATCTTTGCACTCCTTTCTCTGTTGGCAAAAACCAGCTGCTTGTGGGGTTTTTGGTTTGGGTTTTTTTTCCCTTTTTTTTTTTTCTTAAATACAGTATCACAGAGATGCTATGACTATTGCTGATTGGGTCAGCCTTCGTCAGTGGCAGATCCATCTTTGATCTGACAGGTATTGACTCTGTTAGACCTGGGGGAAGCGTCTAGCAGCTTCTTGCAGAAGACACCCCTGCAGCCACTGCTCTGCCACAAAACTGCCATGCAAACCCACACGCAACACTCAGCTGAGCTATTTTTCCTAAAAGCCATTAATATATTGCTTTCTTTAACAGCAGGTCACAAAGACTGCAATTCAGATGTAGCTACTGAAAGACTAGGTAAGTAGGTTCTTCACAAATAAATAACATGATTTGCATTTGAAAGGAACCTTTTTAAAAGTTCCTTTTGTGAAGTTTCATTGTCTTTAAGGTTACTACAAGTTACTGGGTATAAAAGAAGGTAGTGATAGGGATTAATGTACTACCATAAGTAGATGATTTTTGCTCTTGTGTATGGGTAACTGCATTGTTGTTGAATGGGATAATTTATAGTGTAAAGAGTTTTTGTGGTAGAATTGGCTTTTGCATGGTGGTAAAGGGAAGCCTAATTTCAGTAGTTCCATGATTAAAACAGTTGAGATTTCTTTATATTGGTTTTGAACTTGAGTGTTGTCTTAAGGTCCAAAGGTGAGTTACGTGCCCCCGCCTCCACCTGAGGATGAGCAAGCCATCTTTGCACGTTACCAGACAGGAATTAACTTTGACAAGTATGATGAAAACGCTGTTGAAGTATCAGGACCTGACCCTCCAGAACCATTACTGGTTAGTGACCTCAGGGTTTATGTCAACATGATTCTGTAAGGATGTGTTCTGATATTGGCTGATAATTAAAATATTACTGGAGCTTTTCAGTCTTGTGGGAAAACTATCTTAGAAGAAGATGCTGCCCATTTGAAAGGTTAAAATTTGAATTCAAAATAATACAAACTACAGAAATGGCCTCAAGAAAGTAATAGTGGATGGACAGGAATTATAGTCTTCAAATTGGAGAAAAATACCAGTTTAGACCTTGAAAGGAGGTCTTTGGCAGCAGTTTCTGGAAAGGTGGGTAGAGGCATCTTCTTGAAGTCTGATACTGGGGTATCTTTAAAGAGTGTAAATTAACACCTATTGGAATAGTTTTCATTTGAACAGAGATGTCTTTGAAGTGATTTCTAGCCCTGTTTTCTGTGGCTGCCCTTAATTTTGCCTCTACTCCATACCAGGGGGCTAGAATTTTAGAAAAAAGCCCTTTCTGAGAGAAGAATGAGGAAGAAGGACAGAGGGTGTAGTAGCACCTGTGTTGAAGTGAAGATGCAGGGTTTTTTTGGGGTGGTTTTTCCAATCGACTGAAAGGTTTTCTCACCACATTAAATTGATTTTGTTACCTGTGATGCTTTTTGGTCCTAGATATGGATGTTGCTTTAGCTTCTTTTACACACCTCTCCTCTGCCAAAGCTAGTATCTCCTACATGAAATGAAACTGATGCGTTTTAGTTTGGTTTTATAGCATGCCCTGATGTGAGTTTGCCTGCTTGACTGTTGCTGAGCAGTTGTCTCTCAAAACTAGTAAGACTACGTGAAGGTCTTCACTTCAGTCTAAACTTCCTGAATGGTATGTGCAGGTTGATGAAACTTTTAGGGCTTCTGCCTGTAGGAACCTTCACCTGTAGGAATCTAGATTTAAACCCCCTTTAAAGTCGGGGTTTTTTAGTATATGGATGTCTATCCTATGGTAAGCATCTCGTTGTTAAATTGTTAATGTTCGTGGCTATGTACTGTTATTTTTTTCTCCCACAGTCTTTTGAAGATGCTAATCTCTCCCAGACTTTAAATATTAATATTGCTAAAGCTGGATACTCTAAACTTACTCCAGTGCAGAAGTATAGCATTCCTATTATACTGTCAGGACGGGATTTAATGGCATGTGCCCAGACAGGATCAGGGAAAACTGTAAGTATTTGGTATTGTATTCCTGCTACTGGAAGTGTGTGATCTTGAACTTTGAGGTAGATACCTCAGTGGTCCAAATAAACATTAGACTATATGACTCACATCTTTTTGTCTAAAGATTTGATATGCACTGCAATGACAGGGGTAGTATTAAGCACAGATATGAATGATAGGCAGTTTGTTGCATTGTTGGGCTGTGAACTAGTGTCTTGATATAGCCGTCCAGTCTTCAGTGCTGCAGATAGAGGTTCCAGAAGTATTGGCAGTCATAGAAACTGCTGATCAGAAAAAAAAAACCTCAGCAGCTGAAAGTTGGGGTTTATTTGGGTGTCAAGTGGGATTTGGTGTTAGTGACACAGGGAGCTCTTGGAGCCAGTCCAGAGGAGGGCCACAAAAATGATCAGGGGGCTGGAGCACCTCTCCTTTGAAGGCAGGCTGAGAGAGTTGGGTTTGTTCAGTCTGGAGAATAGAAGGCTCTGGGGAAGCCTTGTAGCAGCCTTACAGTACCTGAAGGTGCCTACAGGAAGTCTGGAGAGGGACTGTTTTATCAGGGAGTGTAGTGGTAGGACAAGGGGCTTTAAAGTGAAAGAAGAAAGATTCAGATGAGACTTCAGGAAAAAATTCTTCCCTGTGAGGGAGGTGAGGCCCTGGCACAGGCTGCCCAGAGAAGCTGAGGCTGCCCCTACCCTGGCAGTGTTCGGGGCCAGGCAGGATGGCGCTTTGGGTAACATGGGCTAGTGAGAGGTGTCCCTGCCTGTGGCAGGGTGTTGGAACCAGGTGATCTTTGAGGTCCCTTCCAACTAAAGCCAATCTGTGATTGTATGATTCGGAGTTGAAGTAAGCTTTTTGCTGTTCACTGTGGAATTTCAGCTTTGTTGTTTTGTAGCTTCTTAGTTAGTTCTTTTGAAAAAAACTCTTGTGTTTGGAGAGGGAGAAGTGTCCCAAGCTTAAAAATACTCTGAATGCTTTTGGGACTGACAAATAGATACGAGTTTTGGGGCGACGAGTCTTACAAGGGCTCTGGTACAGCAGTGTTCCAAACTGGTAAGTTGCAGTAGTCTGGAGAACAGTGATACATGATATCTGTACAAATCTATGATGATAATGTAAAACTTGTAAGTAAATGTCAAGGGATTTTTGATCCCTTTATCAATGTACGTGAGCATGATGTATTGAACTGCCTGAAGAACTGTCCCTACATTATTAGACTCTTAAGGTCCAGGGAAATATTACCATGCTTTTTAAACAAAAAGAAATAAGGTAGAAATACTTCTAGTGCATTCAGGTTAATCTTTTTGTTCTCTGATTTCCTTGAGTTAATAGGGCATTGTACTAATCTCGTGTTAAGATCGATACATAGCTTCCAGTGTGATTGAAAATTTTAAGGATAAAAAAACATAAATACTGATGCTTTTTTTTTTTTAGGCAGCCTTTCTTGTACCAATTGTGGCCCGTATGATGAGAGATGGTGCAACTGCCAGTAGCTTTAAAGAGCAGCAAGAACCAGAATGTATTATTGTTGCCCCAACTAGAGAATTGATAAATCAGATCTTCTTAGAAGCAAGGAAATTTGTGTATGGGTATGATACTACACTGGTGCCTGGTATTGATTATTACTTTGACTGAATCCGTAGTGCTTAATTTTTTTCATGAATACTTTGAAAAAAGATTTCTGTGCTAATCAAATGACTACAAATACTTGAATTGAGATGGTAATACTGGCTAGCATGTTTCTAAATATATGGCTAGGAATTTAAATTCCTAATCTTACCGATACTGGTGGAAGTAGAGGGAAGAGGCTTACTCCAGCTTGAAGAGGAGATTAGTACTAAACTTTGTGTCATACAATCTCTCCTGATGAGAACAGAGAAATTTCTTAAATTATGTAACTTAATTTTTTATGCAATTTATATGTAAGTCACAAATAAATGTATGAATTAGGCGGTTTTAGTTAACTTTCAGTGATGGTTTCTAACAACTCTGTGCTTCCAAGTGTTGTCTTGGACAGAAATTTAACAGCTCAGGCAAGCTCTTTCAACTCAGCCATTTCAAAACAAAACAGGAGGTCTAAATGTGTCACTGAGCCCTTGGATGTTGCATCACAGTACATTTGTACTAGTTTGCCAGTGATATTTCTGTTTCTAAGTGTTAAGTTTCACCAGTGCACAGGAAGAGAATAAAATCTGTATGTTATGGCTTGTTACTCTTATGTGAAGAGCATTATCAGTGAAAATCTGGTTGACTGTTAGACCTGCCCTTGTTGAAGCAGACTTAGGCTAAGAGGCAGTCTCTGCTTTTGGGAAGTACCATACATAGTATTTGCATCTTTGTTTACCAAGCATGTAACCAAGAGTAGCTTCTTAATGCCTAAAACTATTCTAATTATGTAGCTAGTTGTATTCATTATATTATTTTAAACTAGATACAGGATATTTAACAATAAAATAGCTTTTGAAATTAGAAAGCTTGTTACAGCTGCTCTGCAATAAAGCATGATAACCTACATTTGGAGGGTAATTAAGAATATCAGGGTGTGAATCTGTTGCCTCTAAAGAATTCCATTCATATTGCTCAGTTGAGATTAATGATATTCTCACCTTGTTGGTTTAGTTCACAAACGGGAATATGAAATACATGTATTAATTGATAGTGGGTTAATGTTGAAGGGTAGATAAATGTAGAGTCCTGTCTGTTTCTATTCTTGACTAAAGCTTCCTGAAAAGTTCTAGTTAAACCTGGTAAATTTTTAGTAGGTTTATCTGATTCACCATTCTTGCTCATGAAGCTGAATTAGTGTCTTTTAAGTATAGACAGTTTGAGTATGAAAATACTTAGGGCATGCATGTAAAAACCTTAGCAAAAGGTCATAAAGATAAGCTTCTAAACTTGATTTTAAGCTGCATTAAGGTATTTTTTATTGTGGAGGTAGTTTTCTACAGCAGAAAGTCTGATACAGGTCTGCTTGTTAGATCTAACCAAAAACTAGTAGGAAGAGGGCTCAATAGTTAAGTGTTTGAATGGGTTCACAATCTATTGCTGGAGCGGCACACTGTGAGGCCAGTGTAATTAGTTCCTGTACAAAGATCCACCTCTGATTTTTCTTTTAATTGTTCTTTTGAGGTGTAGAAAGATTACTTCTGAAGTTCTGAGGGAACATACTTCTTGGTTCCGCTTTTTCAAAGCGTCTCATATATCAGGGAATAAGTCTAACACTATTTGGCTCTTACTGCCAGTAAATACTGGTTCTTTACAAGTTAGCTGTCTGTGCAGTCTGCATTATTATTTAGTGTGAACTGGAATTCTGAGGTTACAGTGAGGGAGTTTCTGGTCCTGAGTCCTGCTCTTGGTTATAAGCAGTACTGTCTAGTGGAAGAATTGAACTACTCAAAGCTGGCTTATGGTATATCTGAGTATTTCTTTACATGCCTTCACGAAAGTATACTGTTTGCCTATTTACATAATTTTATTTTCTGTATGTTAGAACTTGTATAAGGCCTGTTGGGATTTATGGAGGTACACAAATGGGTTATTCAATTCGTCAGATACAGCAAGGCTGTAATATACTATGTGCCACTCCAGGAAGGCTTCTGGACATCATTGGAAGAGAGAAGGTAAGGTCTTAATCTGAATTCCCTAAACACCTATAGCTTTTTTACATGCTGGTTTTCATTCTTCAAATTCAATAGAAGCAAGGATAAAGCAATGAAAACCAGTCAGTATGCTGCCTTTGTACAGGCACTTACTTAAAACATCAAGTAAGCTGCTTTTTTTTTTTTTAATATCTAAATGTGTTTTTAAAGAGCACTGTGATTCCAAATACCTTCAGTCCCTTTCAGGACCCATTGCAGAATTAGACCAGTCTAAATCAAACTGACTGCAGTGTTGTTCCATTTTTGTAATTTAAATAGATGGAAGACACATGCTCTCTTGGTTCTCCTGGAGAATTCCATAGCAGATTTTTGATGTCCTGGGTTTTTTTATAATAGCTTTTATCCATCTTAAACTTTGGCAATGCTAATTCTTTTAATGTGTTAATACTGATTTTTATTTTTTAATATGTAAAAATCCAGGTCTGATATTGCGTTTAATTTACCATTATAAATTCAAAATGAAATAGCTACATATTACAGTGGTGACTCAGTGATGTTGCACTGGACAAAGAAAATTTGGAAAAACGCCTCTTGTTACTAGACTGGAGATCGGTTTTCTGTGGCTGTCAAGCTTCTAGTCAAAATGACAGTCTTGGTCAGCAGTAATGAAGTTGTCCTTAAAAATGCTTTTTGACATTAATTTTATCAGAACAAAGAGTTTTTTAAGAATGTGAGTGTTAAATGAGAACTTCTAAAACTCAGATGTAATTTTAAAATAGATATGCTGAGTAATAGTCAATGTGTAGGCTCCATCTTGCTGAACCAAGTTCTGAAGTACGGTGGTGTATGCGTACTATTAGAATTAGCGCAGTTTAAAAAGTTAAGAGGTTAAGAAAATGTAATGCACCTAGGTTTTTATTTGTGAATAATTAAGAAAGAAATATGGGGTGGATTTTGACAATTAGGGCATCCTGTAAGTATTACACTGGCAGTGAACCAATACAGTTTTTCTTTCACTGAAATACTTGCAGATTGGTTTGCACAATGTGAAATACTTGGTGCTAGATGAAGCAGACCGCATGCTTGATATGGGTTTCGGGCTTGATATGAAGAAGCTGATTTCTTTCCCAAGCATGCCACCGAAAGACCAACGTCAGACACTAATGTTCAGTGCCACATTTCCTGAAGAAGTTCAGAGGTAAGTGGAAATGGGGATTTAGATACAAGTACACACACACGGATATCTGAAGTTGTTTTTGTAGAGAGCTAAATTTCTAAAGACTTAGGAGTGCTCCATAGTTTAAAAGTTCATAATTTTCTAGCAGATTGTGGAAAGCTATGATGTTTGCTGAAGACTCGACTTTTTTAGGTAACAGAACTCCTAGTAACTTGCATATAGATTAGTGACCTAATTTACATGGGAACTCTTAAACTTGTGAAATTGGCCTGAAGGCTTTAAAATTCCACTGGTGGAGGAATCCTGATGTTGCCCCTGTTAGTTTCTTGCCCCTCAGTCTTGTGCCATCTCAAAACCAGCGATCTTGCTGTTTCACAAGCAGCACTGGTAGTGCTGCCTTTGGCACCAGTACATAACATAACCAGACATCCCAGTTATTGCTTGTCACCATCCTTCCTGATACACAGGTCTAACTTGCACATAAAATTTCTATTGGTCTTCACTAGTTTTAAAGGATGTATCTTAAAGTTCTACTCTTTACTTCTGAAGTTCCAGTTTCCTAGACTCTGAAATAAGAGTCTTCAACAGATGATAATGGGGTTACTGAACCTAAGAGTAACAGAACATTCCCGGTAGGTGGAGGAAAACCATTGAGTATTTCCACTTCTGAAGAGACAGGTATCTGAGTTCTTGTAAATCACAGGAGGTTATGTTTCAATTTGAGCAATTGACATTCCTGATTCTGGAATCAGGAAAGCTCAAGTTTTCCCATACTCTGCTATCAAAATAACTTTAGACAGTAAATAAATAACTTTGGTAGTAGAGGACAAGGTGCTTTCTTTGGCCCCACTGGGTTCAGACTCTTCTATGCTTTTGTGAGTGTAAACAAATTTAATTTTAATATACTCTGTGGTTTTGTACCTGAATTTGGGTGTCTGCTGTTACGTAAACCTTTGGCCTGATCACCAGGGCTCTTCCTGGGTACATGTGAGAATATAATGCATTTCCTACCTGACTGAACTTCAGCTGAACATATGGAGCTTTTTATCTCCTATTAGAAGGCCTTCTCTTCCTGCTGGCTTGGGTTTTTGGGGTGTTTTTTACTATTCTATTTTCAAAAAGTTTAAAATTTACTTTCAGTTCAGAACCACATTTCTCTTTGAGATCTTAAACCAGTGAGACATTAAGACCAAATGTATTTAAGTCAGTAGTAACTTGTTCACTTGCTATGAAAAACAACTTTTTAATGGCAGTTACACCAGTAAATCAGGTAGGACATTCAAGTCCTTAAGGCAGTCTTTTAACATTTGTAGAGACTTTCTTCTTTTTCTGGAATTTGCTCTAAATCTTGAGATTGCCTGGTTTTAGTTAACTTGTTCACCATCTGAATTTTACCGCAGTGGAAGCTACTTTGTGTCACGAAGCACAGTTATGTATTGGTAAGTTAATATAGTTCTGTAAAACCCATACTACTGGGTGTTCCAAGGAATTTCCTGTTTTGGCAAGTTTGATCTCTCAGATTACCCATGTAAGGCATAACTGAAGAAAAGAACACTGTCTTTACAAATCGTGCCTTTTGCTTATGACAGCTAATAATTAAATGCCATGTAATGGCATGTGTGTTTTGAAGGTGTGCCGTTGTTCAACAGTCAGAAAGGATGGTGGTGTCTCTTGGAGGACTGTTCTGAATTCTGTCCTGTGTGAGATTCTCCTTGTCACAAAATCATAGAATTGTCTTGGTTGGAAGGGACCCTTTGGATCATCAAGTCCAACCATCACCCTAACCTGCTAGCTACCACTAAACCATGTTCCTCAGCAGTGCATCTAACCATCTTTTAAATGGTGACTCCACCACTTCCCTAGGCAGCCCATTCCAATGCCTAACAACCCTCTCTGAAGATTTTCCTAACATCCAATCTAAACCTCCCTGGTGTAACTTGACACAGTTTCCTCTTGTCCTGTCACTTGTCATAAAGGGAAAAAATGGTCAGCCCAGCTAGTGATGAAATAGTGCTCTGAGAACAGTTCTATGAGTGTCTGTTACCCATTTTATTACAAGCATGCATGTGTAACCCTTGAGATGGCCAGGACATGCAATGTTTCTAGTACAAAAAGCTGCAAGGTTGTAATCATTCTGTGTGTCGTCTTACTGATCAAGTATTTTTTGTACAGCTGTCTAAAAATAATACAGACTTTTTAAAAACGCACATGTGACTACTGTGAGGAATGATGCAAGTATTTGTTGTGGTGGTGCTTACACACAGTTAAAGTCACTTGCTCCTAAAGTGAAAATAAGTTAGTTACTTGGTTTTGCTTATTTTGAAGGCTCGCTCAAGAATTTCTGAAACATCAGTATTTATTCGTTGTGGTTGGAAAAGAGGGTGGGGCTTGCAGTGATGTTCAGCAAAATATTCTTCAGGTTCCTCAGTACTCCAAGAGGGATAAACTGCTGGAAATACTACAAAGCATAGGTAACTTTACTGCTAATTGTTTCCCAGGGAATACCTGTTGCTTGTTTTTAAACTAGTGGTTTTGCTATTGACCTAGTTATTATTCCATTCCTTTTTGTGTGTTTACATGCTTTACAAGACTACAGATGGGAGCTTGAGGCAGAGCTTGAAGTTCTGTGTTTTTAAGACATGTCTGTGTTAGGGATATTTGTCAAGATCTCATCTACTGAGGTCTAGCAAGCAATCCTCACAGATGTTGAGGTTTTTGATATGGCCAATTACAATATACTAGCATCTGGGAGTGTTATTTCCAGATTACAGATGTTTTAAACTTACATGATCACTTGGGCCTACATTTTGTTAATAGCTGGGATTCTTCCATTTTTTTGTCCGAAAGGAGTTTGGAGTTAAAAAATGGTCTGTGTGGCTTGCTGTTGAGCATTGAGAATGGTGTGCTACTTTTAGCCACATGCTGTGGAAAGGGAGTGTATACTTATCAAAGAGAAAAACATTAATTTTGTCCTTTTCTGGAGGAGAAAAATGCAGTGCATTTGTTTTAACATAGTTTTCTGTGTTGACGTAGGAATTGATGGATTGAATTCAGTTAGATCAACACAGAGAAAGTACAATCGTACTTTAAAGACTTCATTACAGACCCATCATAGTATTTCTTTATATAAGCTACTGCAGCTATAGATAGTGCAAATGCACCAGGTTTCAAACTGTAGTGGATCTAAACTCTTGGTTAACATAGGTCGTGAACGAACCATGGTGTTTGTGGACAAAAAGAGAAAAGCAGACTACATTGCAAGTTTTCTTTGTCAAGAAAAAATACCAGCCACTACCATCCATGGGTAAGTATTTTTCAAGTGAAAGATAGTATTATTAAGCGGAAATCACTTAGTAGTGTATCTTACTGAGCTTTTATTGAGATTTCATGTTTGACTATATCTCTTGTTTAGCTTGCCTTGTTTCAGATAGCCTTGTAATCCTCAGGAGCTCCAAATGATTGAGAATGTAGTGTTTCTGAAGGCCAGTTCTCAGACCATTAGCAGAGTATACATCTGTGTGACTACACTTCAAATGCTGTGTATGAACTGATGAAGCTTAACCTACTGCTAAAATAAATAAATCAGTAGAATCAGCAGTTGTTTATATGCAGTATTCATCATTACTTGTATGGTCAACACCAGATCATTTGATGTTAATGATGAGATAATAAAATGCTCATAAATTCAAGTGGCAGTTGTAGGCCTTCCACTCTGTCTTACTAGCTTCCTCAAAGTCTGAGGACTTTGAAGAAGCTGAGTCATGTACCATACAGATTTATGATACTGTCATTTCTGCTGCCTTGATGTGTTAATGGGCACAGCTTTCGCATGGCAAATTTGTTTGTAGTCTACTCATTACTGTGGTGTATTTGAATGTTTACTGGAAACAAGGTGAAATTGTTGCTAATTCCAGGTCTAAACCCATCTGAAAAGATGGTCTTTCTCATAATAAGCAGGAATGTAGTTCTATAGCGTGTCTCTGTATATCAGAATACAGCACAACAAAGTGAATCTTAAGATTCCCAGTGAACTGTAGCACATAAATGAAAATTTGCAATATTTTTCATCTTGTAATAGGAGGGACTTGAATTCTTGGCTATAAAAGGGTGTTTTGGACAGTTTTCCGACAGACATCAGAATATCAAGGTTGTAGATGGGCTAAAATGATCTTAGCCTGCAGATACAAGATGCTAGTGGTATCCTGTGCCCTATCAGTTTTAAAGGTGTGTGAAAGGCTGTTTTGAGAAGATCAGGCCTTCTGGTTTTGGCTAACCTTGAATTGCTAGCCCACAACTGACTTGTGTGCTTCAAGGTTCTTAACACAATTCTGTGAGTTAAGGTATACTTTAAAAGAGACAGACATGTTCTGTGGAAGCTGCTGAACTGGTGTGAATGTTACTGATTTTTAAGTTGAAGTTAGTTTTTCCTCTGGAGTGGTGGTCATACCAGACCTCACTAAAAGTCCCATGTTAGATTCAAAAGACCACTGTTTTTTCTTGGACAGCCAAGAACATGAGTTAAACTCTGATCTCCTCTACTTAAGTACTGGATAATCTGTCAATACTCTTTAAAAATGCAAATCTACTTTTCCCATGATGAAGAAAAGGCAAGTTCTTTACTGTTGGCTGGCTACACTTTCTAGTCTTATCTGAAAAATGGCCTATGCAGGAGTCTAGGTAGACTTCATCTTTGCTGTTCTGACTCCCTGCTGTAAAGAAGGACTTCTAACTATGACATTAAGAAACAATGAGTTGCACAAGTGGATCTTCTTAAGGATTTAATGAGTTCAATACATGACCGTCCCTGGTTCTTGAAAAAGAAATTCTCTAGAGCCTTATGTTAAAATAATTGCTGCATCTTATTTGTAATCTGTTAAAAACTCATAACCTAAACTTGGTAGTGTTTGAGTTGTTCTTTGTGTTCGGTGTTGGTTTGTTGATTTTGGGAGGTTTTGTTTGTGGGGGTTTTTCCCTGAGAGCTGCTTTTGTCCATCTTTTAGCTTGTATCAAATAATACTGCAGATTTTTTTGAGATACCCATTTAAACCATTGTTTTCTTTGTAGAGATAGAGAACAGAGAGAGCGAGAAATAGCTCTTCAGGATTTTCGTTCTGGGAAGTGTCCAGTTCTTGTGGCAACTTCAGTGGCAGCAAGAGGTCTTGATATTGAAAATGTTCAACATGTGATTAATTTTGATCTTCCTTCCACCATTGAAGAATATATACACCGAATTGGACGAACTGGTCGTTGTGGAAATACAGGCAAAGCAATTTGCTTCTTTGATAACAATACAGATGGCCATCTTGCACAGTCTCTAGTTAAAGTGCTCTCAGGTGTAAGTTTCAAATCTTAGTGCTTAAATTTTTCTGTTCTTTAGGATGTCATTTTACTGTACTGATGTGCTGGCTCTGGTTGGGATAGAATGAATGTTTTTCTTTGCAGCTAGTAAAGGGCTGTGTTTTCAGTTTGTGCAGATGTTTTTGTTCCTGCTGAACAGTGCTCCTCAACCCCCACCAGCAATGAGACTGGGGGTGCATAAAAAGTTGGGAGGAGACACAGCTGGGACAGCTGACCCCAACTGACCAAAGGGATATGGCATATATGACATCATGCTCTGTATATTATGGGGCTGTAGAAAGGAAAAGGATGCTTGGAGTGACAATATTTGTCTTCTTAAGTAACTGTTACATGTGATGGAGCCCTGCTTTCCTGGAGATGGCTGAACACCTGCCTGCGCATGGGAAGTGGTGATGCATTCCTGGGTTGCTCTGCCTGTGTGTGCAGCCCTTGCTTTTACCTACTGAACTTTGTTTATCTCAACGTGTGAGTTTTCTCACTTCTACTCTTTTGGTTGTCTCCCCATTCCACCAGGACTGGGGGATGGTGAACAAGTGGCTGTATAGGCTTGTTGGTGGTAAACCACAACAACTAAGCAACTATTATTTTTTGGTATAGCTATGTAACTCTTAATACTAATTGATAAAGCAGTCAAAATTCCTAAATTCATTTTTCTAATTATGTAGGCACAGCAGGAAGTTCCTGTTTGGTTGGAGGAAATTGCTTTTGGCTTTCAAGAAGGAGACCTTACATCAGTTAATACCCAAAAGGTAAGTCTGGAAATGAGCTGTAAGCCCTGACTTTTAGAACTTTGTCTCAGTACAAAAGTGGGTTTAGCAGTATGCATCCAGAGTAATGCCCTGATGCTGTGTTGACTCTAACCATGTCCCATGTTTTAGTTGTGTGTCTTCAGAGTGCTCAGTATGCCTGGAACTAATTTTGCACAACAGGGCTGACTTGGAGTCTTACTAGTTGCATTGGTCGATTAGTGTGAAGAACTACTTTGTGAAAGAAAAGTACATACGCAAAGGATGTAGTTCCAAAAGTTTCTCTGCTGCACATGTAAGGGAGAAGTACATCAAGGCTAGTCTCTGTGTGTTATGAAGTGGTCAGTCAAGTACTTGCTTGTCATGGTTCAGCCCCAGGCAGGGACTGAGCACCAGTGGCACACCTCCCACAGGAGGACAAACAGACAAAGCCCCACAAGTTGGGATAAGGACAGTCACTGACACCGCACCTTGAGGAGAATAACAGAGCCCATGACAGAACGAACACACGCACACACACACACACACAGAGAGTGATAATACAGAGCACTCTGACAGTCTGATGCCCAACCACACTCAGACTGTCCTCAGAACCACATGGACCTCCCCTTCCCTGACCAGCCCCTTTTATGGGGGCCTGATGTCACATGGTGTGGAAAACAGTCTGGGCCAGCTCCACTCACCTGTGCCAGCTGCTAGGGGAAGTTAACTCTGTCCTGGCTGGAACCAGGATATCATTTGACTCAACTCAGCTAATTATAGCCAATGTGATATATGTCAAAATCCTCTTTGATGAGGAGTTTTCTTGTCTCTTAGTGTTGCTGATACCAGATGCTAAAATAGAGCATAAGTAAATACAACAGTGTGGTGGCATAGATCTCAAATCACTGCACTAGTTTAGGATTTAAATTCTGTGCACGTTCCTACTTGGAATTACCTGTTTTCTAAATAAAGTTTGTATGTCTTGATTTTATCTACTTGGAATTTAATGCCTTCTTCAAAAGCCTATCTTTGATCGCTTGCTTCTGTAGGAACTTTTATCATATCTCAGTTGCATTCCAGATGTTAAAACTCTCCTAGAGGTAATTATTCTCACTGCTTACAGAGAATCTGAAGCTCAGTTTCAAGCTAAGATCTTCCTCTGGTGGTTTGATCTGGTTGGACCCCAGATGCCCCCAGATGCTCTATGACTCCCCTTCTCAGTTGGACAGGGGAGAAAATATGTAACGAATGGCTCACAGGCCGAGATAAGGACGGGGTGGGGGGGGTGGGGGGAAGATCATTCAGCAATTAAAGTCATGGGCAAAACAGACTCAATGAGGAATAATTATTATCCAATCAAAACAGAGTAGGATAATGAGAAATAAAAACAGATGTTAGAACATGTCCACCTACCCCCCCTTATTACCAGGATGAACTTTATTCCTGATTTCTCTCCCTCCACCTACTGAGTGGGACAGGGATTGGGATCAGTTTGTCATACATTATCTCTGCTGCTCCTTCCTCCTCAAGAGGAGATCTCCTCCATGCTCTCTTCCCCTGTTCCAGTGCAGGGTCCCGCTTGTGGGGAGAGACCTACATGAAGTTGTCCAATGTGAGTCCCTCACAGGGGCTTAAATTTTTCATGAACTACCCCAGCATGATGTCTGTGGGGTGCAGACTTCAGGAACAGATTGCTGCAGTGGAGTCCCCTGTAGGGTCTCAAGTTCCCCTGGCAAGCCTGCTCTGGCATGGGCTCCTCTTTCCACAGGCTGCAGGTCCTGCCAGGAACTTGCTCTAGTGTGGGTTTCCCACTAAGTCACAGTGTCCTTCAGGTGCCTCCTCCTGCTGCACCATGAGATCCTCCATGGGCTGCAGGTGGATCTCTGCTCCTCATCATCTTCCATGGGCTGCAGGGGAACACTCATTCCACCATGGTCTTCTCCATGGGCTGCAGGGGAATCTTTCTCTGCAGTTCCTACAGCATCTTCTGCCCCTTCTTGGTGTCTTAAAAGCTTCTTACACCTTCCCACTCCTTTCTCTGGTGGCAAAAAGTAGTTGCCTACTTAAATGTGATTGCCAGAGGTGCTGTGACCATAGCTAATGGGCTTGACCTTGGTCAGCGGTGGGTCTGCCCTTGAGATGGCTCGTCAGGCCTAGGGGGGGAAGCGGCTAGCTGTTTGCAGAAGCCAGCCCTGAACCACCCTCCCCTCCAGAATCCCTCCGTGCAAAACCACAACAATGACTATCATTCATCTTTTTCTCAAAGGAAAAGTGTTTTGTTGGGGAAATTAATGCAGATAGTCATTCTTAAATAAGAAATGGAGAGGTAAATTCTTTCCCGAGGTTTTGTGAACTGATTTGTGTTGGGTATGAGAAGTGGTTGGTATTTGAATTTTGTAGAGGATTATTCCCTCACATGATAAAATCTGAGGTTAATTAGAATCCATTAATTTCACACTGGGGTCTAAAAAACCTTACGTATATAAGCCTAATGATGAAAGAGCTTCAGTTTTATTTTTGAAAGATTTTAAAAATTATATGGAGACATGCATACTGCAAGTGAAAATTGTTTGTTAGTGGCTTTTACTGATAAATCATTGAAAGTGTTACTGATTCTAAACTAGTATGTGTTCTCTTTCCTAGAACTATGGAGGAAGGGGGACCATGAACCAAGGAGGAATGCAGATGTCTACTGCAAGTGCATTTGAGTCATGGGATTAAAACTTCAATGCCAAACTAAATTTTGTTCTGTTGTGCTTTAAGTGAACTGTTGTACTTAATGTTCTTTACAGTTGAGCTTTTGAAACACTTTAAACAAGTATCAAACACTGAAGCTTGCAGCAATGTATATGTTGTACTGTGATGAACAACAGTCATGATTGGTTTCGACTTCCCACATTGGTGACAGTTTTTTAGAAAACACTTCAGGTATTAAGCATTAAAATTTAAGGTGTTTGATGTTTGGTAGCTAATATGCTGCTGTAAGGTGACTGGGGGTGTGTGTATAAGTGGAAAACAGATTCATTGAGCTGCTGCTTCCTTAGCAAAATTCTGTATGGGAAGATAGCCTTGTGATGACCTGGTCTGGGGAAGAGGTTCCTGTAAAGGGCTTATGTAAACTTAATGTTTTGTCCTTTTTTCCTAACATGTCAGTTACAAAATTTGAATATTGTGATGAGGTGGCAAACTTAAGGGCATGGTAAACATCTTGTAAACAGTTGCTTAATAAAAGCTTGAGGGGTGCACATTGATGTCTGCTGTTATAACATATAAAAAAGTCACTGCAGTTCATACACTGGTGTTATTTTGATATGTTTGGTAAATATGCATCTCCATATGGAACCAAAGCTCAGTGGCTACATCCACACTGTAGTTGAAGTAGATGTTGTTAGAGAGCAGGCTCTAGAGAAGGATGGAGCCCTGTGTTGCTTCTGATATGTTTGTACCCTTGACAGACAGAAGTACTCTTACCTTTGTGGAAGAGTTCACTTTAGAACAAGCCTAGTGTGTCATGTCCATAAGAGTTTCCCAGACCTGTAGAAGCTATGGAGGGTATGCATCCATTAACAGTTTGAAGAGATTTCTTTAAAGATGCCTTAAACTCTGGTGGGTTGTGGGGTTTTAAAAATCTTTAAAAATAAATTTTAAAAATTTATTTGCCAGGGCAGTGTGCTACAGAGGCAGATAGCATTATGTTCCAAAAGAAAATGTCTTGCACAGCTGAACAAGCTTCTCTCATGTTTTCTGGTATTTAGCACACAAAGCTGAGCCCTGTTTCTTGTACATTTGTGGTGGTTCAGCCTCAGACAGTGGCTGTGCACCACATGCCGCTTGCTCACTCCCATTGGGTTGGGATAAGGACAGTTTACTGACAAAAATAACTGTGAATTTAGAACAGTAATGGCCAGTTAGACTCACAGCCAGTGCTAACACAAGAGTACCTTATTGACTGACTGAGTAGAGTGCAGCCTAACACCAAGGACCAACTGACATGACACCCTGGCCCCACTCAGACTGTCTTGGAGGCAACAAGCCCATGCCCTTCCCCATCCAGCTGCTTTTACAGGGAAGTGGTGTCAGGTGGTGTGGGAAACAGCCCAGGCTAACTCAGCTCACCTGGGCTGGCTGCTTGGGGAGGGTAATTCTCTCCTGGCCAGAAACAAGACCATCTTCCCACTTGAAACATGGAACTAATACTGAGGAGCTCTGCTTACAGTACTGCAAGATTAATGTCCAGGTTTGTGAGAATCAAGCTGATGGGCAGTATTACGGAATCTATTAAAAAGCAGGTGTTGTTAATACCTTTTCAAAACTATCTGCTGAAATATCTATTTATAAAAATATTATAATCTTTGTAGACTGTACTGCTACATAATGTACAAAAAAAGTAAGTCATAATTGTGTACTTGTAAGTGAGCTAAAGAGGTAGTATGCCTAAATTGCAACTCATAAGCAGTGGAAGTATTTAAGTGTGTACTCTGTGATTCAGAGTACAGTACCTTAGGCAGCGTGACTCCTTTTCCTGACAAGTCTCTTGAAGGATTTCTGCATCTGTTCTGAAATTCAGGTAAGAAATTAAGAGTGCTTTTGATTTCTGGCCATGACAAATGTAAGTGAACTGTAATTTTTGAAAGGAGCTGTACAGTAAATTAAGCCATCCATTCCTGTAAAAAGGAAAACAAAGGAAGTACAGTCATGGGCCACTTGCAACCTAGGATAATAAACCTGTGAAGGGAAGCTGGCCTAGCCTTATTTAAAGACCACTTAGATCACTTAGATTTTTTGCTTTGCCTCCCTCTTAATGCCTTTTGAGTTGTGGGGGGTGGGGGTCAGCAGAGGGAGTTCTTCGACTGTCTGAATAGCTGTTTGGCTCTGTTCTTAACCACTTGCATTGAAATTTATTTGAGAAAAGAATGCTGCTGTTCTAGTGTAGAGCTACTGTTATTGTAGTACTGTGCCACATTTTGAGCTGTAAGTGCTCAAATTGCTCAACATCTTCCTTTAGAAGTACTGCATGAAAAATCTAAACATTGTGGAATATAATATTTAGAGGAGTTGAAGGCACAATTTGTCATACCTGATTAAAAGTCAGAAGATGTGGTGGGTGGAAATTAAAGCTGCAGCGATCGCGATGTCAGGCTTGTATTTTGAGTTGTAGCTTGGAAAGTAATGATTAGAACAGCTTTTTAGTACCTATACCTTAAATACGAGATCTCAAATTACTCCTGTAACAATTAAGAGTATATAAGATATTTAACAGAATTTATAGCCTTGCCTTAAATATTTTGAGAAAATAGTAGTGATCTTTGTGCAATTTGAGAGTGTTGGAAAGAGTATTGATAATTTTTTTCTGAGCAAGTTTTTACCTGGTTAATTAAGGTAAAACTGAAAAGTAACTGTGTGCACACTTGCAACATCTTTTCAGTGCACATGTTTGCTGGCTTACTGTTTCATTATCCCATAAAGAAAATTTTACATAATCTCTCCCCAGGCAGGACTTTCTTGGATAATTTCCTCATGTTTGCAGGTAAAAAGATGTTGCACAGAACTTTGACTGAACTTACACTTGAACTTGCCTGCCTATATCTCTTTCTTTGGGAAGGTAGTGACATTATGCTCCCAACCACGTTGTTTCTTTTTCTTCTACTTCAGCTATTTGTAAATGTGCTGTAGTTACCGAGCTACCAAAAATACTAACACATTTAAGACAAAAGCAATACAATAACCAGTTTCCTTTATCAGTATCACAACTGGCAGTGTGTTCAATAGTTGGGATGGTTTCACCCTGGCTGGAGGCCAGTTGCCCACCAAAGCCTCTCTGTCACTCCGGTTTCCAGTTGGACAGCATTCCTCGCACCTTTCCCCTGCTGCACTGTGGGGTCCTGCCCACGGGAGACTTCTCCCATGAACTGGTCCAACATGAGTCCTTTCTCACAGGGCTCCAGTTCTTCACCAGCTGCCCCGGTGTGGGGCACTGCTATGGGGTGCAGCCATAAACCGTTGAATGTCTCTCAGTCTCTAAGGCCCAGACTGCTCCAGCCTGGTTCTGCACGGCGTCACAAGCCCTGCTCCTGCCCGCCCCCCCAACACCTCCCCCAAGCCGGCTCCAGCATGGACCTCTCAACTGGCTGCAGGTCCTGCCAGGAGCTTGCTCCAACATGGGTCACAGTGTCTTCCATATGTCTTCACCTGCTCCAGTGTGGGGCCGCTCCACAGGCTGGAGATTGGGTCTCTGCTCCATGTCCTCTTCCATGATCTGCAGGGAGACACCCACTCCACCATGGTCTTCTCCACAGGCTGCAGGGGAATCTTTCTGGCACCTGGATTGCCTCCTCTTCCCCCTTCTTCACTCACCTTGGTGCCTGCACAGTTTCCTACACCTTCTGACTCCCTCCTCTGGTGGCAAAAAGTGGCTGCCTGCGGGTATTTTTTCTGCGTGTGTGTTTTTTTTTTCTCCCAAACGTGATTCCTAGAGGCACTGTGACTGTCGCTGATGGGCTCGGCCTTGGTCAGCGATGGGGCTGGTCTTCATCCTGGTGTTTGCTCTGTGGGCCTGCAGACAGCTTCTGACTGCTCCTTGCAGAAGTCAACCCCTCTACACCAGAACCTTGCTGTGTTTTGCAATGCCAATGACAATAGCATGTGTATAAATCTGTAAACCTTAATAAAGTTTGGAATATTTGGCTCAACTTTTGTGAACAATAGTGCTTGAAGCTTTTTTACAACAGTCCACAAATAATTAAAACTCAGTACTTTTCAACACATAACATATTACACTGGGAAGGCAGGCATTTTTATATTTATGTTACATTCTAAAACATCAATGTTTTTTCTGTATACGAACTTCCCCTTTTGGAAGGGAATGAAATTGGCCATTTTTTTCCTTTTAAATGAAAAGGTGGCAGGAGTTACCATAATCAACTTTTATATTAATTTTTTTCCTGCAACATCATAAAAATTAAAAAAACCCCAAAAAAGTAACAAGAAAACTTCTATCTAGAATGGAAATGAGATAACTAAAAAGAAAAGTCAGATTTAAAACTTTTTATGAGAGAGAAATTGAAGAATAAGTCTGTTATCAGATAATTTTGTCTGATCAAAGGTATAGAATGACCATTAAAAAGGAAATGAGGGAGAATTAGAATTAAGAAAAATTGAAAACTTCAAGAGAGCTCATTGCAGAAACTACAGTTTCTTCTTGATTATTCAGTTTTGGTTTAAGCCTCTTAAAAATGACTCTTTAAATGCATGATTAGTCTGCAGGAAAATATTTTAATCTTATTCTCAGCTGGGGGAGAGAATAAGATTGAATTACTGAACTGTCAAAGAAGGGAAGCTAGGGTGGGGAATGAACCTCTCTGCCAGCTGCCTTGGTTACTTTTATTCCTGTATTCAGGTAATTTTATATTTACATGGACAATATGTTGAAAGCCCTACTGGGGAAATGCTGTCATAAAACCTGCACTCAGGAGTCCTGTTGTACTCCAGGTGGCAGTCAAGATGGATGTTCATAACAAGTTTTCACTAAATTGATTGAAACCGGAAAACAACTTGTAATTTGTTTTACATGGTTCTGCTGTCTACAGCTGTGCTATCCTCAGGGCCTTTAATGTTTATATTTACCTCCATGTTTATATTATAAAAAAATACTGTATTGGCACATAGTTCAAAATTAAGATGGTGGTTCTTGACAAGCTAGTTTTGTAAAATGCCATCAAGCCTTCTTCCCTTCGATGATACTTTGAATGCTTTGATAAACAGACTTTCTCTGAAACAAGCTATGCCTCTGTATCTGGCATAAATACCAGTTCTATAGACATGTGTTGGTTTGGGGGTGGTTTGTTGTTGAATTTTTCTAAAGCATTGGGAAATGAACAGGCTGGATATGCTATGAGTTGGAAGTGAACAGGCTGGATATGCTATGAACCAGTCTGTTAGTTCCTAGAATGGAAATGCGCTGGGCTATGTCTGCTCTGATTCTGTAAACTGAATAGGGATGGTGTGTATGCCTGGTTTCTTGTTGCTGGTAGTCTGTGATCATTGGTGTGATTATGCAGTTTTCCAAATATGGCAGAATTCATCTAGCACTTGATTTTTTTCATTGCGTGTTTCTGGGAAGCCTGAAATGATTCTTAGGATTGTTTGATAGATTAGAATATGTATAAAAAAGAAATAGTAACAGTACAATACAGATGACCCTACACACCATGATCATCCTATTGCATTGCTACAGCAAGAACACGAGTTGGTTTTAACCTTGTTTATTTTCTGGGACTTGCACCAAATAGTGAAAATGGATGGTTTTGGGTTCTGTCCCTTGGATTTCTACCTCAGCTATGTTTGACTCCTCTACTGATAGAAAAATCTTTATTTTTCTTTTCATTTACCTGGACTGTACTGTGATACAACACTGGATTGAGTGTGAGTTTTATTGGTGTACAGCTGCAGTCGCAGATATCTTGTTTGTGTTTCATGAATGTTCTGTCGCTATGCTGTAATTAAACTACAGTCCCCCAAGTACTCTGTGACCTGGATACAGGATTACAGACAATGTCAGTCAGGGAGGGTATCTTGAAAGTAATTAGGTAACATTTAATTTTAAATAATGATCATGACTCAAAACTCTGAGGCACTTAAATTCTTATAGATAGAAGTTACTGGTGTAGTTGCACTGAGGATGGCTAAGAAATGGCACTAATCCTGACCAAACACTATTCACAAGTAAAAATGAAAGGGAAATTAAAATCGTCTTGTAAGTTTCAGGTTTATAGCTGCAGTTGGGCAAGATGGCCTCCAGAATTCCCTTCCAACCTCAACCAGTCTGTCATTCTGATTCTGTGAGAACAGACCACAAGACAAAAAACAAGAACAGGGCTACCATCCAGAGTGACCTGGGCAGGCTGGAGAAGCACGTTGTGTACAGTTCAGCTTGGACAAATGCTGAACTCCACTAGCCTTTAAAATGGTAACTTGGAAAGCCTGAGTGTCTTTCTTCTGGGATCGTAATAGACTGGTGAAACCTGTTGCAGAACACCACTGAAATGATGACATCGGTACCGAACCTGCAGTGTGATGGTTTTCCGATACGAGCAATGCTGTAACGTTATTAAGCAGGCACTCTTTAGTACAGCGCTGGGCAGCACTGGGGACAATTCTGCTTCGAGTGCTCCAGTGGGTTAGCAAAGCACATCAGTTTATCTACAGAAATATCATACATATTCATTAGGTTTCCTGGAAAGAGCGGTCCCATGCTGATGAGTTCTCAGAATTCATTTACATTGTCTGAGCATGCCCAGTAAAATTAGGGTTAGGGTCTTTTCACCCTCTAGTGGTTGTCCATGGTCTTCCTTTGTTTATATATTGTCATGGATGTCCTTCAGCTGTGGGAATGTGACAGCAGGCAGGAGTGTGTCTGAGAGGAGGATTTGGGGTGTTTGTCTTTAGCAGTGTTCCCTTTTATCTTTCTTTATTCATGGGCGAGGTTCCCTCCTGTATGCCCTATCTTTTGCATATCTCTCCATTGTCTGGGAGGGCCCACTGAAGCCAGAAGGAAACCCTCTGGGTTGCCCTTCAATAAACTGAGTAGTGGTTTGATTGATTGATGAATAGGACTCTGCATACTTTTAGGAGAGCCATACATTCCCCAGTTTCCACGTGAACCCTGCCCTGAGATGTAGATTTTTATCATGCAGCAATACTTACTACAATAACACAATTTACAGTAACAGATTACTAATCCAGTCAAAAAATGCTAGAAGTATTTTCCAACCAAGTGTTTTCATCTTCTGGAGGTTTTCCAGAAGAGATGTTGAGACATTAGGAATTGCAGTAAAGACTTATGAATTAGTATGGTCTTAGTCAGGGATTTAACCCTTTCACCATCTCTGAACGTGTTCCAGACCAGACAGGGTAAGGCCCTGAGCCACACACTCATTCCAGTCTCCTCACTGATGCTTTGTGCAAGTGGTTGGACTGAGGCCCTCCTATGATCCCTACTATTTCAGGTAGCAGTTGGAGTGAAGAAGGCTGGGGAGTCTCTTCTGAATTGAGGGTGTAATTGTAGTCAGTCTTCAAGATGAACTGAAATAGCAGTGCAACCAGTAAACAGTTTCTAGGGTGGTCAGAGAAGCAGAGCGGACAGCAGTAGTTCAAAGAGGGGTAAATGAGATTTTTTTCCTAAGATAAGGTGGAATCTGATTTTTGTGGGACATACATAAAGCAGTATTAACAGCAAATGTTCTGCTTTTGGTGCTAATGGGATGCCGGTTTCAGTACAGATGAAGTTCAAATTCTTGTCAATAAATGTAAATAGGTAGCTTGCAGCCTTTGATCTGCAGCTACTCATGGGTTAACGGCAGTTCTAAGGGATCTGCAGATAGTAGCTGAGAAAAGCAGGCATTCTGACTGTATGTTTAAATTTGCTGATGAAGGACTGCATCTGCACTCAAAAGTTATGGGTGTTGAAATTGCAGGATTGTAAGTTCAAACCAACAGAAAGATACTGTACCATGTCCTCAAAACTGTTTAATGCCAGATGGATTTAAGCCCTTCACGATGTTCTGGCAAATAGGAAAGCAAACTGAAGCCTGTTCTGAAAATGTCTCTTTGATTGTTGGTGGTATTTTTTGGAAATTGCACTCTCCTGCAAGTTAGCTTAAAAAATAACCAGAGAATGGACCCCGTGTCTCATTGGTCTCAGGTTGGGGAGTGCAAAGCAAGCTTGCTGGACATTTTGTGTCTGGTGGTTTTATACGAAATCTTAATTCCTTTTGAATTTAAGACAAACTGTAAATGTTTAATGCTAGATCACAGTAAGTTGGGTTTTTTCCTGTTAGCCAATTCAGTAATTTGAGCATGCTGTTTAGCAGTTCAGGGGAATTCCCTAGTCTCACAAGAGTGGGATATTGTGACCTGCATCACAACTTCATCATCAGTGACACCATGGGTCTTGGTCAGATGCGGGTATCTGTACATGGTCCTGTACATGAGGAATTGTTGAAGATTAATATATTGTTTAATCATTGCAGATTTAACTTTCTGTGTCTATTACTGTGTTTAGTTTCAGTCTTTGGCAATGGCATTTTTTATAAACCCTCTGTTTGAGATTTTTATAGTGTGATTGTTTCCTTCTCTTAACTACAATTTTCAGTAAGCAACAGTAAAAGAAATCATATGTGTATGGAATGTGAACCAAGGATGTGGGATTCTTACATTTAAGTGTATTCTCTTCCAATTTATCTGATCTTTGTATTTCTTCTAATTAACTAATAGAAAACGTTGGAATCAAGTGGGACTGTAGTTTTAGGCCTTAGTTCTGTAGTGCTTGAAATATAACTATGAAACATTTTTCATTTTATGCTGTCTCTGGTACTGCTGAGTGCCATTAGTTTGACTTTATTTTTATTAAGCAGAAGTGAGAATATGATGAGGAAGGATACTTAGAGGAACTATTCTGTGTTCAAGATTGGGGAGTTAGTTCTTTCTTCAGAGTTGACTGGACAAATTATTTGGGAGCCAAACATTACTGAAAACGGCTGTCTTCCTCTATGCCTCTAAGGTAGTTATACAGATCTGACTTGCTGTCAGTCTGATTTTGATATATGAAAGGATATTCTTTCATATGAAGAATATTATTTCCTTTGGAACTCACTGTAAAGGTGGCTTGTTGGTATTGTCTGAGAAAATTATGGATAGTGGCTGTAGTTAACTGCTTTTAGTGTAACTAGCTTGTCATTACTACTGCAGTGTCATATTATCAAGCAGGATTTCCTTGCACTGTTGTCTTCCCCTCTGTTTTAACAGAGTTAGCTAAAATGGGTTTCTACCCTTCAAAGAATGCTATATTTTGCTCTTCCTCCGCTATTCAAAGTGAAATGTGGATACAGTCACAGGAGATGGGATAGTTGCTTCTAAGGATACACACAGACTTCACAAATATTCCACCCCCCTAAAAAAAAAATAAAAAAAATTGAGGTCTGAACTGAAATAAGTTGACTCAATTTTGGCCTTTTGATGCACTTCCTTTTTACCACTAGTAGCAGGAGGTGAAAATAGGTAGTTGACTTACCAATTATTCTTTGTCTTAATAAACTCCAAAAACACAGTCAACTCTTCCTCTTTGCTCCTCTCCCCTGCTATAAAATGCTGCTTTTCCTCCCTTTAAGACATTACCGTGCATCAGTTGGAACTGGGAAACTATTCCTGCAGTTCTACCCCATGGTCTTCTAGGTTTAAATATGCCAGTCATATATAAGCTATATCAAAGGAAAGAGGTGATTTTCCTTAGAAGATTTTTAATTTTGAAGTCATATGCAGCATACTCAAATGTACTGAGTAAAAGGCTTCATTCTGCCCCAGAATGAACAAACTCCTGAGCATGGACTGTAAGCTCTTTTTGTAACAGTTGCTTTGCTCAGACTTTCCTGATTTGGTAGCAGGGAGGCTGGAGGGGATGATTCCTGTGAGAATCTGTGTCTGACAGAGCCAGTGCCAGCTGTCTCCAAGATGCCCCTGCTGCTGACCAAGGCTGAGCCTGTCAGCAACAGTGGTAGTGTCTCTGTGATAACATATTTAAGAAGGTAAAAAAAAGGTGTGAGCTTTATGCAGCCAGACAGAGGTGTGAGAAACTGCTTTAAGTCAATTTTGCTTGTGATGGTAACTTCTGAATGACCTCTCCATGTTCTTACCTCAACTGGTCAGCCTTCTCTTATATTTTCTCTCCCCAGTCCAGCTGAGGAAGGGAGTGATAGAGTGGCTTTGGTTGGCATCTGGCCTCCAGCCAGGGTCAACCTGCCATGTGTAGAGATCACGTCTATAACTGCTTTCACAGATCACTTGCTTTCACAGAATCACCGGATTAGAAAAGACCTTTAAGATCAAGTCCAACTGTTCCTGTCCTATGCTAAACCATATCTCTACTTTATTCTCATCTTTTGGGAATATTTCTTGTACAGGAAGACTGCAAGTATGATATATTGTTTTGGCAAGGTTTTGGTAGTCAGGGGACCTGCAGGAGTAGCTTCTATGAGAAGCTGCCAGAAGCTTCTCCTAGGCCTGATGGTGCCAATGTCTGCTGGTTCTAAGATGGACCCACCTGCCACTGGCCAAGGCTAAGCCAATCAGTGATGGTGGTAAACCTCTGGGATAACGAATTTAATAGAGGAAAAAACCCCCTAGCAGCAGCTTTTGCAGCCAGAGAGGAGTGAGATGTGAGAAACTGCAGACACCAAGGTTGGGGGAGGACATGCTCTAGGTGCTGGAGCAGAGATTCCCCTGCAGCCCATTGAGAAGGCCTCAGTGAGGCAAGCTGTTCCCCTGCAGACCGTTGAAGATGACAGGGAGCAGAGATCCCACCTGCAGCCTCTGAAGAACCCTGCACTGGAGCAGGTGGAGACACCTGAAGGAGGCTGTGACCCTGTGAGAAGCCCACACTGGAGCAAGCGCCTGTCAGAACCTGTAGCCCCGTGGAGAGAGAAGCCAACACTGGAGCAGGCTTTCTGGGGGGACTGTGTGACCCTGTGGGGGACCCATGCTGCAGCAGTCTGTTCCTGAAGGTATGCGCCCCATGGAAAAGACCTACCCCAGTCAGCGAAGAACTGTACCCTGTGTAAAAGACATCAGAGAAGGTCATGGAGGGCTGTTTCCCGTGGGTGCAACCAACACTGGAGCAGGAGGGTGTGAGAAGCCCTCCTCCTGAGGAGGAAGGAGCGGCAGAGACAACATGTGATGAACTGACCACAACCCCCATTTCCCATCCCCCCTGTGCTGCTAGAGGGGAGGAGGGAGAAAAATTGGGAGTGAAGTTCAGCGTGAGAAGAGCAGAGGTGTCAGGAAAATATTTTTGTTTTATTTCTCATAGCTCTAGTCAGTTTTGCTTGGGTAATAAATTAGATATATTTTTGTTTTAGATATATTGTCTGTTTTGCACATGATTTTAATTGCTGAATGGTCTCTCCCTGTCCTTATCTTGACCCTTAAACCTTTCATTGTATATTTTCTCCCCTGTTCATCTGAGGAGGGGAGTGAGAGAGAGGCTTTGGTGGGCATTTGGCCTCTGGCCAGGGTCAAACCACCATATACATACAACTTGGAACAGAAAGCACTATTTATTGAAAGGTGTAGAATACTAGTAGCATGTTAGTCATAGCTAAATGTTAATATGCCCTTCAGAAGACATCATGAAGTCATGATGCACACAGCAGCAGCAAAAATGCCCGGTCTCATCAAATACAGACTTCTTGTCCTGACTCCTGGGGAGGCTCAATTATGTGTATGCAGATAGAGAGGAGCTCTAAGCATTCTTGTAATTCTTTTAGAGTTTCAGAGACTTGGAAATCAGTAATTTGTATCGGAGACATTTCCTAAACTTTGTTCTATTCCAGAAATGTGATTTAGCAAGTCCCTGTACAGTCTCAAATTCAGCTTGGTCATGCTTGCTTCTGTGACTCTCTAAGCTTGGGAATGTCTGCTTAGTTGTATAAAGAGCAGTTGTACTTCCATATATGATGTTTGTTTGTCACTGATTTACCTCAGATTTACAGGCTGAGAGATTCTTTAGTGGCTTACCACTTAAAGTTTTCTACTCCGGAAAGTTTCACAAAGCCCTTAACAATGGTGGCATATGTCAGAAGATGGTTCATAGCTGCTACAGTGGCTGGTCCCAAGCTGTTACCTGGACACAGACTGCAACACCACTGGTGTTTCTAGGTAGAACCTTCAGGAACTAAAACGTCACCTCCAGCAAATGGAGTTCCTAACGCTCTCAATCAGCTGTTAATGGCAAGGGGTGCTGAAATCAACACATGTTGGGGCTGCCAGCTGAAATGGCAGTATCTTGTTGCTGCTGTGTCTGAAATGCCAGAGGTCTTTCTGGGCTGCTGTTTCACTGTGACAGCTGAACCTTAACTTTCCTTCTGGGTGCTGATCCCTCAGTATGAGTGGCTCATAGCTGAACCTCTCATGCGTTTTCCTTCTATACACATAAGGTGGCTACAGGATTGGCAGCAAACCTTCATGTCTGACGGGCCCTTGCTTTTATCAGTACGCCTCATCCTGTTGATTTGAGAGGCAGCAGAAAGTGGAATGTATACGAATGTGGTGTGTTTGGCCTGGCTAGCAGCCGTACTCCTGCCCAGCAGCTGTACTCCTGCCCTGCAGCTCCAGCTCTGTATGTGAGACCATGAAGTAACAGGAGCAAGAAAGCTCATCAAGACCAAGACAGATTGCTTACCAATTACCATTGTAGGCAAATGGACTTGAGGAAAATTATTTTTCTGCCACAGGTTACACTTGTTCCTGTCCCAGTTTTGCATAGCAATGTGCTGGTAGAGAAGGGGGGGCTGCAGAGATAGCTGCTGCAGGAAGCAGCTAAAAGCTCTCTGCAGGCCCCAGAGGGTAAACGTCAGCTGATTCAAGGCCAGAGTTGCTGCTGACCAAGGCTGAGCCAATCGGCGACGGTCACAGCGCCTCTGGGAATCACATTTAGGAGAAAAAAATTTGCAGGTAGCTGCATTTTGCCACCGGAGAAGGGAGTGAGAAAATGTAGAAAGTTGCACAGACACCAAGGCCAGAGAAGAAGTAGCCAGGGTGGAAGAATGAGGCACTCCAGGTGCTGGAGAGAGATTCCCCTGCAGCCCGTGGAGAAGACCGTGGTAGAGCAGGTGCCTCCCTGCAGCCCATGGATAATGACGGGGAGCAGCCTGTGAAGAGATTGACCCAGGCTGCAGCAGGTTTGCGGGGGTACTTGTCACTTTGTGGGGGACCAGGCTGGAATAGTCCATGGAAAGGGACTCATGGAAGGAGCTAAGCTGAGGCAATTGGTGAGGCGATAACTCCCTGGTAGAAAGGACTCACACTGTTTCATGGAGGACTGTCTCCTATGGGTGGGACCCCATGGTGCCACAGCAGAAAGGTGTGTGTGTGGAATGTCCCCCCAGCTAAGAAGGAAGACAACTCCTGAGGAATTGACTCCAAACCCCCAGTCCCCATCCCCTGCCCCTCTCTGTGCCAATATGGGAGGGGGGAAAGAAGGGAGCAAAATTATGATGAGTGTGGGGAAGTAGAGGTGGTTTAAGGTCTGGAGAAGATCTTGTGAGGAATTGACAGGAACCTCATTCCCCTTGCCATGTTGTGGGGGGAAGAAGGGAGTAAAATCATGCATGAAGTTAAGTCTGCTAAGAATGAAGGGGTGGGGGGAGGTGCTTTAAGACCTGGCCACACTTCTCATTACCAGACTCTGGTGTCACTGGCCATGTAGTTGTAGTGTAATAAATTAGTTTTCTTTCCTTTACTCCATGTTGAGTCTGTTTTGCCCATGACACTAATTGCAGAGTGATCCCCCTTATCTCAACTCCTAAGCTTCTCAATATATATTTTCTCTCCTTTTTGCCTGACAAGGGGAGTGATGTAGCAGCTTTGGTGGGCATTTGACCTCTAGCCAGAGCCAAACCACAGCAGTTATCTTCAGAGCAGCAATGAGGGGTGTTGAGAGGATTGGGGAGGAAGGTGGTGTTGTGATCAGCATGTAGGTTTTTTGATCTGCTCCTTTCTGCTACCTTTGTTGCATCCCAGGTCCTCCAGGCTGCAGAGGTGATCTACTCTGGTGTTGGTCCTCTATAGGCTGCTGGAGACACCTGCTCCACCACAGAGTTGTTCTTTCTCTGGCCCTGGTGTTCCCTCTGCTGCTTCTTGCTCTTTCTTGCCTCCTCTACCTGTCTGGTGTTTTTGCTCTTTCTTAAACACGTGTTCTCTGAGGGACCAGCTCTGCTGAGGGGCTCAGCTGTGCCCTGTGGTGGGCTGGCTGGAACCCGCTGTGTGCCTCTCCTCACCTCTGCACCCCCAATACCTGCACCTTGCCCCTACAGAGGTCACCCAGCCTGGGATGGTGTATGGTGGGGCAAGAGCCACATAATTTTTAAGGTAAGCGAGCTGAGAGGTAATGGCCCCTCTGTCTTATGAGGGTCAGCTCTGCAGGGAGGTTTGCTTAGCAGAGAATTAAGAGTCAGCATAACTGGTAATTTAACACAATTTGCCCTTAAAGAGTGTATTTTGGCTCTGAGAAGTTTTGTATATATCACTTGTGTAGTGTGGCGCTTCCTGCCCTTTGATTTGGAGAAGTGTGGTGCTGCTGGGTGTATCACCTTTGAAAGATGCCAGCTGCAGAAAAAACACAAATGTGCAAGGCAACCATGAAGTGTGTGGGAAGAGAAGAATTTCTGTAATGTAGGATGTTCTCAGCTACGTAACTTTATTCTTTTTCTGGAATCTTAGTTTCTCACAAGTTTACGTTTTAACAAGCTGTCAGTGCAGGTGGTTGCTGCTATGCACTGCTGTGACCATCCTGGTGTAACGGCTCTCTGTCAGGAGTAACGTGGTGGTTGTGGTCATCATTCGCAGTCTCTGCTCGCTGTGGTTTTGGGATGGAAAACTGAAAGAAATGGCATCTTGTAGTCCTACTAGTGAAGCCATGTGTGATATTCAGCAATTCCCTTAGTCTGCTCGTACAAAAGGTACAAATTATGTTTCCCTGCCTTTGTAATTGTGGCAAAAGTTTTGGGAAGCTTGAATTGCCAAAAGATGAAAACTTCTAGAAAATATCTGTAGTACATCTCCAAAGGCTGCACTCTGGAGATGAAGTATCGCTTCTTTGACAGCGTTTTAACAGACTGCAATTGCAGCTGATGTGTTGGTGTTGCAACACTGCAAAGGAAGATGTGATGGGAAGGAAGTATTGCATAGTTCTCTATTCTGAAATGGATAACGACTTTGTGGCCACATTAGGAAAACACCTGATTCTTTTAAGGAATAAATCCTCTCAAGAACAGAGATTAGGAAGATTCAGAAATAATTATACTTTGCCATTAAAACCTCTCTGTGTATATTAAATGTGGATAATAGCTCTCTGCACAGCAATTAGCATATCTCTTCTTGTGTCTGTTAGGTTTGGACAGTTTGTAGGTCTGCCTCTAAACCTACATCAGATTCAAGCGATGGAGTTGCAGCATGTTATTGTTGCTTATTCAGTGATCAGGTAGGCATAAGCTTGGTCAATGTATTGCATCGAACCAAAGGCCATAGGAGTCATGAACTGGTAATTTAAGAGCGTGGCTTTGAGGGGGGGTGCTGTTATATAAGTTTTTTGTTAACCTAAAATGAAATTTGAGAAAGACAGAACTAATATTCCACTCTTTAAATGTGGCCATGCATGGAGGTTGATGCTAGTAGGTATCTGCTGACAAGTTTGTTACTGAAGAGAGAGCTGCATGAACCCAGAAACTGACAAAAGAATATGATTATTTTACCTGGATTTCCCACACACGCAGATGAGATTGGTAGGGAAGAGATGGACACTCGTGGCTTTTATCTGTGTGTGGTTCTGCAATGGCTTAAGTCAATGGAAGTCAGTACCCAGCTCCTCCTCTTTACATTTAGGGCAATGAGGTGGTTCAGGTCATTGGCCCAGGAAAAAAATGGATGTAACAAATGACGTAGGGCTGAGTTAGTTTCTGGGCTGGCCTTGTGAGCATGAGTACTGGCATAAGAGACAAGCCAGGAATGTTGATGAGGTAAAGGAGGAACTTGGGCAGTGCCAGCTTTTATGGGCTTGCATTGCGGTGGAACTGTACCTTTATGATCTGATAACAGTGCATTTTGATATGCAGAAGAAAGTTTTATCCTGCTGCTGATGGGGGTTTGGGAAGTGTTCTTAAAAGACAGCTTCCGTTATATGGTATAGCTGTGTGTGTTTGGTGACCAGATCAGAATGTGGTTCAGCTTGCAGTGAGCCATGATGCTCATTTCCTTCAGAACTTGTCAGATCTGAAGTCATAGCAATTGTAATGTGTCTGTGGAGGAAGATGTAGGTTCTGAAGCATGTTGGAATTTCCAAATGTGAATACTATTTATTTTATTTGCTGTTGTGTATATCAGGGAAGCCTCTTCTCAAAGATGCGCTGCTGTCCTTTCACTAGTTAGAAATATAACAATTAAGAACTATGTTTCTGTTTAAATAATTAAATAAACATTAAACATGCTTTTATGTTAATCTTTTTTTTTTTTTAGCTATAAAATCTGTCCACAAAAAAAGTGGCACAACTATCTTTGAACTTCTGTAAAAATACATTCAAGTCTCAGTCAGGTGAGTTGTTTGCAGGCTATATTAATATATTAGAATTAAAGTTGACTTGTGAATGTATACAAAAAAGACTCAGTATAAGAGTCTTTGGTTTAGAAACCAAAGATGCAATGTTTTTTCTGCTACTTTTCGCAATTACAGTACAATTACAAGGAAATTGAAAGGAAAATAAAGTTATGGCTTTGGTACTTGAATAAGTCAATACTTTGCATCATGTGGGGAAAGTGGCTGGTTTTCAAGAGAATGGCTCATCAAAATCTGATGCCTTTGCAGCAGAGTAGCAAAAGAAAGAATTATTGTTAAAGGATTGGGGGACCGATGGACAAGGTGGGAATAGATGGAAAGGGCAGAGTTAAGAGGAGAGCTAGGGTTGATCTTGCTTTGGCTAGGCACCTGTGAGGCAAATTTATCAGAGCCGTTCAGGCAGTGCTTCTCAACATATGTCTCTGCCGTGTGCATCTCGACTTCCTCCTTGCCAACATCAGTGAGCAGTGGCTTTTTGGGACGCTGGTGAAATGCCTAATGTGGACATGGACAGTTTACTTCTCCTGGTCATTACAGTTTTGCCCATTTATGTTGATCTCCCCGATTCACTCCCTTCTGCCTTCATTTCACTGATGATTGGGATGGCAAGGATGTTTAGCCTATAACTGCTTTCAGTGCGTAACTTTCAAAATATTTAAAATTATTGGAAACTGCTGAACAAGTGAGATGTAGAAAGAAGTTCTTTACTTTTACCTTCCTTCCTTCACTGAGAATCTGACCAAGTTGTCCCTGAAATGTTGAAATATTTTTGGTTCTTGTGCAACTCTGGCATTTGGGTATCTTTGATTTTACAAATTTTGAATCCCAGTTGGATGGACTAAAAGAAGACGTACGTGCAGCTCAAAACATGGCAGAGTTTTTAAGTGCTTCTTGAAATTACAGTTTCAATTGCTTGAGGGTCAGAAAATGTTACCATATAACATTTTAGTAGTTGTGTGTGTGTCCACTTTTCTTAATATATCACTGGGTCTTCAACCACTGCATGATTAAATTGCAGTTACATGTCATGGGTGGCCAGTCACTAGTGGGGTTTCACAGGGCTCCGTTTTAGCCCCTGTTCTTTTTAACAGTTTCATAACAGGACCAGAAGGGTGTCTTAAGTAAATCTGCAGATGACACTAAATTGGGAGGAGCTGCTGACACCGTTAAGGGTGGAGAAGCTTTACAAGGAGTCCTGGACAGCTCAGAGAGCTGGGCAATCACCAACAACATGAAGTGTAACAAGGGCAAGTGCTGGATTTGGCACCTGGGAAGGGGCAGCCCTGGCTGCACATACAGATGGGGGGGATGAGATGCAGGAGGCCAGCCATGCTGAGAGGGATTTATGGGTCTTGATCAACAGCAGGTTAACCGTGAGCCAGCAGTGTGCCCAGGCAGCCAGGAGGGCCAACCGTGCCCTGGGGTGCATCAAGCACGGCATTGCCAGCGGGTCCAGGGAGGGGACTGTCCCGCTCTGCACCGTGCTGGTGCGGCCTCACCTTGAGTGCTGTGTGTGCAGTTTTGGGTGCCACAGTACAAGAGGGGCACGAAGCTATTGGAGAACAAGAGGGGCACGAAGCTATTGAAGAGTGTCCAGAGGGGTACACCAAGGATGGGTGTCCTGGTTTCGGCTAGGATGGAGTTAATTTCTTTCCTAGCAACGGATGGAATGCCTCACTTGGGAGTTGGGATGAGAGCTGTGCTGACAGCACCCTGATGTTTCAGTTGCTGCCAAGCAATCAAGGACTTTTTAGTTGTTCATATTTCCCTGCTAATGAGAAGAGAGGGGACAGTGCCAGGACAGGTGACCCGAACTGGCCAAAGGGGGTATTCTGTGCCAACTACATCATGCTTAGCATAAAGGGGGGCTGGTTGGAGGAGGAGCAGGTGGCTCCAGGACATGCGGTTTTTGGGGATGGTACAGTTTTTTTGGGATGGCTCTGGGCTGCATGGCCTGAGTCATTCAGTTCAGTGAGAAACTGCATTGTGTATCACCAGTTTGATATATTTTGCTATAAAGTCCTGCTATCATTGTTATATCTACCTTTCTGCTATTCTAGTAAACTATCCTTATCCCAACCCGCAAGGTTTTGGTTCCTTGGTTTTGTTTTTTTTTTCCCTTTCCCTTCCCTCTCCCCCCTGCCCCAAACTTCCCCCCACACTCCCTTTTAAAGAATAAGCAACTGTGGGGTGCTCAGCTCTCAGCTGGGGCAAAACCACGACAATGGGGAAGGGTCTGGAGGGGAAGTCTTATCATGAGAGGCTGAAGTCCCCTGGTTTGTGCAGCCTGGAGAAGAGGAGGCTGAGGGGAGACCTCATCACAGTCTATGGCTTCCTGATGAGGGGGAGCAAAGAGGCAGGCAGTGATCTCTCTTTGGTGGCCAGGGATAGAACCTGAGGGAATGGCATGAAGCTGAGACAGGAGAGATGTAGGTTGGATGTTAGGAAGAGGCTCTTTACTGAGAAGGTGGTTGGGCACTGGCACAGGCTCCCCAGGGAAGTGGTCACAGCACCCAGCTTGGCTGAGCTCAAGAAGCGCCTGACGATGCCCTCAGTCCCACACTCTGACTTGTCTGTCCCTGTGTGGAGCCAGGAGTTGGACTCCATGATGGGTGCCTTCCAACTCAGGATGTTCTGTGGTTCTAAAACCAACTTGGTCACTTCTTGAAGTAAATTTCTTTGTTTTCCATCAAGACTGCACAATTAAATGTGGCAAGGTCAGTTTGCAGACTGGCCTGTGAAAATGCACCTCATTGTTCCACTTAACTACAAGATTCTCTGCTCTGTGCCAAAGTGTTAATATATACAGACTCACTGTCATTACACAGTGATCATTAATTTTACAGGGTATGGTCTTACATAATAAAGAAGATAAATGTTTTTCAAAACTGTGCTACTATAAGGTAGCTTCCTGCCACCCTTGGAACAGAAAAGTTTATCCTTTTAGAGCATTTGTGCAAACTGGATAAAAGCATCTGTTAAATGTTGATATGAAAACACATTTTTGTTGTAATTTCTGTTCTACTGTAAAGGCTCCCTGCCTTCCATAGCAAATCACTTTTGCAAAATCACGTCACCTTTTCTGTAAGATGTTTTACTTTTAAATCACTACATTAAATCACTAAATGGTGGTAGCTGGAACAGTTACTGCTGCTGCTTACAGTAAGTGCTCTCTGCATCCTGGAATCTTTTAAGTGCTACAGCCCCGTTTGCACCAAAACATTTAAGACTATGGGAGGTTTAATTTAAGCATGTAAGTAGTCCTGAGTCAGTCAGGTGGATTACTTGAGGTTTTCAGAAGTGAAGCACCTGCCTAACTATTTTGTTAGGTCTGGTGTAACTTTTAATCACTTTCTAAGGTTGAACAGCCATCTTTCAGTAAGTCAATAATTTATTAAGCCATCAGCACAGGAGACTATTAGACCAAGTCCAGAATACAGGTCTAAAGACATTTTTAAAAAATAATGGTCTCGTACTCATAAAGGAAAAGTGAGTATGCCAAGGAGAATTTAGATTACAGTTTGGGTCTGTTTCTGTTGAATCCCATTTCTGTTTTACGTGTTACCTGGTAGTAAACGAAAAGGAACTTTTGACACATGATAATGTATTAGTCCTAAACAACAGAGGGAATTTAGAAGCACCAAAGCAATTAACAGTGCAGGCTTATATTGAGGCCATGGATGATGGGGAAATGGCAAGATCATTCAAAACATAAAAGGAATCAACAGTCTACCTGGTTGACTCTGATTAGCTAATGAGGGTGAAAGCCAATGAATGCTCTGGAAGTTGGGAGGTGCTGAGCTGATGTGTTCAAGTCGATGCTGTGAAGGAAAAAGGCATGTGAAAACAGGAGCCTGACAAGTCACAGCAGCAGGAACGAGTCAATGAAGTGGACATCAGCCCACCAACAGCTTGGCCTGAGCCATAGGGCTAGTGCCAGCCTGCTCATTTACTTCTTTACTGACTGGGATGGGTAGGAAGATGTCAGGGAGATTCAGATGGGTAATTATGTAGGGGAAAAAAAAAAAAAGACAAAAAAGGCGAAAAAAGCAACACTTAAATTGTGAAGGCTGCCTTGTGAATGCAAATAATTGTGATGCATGTGCTGCTTTGTGACTTCTTGTTAACACCTGAAACAAGACAGTGGGCATTTCTGATTCAGCGTGTAGGCTGGTCCTGCTTTGTGCTTGTGCATGTAGGATATTGCATGGGAGGGCCGGGACTGGGGAGCAGGAAGGAATCTTACTCCTGTGGGGAGTAAGATTGTGGAAGTGCTGAGAGATCCTGGGGATGGGAGAGATACCTGGAGACGAGGAAGCGCAGGGACATGGTCTAGTAGTGCTTAGGGCTGGTGATGGTGAGAGGCTGTGGAGCAGGGGGCCAGCACAACTTTCCCAGACAGGTGTCCATCTCCATGATGGGAAGGGCTGGTGTGCTTGAGAGAGTGAGATAATGGATCAAGGTGACAGCTCAGATTTCACTCTTTTTTAAATAAACATCTCTATCCCCACCTACATCTGGTCTTGCCCCGGACATTAGTGTGGGATAAATACATTCACTGTCTGTCATGGCTCTGCTCCTGAAATGGGGTCAGGACCTCTGGATGACACTGATTAAGACACTAAACCATGAGATCTCGGACTGTGTCTGCTATGAAATGACTTTGAGTGCTCGGTGAAGAGGCACGTCACCGGGCACTTCAGACTGCCATTGACTAAACTCACAGTCTCCCTCTTAACTGCAATATTCCTCCTACTCTCATTCCTTTTATTCCACATTATGTTGCTGATGGCTGCAGTCTCCTTCTAAGCCATGAATCGGAACACATTGGTGAGCTCTTAGAAGGAGAAGCTTCTCTCGCGGTGCGGGTGCCCTAAGCAACGCGCGAGGGACGCGGCTGCGGGCGCTGCCGGGCGATGGCCGAGACCCGGCCGGCTCCTTCCACAGCCCCTGCCTCTGACATTTACGGGCACCGCGGAATTGGCTCGCCCGCAGCAGAACGCTGCCGCGCACGTCATTATGTAGCCCACTACTTCCTACCCTCCGGGGTGCCGTGGGACCTGTGTCCTGACCCACCGTCCTGGGCGCCGCAGGCGGCCGCGTTGCTGCGGACGGCGAGCTGGGCTCTGCGCCCGCGTCCCTCCGCCCGGCTCTGGCCCCACTCCACCCCGCGCCTCTCTGCCCTCCTGGCGGCTGGCTTTGGGCCGTGCGGGGGCCGGGCGGGCGGCAGGGGCTCCGGCGGGGTGGGGCGGGTTGGATGCTCCGGTACCGCGCGGGTCTCCAAGGCGGTGGCTGAGCGGGGCGGAGGGAGCTGTCAACACCCCGCCCCCCCGGCCCTTTTCGGGGAGTTCCCGGCGCCGGCAGCGGCGGGCCATCGCGTCACATCGCATCTGATCCGCCCGGGCACCCCCGCGGCAGCGCCTTCTGCGGCGGTGCGAGGGCAGCTCGGGTCCGGTGTGGCGAGCCCGGGCGCCGGGGGCGGGGGTTTCTGCCTCCCGGCATTACAGGAAAGAGTGTTTCTTGCGCTGATCCCAGTAACTTCCTATTTCGTTACATCCCTTGGCCGTCGCGCGGTGGCGGAGGTCCCGGTTACCGAAACACCCCTCCGGCACCGGCGGTAAGTGGAACGTTGTTGGTTGTTGCGGGGTTTTTTTCGTTTGTTCTGTTTTTAGTAGGGGTCCCGCTGCCCATTTTTCCTGAATAGGGAGCGTGGGAAAGTTTGAAATTGTTCACTGGAGGGCTGCTCCACTGGGTCTTTCACTGGGGGTGACGCGTGCTTGCGTTCACATCCCTCCAGATGTTATGGAGTGGCAGACTGGTTTGGGCTGGAAGGGACCTCAAAACCCATCTAGTCCCAACCCCCTGCCATGGGCTGGGACACCCTCCACTAGCCCAGGTTGCCCCATCCAACCTGGACTTGTTTGTCCCAGACTTGGGGCAGTGCATGTGGCTGTCTCTCTGGGCTAGGCAGCTCCTTTCAGTTTCTTTCTTTCAAGTCTATGAGATGGCAAGAATTTACACTTCTTTTTTTTTTTTTTGGGAGATACGTGAAACGGATGCTTGGCGATGGCTTTCTTTGCGTGATAGTAAGAGTTCTCAAAACGTTTGCAACATATGCAGTCACCAGAGGCAGTAAAAGCTCTTTCCTAACTGCTGGCTGCTTAAATTGCCTGCATTCACTTGAATTTTCCCAAAGCAGCACGTCAGATTTAAATACACTGGCCCCATGCTTCTAATGCTTGCGCAGTTTCTGCCTCCTGGAAAAGAATGCTTTTGGATTAGGTGGGTATATGTCTGTCCTAAGTATCACCTACGTGCATGCGTGCCTAAATTGGAGAAGCTGCACTGAGCTTCTCATCTATAATGGACTGTGTGACCATGGTCTTTTGAACATGATTTGCCTAAAATGTTGAAATCCAGCTTCTAGCCTCTGTGAGTTAAGGCACTTGGCAAGGGAATGTTTTCATGCTTGAAGATAGGTTCATGCATGGGGCAAAAGAATAATAGTTCAGATTCTTTCTGTTGGAGGCTAATCAGTAACAAAACAGGTTTCGGATGGGATAAAAATAGGGCAAGGGAAGCTTTAGGTTTATATCACAGAGGTTTCAGTAGTGAAGGCTGAGCATCTTTATTTTTTCTATAATAATCATGTAAGTCTGGTAATTTTTTGCTTTATTTGGTGCTTGTAGGGAACATTCAATTTACAAAGTGCTGTACTGGGAGATCATGAAACGTAACTCTTTCTAGTAGGTCACATGAGGCTTGGTTTCACACCGCTGTGCTGTGTTTCAGCTACCAGTTTTGACTAAGATCTAAAAAACCTGTTTGTAAAGTTTACCGTACATGTAGCAAACCTTTACGAGATGATCTGAATTAGCAGAGTGACATGGGAATTGTCTTATGCAAGTCAACACCCAGATAAATATATTTGGGATCAAAAAGTACAGAGGATGCTCAGCAAAATTAAAAACTCTTGACAAGTAGTAACGTAAAGACTGTTTTAGATGACCATGTTCTCTGTTGGGGGGGAAAAAAGGGCTAGCATTCAGCTCAGATGTGCAGAAGTAGGAACAGTGTGTTATGTGTCTGGTAGTGATCTTACGTTTGTATAACAAAGTGCATGAGGTGTTTAGCGTCCAGCAGTGAAAGGTGGTGAGGGGTAGGGGAAGGTGAGCTATGCAGAGGCTTCCCTTTTATGTCACACATTCACTGCATTAATGCAATGGAGGCTGTAGCTCACTTCTGCAGAACTAACTCCGACTCTTCAGATGTTTTGTCTGCCCTTCAGGAAGGGTATGAAATATGAAATACTGGAGAACGTTCACAAGAGAACCTAAAAAAAAAAAAGGAAATAGAAAAGAGACTTTTAAAGAGGAAAAGAGAACTTCATGTTTGCTCTTTACATTTATTTAAATTTAAGATTAATATGGAGAAGGATATTTGATAGTGTGAGTGTAAGAAAGCTCAATCACTGAGAAAAAGACAAGATGAAATGGAGTGTAGGCATTGTTGAGATTGCAAATTAACTCCTAAAAACAAGGGATACAACAGTAGCAGAAGCACAAACCCATTAGCTAGGCCCAAAAGTGAGTCTGAGGTTATAATGTTTTCTAGAACATACGATCAAGTCTCTCCTTCAGAATGGTGTATTATATGCACGGCTGGGCTGCAGGGCCACAGTCACCTTTTCTGAGTGATGAGGAAGTCTGAGAAATCAGCTTCTGTGCTCAGTTCTCTTTCCTTCTCCTGTCTGTGGGACCACAGGATTACCTGCATTGTTCTCTGCATCCTTGTAACGCTGGCAGACCTGCAGTATTACAGGGATGGATGATTTCCTGATAAGTCCCAGGGAGTTTTTATTTGCTTTCTTGTGAAACACACTTTAGTAACATTTTTAAAGTGGATGTGTATTTTACTCTGGAACATCTGGAACATCTGGAATCTTAGTTTAAGAGGCAAGACTGAACTACTGCTCTGAAGTAGTTGCTGATGACACCAAGCTCTGTCATCAGCTTGGTGAGGTAAGTGTGCCAGAGGGATAGGATGTCCAGAGGGACCTGGACAGGCTGCAGAAGTGGGCCCAGGTGAACCTCATGAGGTTCAACAAAGCCCAGTGCAGGGCCTTGCACCTGGGTTGGGACAATCCCCATTACCCATGCAGGTTAGGAGCTGATGTGCTGGAAAGCAGCCCTGAGGAAAAGGGCTTGGGAGTACTTGTGGATGAGAAGCTGGACATGAGCCACCAATGTGCATCTGCAGCCCAGATGGCCAACCACATCCTGGGCTGCATCTAAAGCAGTGTGGCCAGCAGATGGAGAGAGGTGATTCTGTGCCTCTACTCTGCTCTGGTGAGGCCTCACCTGGAATACTGTGTCCAACTCTGGAGCCCTCAACACAAGAAAGACATGGGTCTGGTGAAACGTGCTCAGAGGAGGCCACAAAAATGATCAAAGGACTGGAGCACCTCTCCTATGAAGACAGGCTGAGAGAGTTGGGCTTGTTCAGCCTGGAGAAGAGAAGGCTCCAGGGGGCCCTTATAGCAGCCTGCCAGTACCGGAAAGGTGCCTGTAAGAAAGCTGGGGAAGAACTGTTCATGAGGGCATGTAGCAATAGGACGAGGGGTAATGGTTTTAAACTTGAAAAGGGGAGATTTATGTTGGGTATTAGGAAAAAATTCTTCACTGTGAGGGTGGTGGATCACTGGAACAGGTTGCCCAGGGAGGTAGTGGAGGCCCCATCCCTGGAGATCTACAAGGTCAGGCTTGATGGGGCTCTGAGCCACCTGATGTAGTGAAGATGTCCCTGTTTACTGCAGGGGAGTTGGACTGGATGACCTCCAAAGGTCCCTTCCAGCCTTACACATTCTGTAGCTCTAATAGTACAGAAAATCTGATTATTTGACATGTGTCTATTCTGCACAAACTTCAGGTTAAAAACACCCAAATCTGGCAACTCTAAGAGACATGGCTCTGGCCACACTCTCTTGATGAGACTTAGGCCTTTCTTTAAAGCTGAGTGTGTGGACCCACCTGCCCTGCCCACCTGATTTTTTCACCTACCTTCTTACCATGGCAGAGGCGTCTTTTCCATCTTTGAGTCACTGCACGAAGGCAACCATCTTGTCTAATGTCTTACTAACTGAAAACATCTGGCACAAAATCACTTCTAAAAGTAGACTCTTGTAGCCAAAATAGACCATGTATTCCCTCAAACACTGAGCCTAGGAAGACAGCTTCAAGTCCAGACGTGTATGTGAAGCCTGTTTAAGCCCTGGTTTGGCTAGTTTTATTTTCTCAGTTGAAAAAGAACAAGGAATGACAGCATGGCTCTAAGAGCTGCAGTACGCTGGTATTGTCACCAATGTTCACTTCCAGTGATATTGATGGCCCAACCTTTCTGTCAGTGACCATTATCGAATCAAAGTCATGTGGTTAAAATGAAAAAATGGACCAGTACAAAAAAATAAAGAAATTAGATCTTGTTTTGTTTTCATAGCCCCAATCATTTTTCCCTAAAAATAATTTATAATAATATAGTAATTAGCAAGCAAATGTTTGTTTTGCAGCTCTTTATGTATCTTAAGATATATTCAGAGGTTAGTTCATTATGCTTGTTCAGAGAATAATGAAATATATTCTATTTACTAGATATGGACTAATTATTTTTCTGTATTGTGATGAAGCTGCATTTAGGTAAAAATGTAATGTACAGCGTTTTATATTAAAAGGTATTAATGTTCAGTATGCTGTTAAATATTGCTGTATAACAAAAGAAAGGGCTTATTGAAACACATTTTACATCTGTAACTTTAGGGTATTCCAAACAAAAGAACTGTTATCAGCAGTTGCTGACTGAACTGACCTTTCCTGGCTGCTGTGTCCTTCAGGATTTTAGAACAAAACTATCTTATCCTTTCATGACTTTTTTTGTTGTTGTTTAGAAAATGAAAGAGGAAAACAGCTTTCCTGCTTTTTCAGTTTCCAGTTGATTCACAGCTTTTAAATGACTAAGTTGTGGAACTTGATGAATCTTTTCTTTTTAGAAGAAGCTGCAGTTAAAAGTTGGCACAGTGTGTCAAGGGACTCTGCTCTGTGCTCTTCCTTCAGATGTGTCTGTAAGCTTAGTGATTTCTATTTTCTCACTAGATACATATTGTTTGAAGTAATTTGATTTATTTTAGTAGATTATGATAGCATTGTTATAAAGCTATCATAATTTGAAATTTAGATAGGTTTATTTTTCAGAAGGAAACACACCTAAGAGGTCTTGTTTAAATTAAGTTCTATTTAAACGTTAAAATTTTAAATCTTAGTCAGCTGAACCTCAGAACAGGGTGAATATCTGTAGCTCAGTTAAGGACTGTGGGTTTATGTATTTATTGCTTTCTTCTTACATGTCACTCTCTTCTCTGACTTACGTAGTTAAACCTCTGTTTTCCTCTTGTGCTGCTCACTGGTTCTCACCTTTGATGGAGTCCTGGCTAATCCTGGAAGCTGATGCTTCTACACCCTCTTATCTGAAGCGTCCTCTTTCCCTGTAGGATTTGTGTAAAAGCCAATGGTTTTGAATCTTGGAGGTCTGAAAAGTGATGGTCTTGGCATTTCCAGGGGCATCTGTGCATAACATCCCAGGCAGGTGGCCCAGAGGCACTGAGCACAGGCTCAGTTGGGCTCCTGGCACTCGGCATTGGCTCATCTTGTGTAGGACAAGGTCTGTCTCTCCACGTGTTTGCTGGCATGGCAGAGCTGTTGCAATTGCTACTGAAGTTGAGGTAGAAGACAGCATGGCTGTTTGGCATCTTTCCTCTTTCAAACTTGTTAGAAGAGTGTCAGTAGGAGAGGATGCCATGTGAATGTAAGGAGAAACTTTTTCACATTGAGGGTGACAGAGCACTGAGACAGGCTGCCCAGAGAGGCTGTGGAGTCTCCTTCTCTGGAGACATTCAGAACCCAACTGGGTGTGTTCCTGTGGGATTTAGTCTAGGTGATCCTATTCTGGCAGGGGGTTTGGACTAGATGATATTTTGAGGTCCCTTCCAATTCCTAACGTTCTGTGATTCTGTGAAAGATGTTAGGAATCCTTAAGGTGACAGGGCTTGTGCTTTATATAGGCTAAAGGCATACTGCCTTTAGATACACCATGGCTTATAGATGTACCATGTCCTTTAGTCAGGGTGTCACAGCTTCTCTGTGTGCTTGCGTAGTTAGAAATAATTGTTGTATTGGATCTGAATGGAAAAAGCTTTCCTAAATAGAGTATGGGGAAAAGTTACTCTCTCACTTCCAGAGGAGAAACAGACAGACCCTCTGTGGGCTGGATTAAGGACAGTTTACTGACAACATCACTGTGAAAGGGGTACAGTAACAGCCCATGGCAAATTACACTCATACCCGGTGATAACATGGAGTACCTTACCAACCCAATGATACTGCATTACTTGAAGACCCATGTGAGGACCTGCCTGATAGCCCAGCTGAACTTGGAGTGCCCTGGAGGCACCCAGGAGTGCCCCTTCACCCACCAGCCCCTTTCATGGGGAAGTGGTGTCAGGTGATGTGGAAAACAGCCCAGGCTAACTCAGCTCACCTGGGCTGGCTGCTTGGGGAGGGTAACTCTGGCCTGGCCAGACCCAAGACACATGTAAATTTTGTATTCTGTGGCAAGTGGATAGCCTGCCTTTGGAACTACTGGTCTTATTTCACAGAAGTCTTTACAATACAGAATACACTGTGGGTCTTTATTACATGTTGCTATCAGTTAAGTCTACAAAAGAGAAAGAATAGTGTTTTATTATTTTTGTGTGTCAAACTCTTTTCAGTAAATAATCACACGTGTGCTTATCTGCACATGACACATAGCATTTGGTATTCCCCTAAATGGGCATATCCTCCAAGATTAAAGTCATATTCATAGAGCTGTTGCAGACCCATTTTATTTAACTTTAAAAATTACATACTTTTAAAAGTTTTTTTAGAAAAATGCTTATGCCAGCAAGACTTCTGCAATTCATTACTGAAATCTTTGACTTACAATTCCCCCTTTATCAGACAGTTTTGATTATGCATATCATCTTGTAGTGTTCTTGGTTACTCTGCTTCATTTTGCTGATGTTAGAATCATAGAATGCTTTGGGTTGGAAGGGATCTGAAAGCCCATGCAGTTCCAACCCCCTGCCATGGGCAGGGACACCCTCCGCTCCATCAGGTTGCCCAAAGCCCCATCCAGCTTGGCCTTGAACACTGCCCGGGAGGGGGCAGCCACAGCTTCTCTGGGCAGCCTGTGCCAGGGCCTCACCGCCCTCACAGGGAAGAATTTCCTCCTAACATCTAACCTAAACCTCTTTCAGCTTGAGGCCATTGCCCATTGTCCTATCAATATACTCCCTGGTGAATAGTCCCTCTCCCAGTTTCCATGGCATACTTCTTTCAATACTAGTATGCCATAATTAGGTTTCTCCAGAGCCTTCTCTTCTCCAAGCTGAACAAGCCCAGCTCTCTCAGCCTGTCTTCACAGGAGAGGTGCTCCAGCTACCCCACATCATCTTTGTGGCCCTGTTGAGAGTCATCTTTGAAGCCTGTTGTTTTTTGTGCAACTAGCAGGTTCCTGGCCAATGAATTACTGACTACATCGATGTTTACCATAGCTGTATAGCAATCCCTGGAGTATGTTCCTATGAAGTTGGCAAAGCCATTTTGAGGTCCATGATGACTTTTCTCTTTTTTTTGGATAGAATCTATTTTTCCTGTAGCCATGACTTTGGGATGAATTTTTTTACTCAGGCATCTTTCTTAAACTTTAAAGAAATGTAAGAATAAACACACACTTTGGTGCTTACAAAATATATTCCTGGCTTTAACAGAGTGGAACTTCCAGTATTTCATCCATAGCAATGCTGCTGCAGGCTACGTCAATTCTGAAATTTACCAATCACCATACAAATATTTTAAAATTTGCATCTGTTTTAAATTCTGCACTTAGTGGTGTCGAGTGCTTGCAACTATTTCTTAAGGTTTTCTGGTTTTACAGCCATCAGTGGCATTGTTTGTCTTTACTGCTTTGAGAGCAAAAAGCTTACACACCAGGCAATTCAAGCACTAATTGATTCTCTTTGTAATTGCTTAGTTTCCTGTTGGTACATGTCTTGCTACAGCTGTTTTTTAAGACTCCTGCCTCATTTCTCTTTTTATCCCACGTGCCTTTTTCTTTTTGTCTCCAGGTTGTACTGTCATAGCCTCAAAGTTTGTACAACTGCTTCCTGAGACCGACTGAAAATGATGTTTAAGATGAGTTCTGGTAGAAACTGAACACAAAGCTTTTTTTCTAAAAAAAACCCATGATGTTTTTCTCTTTTAGATTACCGTAAAACTGTATTTTTTAGCAAAACCAAGTAGTTTTTGAGGACCGGATCATGATGCATGGCAGAACCACTTCTGCTTGTATCCCACGGATAGTTCTTGTCCCAAGCACTGACTTTGTGCACACCTGCATTGTCCAAACCTGTGGAAGGAGGAGATGGTCTGAAAGCTGCTGGTGTGCCTGTTCTAGGGATACAGCACTTGCCTCCCACCTGGAGCCCTTCTGAGATACAGGTTTGCATGGAGAGATGAAATACCAGCAGCTCCTCAGATAAACTTGAAAACCTAAAGCAAAACAGGGACCCTAAATAACTGAAACAATAGTAACGTCCACCTTTTGCTTAGGAAAATAGTTGCTAGAACTATTTATCCAGTAAGTATGAAAATTGGGCCCTAGGCACTCATCAGCTGAAAGGGATCCAAAATCTCTTGTTTTCTACAGTCAGATCTCCTTGCTAGCCAAAGGAATAGTCTGGGTTGCCACATATTCTGCCCTTTATGGTGGAGTTGGGGTGCTTTACAGAATAGGGTTGTTACAGACAAGCTGATGAAGCATGAGCAGACAATGAGGTGAATTGCAAACTGGCTGGACAAATGGGCCCAGAGGTACTGATTTGTGGCAGAAAGCCTCCTTGGAGGCCAGTGGCTAATGTACTCTGGGGGATCAATACTGATCAATGTCCTGTTTTACATCTTCATTAATGATCTGGATGATGGGTCAGTGCATACTCTCAGCAAGGTTGCTGATGACACAAGATGGGGAGGAGTGGCTGATAGGCCGAGGGTTGTGCTGTCATCCAGAGGGACCTCAGCAAGTTGGAGAAATTGACTGCCAGGAATTTCATGACGTTCAGCAATGAAAAGTGCTAAATCCTGCACCTGGTGAGGAACACCCTCAGACATCAGTACAGATGGCACTGCCTGGCTGGTGGGCAGCTTTGCAGAAAAGGCCCTGGGGGTCCTAGTAGAGATTGGGTAGAGCATGAGCCAACAATGTGCCCTTGTAGTGAAGAAAACTAGTGGTATGCTGGGCTGGTCAGTCAGAGGAGGTGATCCTTCCCCTATGCTCAACACTAGTGAGGCCATGCTTGGAGTATTGTGCCCAGTTCTGGACTCTCCACTACAAGAGAGATACAGACATGCTGGAGAGAGTCCAATGAATGCACACAACGATGATTAAGGACTGGAGCATCTGTTGTATGGGACAAGGCTCAGCGAGCTGGGACTATTCAGTCTGGAGAAGAGAAGGCTTAGGGGAGATCTCATTGATACTTGGAGAAAATATGCAAAGAAGACAGAGACAGGCTTTTTTCAGCAGTGCCCAGTGGTAGAGCAAGAGATGATGAACAGAAACGGAAACACAGGAGGTTCCTTCTGAACATCAGGGCATACTTTTTCACTGTGGGGGTGACTGAGGACTGGAGCAGGTGGTCCAGAGAGATTGTGGACTTGCTATCCTTGGAGATCTTCAAAAGCAATCTAATCATGCTCCTAGGCAACTGGTTCTGGGTGGCTAGTGGTTGGATCAGGTGACCTCCAGAGGTCCCTTCCAATCTCAATCACTCTGTGATTCCATGAATGACGACAGCAGTCCTTGACGCAAGGGGAGTGTTTGATTTCTGTAATTTTCTCCCTGGAAACCTAGATTCAGCTGAAAGAAATAATGGTATTTTTTTGCTGTCCTCCTTCTTATCTCAGAGTTTTGGATTTTTTGGCTGCATAGCATTTCAGCTTCAAAGAACAAGCTAAAGAGAGATGCCTTCCCTTGCCTTTGCAGAATGTCCTCAAGTGTGCTGCCTGGGACACCTAGCTGGGATAAAACCAACAAGAATTCACCCTTTCCTGCGTGGATGATGACCTGCCTGATTCCTGAACAATTATTTTATTAGGTGGTGATGTGCAAGACAGGTGGCTCACTCCTTCTGCTTACTTTTCGAAAGAATTCACTCTCAGAAGACGTCTAGGCCCGCTAGATTTCAGTTGGATGTAGATACATTTCCTACCAGTTATTTAAAACAATCATTGGAAGGTATATTTCTTAGGTGGATTGGATTGCCCTCAGAAGGATTTCAGGTGCACTTGCCCCTTCTTTAAAGGAAATGCTTACACTTAGGAAAACTGCATCAAATTTCTCCTATTGTGCAGGAAAGTAACTTGAATGCAAGTGAGAAGCTGAATAGCATCATTAACTCTATACAAATCTAGTTCCATGTGAATGTAAGGAGAAAGTTTTTCACTGTGAGGGTGACGGAACCCTGGGCCAGGCTGCCCAGAGAGGCTGTGGAGTCTCTTTCTCTGGAGACATTCAAAACCTGCCTGGACGTGTTCTTGTGTGAACTAAACTAGGTAATCCTGTTTTGGCAGAGGGGTTAGACTAGATGATCTTTCAAGGTCCCTTCCAACTCCTAATGTTCTGTGATTATGTGAAATGATTACAGAGTGTTACAGGGGATCTTTACTCAAAGTACATTTTTGTTTCATGACAGCATTTCCTGCCCATAGTGACCGAAATGTTCAACTGTTTGATTTGGATGTTCATCCTGTTCTGCAGCTCCATAGCAGGTATGTGTCTTGATTATTAGTACCTGCCTTGCTGTAAGAAAGTTTTCCAAAAGGTGACCTTCTTCAAATCATATTGTGAAAAGTTTTGAAAATGAAAAAAAATTTAAAAAATATTAGTAAGTGATTGACTAAGCACTGTACAGTATAGGGAGAAAAATCAATTTATGGCATTCTTAATGTCCTCTTGTGGAATGTTAATTGTGGCCATGATAACCTGGGTTTGTTTTCTTTTGCATTTATTTTTTTTAAAGTAGGGAATCTGCTTCTGGCAGTTATGTCATAGTTCGATTCTCTTTTGGTTATATAGTCTGGTGACTTTGGAGATCAACTGATGGAACAAATTATGGAACACATGAACACTTAAAATGGAGTTATGGTCTGCTGCTTTTAAACTGGTTTATGTCAAATATTACCTATTCAGAGACTCATGCAATGAGTACTAATGTTCTCATTCCTCACTTTAAAAGTCACCTAACAATGTTTGACTGATGATTTTCTTTTTAGTTTCCTCTCACCCTCCATGTGGTAGCTCCACATTTAATTTAAGCTGGCAGAGGTAACTGCTGAATTTGGAAAATTTGGAAGAGCAGGTGGTTCTGCATTCTCCCATCTGCTGGAGTGTGTGTGGCTAGTTCTGAAGTCGTGTGGAATCTGGTCTGGATGGAGGACAAGCTGGTTTTTGCCAAGCTTTTTTCATCTGTGTCAGATTCCTTTTGGTTCAGGTAGTTGCCTACAACTGATAAACAGTAAAAAGTGTGCAGTAGAGTGTGAAATAGCCATTAGTATGACTTTGTGCCATAAAGCACTTAATTTTGCCCAGTAATTGGCATTGGTGAGGCTGCATCTCAAGTGCTGTGTCTAGTTTTGGGCTCCTCACCATAAGAAGGACATTGAGGTGTTTGAGCGAGTCCAGAGAAGGGCAACCAGGCTGCAAAGGGGCTGGAGGGCATATCCTATGAGGAGCAGCTGCGGGAGCTGGGGATGTTTAGCCTGGAGAAGAGGAGGCTGAGGGGAGACCTTATTACCACCTACAACTACCTGAAGGGAAGTTGTAGAGTGGTGGGTGATGGTCTCTTCAGTCAGGTGACAGGAGATAGGACAAGGGGAAATGGCACAAAGCTGCACCAGGGCAGGTTCAGATCAGATGTTAAGAAAAACTTTTTTACTGGAAGAGTTGTCAGGGCCTGGAACAGGCTGCCCAGGGAGGGCGTTGAGTCACCATCCCTGGATGTGTTTAAAAAAAGGGTAGGTGAGGTACTTAGGGATATGGTTTAGCACAGGATGGGAATGGTTGGACTCAATGATCTTAAAAGGTCTTTCACAATCTTGTGATTCTGAGATTCTGTGATTCTGTAATTTGAAACAAAAAGGACACAAAAAGAAACATAGAAAGCAATTTATAGTTATTACACCCCAAAAAAAGGAGAAAATGGCCAGAAAAAAGGGAAGAAAATTTAATGTTTGATTCCCTGTCATCCCTACATTCTAGCAAAGAAATTATGTCGAGAAAATTTGGGGGTTCTTTGTTTTTATTTAACAGATTTATGAGATTTGGCTTCAAGGTATAGGTAGCAACAAAAAGTTAAACAGCTAGCTCCCAGCACAACTCTAATGGGTAATACCTGCACTATTTCATAGTTGATTAATTAATTTCCTTTTACATGCATTCTGTACACAATTCCTGCACTGTATCTGGAAATATAAATTCTGTGAGGGTAAAAGTACTAATGAGATATTGAAATATATTGCAGCTTAGTTGCAAATGTTAAACTTATAAGTTTGATGTATTTTCTGATACAGTAATTAGTAATGGTAGCCTCTTGATGGTATGCACACCTTTTTTTAAAAAACAGATTTAAGAGATGAGTCTCTTTTCTTCATCATCAGCTATTGAAAGACATTTGAGTTGAAATTTCTCAGTTGTTTCTGGGAAGGTATTGGAACATCATTCTGAACTAACACTTCTGTTAATACAGTAATTAAAATGTACTGAGTAATTAAAATGTACTGAGTTTTTAACCATCAATATCTGATCTGAGTGACTAAGCATTTATTCTAACCAATGTTCTGTAGGCAACCAAATGTTACCTTTTCCCCACTTGTATTTTAAAAGGATTTGGGTTATATAATACCTTTGATTTTGTTTTTAGATGAAAACGCTATCAGAGATGCTGACATCTTTCCTTCATCTCCTGAAATTGAAAGAGGATCCACCCTGAAACTATTTTGTGTTCTGGGGAAACACTACACACCTCACAGAAATGCAAGCCACATCATCTGGAAATTGAATCATGAACTGATTTCTCAGGAAAACTATAACATTGTGAATGAGACTGTATCTAGTGTAACCATTCACAATTTCACTTACAGCAAAGCTCATGTGAAATGTTTCACTAGGTACTTGGGCAAGGTGCAACTTCTGGTTCACACTGAAGTTAAATCTGGTTGTAAGTAGAAACGTGGAAAAATTAGTTACAACAGTTTTATTAAAAAAAAAAATTCCTTTTCAACTTTTTTTCCCTTTTCCTTGAAACAACGCATGAAATTGGAGGCATTCCTTACTGACCCTGACCTTTGGCTAGCTGAAGTGAGTGGGGGTTTTCTGTTGAGTTCACAAGGTACTAGGTCTGTCCTATTGGATATGTCTTCTGCCTAGCTCAGCCAGCTTTAGCTTTCTCCAGGGGATAATTCCTCTCTAATCTTCTGTTCCAAAGATATTTTAATTACAGTCTTTTATGGAAAAGGTTATAGGATTAAAAAAAGGAAAAAGTTCTTCACTATAAGGGTGATGGATCAGTGGAACAGGTTGTCCAGGAACGTAGTGGAGGCCTCATCCCAGGAGGTATTCAAGGTCAGGGTTGATGGGGCTGTGAGTGACCTGATCTAGTGAAGATGTCCCTGCTTACTGCAGGGGGGGGCTGGGCCAGATGACCTCTAAATGTCCCTTCCAACCTTACAACTTCTATGATTCTATGATAAATATGCATACAAATTAATTTATTGAACAGATTAAGTTCAGATTATACTAGCTGGGGTTGGTATACCATTCTAGCAAAGGAGTGATAAATGCAGAAAAACATATATTTGGGACAAAAAGCAGCAGCAGGTGCATTGCCTGTATGCAAAGTTTAGTGTGCGATAAGCTTGGCAATAAAAGAAAGATGTTTTCAGTGTTACGTTGAGTGGGGTGGAGAACCACTATTTTGGAGATAGGGCTTTTTCAAACCGTTTATTTCACTGGATGAAGTTCTCGTCCTTTCAACTTCAATGTCTTCTATTGAGTGAAAAAGGCTGGCTTCAACAATGCAGACATTGAGGGTGGTACATTTTTATAGATGACTTCAGACTGTAGAGATCATAGAGGACTGTTTACTTTGTGTTATCTTTTTTATAAGATAAAGAGAATCCAGAATTAGTGATCCCTTCAAGGTCATATAAATGTGTTTCCTGGGAAGTTGTCTTCTGCTCTCTGAGGCTGTGCAGGCTCCTCGCATTAGGGGTTTTAGAAGAGTATGTGGTTAAGACATTCTGGGAGGGAACCAAAATGGGTTTTATCTTTCATAGAATGCTTCTTCCTGAACTTTTGTGCTCTTTCTTTGTTTTCCTCTTGCTCTCCAGACTGGGCTTGAGCTACAGACATGTTGCAGGGGATATACTTAGAGGTTCAGGACGATGGTTTGGTACAGTTAATGAGCTACTGCAAAAATAGCTTCAACCCCACGTGGTTTAGTATTTCTAAGAAGTAGTTGGAGAAAATATCCCTGTGTCCCCAGGGGAAGAAAAGATGGCTTTGGTTTCGTGAGGAGTTTTGAGGGCTGTAAGAAATTACAAAATGAAGGCCTATGCAAGACACTTAGTGCAGTTTGCCGTTATCTGCTTGTGACCAACAAATTCAGTCATACATTACTTTTTACAGGATTTTTAAAAAAATTAACCTTTTCATTGTAGTTCCACCAGACACACCAGGAAATATTTCCTGCTTTTATTACTTTGAAACTGAACTTACCTGCACTTGGACTTCAGGAAGAGAAACGAATCTTAAAACAATCTATACTCTTTACCGAACAGTGTAAGTAAAGGATGCTTTGGGAACTGGGTTGCTGCTGGGTGAGACCACTAGCTCCTTTCATTTCATATCCTGACTTCTTTACAAGAAACCTGGTAACATGGACTTCACAGTCACGGCATTTCCCCAGTAAATTTTAATTTTGGTTGGTAATAGTTGAAAAAAGTTACAATTTTTTTAGTACGCAGTATAAAGGAAATGATCACTCTCAAAACAATGTTCAGGAGACAGATGTTTGTATCAGAATTGATATTTACTTGTTTCCTTGAAGTTACATTACTGATTAGATCAAAAGCTGAGCAAGCCCAGGTACAAATGGCGAATGGAGGCACTTCTTGGGAGTGCTATCCAGAACCTTCCTGTGCTACTAACTATCCTTGTTCTGGATTGGTAAAAACGTTTACTTCCACCTCTACTTTTAACAATTCACAGTTAAAACTATTACATCCTCTGTCACAACCATGACACTGATAGGGTTTTAACATAGGGACCTTTGGAATCATGAGGTTTCAGTGAAAGAATCGAGAGTTTGTTGCACTCTTTGGATTGCTAGCATCTGTTGATTTGTAGTTACAAATACAGATAATGTAGTATCATGCTTTTTAGTGGTTTTATGACCCCATTACAGAAGCATAACTATTTGATTCTGTGATTTTCCATTAAATTTTAAATACTGCTTAGGAGCTTACTTTTTCATAAGTTACTGTGAAAATGGTGAAACCAGTGTTCTTCCAAGACAGATCTCAGATACAGTTTTGAAGGTGGTAGCACAGACTTTGTCTAAAATATGCTCATCAGTCTGTTTTTCATAATACTGCTGCTTGTAGTGCTCTTTTCCTGCCCAATCAAGACCCTCAGTAATACTTCCGTTAAGAGTTTTCTAAGATGTCCAAAATTGTTCTTGAGACCTGGAAGGAGTTCAGACTCCAAAGGAGACATTATCTTACTCTTAAATTGTGCTGGCATAATTTATTAAAAATGGTAGGGCAGGAAAAAAAATATTTTTACCTCCATTTTAGGCTTAACACTCTTGGTTTCTACCTTCATTAGGTGGAATTTTCTTACTCTTTCCTCCTGTTCCTACATTTTTATAACTTACATGAGTTTGTGAAACCATAAACTAAGAAAGGTATTGAAAGCCAGTTTCAATATTGTCCTGTACCAGGACAAATTCTTCTTTAACCACGCAGTGAATTGGATTGCAGAACTATTCCCAGTAAAATCTAGCCATTCATTTCAATCCAGATGACTCCCAGACTGAATTTACCATATCACTACAAAACCACTGACTGGTACAAGGGAGGAGAGTGCAATTTCAACTACCTTGTAATATCTTGGCACTGGCACAGTTTGGTTTTTCTATTTTTTCCATACTTAAAAGACAAATAAAAGCTTGTTCCACATGCCCTCTATTACTAGCTTTATCTATCTGTACTGTCAGAGGAGCTCTTGTGTGGAGTTACACGATTTCACTTCTCCCTTGAGGCTTTGATCTAAAATAATTACAGGTGTGGATACACCACTGAGGCATTTTTACTCTTCATTACTGCTCTTGGAAAGCTATCCTACTATTGCAAATTAAACTATGTGAGTCTGTGTAGGCTATTGATATGTGGTTGCAGGAGCAGTCCAATTCGGGAAGAGTATTTGCTTGTGCAAACTTATCATCTAAGGGGATCTTCACTGGTAAAAATGTCCTGCAACATCTAAAACATATAAACAATAACTAAATAGTAACTCAAGAATCTGTTTGTTTTATTCTAAGGAAATCTTCTGATTTCTGTATCCTTGTTCTTTCTCTTTTAGAATGACTCATCCAAATACAGTGGACTCCTGCCAAAGCAAAACAGAGTCATGTTCATTTTACTATCCAAATGCTCCATACATTAGCTCTTTCTGTTTTCAGGTGAAAGCTAAAAATGTTTTGGGTGAAGCCTCATCAGATTGTGTTCCTATACCTTTGGAAAAAATAGGTAATTAAAAAAAAAAAAGGAGTTAAATAAATATAAAGTAGTGTATGTTGAGCTGACTGCTCTCTCCTCAATTCTTTCTCCCTCCCTGTAGCATACAGGTTAGGGAATTCTGAAACAGTGTAATCAAATATGAGTTTATTTTTTTCAGTACAACAGTATTGAAACTATTATTTGGGTTTAATTTGGATTTAAAATGGTTTCAGTTTGGAAGTGCCACCTAGTTCTTATTGATAGATAAAACTGTGAAGTCTCTGAAATTAAATTTAGGGTTTAATAAAATATTTAATTCTTCCCAATTGTTTTAAATAAAGATATATATGCTTACAATTTAGCTGAAGTAAGTCTCTCAATATGTTTTAATTGGTGGCCTTTCTATGTAAAATACTTTTAACTGGTTAGTGGTACAGTAGGAATTTCCTGGTCTCACCAAGAGGTAGTGAAAAATCATTTTTTTCTCACTGTGAAACCTGTTATTTGCAACAATTTTTTTTAAAGCTAATAGCTGACATACCTATTATAAATGACAAAGTTTTTAATTATTAACATGTAAAAGCCTTATGCTGAAACTTTTTGTCAAACTAAGTGGTACTTGGATGGTATTTTTTTGTATTTTGGTCAGTGCAGTATCTGGCTTTATTATTTAACCTGGTGAAATTATGATATTCACCAGGTTTTCCCTTCATTTACTCTGCTGTTCTAATTTCTGGTTAGGAATGTTAAAAAAATTTCTGCTGTGGCTTAGCTCTAGACAGGAACAGCAATTAATATTTTTTTCTACATCCTCTTCCTCTGTGCAGTGCTGCATTTTCCTCTGTTCATTTTGGTGTGGTTAATCAACTTGGTGTGTGTTTTTGCTCCGCCAGCTCTCCAACCATATGGTACTTTAGTCCCTGTGTTCAGACCTGTGGCTTCTCATTGCTTTCCACATCCTCTTTTCTCAGTGCTAAGCCATTCTTTTCTGATAATTTCCTTCACACTTCGCTTCCCCTCAAATCCTTTTTTACTGAATTCTTACCTTTTCTGCACTTGAGATTTGACCTTGGCATCACAACTCCACTTAGTTTCTTTTCCCCATTGTTGTTTCTGAGTAATATTCTTCAGTGCTGACAAAGATGAAAGAAATCTGCCCATCTGTTTGACAGCAGGTTTTTCAGCATTAGATCAGTTGTGTGCAATTTCCTTACAGATAACTTCCCATATGTAGAGTAACATCTATGAAATAAACTATCATATGAATACTCTGAAAGGGTGTATGTTATTGGAACAGTAATTAAGTTTCTTGGCACACACATAGATGGAGCAATTCAGAACTTCTAAAAAAGTGTTTTCCCCTGTTAATGTTTTTGTTTCTCCATCCTAGAGAAATTTGAACCTCCTGAAATACTTTCAGTTAAAAAAATCACTGGTATAAAGCAGTTGCTTACAGTAACCTGGAAAATGCCTGAGAAGATTATCCCTTTACAACGTTTAACTTGCCAGGTTCAATACAAAAACTTGTATTCAAACTCTTCGGTAAGCTACATAATTTTTTTTACTAATGTTAGCTCATTTGTGACTAATTTCTTAATGTTATAAAAGCCTAAATAGAAAAGTGGTTGGAAATAATGATTAAAACCTTATTTTAGTGGGGTATAATTAGGCATGTGTGGTCTTAGGGTCATTGTTTTGTTGTCTAGGTTTAACTTTTCTTTTGGTCCATGTCTGGGACATACTATACTTCTGAATATATTTCTGTGGAAGGTTAAGGGATGACTTAGGATAAGGGGTTACATGCACAGCAAAACATTTTATTTTCCTGTCACACTCTGGTGATGAAAGCAACATTTACTCCCAACCACAATAGTTAAATCCAACTAAGATGGATTGGTGATACATTAATTTTCAAGTGAATTAAAGTATAAGTTTTGCAAGATGGAAAATAAGGGAAGCTATTTTTCTATGTTTCTGAGTGTCTTTCTGCCACTTAAACTGTTAGAGAAAAACAGCATTTAGTGATTTGCTTCTTTCAGATGGCCTATTCCAGTGCTCCTCTGTATGGAAGTGATTCTGTTCATAGTCTTGCTGTTCCCACTTCTGAATTTAAGAATGGGCCAGGTTCCTTGGCTTGGTTTTTTAAGTTCAGTAAACCGAGATGTCTGCCTTGCTATTTTACACATTAAATGTGTAATTCTGGGAGAGAATTTATCATACTTTTGTCTTCCTTCACCACGTAAAGGCTCCATCTTGATTTTTTTTCTTGGTACCAGGATTTTCTGTGTTTTTATTACATTAGTCTTGTCATTTTAATGATACGCTGATAATCCTCGTGATGGCCCACACCCCCTCTGTTACATGGCAAAGTGCTAGAAGAACCTGTAGCTCAGAAAAGAAAAACAAGAAAAGAACAAGCTCCCAGCTGGCTTACAAAGCTGTAGGTGATCATTGCTTTCTCAGGGATCACTGACCTTAGCAATTCCCAGGTGCTTCCCACTGGTGTGAACTGCAGCCATCTAGCACTGGCTCTGCCAGCACAGTGGCTCTTGCATTGTATATGAGCTATCACAGCTCAGGTCACTAGTGTTGGCTCAAGCTTTTCAAACCCTGGAGTTTTACAAGAAGAATGAAGATGCTACACAGGAAAATGAAATACGAAACAAGTAACTTGGAGTTTCAGAGGAGTGAAGTGGGAAAACTGCATCCTTTGTGGCTTTTTAAAAACTTAAGTCGTGTACCTGCATGCCATTTATACGAAATCATTTTTGTTCATGTACCTGCTTTCAGCGTTTCATCACCGTGCCGCTGCATTCGGCAGAGAGGACAGGATCGTGTAATCTCACAGGTCTGTGGGACTCCACAGAATACTCAGTTGCCATTCGGTGTATGAGTGTTACGTCCATATTCTGGAGTGAATGGAGCAGAGGGAAAACAGCAAGCACAGAAGAGAGAGGTAGGCTAAGGGTTTAGCCAGTTACTTTTTATACTTTCAGGCATTAGGATTTAATAATGTAAAACTCTGATTTCAGCACATTATCAGTCTATTGAACACGTATATTTTGTTGAAATACAGAAGAGGGAAAATTGAAAGACAAGAGCAAGGAGTGGAGGAGATGGAAAGGTAATGCAACAACACAGGGCTTGGGAAGAAAATGAGTGAATAGACAGTGAAAAGAGGAAAATTTAAGGGTGTAGATGGAGGCTGAACATCGCTAAGTAGGATAGGAGCAGAAATGTAGTGTAGCAAGTGTGTCAAATAAAATTAATTGTAAGTAGAGAAATTAAATTGCCAGTTATAAAACAAGACTAGAAAAATCTCCTCTAGGACTTAACAAACAAAAGAAAGCAGAAGAGAACTTATGGAAAGAGAGAAACTATGAATTAAGGGAAAAAATGTTACAGAAGGGAAAACTTTTTAATAAGTTGCTCTCAGACTGTATTTTTGTAACCTTTTTACTGTTTTTACCATATTACACCATCTTTTTAATATAATAACAAATTCAAGATATATTTATTTCCTTAAGTAGCTCCTTCAGGAAAAGTGGATTTGTGGAGGGTAATTGAGTCTTCACATTCAGCTGGAAGTAGATCTGTACATCTCATGTGGAAGGTATGTACTCTTTTTGTGAATTAATAATCGTATTTGTATCCTGCAGCTGATATTATTGTGTTGAAATATCTTAATGTTGTAGGATATGTAACTGCCAGGTGGTTTGCAGTCATCTGGGGGGGAAAAAACCAACCACAGCAGAATTGAAATTTTTAGCTTTTATTTACTAAATGGTAGATAAATAGAGTTTTGTAATCTGTGCAGAAATGTTTATTTGTGTTCAGATCACTGGACATTGTTACTGAATGCCCTTACAACTGCTCTTAATAATATTGCTTACAAAACATGTGTTTAAATTCACTTTAATCTTCTAGTAGAGTGACCAGAGACCTTTTGCATTTCAAACCCCAGTATTTGACTTTTGAAATTAGAACAGCTGACTATTTTGAAGATGTGATTGAAGAAAGTGCCTTGCTTTTTAAAACTATAGCATAATCAATTTGTAATTGGATCTGGACTCTTACAGTATATACTTCTGTTTATAAAAAAACCCACTGAATCACTTAGTACTGCTTTTTAAATGATTTCTTTTTTATAGCCATTAGACAGCTTTCCACCTTCTGGGAGAATTCTAGGCTACAAAATAAAGTATTTTCCAGAAAAAAATGCTGCACTTAACATGACACTCATCTCTACTGATAAGAAAATTATTTTGCTTTTAAATGAAGAGGCATATATAATATCTATTGCTGCCTATAACTCTGCTGGAAATTCTCCTGAAGCTATTTTGAGGATTCCATCCACAGAGGAAAAACGTAAGATTTCTCAATATTGTGATATATTAAAAAAAAGAAAAAACCTTCCTGACATCTATTTAAGTTCTGTTATAGAGGAAGTAGAACCGTGCTGAGGACTTTTGTCATAGATCTGTGTATATAGAACTGCATTATGTACGAAGCTGTGTAGTCCACTACTTTTTAATTAGACAAATTTTAATATCTTGTAACATCTTTTTGTTACAGACTTTTATTATTGGGATTTTTGTTTTGAGATATAGTTGCTAAGATATCAGCACTTTGTGATGTCTTAACTGGAATTTCTATTTTAATACTTTCTGAGGGGGGTTTGGTGTTTTGGTTTCTTTTTAACCTTGGACCTCCGAAATAAATGTGTAAAGTCCTACTCAGTTCTCTCTCATCCTTCCACTGGGGTCATAAAATTGGTTGCCAGAGTGCATTCATTATTGCAGTGCATTTAACAATGTGATTCAATGATGTGTTTAATAGCAAGCCCTAAGATGTGTCAGGGGAACGAGAGAAACTTTCTGTTGATTCTCATTTCATACTCGTTCCCAAAGCCCCCGTCCCCACCCACTGCTAGGATCAGGAACCTGGTCTGCTCTAACACAGCAGTTGTGTTCTTTGGCTCTTAAGTTTAATACTGGCACTGCCATGCTCTGCTGTCTACTTAGGATCCAGAAAAGAAGTTGCATTTGACACATTCAAATCACTTCTCCTGCATTAGTTGTTCATAAAGTAATTGCAAGTGTCCCCCTCAAATTGCTCAATCAAATTCCAGTCTAACCCAAAAACGGTATGTAGATGTAATATCAACTCGTCCTGGAGGTTGCTGAATACCTCTTGATACACTTCTGTACCAGACAATGAATGTTTTTATTTTTCCCATTCTGTGACATGCTTTTTTGTCCCTCTGCATACATGTCTTTTCCCTGCTTTACCGGGTTGGAATTTCATTCAGACTTTCATTGCCTCTGTTCTGCAGGTTGATGGTTTGCTTTTGCTTCACTGTCATTCACGACCTTGCTGATGTGATTTAGTGTTTTCCAGTTGCCTTTGTCCTCTCAATCAAAAGCTGGTTAGGTGCAGTACCTGTAAAATTGGTAGTGAATTGGCTTGTAAAATTTTATACAAACTGTAAAATTCAGATCCTAAAAGAGCGGTGTCTGATTCTGTATGGGTAAATCTCCTTGAGCATCATCGTCTCAATCCCCCCATACCTTTTCATTGTAACAATTATTGTATGCTTCATTTTAAAGTATTTTGAATGCATGCAGGTGAACACTGGGTATAAAATGACTTTTTAAACTTTTTAACCTTGACAAAGTCCCATCATCTTATAAAGAAGCAACCTCAGCTTGCTACAACTGAATTGTTTTCTTGCTGCAGCTTTTATTAAGATAGAACTGTTGATATTTTCTGTCAAATTTTTAGCTTCTCAGATTATCGAAACAGTGAGGACCTTTACAACAAATGAAGACGTGGTTGTGGAATGGACAGCCTCTGAACCAGAAGTAACTGAATATGTAGTTGAGTGGTATGAGGAAGCAGAGATGGATCTCTTTGGTAGATCATGGCAATATGTATCAAACTCTACAAACTGGAAAACTAACAAAAGTATGTTCCTTTTTCACTTACAGCTGTAACAATGTACACATATATAATATATTTATACACATCTATTTATTCATAGACTAGAAAGAAAAAACAAGGATAAAATTATCCAACTCAAGACCATTTAAAAAAATAACAGTATCATTACATGCCTAGTTTATGTCTTTGCCTGTAATTTAATAGCAATTTTAACTCTCAAATTTTCACATGACATGCATGAGGTTGTTTGCTGTTTGTTTGTAGATTAGGCTACATATTTCATGTTTAAGCACTTCTGTGGCTTGTTCTTATGCCAGGAATCTTCCATTAGGGAGGCCTATGACACAGGTACACTATTTATCAGAGAAAGCTAGAAACAGAAGAATGAATTTGAAGATGGGAAAAGATCATATCTGTTAGAGAGCAAGAATCCTGAAAGAGGATTTGAGTGAGAATTCTACTACTAAACAAGCAAGGAGTGATTGGTCAATCTGGCATGTTAAGTATCACATAATTGTATCTGCATTATGACCTAAGGTATTTCTGTGGCATTTTGAGTGGCCTTATGGTACACTGACAAATAGGGGAGGATCTGATTTCTTTTTTGTTTTAGATGCTGACTTCTTTGTTAACAGATCTCTCCAGGTTGTAATGTTTTGGATGTACATGTAGCTTCAGTGAAAAAACAAGCAATATACAGAGTTCAAGAGATATGTGCAAATGCAGAACTGTGAATGTTGATATTGATGTGAATATCCCATGCATGTTACCTTTAGCTAATGAAATGCATCTGGTTTTATGTATAATTTGGAATATTTTTTTTTTACAAACACAGGAATAATGTGAAAATATTTAATATGATACATGCAATATATGTGATAAGTGAATTTTGGATCATTAGTTCTTTGGTTATCTATAGTGGAATTAAATTTATGACATTTGAAAGTGGTTCTTGTTCACATAAGGATCTTTCTGCATCCTGCATCAAGGAAAAGGAGTTTCCAGAGTTTTCAGGAAACATGTACCCTCCATTTTCTAAAGTGAAAAAATAACACTTGGTTCATTAATGATGAATAAAATTAGTTTTCCCATGAAATGTTTTCCCATGAAATGTGAGTTAAATACTATTTCTGTGCTACCGTAAAGTAAACAAAAATCTGCTTGCAGTAAAATTCAAAGCAGTTTATTATACACAGAACTGAGATTGATATCTTGAGGCTTATGCTGAAAATTACACTATTTCAGCAGTTTACTGTGAGGAATAAATGCTATTTCTAGTTGGGCACTCTCTGTCTCCCTAAAAACCCCAGTTTGCTCCTCAGTGTTCTTAGATCTTTGTTTACCTGTAAGTACAAGTCATGTTAGAGAAGTCAAGGCAAATTCAGATTTACTGTTACTGGGGCCTGATTCTGACATTTTGACATGTTGGCCATTGTAACTTTTCCTGGGTTGCAATAGGTGTCAGGGGCTGAAAAAGCAGCAGAGAGCTGATATGATGCAGGGATCTATAGGCAGACATTATGCTCGCTGAACAAGCTTCAGAGCTTGGGGAGGAATGCCTTAGGAAAACCTTTACACTGGTTTAATTTCAAGGCATGTACAGCCACAGATGTATCCTCTGAATGGATAAGAGTTGCTTGTAAGTAGGGGGTGCACCCTGTTGACTACGTGGCTGCTGGGTTGTTTGAAATTCAAAACTTCGTTTCCAGAAGCCTGAACTATGTCTTGAAACACGCAGAAGTCCACTGCAGGGATTTCAGGTGTACAACTGTTCTTTTGAGTCCAGCTGGTTAGAAGCAAATCTGCAGCTGGCATAACTGGAACATCAACGTAGGTGTAAGAGCTGGGACTCCATCGTGCCTTTTAAGCTGTTTGATGCATGCTCTGTTCTGCAGAGCAGGAAACCTAAAGATACGTGAAAGATATTCCTGGAACTATCATTTTGTATTGGCTATTTGAAAATTAAAAGCTCTCTCTGAAACCTCAAACTGTTAGGAGATGAGTGAGTGGCTTCATATAAAGAAGCTATAGAAGAGAGAAGTATAATTATTCCTTCTAAGTATTTCTAGTGAAAAATTAGTCAGGAACCAAGTGCTCTTATGAATACCACTAAGTAAAATTCATTGTGGTAAAGCCAGCAATGAACATTCAAAGCAATAAATATATATTGTGCTTGGTAAAAAGGTGACGAAAATAGAGGTCTGTAACAGCTTATTGAGAACTACAGTGTGATTGACTCTATGTTCATTGTGTTAATCTCACATAGAGAACTGTATGTAAATGTTCCTTTTTTTTTTTTCATTTACAGAAAACTTTAAACCATTTATATGCTATAACATCTCAGTGTATCCTGTCTATGGCCATAAAGTAGGAGCTCCATATTCCATACAAACTTACGTGCAAGAAAAAAGTATGTATTTTAATCAAATAACGTTGTGAAGGGTGTGTTGTAGTCTGTCTGTCAGGGTGTATTATCTTTGAGCAATTTGGCACTGACATTACTGAAGGAGAGATGTAGTTTTGGAAAAAAAACCCAAAACACAACAGACTTACGGACTTACTGACTTCTGTTTGTAGATCAGTTGCTCAATTGTTGGGTAAAGAAAATTTCTACCTTGTGATACAGCTACATTGCTGCTTGGATCCCTCATTTGTTGCAAGGTTTACATACAGGATACAAAGCACTTGGAAAAAGTACTGATAATAGTTTTTTTTAAACTGGCCATCTCGTAAATGTAGCTTATGTAGATATACAATTAGACTTTAATGCTTGACTGCATTTGTCAGTGTATATATATGAGGAAATTCTACTTGCAGAGTGAAATGAATAGTTTGAAAAGCTTGCTTTTTGTTCTGTTTTATAATGTGGCAAAATATTTGCAGTCCCTCACATAAAAAATGGTAAGAAGCCCTGACATTTGCGATTGGATGATGTTGTGGATAAAGTAGTATCTTCTGAGAGAGGGGAGAAAAGTTTCTATATTTGTAGAAGCTGTAAGAATGTAGTTTACTGGTAATTTTAAGATTTCAGGTGAAAGTGTCAATTTGTATGTGTAAGTGTGTGTATGTATATAGGTCTATAAGTATGTGAGCATATACAGGTCTGTGTACGTGCGCATGCACATGTAGTTCAGTGCATTGGAGGTGGTAATGGGATATTTTATGTTTGATCTTATACTAGCACAACTAGGACTTTGTTTTGAGTGCTTTCCTGTTTATAGGAAGCTGTACTACTAAAGGTTATCGGAGAAAGGGAAGGAAGATACTTGTTTTAAAACTGAAGCACATAGAACTATTGTTTGAAAGTGATGAGCAATGCATGTGATGTGGCATTGCACTAAGCAGAATGACTTTGTCTAATGTAATGGGTAAATGGGTAAAAACCGGGGGTGCTGGAGAGCCCCATTTGAACCTTAGCTCAACCAGCGACATTCTGCATGTATGGTGACCTTGTACCTGAGCTCCCCCGTGAGTGCACAAGGATGTTTTGCCTCTTGCTCTCTCTGATGTTGTGAAGATAGAATCTTTCAGTGATCTTGAATGGCCAGGCCAGAGTTACCCTCCTCAACAAGCCAGCCCAGGTGAGCCGAGTCAGCCGGGGCAGTTTTCCACACCACCTGACATCACTTCCACATACAAGGGGCTGGTTGGGGAAGAGGTGCTCCTGGGTGCCTCTAGGGCAGCCTGAGTGTGGCTGAGGCATCAAGTCAGTCCTTGCATCAGTGCAGTGCTCAGTGTTATTGTTGGGTTGGTAAAGTACTCTGTTATCACCGGGTGCATACACTTTGTCCCAGGTTTTTGTTCTTGTGGTGCTTGTCAGTAAACTGTCCTTATCCCAACCCACAGAGGCTCTGTTCGTTTCTCCTCTGGGAGTGAGCCAGCGGCGTATGATGCTCAGCCACTGCATGGGGCTGAACCACCATCTTGTATTTTGGTGCAGTAATGTTGAGAACTATGCAAATGCCAGAATAGGTGAGGGGAAGTATTATCAGAAGAAATCAGATGCTAAGAAATGTGAGAAAACTGAAGGGCTATATTGGAGCACTGTGATGACATGTTTACTTATGCATTTGTTGCCCCTAATGATACTGGTATGAGTGAAGTTACACAGGTGGATAACACTGTGGTGCTTAAACTATTTTACTACTTTACCTAATTTATAATGCTTCTGTGTAGAGCCATCAGAAGGACCTGTGGCTGACACAGGCATTCCAGGGAAAAATGAAGTTACAATAAAATGGAATGAGATTTCAAAGGATAAAAGAAATGGATTTATCAGTAACTACACAATATTTTATAAACCTGAAGATGGAAAAGAATTGAGTAAGTAAACATTAAACATCAATGCTTTTAATAAGGTTATGATATTGTCATAGTTAGTAGCACACTTGTCTATTGTGTGTTATAAATGTATGAAAATAGTGGTACTAAAATGTGGTTTACAGTAAAGATCAGAATTTTTTAGGATTGATTGAAATGATGAGGTATTCTAGTGAATAGTCCTTGCTTTAATACTACACATGTATTCTTGATCAGTTTCTTTGTTCTGAAAGTATTCCATACAGCATTGCTTGCTCTCAATCTTTTAACATTTAGTATTGTGCTACCCATGGTAGTACAGCCATGACTTTTGACTGCATCATCATTTCTGCTTTTCAGATGCAAATCTTATCTCTGGTAATAAATTTAGTCAGAACTATTGTTCCTCTTGCCATTCTGGATCAGGATGGAAACTCATATATGAGGCTTTTTGCAGATTGTTCTCTGTTAACAGTAAAAAAAAAAAAAAAGCAAAATCTGCAGGATTGTGATTAATGTAATTTGTTCAGATACTTGCTGTTTTCCCCTTTTACATATGTACTAGCCTCCTTCCATCTTCAAATCTCTCTTCCATTGTGACACACCTTTGAAGCAAACAGAAAAAGTCATGGCAGAAGTAGGGAAGCTGAAGTGGAGGTAAAATATATTGTAGAGTCGTATATCCTGTGCAAGTTCATGAGTTTGATCCTCATGAGTGTTCAGTGGATTTCTAAGTTTTGTGCATGTCCTTGAAAGGATGCCTTTCCCAAGTTCTCAACTTGTGGAACAGCATCAGGGAAATTATCTGGAAAAAAGATTTTGAAGTCAGTTTTGTAATAAAAGTAAAGTAGCACGATAGCCATGAAACTATAGTGTGGTACCAATAAACAGTTTCTGTGGACATATTTTTTAGATTAGTTTCTTCAGATGTACTTGATTTTCTGTGTGTGCCTTCAGTTGCTTCGGGGTTTCCATTTCAGAGCTGGGGCAGGAATATTCTTGGTAATTTTTAAATTAGAAAAAGGAAACCAGTTGTTTCTGTCAGATTCAGTCCTTCACGTGTAATTTTCCTGCTATGTTGATTTTAATTTAATGTGTGAGTTTAATTTGTGCATCAAGACATGCAGTCTCAAGCCATGGAGTTATATGTCTCCATATTACTTCTAATGCAAAACAGCCTGTGCTAATTTTAGGGGTTCAGATTAGTTTCTTTAGGAAATTAGCTTTAAGCAGCAACTCAAGGAGTTAAATTTAAATGGCAAAACCCATCTCCACTGATGTTTTTTGAGGCTTCTCAGTTGTCAAATATATTTTCATAAGAATACATTGTAGTTTTGCGTGGCTGGGTTCTAGTGGAGAAGGGGGGCTGCAGGGGTGCCTTCTGCAAAAAGCAGCTAGAAGCTCTCTGCAGGCCACAGAGCAAACACCAGCTGGCCCAAGGCCAGACCCACCACTGATCAAGGCCAAGCTCATCAGCAATGGTCACAGCACCTCTGGGAATCACATTTAAGAAGAAGAAAACTCTGAACAGCCACTTTTTGCCACTAGAGAAAGGAGTGAGATGTGAGAAACTGTGCAGATACCAAGGGAGTGAAGAAGGTGAGGTGGTAGGTGTGGGGTGTGTGTGTCTGAGGGAGAGGAGGAGGTGCTGCAGGCACTATAGAGAAAGATGCCCCTGCGGGCTGTGGAGCGGGTGTCCCCCCACAGCCCATGGAAGAGGACAGGGAGCAGAGACCCCACCTGCAGCCTGCGGAGAGACCCCATGCTGGAGCAGGTGATGGAAGATGCTGTGACCAGTGTTAGAGCATCTGGTGAAGAGCTGAAGCCCTGTGAGAAAGGAATCCTGTTGGAGAAGTTTGTGGAGGACTGTCTCCTGTGGGCAGGATCCACAGTGCAGCAGGGGAAGGGTGTGAGGAATGCCCCCCCACCCCACAGCTAAGAAGGAGAACATCTCATGAGGAACTGACCAAAACCCTCATTCCCCCAGTCCCTGCCCCTCCCTGTGCTACAATGGTGGGGAAGAAGGGATCAAAATCATGACTAAAGTGAAGCCTGCTAAGAAGGGAGGGGTGGGAGGAAGTGCTTTAAGATCTAGTCCCGCTTCCCATTACCCCACTCTGGTGTCACTGGGTGTGCAGTGCAGTGTAATGAATTAGAGTTTTCTTTCCTTTGTTCCCTGTTGAGTCTGTTCTGCCCGTGATGCTGATTGTGGAATGATCTCTCCCTGTCCTTATCTCGACTCCTAAGCCTCTCAATATGTATTTTCTCCCCTGTCCAGCTAAAAAGAGGAGTGATACAGCAGCTTTTGTGGGTGTCTGGCCTCCAGCCAGGGTCAAAGCATCCCAGAATAGAACATGGAAATTACCCTAACGTGACTTCACTGGCCAGTTAACTCTAGACTTGATTTAAGAGAAACTCTATTTCATCTCAGGGCATATTGTGGCATATATATTTCCTGGAGTGTTTCTTGACTAAATGGATATGACTTGTCTTTGACTTTTGCATTAGAAAATATTCTGATGAGTTTAATTTCATACTATGAACATGCTTTCAATATTGTTTGTAGATGGAAAAGGTTAGGATTCATGCCCTGCAAGTGAACTGCATCCTACTAATTCCAGTAATGGAGGTGTTTTTGGAAATAATTAAAGAAAAGCATTTTGAAACTAGGAAAGAAATTCCTGTTGATTTTTGCTTTCCTCTGGCCTTTTTGGAGTGATATCCCAGTGACGATAAATTGCATTCTTCTGGATGATAAGAGTTTAACTACATTACTAGAAATTTACTCAAATTTAACAAATCACAGAAACTGTTTTAAGTTCTTTATTTCTGAACCAACTATTTTAAGTTCTTTATTTCTCAGCCTAGGAAACAAAGATGTCAAAGCACTGTTTTCAATGATAAAGTACAGGCGATAATAATTTGCCTGTATTTACTATTAGCCAAAACTTGTGTGTAGTTTTAAAAGCATGTATGCAGTGGTTTATTTGTTTGCCCTGAACTTCTAAGTAGCATTCATCAACATTGTTTGTAATTTGTCTCTGTCAAACGACTGATAAGGTAATCTTGTATTTTGTAACATTTTTGGATCTGTCATTGTAAAAGTTGCTAAATTAGATGTACAGTTCTCTGATATAACACTATTTTGTATGTTTATTGACATAAATCTTCTCCCAAAAAGATGAAACTGTGAACTCTGATACTCTGCAATACAGACTGAAGTCCTTACAGGCTAACACACAATATACTGTCTATATCATGGCAAGAAATGGAGCTGGTGGAACCAGTGGAGAGCCAAAAACTTTCAAGACTTTGAAATTCAGTAAGTAATATTCCAGGTCAGTTATTACTTTTTAGCAAACAAGTTTGGGAGTGAGAAATATAGGACCTTTTTAGGCTTTTTTTTTTTTTCCCCTTCAATTAGTGTTAAACAAAACAAGGAGGAATTACCCACCCTGCCTGAATTTAACTCAGTTTCACTGATCATTTCGTAGACTAAAGCACCAAGATTAGAAGTCAAAACCTGAAGTCTTTATTTTGTTGTCAGTACAGCTGTGGAATACTATGAATGTTTGTGGGAGCAACAGTTTGAATGCTGTCAGTTTTGGGATAAGGTGCCTCCAGTTTTTAAAAAGCAGACATTTCCATGAGAGAGATGAGATTTAGAATAGCCATGTGTTGCATTGCCTCTGTTCTGCTGTGTAAGTGTAACTCATAAATGGATGCGTAGGTTGTGGACAGGGTGTATGTGTGTGAGTAAACACCTTCTTACCATGTGTTGTGGCCAGATTTTAGCAAGGAAGTTGGTACAACAGCTGTGGGTCAGAAGTTCAGACACTTCCTCGTTTCTACTGCTGGAAGACTGTTTTCAATACATACATGAACTCCCACAGTTGTAGCCAGACAAATACAAAAATGTACATGAGGTATCCCTAAATTTGTCATGGGACTCAAAGGTAATTTATTTTTGCCTGTAAAAAATGCTTAAGTGCAAGGTTAAGTTAGACCATGCTGAGGTCTGGTGTCTATTGCTATTGGAAGCCAGCTCAGAAATCTGCACTGTTTCAGATGGAGTAGTGGTATTTTTGGTGTGTTTAAAACCTGTATTGGCGTTTCTGTTCTGGCAGAAGTGGCACTATATGGCACTATATGGCTACAAAAAACAGGTCCTCAGAGAGGTGGTAGACTTGATTCTAGTTGACTTTCGGAGATTGGTTTGGTATGACCCATAGCATTCTGACTCTGATTTCAAAGTTGGATGAGGTGACCTACAGATGTCTTCTCCAATTTGAGTAATTGCGTGACTCTGTTAAATAAAGGAAGTTTTAAAAGGCAATACATCTGTTCCTGAGATATCCCAGGAAGTCTCACCATGAGCTGCTATTCTGGCTCAGTAACTGTGAATGTCGTGGATTCTGAGGATTCTGAGTAATTTTGGCTAGTTTTGACAAAGTTCTCCAGAATTGTGCTAATTAAGTGACTGCAATGTTGGAAATTAGCTGTCTTAATGGAATTCCTGAAGAAATTATAAACATCTGTTTGCTTTTTTATTATTTATTGGCGGGATTTTTTCCCCTCCAAAGATAAAGAAGACGTTATTTTCATTGCTCTACCCATTGGATTAAGCATGTTGTTTCTGTTAAGCCTTTGGATAACCTGCATTGTGAAAAAGCACGCGTAAGTATATTTTCTACCTCCTAAAGCTGAATTTAATCAGTTAATTTTAGCTTGTAAAAGGCAAGTTTTGATATATCTTATAAGTGCTACTGTTGGGTTACAATGCCAAATTAAGAAAATAAGGAACTTGACTAACAAATAATAAATATACAGGTTACCTTATAACTGCAGTTAACATACTATAGTCCAAAAATAAATGTTAATTTCAGAAAGCACAGTAATTCAGAACAAAGCAAGAAGGAGAAGCATATTTACATATCATGTATATCAGATTATGGAAACACTGTGTGCCATTTGCAGTTCCATGGTCAATCAAGTGAGAAGAGCATACTTTAAGTCAGTTACTGAAAAGTTAATAACTCTAAGAATGACGTTTCCCAGGCACTCTTAAATCTGCTAGTATACCACGAGAACACATTTAATGAATACATTTATTAATATTACATACAGTAGTATTATCTTTTTAGTTTATGATGCTTCTTTGAGTTGTATATCATGTGAAACATTTACATGCTTGATCCACCAGTATGGATCCATATCTATGCACAATTCATAATCCTCTTACCTGCTGTCACAGACGTCCCCTGCCAAATTTCAGGTTGCTTCCTCAGAGCACAGGGAAGCTGTAAAATCCCAAAGATGGTTCTAAGAGTGTTTTTAAGGGTTTTTTCCTTGTACTTCTCTTTAGCGTAGGTTGTTTGGGTGAAGCTTAATAAAAAATCTAAACTGTTTTTGGATATCCTAAGGTCTTAGAACCAAGATTATCATGTGAAGCATCAGGTAATAAGTATAGCTGAATTTGTAAGCATAACTTCCGGTTCTTCTACATCTTCATCTGTGTTATGTATTCTGCATTTTTACAATAGCAATAAACTAGATTTTGATTTTGGAGAATACTTTGAGACGTAGTTGAGTGATAATACTCTTGTGAAGATAAAATTGCAGTTTGAAAAGTCAAGCTATGGTCTGGTTTTCATGCAGTATCAATGAGTGATTAATTTCTTTTCCTGTTTACTACTCCGCGGGACAGTTAAGCACTACAGTGTCAGCATCATTTATCTGCTGTTAACGTAAGACTCAGCGTAGCTCTAGTTTGGTGTGGTGACAGGGACGCTTCCCTAGAGCAAAGTTTACCAGAGGTTGGTTTTCTCTGAACCATCCTGAAACATGATCACAACAGGTTTTGCATACAGCCTTACTTTGGCATGTTATTCTCTGATCTACTAAATATTACTGTTGCTGTTGTTGTCCATTTAGTAAGTTTTCTGCAAAGTATTTGTAACCCAAGATTTTTACTTGCTGGAATATTTTGTAATAGCAAGCAGCATGAGGGAGAACAATTTTAGTTTAGATATAGGAAAAATTTCCTTTGTGAAAGTTGGGTATTCTAGCAGTACTGGATTTTTTAGAGATTTGTTAATTTTATTTTTAATAATCTATTTTCCCCATCATTTGACTAAAATTCCTTTCTCAATGATAGGTTTAAAAAGGTATGCTGGCCTGATATACCCAATCCTGCAGAGAGCGCTGCAGTGGAATGGCCTCTTGACGCATCTATGGTAATAACTGCAATTTTATGTGTCAAATAGAGAGAAGTCCTTTTCTGACAGTCATTCTATGACTGAATAAAATTCTTCTGCTTAAATGCTATAAAATGTTCTTCATTTTATTCCAATCTAATAGAAAAGGTGCATCTAGATTTGGTATGTTCCTGTACTGACACTTCTGTATTTTTTACTGTTGGATGATGCTTATTCCTTATCAAAGTTTTGATGTTTATATGAATGTAGTTGATCAGGTTCCCATAGGAAGTGTAGTCTGTGGAGAATGGGATTCAAAATTTGCTCTGAAAAATCACTGGTCAGAGAGGGAAAAGCAGACAGTTGGAGCTCAATTTCACACCTTCATTGAAAGTCTTATTTCATCAAGCACAGAGAACCTAATAGGAAAGTGTGTAACAAATAGGCAGAATACCTGTCACTTTTAGTACTCATTCACATAAACTGCATCCCCAGTGAAATGCAGATGAACCCTTTATTAATGCCTTTTCAAAATTAAGAGTCAAACAGAGTTCAAATGTCAGTATTTTATATATTAAAAAATAAACAGTATATTATCCAAACCTATGTAACTTTCTGATGTATCTTTTTGTACTGACAGAATAATTCATTTTTGAAGGGAGCAACATCTGAGGCTAAAAACATAGATTTTGAAGACATAAGTGTTTTGGAGGATTGTTTTCCTGAAGAAAGCCAGGAAGAATCGTTACTTATGAACTGTGAAAACCATGTTTCTGAATGTGCTGATATTAATACAAAAGGCACGATTAATGGAGATAAAAAGATACTCTGCAATGAAGAAAACGAAGTTGCTAAATGTTTTTTGCCATCCATGCCTTATGTAATTACGGATCAAGACATCAGAAGTCAAATGCCTTCAGCTTTGATGCCAGCAAAGGAAATCCAACCCACAGAAATGCTGGAAGATGATTTATGTGAATTGCAACAGACTTCAATGAAAAACGAAGAAAAGGATAATGAAGCTTTAAAGCTGGAAGATTTCAGTGGAAAAGCACTGTTCAATCCATACCTTAAGAATTCTGTCAAAACAAGGGAATTTCTCATTTCTGAGAGTTTGCCAGAGCACAGTAAGACTGAACCCAAAAGCCAGTCAACTCTCTTACCTCCTTTTCCACAAAATGTCTCAGGACAATCCTATGTAACACTGGACATGTTTGGGCTGGCCTCAGCTCACTAGTGTGAGAAACCACTTCTTTGTAAAGCCCCCTTGTGGGGTGTATCTTGGCACTGCTGCTCATGTGTATTTGTACATTCTATCCAGGCTGATCTCGCTTACTTTGGATGAAAACACCCCCTTCTTTTGAACCGCTGTGAAGCAGTGTTTTTGCACTGTGTTGATACCTGTCAGAACTCACTTTCAGTGTTGGGTGGGGTTGGTTTTTCTGGGTTTTCTTTTGGTTTGGTTTTTCACCAGGTAAATGTGTCGGTAGTGAGTCAAAGGAAGTGGCTTTTCATATTTCTCTTCCCGTTTCAGTCTCTAAACCAAACGGATCTTTACTGCAAGAGCATCCGGCAGTGCAGGCAGCTCACTGCTTTCTCCCCATGCAACCATTTCCCATTGCTGAGCTCTGCTGGGAAATGTGGACTGACTTGAACAGAGCCAGGATCTGCTGAATCCTGCCTTACGTTACATGGAGTACAGCTACTTTCCTGATCTTATTTCCCTCGATTGTTTTGCATTTGGTTTTCTGTATAGTGTTCCTCCTGTTTCACAAACACTTGGTAGATTTCAGTAATTGTCTTTTTGCATTCTGAATCAGTGGTTTGGCTCACAGTTTGCCTTCAATTAAAGGGCATTTGCTGTGTATTGACTGATCTGCGTTTTGGATTATGGGTTATGCTGTCATTCCTGTTTCCTCCCTTTCTCTTGTGTTTTGATCATCCTCTGCATTTTGTGCTGCTTTTTTCTCTGCTGCTTGTTTGCTGCTTTTTAAAACTCTCTGCTGCCGGGTATCTTCTTACCTTCTTGTTCCTTTCTCTCTAATCTCTCCCAGTTCAAAATTTTTTTGCAGTTATGTTTTGATATTTTGAACTGAAAAAAAAATCAGCTAAATATAGTATCTTGGCATTGAGTTTATATTTAGGAAATTACTTTTCTGGGATGTACTGAAAAAACACTAAGTCCACAAAATATCCTCAGATACCCTCTGGTAACCAATCAAGGATTAGAGATTTCCACATGAAGGCTGTAACTTTTGTAATTTGTTTTATGATTTTGATACTTCATAAGACTATTTGTATTTTCCACTTCACAGAGCAGAAGTTAAGCAGGAAACTCCATCACACTTTTTTTTTTTTAATCAGGAAAGAAGCTGTTACTCTAAAATTCTTACCGACATATTTACTCTGTAAAATGACAGGTTAAATAAGAGAGATGGAAAGTCAGGTCTTAGTAAAATGTGTTAAAAGGGGATTGTTCAGTATGGCACATAGCACATATAGTAATTTTAAGACTTTAAACTATATTCACAGTATTTAAAGGCTTGATATCATCAGTCTTGTTTGAGCATAAATATAGACTTCTCTGGGGTTGAAAAAGATACAGGAGTCATGGGGATAGAAAAAGGAGAGACAAATGTGAATGGAAAGCCTTTCTCCTCTTTCTGTGCAGGAGGAGCAAGAGAATGGAAAATGTATTCTTCAGCATGAATGAGGAGGCTAAGCCTTACCCTTCGTGTACTGGCTATAATTTGTGTTGTGTTGGGTAGGGCAGGGTAAAGTTCACATTTAGGCTTTTCATCTGTACTTGGGAAGCTGCTTTTCTAATAGCAAAGTTTGTTTAGTTTGCAAGAAAGGATGAGAAAACGATTTCTGTAAATGTTCTTTGTACAGCAACAATGGTTTCTGCCCCCACCTGAGTTTGCTGGCTCACTTTCTCAATCACAATGCTACACAATGACTAAATAAATGTAAGTTTGCTCTTGGAAGCCCTTGCTTACGTAGGTAAGTCACACTCTGAAATGAGCATGGGACACAGCTTTGACTGGGTCATTGCTCCTGCTGAATCATTTGCTTCTGGATATCTCACAGCTATACTGCTGTTTCCCAGGGCTCAGAAGCCACTGACTCAGTACAGCAGGATTTTCCTCCTTAAATCTCAGTATTTGTTTTAACATGACTATATTTAAAATAAATATAGAGATAATTTGGGGCCTATCTAGGAATTTGTAGTGGTTTTTCCTCAGCTGAGAGCCAGGCACCATGCAACCACTTGTTCTTTAAGGGGGGGACAGAATGGGACATGGGGGATTGTGGGAGGGAGAAAGGGAGGGAGAAGAAAACCCGAGAAACCAAAACCTTGCAGGTTGGGATAGGGATACTGGGACAGCAGAGAGATATATACAATAGTAATAACAGGACTTTATATCAAAATATATGAAACTGGTGATACAGGATGCATTTTCTCACTGAACTGCTCAACTCAGTCCATACAGCTTGGAGCTGTCCTGAAACTGGACAGTCTCCCAAAAAATGCATGTCCTGGAGCTGCCTGCTCCTCCCGCCACCAGCCCCCCTTTATGAGGAGCATGATGTAATTGGCATGGAAAACCCTCCTGGGCCAGTTGTGGTCACCTGTCCTGGCTGTGTCCCCTCCCAGCTTCTTGAGTGTCGTGTGTGTCCGTGTCCCGTGTGTGTGTGTCCGTGTCGTGTGTGTGTGTGTGTGTGTGTGTCCCATGTGTGTGTGTGTGTCGTGTGTGTGTGTCCCGTGTGTGTGTCCCCCACCTTCTCATTTGCAGAGAAATAGGAAAAACTGGCAACTGAAACATCAGTGTGCTGTCAGCACTGCTCTCATCCCAACCCTCACACACGGCTGCTAGAAAGAAATTAACTCCATCCTAGCCGAACCCAGGGCAGAACTGATCAGCAGCCATATGAAAGCTGAGCTGCATGATTGAGTGCGGTGGAAATAAATGTGACCTTTTAGAGAGTGGTTTGGGTAGGGTCTCACAGTAACACCTCTTAGCTTTTCCCCTCATTTTATTTCCTTTTCTGTTGCTATTCTGTTTCCTCAGTTCTGATTTCCTTGCCCATTATTTTCTCTGAGCAGTGCAGTTAGTAGGCTCAGTATAAATTAGGGCTGCCTTTCGCCCATGCTTTGGAATACCAGCTTCTTGGATTTGATTTGTTTTGCATTCACAGTTGTGCTCTTTTGAACCCTTTACAGTTTGTCTTTCAGACTAATGCTGTGAACCATGGAAAAAATAAAACTGAGAACATATGGAAATGTTTTTATCAATTTATACAGATAGATTTTCATGTTAATTTAGAAATGTGATTCTGTTTTGAGAGGGATACACAAATAGAAGTTCTTCCACTTTTATAACGTCAAGTGGCAATGACAGGTTGAACATCATAATACTTTAACATTTTTGGTACTTCTTAATAGAACAACTAGTGTCTTTCATTCCTACTAGATTCTATTTCACTTCACTATTTCTGATCTGTAAAATCCCCATTTGTACACTTCCTTAAAATGCCAAAAATTATTGTCTCAGATATATGGGTCTTTTCAAGGTTAATAGACATCAGCTTGTGGCATAATTTCAAGAAGATGTTGATGCATCTTCACAGTTGTCATTCTTCTGTGTATTGCACAAGTAATTGCTTTCAGATGTTAAGGCTTATGGCCTACAAATTATTAATAGGTCATGTTTGTCACATACCAGATTTTTAGCTAAATTAAATGTCCAGTCTTTCGTTATTTCATTTGAACTTCCCAGAATTTTGAATTCTTTGAACAGAAATCCCATCAATGTTGATGTAACAGAGTACTTCATCCAGCTCTGGGGTCCCCAGTACAAGAAAGACATGGAGCTGTTGAAGGGAGTCCAGAGGAGTGATACAAAGATGATGAGGGGGCTGGAGCACTTCTGTGAAGGCAGACTGGGAGAGTTGTGGTTGTTCAGCCTGGAGAAGGGAAGAAGGGAGACCTTATAGTGGCCTATCAGTACCTGAAGGGGCCTACAGGAATGCTGGGGAGGAGTTGTTTACAAGGGCCTGGAGTAATAGGACAAAGGTAGTGGGTTTAAACTTAAAGAGGGTAGGTTTAGGTTAGGTGTTAATAAGAAATTCTTTACTGTGAAGGTGGTGAGGCACTGGAACAGGCTGCACAAAGACATTGTGGAGGGCCCCTCTCCCCTACCTTCTTGAAGTGTTCAAGGCCAGGTCTTCTTCATTCTGGACTCACTCCAAGAGGTCTGTGTCTTTGTTGTAATGAGGACCCCAGAGCTGGACACCATACTTTAGGTATGGTCTCACCAGAGCAGAGCAGGGAGGGCAGAATCACCTCCCTCAACCAGCTGGTCATGCAGCACAGAATACAGTTGATGCAGCAACTTATACAGTTGTTTGAATAGTTTTGATGCAGCACAGAATAGTCTTGGCTTTCTGGGCTGCAACTGTTCATTGCCAGCTCATGTCGAGCTTGACATTGACCAACACCCCCGAGTCCTTCTCCTCAGATCTGCTCTCATTCCATTCCCCACACAGCCTGTAGTTGTGCTTGGGATTGTCCTAACCTACATGCAGGACCTTGCACTTGGCTTTTGTTAAACTTCCTGCAGTTCATATGGGCCCACTTGTCAAGGTCCCTCTGGATGGCATCCCTTCCCTCCTGCATGTTTACCACACCTCACAGCTTGGTATCATTGGCAAACTTGCTGAGGGTGTACTTGATCCTACTGCCCATGTTGCATCTTTAACGAAGACGTTAAACACTGCTGGTCCCAGTACTGACCCCTGAGCAACGCCACTTATCACTGGTCTCCACTGGGACATGCAGCTGTTGACCACAACCCTCTGAGTGTGACAGTCCAGCCAACCTTCCCTGGTGAGTTGTCGTCAAGTCCATGTCTCTCCAATTTAGAGAGAAGGATGCACAAATACAGGTAGACAAGATCGTGTGCATTTCCTTTATCCAGACACTGTAACCCTGTTACAGAAGGCCACCAAACTTGTTAGGCATGACTTACTCTTAGTGAAGCCACGTTACCTGTCACCAATCACCTTATTTTCCATGTACCTTGAGCATAACTTCCAGGATGCTTTTGCCAGGCACAAAGGTGAGACTCCACAACTGCAGGTGGAACCTGCAGTTCCCAGAGTCTTCCTTTTCCCCCTTGTTTAGAAATTGAGGTTATGTTTCCCCTTTTCAGGTCAGTGGGAACTTTACTGGACTGACACAGCTTCATGTAGGTGTTGGATAGTTGCTTAGCCACATCATCTGCCAGTTCCCTCCGGGCCTGCATCTCACAGGTCCCATGGGCTAGTGCACCTTTAGATTTCTTAGATGGTCTCAAACCTGATCTTCTCCTACAGTGGGCATTTAATTTTCCCAGCCCCTGCCTTTGCCTTCTGTGACCTGGGCAGTGTGGCTACAGCCCTTGCAGGTAAAGACTGAAGCAAAAAAGTCATGTAGTACCTCAGCCTTCTACATATCCTGGGTAACAGGATATGGACTGTTAACCACAATAACCTGGGTAACAGGTTTCATTCCAGAGGGGCCCCATCTTTTTCCTAGTCTTTCTTCTACCACTGACATACCTATGGAAGCTTTTCTTGTTGTTCTTGACATTCCTGGCTGGATTTAATTCTGTCAGGGCTTTAACTTTCCTGACCTGATCCCTGGCTGCTTAGACAGTTTCTCAGGATTTCTCTAAGGCTGCTCATCCTTGCTTCCATGCTCTTTTGGCTTCCTTTTTGCTTTTGAGTTTGTCCAGGAGTTCCTTGTTCATCCCTGCAGGCCTCTGGGTGTTTATTACTTCGACCTCTTGATTGGGATGCATAGATCCTGAACTTAGAGGAGGTTATCCTTGATAACTAGTCAGGTTTCTTGGGCCTTTCTTCCCTCCAGGGCTTTGTCTCTTAGAACAAGATACCTGTCCCCAAGCAGGTCCCTGAAGATGCAAAGTTTCTCTCCTGAAGTCCAGGGTAGTGAGCTTGCTGAGTGCTCTCCTTGCTGCCCTGAGGATTTTTGAACTCCTTCATTTCATGGTCAGTGCAGCAGAGGATGCCCTTGAGCTTCACATTCCCCACTAGCTCCTCCTCGTTTGTGAAAACAAGGTTCAGCATGGTGCTTCTCCTCATTGGCTCCTCTATCACTAGGAGAATGACATTATCACTGACACATTCCAGAACCTCCTGGATTGCCTGTGCCCTGCTGTGTTGTCCCTCCAATAGTTATCAGGGTCATTGAGGAACAGGGCTTGTGAACGCAACAGTGGTCCTTTCTGTCTACAGAGGGCCTCATCTCTTCAGTCTTCCTGGTCAGGTGGCCTGTCGCAGACCCCCACTATAATGCCCATTGTCCCTGTATCCCTTTAATCCTGACCCATAAGCTCTCTGTTGGCCCCTCTTCCATCCCCAGGCAGAGGTCCCTGCACTCCAGCTGTTCACTGACATAGAGGCGATACCCTTCCTTGTCTCCCCTGCCTGTCCATCCTGAAGAGCCTGTACCCTTCCATTCCAACTCTCGAGACACAGGGGCCATCCCACCATGTCTCCATGATGCCAACAAGATCACAGCTCTGCAGGTGTGTACATGTCTCTAACTCCTCTTCTTCGTTCCCCGTGCCACATGTGTTTGCTTAGAGGCATTTCAGTTGGGTCCCTGATGAAGGTGACTGACTGGCTGGAGTGGCTGGAGACCCTTTGAGGTACTTCACCAGTGTTTCCCTGTTGGCTCCCATTACTGCAAGAGCCCCATGCTCATCTCCACAAAGCTTCAAGTCTGCCACAGTGTGTCTAGTACATCTCTGAGAAACAGGCTGAGGGCCCTGGCTGGCACCCCATCCCTCTGACTGTGGCATGACATCCCAGAGCTTGTCACACACAAGCCTTATATTATCAATCAATATCCAAGCCTAGTTTGAAGCTCTGTCAATGAGGCCCACAAGCTCCTGGGCAGAGGCTGTGTTCCCCTTAAAGAAAGGTGAATCCCACCTCACTAACCTGGATGCCAAAATAAAAAGAAGGTGAAGATCCAACAGCACGTTTGACAAGCTGTTTATGTAACAAGCAATGCAAGGCTAAATCTCAGTGGTCACGCAAAACTGTTTTTAATAGCAAATGTCATGCTCTACTAGCAGCTACTCTGAAATACTCAGGTAAGTTATTCTGTGAAAGGTTGCTTGGACATAACATGTAGATCTTCTATACCATAAATGATTTGAGCCTCTGTAAAACTTGCTTGTGAACAGCTGAAAGGGGTATTATTTTGAGATAGTGTTCCCACTTGCTTTGCTCTGGTTTCAAATCTACTGCAAGACAGTGCAAGTCTGGTTTAGCTGCTCTGTCTTTATGTTTCCCATGATAGCAGGAAGCAGGGTGCATTCTCCATGTAGCCAAATCTGGAGCCCCATAAGTATAGACACTTACTGCAAGTTCAGAGTTGCTAATAGCAACCTCCTCTGCCACCTGGCACGACAGAAGTAAAATACAGTCTAATGCTACATTTGTAGTAGGGCTATTTGTCAGAAAATGGCTTACTCTTGACTCAGAATTTGAGCATTTGTTCTGCCCTCTATATATATAGGGTGACATTTGTAAATGGAACTGACAGAAAAATATTAAATATTCCTCTTGTAGTGCAAATGGTTCTTAGTAACACTGCTCATCGTTACTAAACATGTCATTTTTATGACAAAACATGAACCATACCCTTTTTTGTACATGTGCTTCCCTTTCTGATAACTTAGGGGGGAGGATCTATGCAAAATACTGTCTTTTAATCCTTCATTTCTTTCAGTTTTCTTCACCGTTTTCCTACTCAGCAGAAAAATGACAACTTTTTTTCCAGAAAGTCGCTATTTTTTTTTCACTCTTTGACAAAAATGTAACTATTTCAGTGAACTTGTATTTGTTGTTGACTCTTTTCCTGGACTTCCCTATGATTATTTTGTTTGCTTTTTTTTCCAAGAGTAAATAATAATTTCATTGCCAAGTCCATTTTATGTAGATCTTCTGGACTGAAAACATGAAGAGTGATGATCCAAAAGTTTGAACAGTTGTTTGATCAACATTGTTCTGTGACATAGCTGGTATTTTGATAGAATTCCAAAACATGAACAGATACAGATCTGCATACATATGGTGTAAATTTACTTGGAAAGTAAACACATGGTGGTTATTTGATGCTGCCCGTTCCTATATTCTACTTTCTTCAGCTCTTAGAAGACAACAAATTTGTAGAAATAATCTCCCCAAGTGGAAAAGGGATAGTTTCAAACCAGTCATGAATGTAAATGTGTTTGACAGGGCAGGCTGCCCTGAACTGCCCCAACTATAGCGTAGTAATGTCCGTTCCCAGGGTCCTGGGTTATTTAAGTGAGTTTTGGGAGCATGAGGGAGGGTGGAGGGTTAACTGCTCATTTGCTGTGGGATGGGGGTGGTGGGAGAGTCACTGCTGCCTGGTGGGTGCTTGGCAATAGAGCAGTTCATGTAAGCCTGTGGGAGGCTTGTGTGTCCCATTTCTAGCAGTCAAAGAAACTATGCTATTACGTGGTGTTTTGTATTTCAGAAGTGCTGTTTTAACACTGACTAGTCCTTCTCAGTAACGAGGTCAACACTTTCAGGTTTGAATGTCCACTAAAGGCATTTTTCTCATTGTTTTGATTTTCAGACATTGCTCAGCCCCATGTTGATAAGCTGCAAGTCGTCACCAATGTGAGTGAGCTCACCAGGGATGTCAAGATTGGAGGTAGCCTGGGGTTGCAGTGATCATGCACTGGTGTGGTTCACTGTCCTAAGGTGTATGAACCAAACTAGAAGTGTAGTCAGGAACCTGAATTTCAGGAAAGTTGACTTCAGCTCTTCAAGGAACTAATCAATAAGACCCCCTAGGAAATGGCCTGCAAGGACAAAGGGCTGGAATAGAGCTGGCATCTTGAAAACATCTTTAAGGATGTTTTTCAAGAGAGTGCAAGAGCTCTTGATCCTCAGGTGTAAGAAGTCAGGCTAGGAAGGCAGGAGACTGGCATGGCTGAGTTGCGACCTGCTGGTCAAACTAAGAGGTAAGATTGGACTACACAGGCAGTGGAAGCAGGGACAGGTATCCTGGGAAAACTGTACAAGGATGTTGCCTGGTTGCGTAGGGATGATGCACTCTTGGAGCTGAACTTGGCAAGGGATGCCAAGAAAAACAAGAAGGGCTTCTACAGGTACAATAACCAGAAAAGGAAGGTTAAAGAAAATGTACCCCCCGATGAGTGGCAACAGTGAACTGGTGACAACGCATAAGGCAAAGGCAAAAAAGCCTTTTTTGCCTCAGTCTTCACTGGCAACCTCTCCCCTCACCACTTGTGAGTTGATGGCCTGCAAGATGGGCACCAGACAGAGTCCTTCCCACTGTTAAGTGAAGATAAGTTTCATGGCCATCTGAGGAACCTGAATAAACAGAAGTCCATGGAACCTGGTGAGCTGCATCCCAGAGTCCTGAAAAGAACTGGCTGGTGTAGTTTCCAAGCCACTCTCCATGATAGTTAAAAAGTCATGGCAGTCAGGTGTAGTCCCTAGGGACTGGAAGAGAGGAAACATCACAGCCATTTTAAAAAAGGGTAGGAAGGAGGACCCTGGAAACTACCAGCCTGTCAGCCTCACCTCTGTACCTGGGAAGATCAAGGAACAGATCCTCCTAGAAGCTATGCTGAGGCACATGGAGGACAGGGAGATGATTCAAGACAGCTAGCATGGCTTTACAAGGGGCAAGTCCTGCCTGACTAGAAATCTAGTGGCTTTCTACAATGGAGTGACTGCATCAGTGGACAAGGAAAAATCTACAGATGTCATCCCTCTGGATTTCTGTAAGGCCTTTGACATGGTCCCCCACAACATCCTTCTCTCTAATTTGGAGAGATATGGATTTGATGGGTGGACTGTTCAGTGGATAAGGAATTGGCTGGAAGGTCACATCCGGAGGGTAGTGGTCAGTGGCTCCAAATCCAGATGGAAGACTGTGACAAGTGGTGTTCCTCTGGGGTCCGTGCTGGGACTGCCTCTGTTTAATATCTTTATTAATGATATTGACAGTGGGATTGAGGGCACCCTCAGCAAATCTGCTGATGACACCAAGCTGAGTGGTGAGGTTAATGTGCCAGGGGGATGGGATGCCACCCAGAGGGACCTGGGCAGGCTGGAGAAATTGGCCCAGGTGAACCTCATGAGGTTCAGCAAAGGCAAGTGCAGGGTCCTGCACATGGGTCAGGACAAACCCCATTGCCCATGCAGGTTAGGAGCTGATGTGCTTGAAAGCAGCCCTGAGGAAAAGAGCTTGGGAGTACTAGTGGTGCTTTGACCCTGGCCGGAGGCCAGACACCCACCAAAGCCATTCTATCACTCCCCTTTTCAGCTGGACAGGGGAGAAAATATATATTGAGAGGCTTAGGAGTCGAGGTAAGGACAGGGAGAGATCATTCCACAATCAGCATCACGGGCAGAACAGACTCAATAGGGAACAGAGGAAAGAAAACTCTCTAATTCATTACACTGCACTGCACACCCAGTCACACCAGAGTGGGGTAATGGGAAGTGTGACCAGATCTTAAAGCACATTCCCCCACCTCTCCCTTCTTCTCAGCCTTTTCCATTTGCAGGGGGACACCCTCTCCACCATGGGTTTCTCCTTGGGCTGCAGGGGCATCTTTCTCTCTGGCACCTGTGGCACCTCTTCTCCCCGACTCCACCAGCCTTGGTGTTTGCAGAGTGTCTTACACTTGGTCACAACCTTCTCTGGTAGTAAAAAGTGGCTGCTAGTGGCTTTTTTTCTCCTAAATGTGATTCCCAGAGGCGCTGTGACTGTCGCTGATGGGCTCGGCCTTGGTCAGTGGCAGGTCTGGCCTTGAGCCAGCTGGTGTTTGCTCTGGGGGGCCTGCCGAGAGCTTCTGGCTGCTTCTTGCAGAAGCCACCCCTGCAGCCACCTCCTCCACCAGAACCCAGCCACGCAAAACTACAACAGTACTCGTGGATGGGAAGCTGGACATGAGCCACCAATGTGCATCTGCAGCCCAGATGGCCAACGACATCCTGGGCTGCATCTAAAGCAGTGTGGCCAGCAGACGGAGAGAGGTGATTCTGTGCCTCTACTCTGCTCTGGTGAGGCCTCACCTGGAATACTGTGTCCAACTCTGGAGCCCTCAACACAAGAAAGACATGGGCCTGGTGAAACGTGCTCAGAGGAGGGCCACAAAAATGATCAAAGGGCTGGAGCACCTCTCCTGTGAAGACAGGCTGAGAGAGTTGGGCTTGTTCAGCTTGGAGAAGAGAAGGCTCCAGGGGGGCCTTATAGCAGCCTGCCAGTACCTGAAAGGTGCCTGTAAGAAAGCAGGGGAAGAACTGTTCACGAGGGAATGTAGCAATAGGACGAGGGGTAATGGTTTTAAACTTGAAAAGGGGAGATTTATGTTGGGTATTAGGAAAAAATTCTTCACTGTGAGGGTGGTGGATCACTGGAACAGGTTGCCCAGGGAGGTAAGTGGAGGCCCCATCCCTGGAGATCTACAAGGTCAGGTTTGATGTGGCTCTGAGCCACCTGATGTAGTGAAGATGTCCCTGTTTACTGCAGGGGGGTTGGACGGGATGACCTTCAAAGGTCCCTTCCAGCCTTACACATTCTATGATTCCAAGTGTTTTATCACTGCTGAAAGCCTGCTCAGCCCACTTTTGTATTGTCTAGATTCCAGTGTGTGGCTTAATCAAGCTGCAGGTCTGAAATGAGTACTTATTTCTCAGAAAAGCAGCTTTAGATTTCCTGCGTCTGTCATTGCTGTCCTCAGAGCACAGTGCTGACCTAACCAGGAGCAGCTTCTGCAGAATTTTCACCATTACAGAATCACAGAGTTGTAGGGGTTGGAAGGGACCTCATACATGAGCATGTATGTCTAATGGAGCTTGATGAAATAACACATTTCATAGTCACGGAATGTTTATTCAATAGTACTCAGGGATGTCAGAAACAATGAGGATAATATCTAAATCACAGGAAATGCTCTGGGATATCCACGTAGAACATGACTTAGCTAAAACGAACAAGTTTTTTCTGTGTCTTTGGCGGGGGGGGGGGGGGGGATGTTTGATAGGCTTTCTAGAATGATACTATGGCAAATTATGTCCTAATGTAAGAGAATGAAAGAAATTTCTGCTTATCCTTAATTCTACCAAAGGAGTACAGCACAGTTCTGAAATGCCTCTTCTCACAGTCAGTGTGAGCATGGCTACTGTCTTTAACTCATGCAGTTAAATTGGGGGGAGGGGGTGGGAGGTGGGGCAAGGGGAGTTAAGGTAGTTAAGCTGGGAAGGGGTTTAGGTTTAGGTTCTTTTTCCTGATTTTTAGCTTTGGTTTTTTTTGTCTCCCCCTTCCACACCCCTGCCCTTCTTTCAGAGGAGAAATATATGCTAGCATCATTAGTTTTTGAGCTCCAGATGGTTTTATTTACAAAACGTGTTTAAGGATCCTCTAAACACAGGAAGAATTAAACATCAGGGGATAGTGTCTTTGCTTTTAATGTGAAGTTTATAACTAGCATACTGCCTGGAAAAGCTGCTATGCAGCTGCCTCAAGGCTTGCTGCCTTTGCTCTCTGCTGCCCTAGATGATCTTTTGAGGTCCTTTCCAAGTCCTAATGTTCTGTGATTCCCTCTCCCCTGAGTTTACAGCTCCTTCAGACATGCTCCCTGTGTTTGCCTTCATCATCAGTAATTATTTTTTATATACTTGTACAGGTTGGGTAACAAATAGCCCCTGAGTTTTTTTGTCTTTAGGGACTGTGTCCCTCTCCTGGTTTTGCCTTTAGTTTCAGAAGCGCTTAATTGATTTTAGGCTTCTGATGGAGGGTATCTGCAGTTTATGAACCTAACAAGGTTTCACACTGTCTGGATTGAGAAAGGAGGGCATCAGGGAAGCACTGAAGCATTTTGGGTGAAAATGGTAATGTGGAAGTTTAGATTTTGCTAGTTTTCACAGGGCTGGTTCTCTATAAATACTGTCTTTGTAAAGTAAAGGATGATCTTGGATTACAGTGTACTACGCTTCCTGATATACTGTGGTGTGAGGGAGGGGAGATGCTTGATCTCAAATAGAGATGACTCCATCCTTTCCCCCATCTCTTCTCTCCCTCCCTGTGCACATATTCTCTTCCCCAGCCCCTGTCCCAAGGAACATGTAATTTCCTTGTGGTTAGTGTGACTGGTTCAGTGCAAAACCACCAAAGTTGCCATGAAGTTTCCTGAGCCCTGAATTTTAGTAGCTGGTCTGCCAGTGTGTAGACATGGCCCAGGTTCCTCATCTGAGTTTAAGATAGGAGTGAGGTAACTCACTTCTCAGTAAAGGCGAGCTGGTAAGGCTGCATCTAATATGGGATAGGAATATTGATGTGCGGAGAAAAACCCTCTCTGATTGCTTTGTGGTGAGTGGTTTTTGTAGCCATGTCCTCAGATCAGTTTTTGGATGTGTTGTCTCCAGGTTTGTGGCTGTTCTGTTCCCACCGCTGAGGTTTTCTCGTGAAAAAAGTGCTTTTTTTCATTAATGTTAGGGCCAGCAAACTTGAGTTTCTCTCTGGACAAAATCATTGCATGAAGTATCGCTATTCACTCCAGCTTTTATGGATTAGTCTCAGTTTCACTGTCTTTAAAGGAGTTTGTGCTCTGCAACATTTGTTTACTTGTGGCGTTTCTATGTTGACATTCTTATTCAAGTTGCTCCACATGCTGCACTCTCACAGAGCCTGACCTCTTCCCTGGATTCCATTCAGGCTACTTTCAAAGGCTGGTAAGACCTCCTTTATTTTTCACACATAATGCTTCAATTTGTTTTGTCTATCTGTGCATTATCTACTTAAGTGGCATTAATTTATGTTAATAAGTAAAACGAAAAGGCTACCTGACACAGACAGACAGGACTGTTGCTATATTCACTTAAGGATGGTATGTCCTGCAAGCAGGTGAGTAAAAACGCATGCAGCAAACAGAGCAGAGCAGGGACTTGCTGAAAGAGCCATGCCCTGCGCAGGCTCTAGAAGCATCTGCTTTTGCCCTGGGACTGACAGCAAGTGCTTGTCTAGGCAAAAGTCTGGGAGAGGAAGCTGAGAAAAGAAGGAAGGAGGGAGCCTCATCAGACCTCTCTGACTCAACAAGTGGTAAGCTTCATGTAAACCACTAGTAAATGGCAGCTGAAATATATTTTAGGGAATACTAAAGTACCCTTATCTAGGAAAATTTGTCTTAATACCTCTCCTGGTTTCAGCTAAGATGGAGTTAATTTACTTTTTAGCAGTGGATAGAATGCCCTGTTTGGGTGTTAGGACAGGAGCAGTGCTGATAGCACCCTGATGATTTTAATTGTTGCCAAGCAATCAAGGACTTTTTCAGGTCTTCATATTTCCCTACTAACGAGAAAGGAGAAGCCACAGCCAGGACAGGTGACCTGAACTGGCCAAAGAGGACATTCCATGTCAGTTTCATCATGCTCAGTGTAAAGGGGGGACTGGGAGAAGGAAGAAAAAAAGCCTCCAGGATGTGCGGTTTTTGGGGACAGTCGGGTTCCAGGACAGCTCCGGGCTGTACAGCCTGAGTTGTGTGGTTTGGTGAGAGACTGCATTGTGTATTACCAGTTTCATGTATTTTGTGCTCTAAAGTTGTGTTATCATTGTAGGGTTTTTATGTTTTTCTGCTATTTTAGTAAACTATCCTTATCCTAACCTGTGGGGTTTTGGTTTTCTAGGTTTTGGTTTGTTATGTTTTGGGTTTTTTTTCCCCCTCTTTACATTTCCCTTTCCTCCTCCCCAACTTCCCCCCCCCCCCGCCCCTTCTTCTTTTTGTTAAAAGAACAAGCAACTGTGTGGGGCCCAGCCCTCGGCTGCGGCTAAACCACCACAATTTTTGGCACCCAACATGGGGCTCGAAAGGTTGGGATAATGGTAGATTTGACCGTAACCCAATTGCAATTAAGATAGAGCTGTGATAAGTACTGCTATTTAAGCAGTCTCTGGTCACAATGCTGTGGTACTTATTCACAAGGCTGTGGTCATGGTTGTGGTACTCAACCGTTGCATGCTGCATGCAATCCTGGCAGGATTCTTTACTATCTCAGGGCTGTGGCTCTTGTACTTGTTCCTGTACTTCGCTTTAGTGTATTTTATTATATCAGTCTATGATACAATAATATCAATAACCATGAGCTCAAGTTGGTACTTGTATGAGGTTTTGCTGTCCCGTCCATTCCTTGGACAGGGAGGGGTTAATAACGGCAGCCGGTACAGTGAGGGCACAGAGAGGAATAACTACAGTGTTTTCCTTTCCTTTGGGCTAAATAAAACAGCTCGGATAAGAGTCTTTGAAAATCTTCAATATCCCTGGGATAGTCAAACTAGCATTTTGCTACTGGTGGGTTTGGTGCAGATGGTTCAGTTTTTGTTATATATTAAGCACAGGTTTATGAATACCACTCAAGAGTTTTCTCCGAGGCTGGATAATCATGAGTGGCAGGGCATGTGGCAGAGTATGGGTAAGTACCTAGGCACTTTCTCACCCCCAGTGGTTTGGAACTTCACTCCTGAACAGCTACAGGACCCTGGTAAAGTGACTGCATATCTGAAAAAAACACTGCTGTAGGTTTCCCAGAGATGTACACCTTACTGCACTGTGTTGGGCCCTGGCCACTATCTACCAAACACTGCTTGGTAGCAGGCAGCACTGTCAGCACTGCCAGGTGGAAGGGAAACGAAACCGACTGGCAGATACTGCGGCTGCTGTGACCCCTATGACCAGCGCAGCGGCTACTGCAACCACGGTGACTGGCAGTGCAGCTACTACAACCCCCGTGACTAGCATTGAGGCTGCTGCAACCAACCCCTGTGACTGGAACTGTGGCTACTGCAACCCCTCCAACCCACCCTGCAGCTACTGCAATCCCTACAGCAGACATTGCCAATGATCCAAAAACCAACCCACACCAGTGTCTGTTGCTCCCGTGCAAAAGAGGAAACACACTAAGAAATCAGTTCGCATAGTGACAGATGATGATGATCAAGCGGGGCCATCTTGAGGATATCAGGATGAGGCAGAACCAGAGGCTGTTACCTGATCCCTGAACCTGAGTGAGCTGCGTGAGGTGCGAAAGGATTTCAGCTGCCACCCAGGTGAGCACATTATCACTTGGTTGCTCCGATGCTGGGATTTGTCCTCTTTACATTTCCCTTTCCTCCCTCCCCAACTGCCCCCCCCCCCCCCCACTTCTTCTTTTTGTTAAAAGACCAAGCAACTGTGTGGGGCTCAGCCCTTGGCTGGGGCTAAACCACCACAGTACCAAAATAGCACCCTCGCCTTATCCATGACCAGGTCTTGCAGTGGCAGTGGAGTGAGGCAGTCTGCCTCAAGGGGAGGTCCCTGCGGCTCTTTGGGGTACATGCAGCCGCACATGTTCTTTCTCCAGGGCACAGTCTCCTTCAAAAAGGGGAAAAAGCTGCATCCGTCCAAGCAGGAAGAGTTTCATTGTCACAGGTCTGGTCCAGCAATGGTCTTCAGGAGCCCTGTGCTTGTTCCCAAAGTGCATATTGGTAACAGATGAGGGTCAGCAGGGATTACTTCTCTGGATGGTGAAGCACAGTGATTCAGGCAGCAGCTATGCATGAGAACAGACTTCCTATTAGTAAATCCCAGCATGTTAGTCAGCCCACAGGGACAAGGAGCCAGTAATCTGGGCCTGTTCCGTGTAGCCTGGCTATTATGGGGCCCAGCCAACGGGAATGAGTGCCAGAGGGCATGGGATTGCTGGCCAGCCCAGCACTCTGGGCCTGCCCTCTGCTCTGGATCTAATGTCTCACTCAAGATTGCAGGCGATGGAAGCACAAAACCAGGGTCAGAGCTTGTGCTGCCAAAAGGAGCAGCAGAAGAAAAGCCAAGGGGGCCTGCTAACCAATCGGGAAGTATTTAAAAAAATACATGAGCAGTTTGGCCACGTGTAGGAGCTGGGGTTGTAGTAGTGTGCTTGTCGAGCTACTAAAGGCGACACGCTGCTGCCATCTCCTGGCATGTCCCCGGTGGGCTGAACTGCCCTAGGGTGCTTGGACCAGGAAGGGCTGCCCAGGACCTCCCAAAAACGTGTCTGGAAGCAGGAGTGGGGCCAGGCCAGGCTGGTGAGAGCACAGATCTGTGCTGCTCTGGATCCTCCAATGATGGTCAGGCTGCTGCCTACAGCCAGGGCACCAGGCTGTCCCTGGTTGGATGAGGCACCAAAGGACAAGGTTTAGCAAGTAATACAGGTGCTAAGGGGGTGGTTGGACTAGATGATCTTGGAGATCTTTTCCAACCTTAATGATTCTAATGATTCTCTGCTCCCAGTTAATTTTGCTGGCAGATGTCTTGCTGCTCAGCAGTTTCCTGGAGCCAGTGAGCACCCCAGGCACTCACAGCCCTGAAGAGCATTTTCTGAGCTCTACTTGGGATTTTGCTGCAGCAAACCTGCTGCAGGACATTGTGTGCTCAGGATAATGGACTGCGCCTCCAAGTCACAAATGTCCAGCTGAGTGCTGGTGGATGGCTCCTGTGGAGCTGTTCCCTCACTGCATCTGTAGCTGGCCCCAACCCAGCTCAGTGCCCACAGCCTACTGCATGACTTGCTTGTTATTGTAAAAGGAAAGCCAGTAACATGCCTCCCACACCAGAGCACAGTATGTTTTCATTTTATGGGCAACCCTGGAGTCAGATTACTCTGAATTTCATCCTGTCCTGCCCCAAGGGGTCATTCATGCTCAGAGACTCAGTGGCTGAGCCAGGAATTTCCTAGCTATTTGCAGGGGTTGGGAGGGATATTTTGGCTCTGCTAGTTAATTCCTGGTGGTTGGAGACTGCTGGGAAGACATGAAGGGTGTGGGTCGCTCTACCATGAACAGCACAAATGTCTGGAAAATACACTAAGATGCAGTGTTTCTGTATCAGTGGTCGAGACGAAGCTGCAATTGCCCAGCAGCCCTCCATGCATGTCGTCTTGAGGAGCACAGGGCTAGCAGGGCTCCATCCATCTCTGCTGCTCCACGGCTGCGGTGTGGCTGCCCAGTGCCCATGCCAACTGGACAAGCCTGGGCTGTCCCAGGGCAGCAGCACATCCCCAGCTCCTCTGTGTGCCCTGCTGGGCCCCAGCCATGGGGAGAGACGGAATTCCCAGGAACCTGGCCACTTCTGGCACTCTGCATGCACTGCACAAGTACGTGTTTCCTGTGGAACGCAGGGCATTCCCGTCATTCGCTGTCCCGCCTGATTTCCTTTGTTTATTTTAACAGTTACAGGAAGGGTTCTTGCTCTGCCAGCAGCGAGGCACTCTATGAAGCTGTTCTGCTACCTCCTTCTGCCTGCACTGTGTCTTGCGGTTGTGAAGCACACCTGCACTGGTGCTCAGCAGCTGGGAGCCCAGGTTAAGAGGACACAGAAAAAACATGTTCCTGGAGAACCTTATAGGGCCTTACATGAAGCAGTGAGAAGTGAATGACTGTGCAATGAGCTAGCATTTTTGGAAAAGGAGTCCAGCATTAACATTTGTACCTAGATTAACACCAAGGTGTTAACTGCACAATGGGCTCACTCTTCTGTGCCAAACGCGTTTTGGTGCAGGGGGTGATACATAATTTAACACCCTCATTCCTCCCCCAACTCCTCCTCAGTTTTATGTGGGTCAAAAGCCAGGAAGGGGAAGCTCTTTCCTCAACAGCCACCCTTGAAGCCTTTGAAGACCCAGCTGTGCTTTTTCAGTACTGATATGGAAGTTACCCAAAGGCCTGTGATGGTCCACCACCCAGAAGAAACAAAAGAAACAAACCCAGGACAGTATCAGATGGAGGCACATCTAGGACTCCTTTGTTGGAAGTGAGTGAGAGTAGACAGGATTACACTCTGGTCCTCATTTCCATGATGTTCCTCAGAACTGGAGCTTAGGACACTTCTTCCTATTTCCAACAAGCCTGCCTGGAGCACCAGTCCTATATCTTCAGCGCAGGAGCTGCAGGCAGACACAGCCATCCTTTCACTGATGAGACTGTGCAGCACAGAACCTGTGCACCCTGCTCCAGCAAGTGGGAACAAAGCCAAGGTCAGGTAACACCTATTTATGGGGCCAACTAGGAAGGGAGGGTTAAAGAGCATTTACTAGCTGCTGAACTGGCCAGCAGACCCAACTAGGCAGCTTTCTGTCCTGGTATATACCATGGCTGTGGCTCCTCGGGGAACATTTCTCCATTTCTTCCCTATGAGGTAGTGTCCAGACTTTTCTTTCTGTGGTTACTATAAAACACTGACTCCAGCACACAAGGTAAGTATGGAATTTTTTGTTTTTCTATATTATGTACTAGACAAGTGCAACATTCACGCTCGGTTGGGTAACAAAAAGGAAGACATTCAAAACTAACCATAAAATAAATTGAAAAAGCAGTTTATATGACAATAAACATGCAGCTTGCAAGAGAATGAAGATAGTGTACTGGTATTAAAACACATTTCCATACAGAGACAGCTTATGCAGCTATTTACAAGTTTAACCGCTGGCCGGAGTATGCAAGCCCTTTAAAGCTGGCATTCAAACAACCAGTAGCTTAGTCAGCCACACTTAAAGTACACAGTAAAATCTAACTTCATGTTTACATTCACTAGCCATCCAATCCAGCATCAAGGCACTTTCCTTGTTAGTACATTGGTCTCCATGTCCAACGCCTCCGCTTACCTAGACATGTGTACCGGCACAGCAACATTGGTGACCAGTCACCTTGACCACAGACTCCTTAACCCCAAATAAAAGCACGTGGTTACCAGAGGATCCACTGCTGCTCTCTCGAAGTGCCAGGCTGCACCGGACACTGTCATCAAAACTGCTGTTTAAAAGACACGGCAAGCTGACTGGCTCCATTGACGAATGTGCTTTGATACGAAGAAAAGCATTAGGTGTTACCAGTGTCAGCTCATCTGCCGCACCTACAGTGGCTGGAGCACACAGCTGGTGTGGAGTGCAGAGGACGCCTCAGTCTGAGCAGGAGGACACGGACCATTCCAGCCATCTGTTGGCAGTTGTGCCATACGTGTTTTTCATCTGTTGTTACAGAAGTGTGCTTCTGCAGAGTATCAATGACTTTATTGCATATTATCTATCCCCTTTAAAGTTGTCTTTGCAAGTAAACACAAGCACTGGCTAAGGCTGCATCCTGGGAGGTACTTACTGCCCACCTTCTCTCTGCGCTAAAATTAAGAGCGGGGGGAAGTGGACAATTGTTGAGATCTGGCCCATAGTCAATAATCTGAATTTATATCAAATCTTGTGGCCTTAAAAACCCACCTTTGTGCATTAAGTCAGCGCTGCTTTCATTTTTAGGAACGGCTCAGATTGCACAAGTACTACAAAGGAAACAACAGTGAAAGCAAACACACACACATGTTTTAACTTTGTCTTTTTTCTTCTTTAAACTGATCCCCGCACTTCTAAGGAAGAGAAATGGGAGTTTGTAAGTTCAATACAAGATAGGTAACTTTACCCTTCTCCAGACTTTTGCACTCATACCCTTCACTTTACTGCAGTTTTCTGAATCATGAGTTAAGATGAAGACTGTGGGGCCGGCGGTAATTCCTAAATGGCTATTTCATGACAAGACTCAACATTTTTGTTATAAACTGTTTTAGAACAGCACTGAGAGCAACTCTTGGAATTTAAAATGGCTAGATGTATCCATCCCAGCAATTGGACAAGAGGTTACAGAGGACTGATGAAGTTTTACAATCTATCACTCAGGAGAACTTTTTAACATCATTAAAGGAATGTATCCAAATGAGTTAATCTCAATTGCAGGAACTGTCTCAGAAAAATAAACTAGTATATTAAGTCCCATGTAATGCACACAAGTTACAATTTATAATGTTTATGTCCTGGAGCACAGCTTACTATGAACAGTTTAGAGACCCTGTGGAGTTGCAGATCCTATGGCTAAGTCAATACAGCAACAGCATATCTTGCTGTGGGTCTAGGATATTCAAGACCTGGCACTAATAAAACAAATTTAGTTATTCTAGTTAAATGAGCATGGTCATTCCCACATACTGGGCACACTAATGTAAGTTCTAACCACCTGGCACTCCTCATGATTAACAGTCGAAGCTGGCACTACAAACCCCACCCAGGCCATGGGGCTTCTCCAAAGCCCAAGAATGGGACTCAGCCCTCACACACAAACTCCCTCCTCCTCCTCCTCTCAGGGACAAAGTTTTTTCCATTCCTGATGTTCTGCGTTTTGCCAGGCTGCCATAGCACAGATAGGTGCGTGCTTCTCACTGACACTCCAGAACAAAGTTTAGAAAAATGTTTGCTCTGTTGTGCTTTGCACTGCCAGGCAAAGGCTTACCAGGCAGTTTGGTTTACTACAGTATGACATAAGAAATTTCATCCCCAAAAACGACTCCAACAACCTCCAGTTGTAAGAGAACCACCAGAACAGCACTACGGAAAAAGTCACTTTTCTTCTAAACAGAGGAGCAGTTGGCCAGCCTGCACTTGAGACATGTTTCAAACATGCTAATACAGGAAAAATATATTTCTACTAGTGTCCCTTCTCTGCCATTCAAGTAACAGGGTCTTTACAACAATTCCCTCACCCCTACCTGAAAAATTCCAGTCCAGGAAATCCAGGTGGACATGGAAGTGTCAATAGTGAAGTGTGATTTTATTTTAATAATGCCATTATTTTGTAAAGTGCACCATAGTTATGGTGAGGGGAAGGAGGGAAACAACTTTTTAGTTATGTTAGGGCCAAGTTAAGAGAATTTCATTGGACTGCTATATTACAGACACTCTAAAAACCTGTAGGCAACTGTCTGATGCAAGTAGATTATAATCTGAAGTATAAAACAAGTTAAACCCTGAACACTGCATAATATAATATTTGGCACATAGGCTTACGAACAAGCTGCAAATCTTTTATTCATATATATATATATATATATAGGCTTCTATAAGCTGTTCAGCCACCGGTGCCTCCTGCTGAAACTGTAGTATTTTAGCCCTAGATAAATGCAGAAGCCTGAAAAAGTAACTGTAACTCTGCCAGCCAGCCAGAACGCTCTCTAGGACAGACTCCTGTACAATTCTTTATTACCACTGGCCCATGAAGAGCAAAGAAAGAGATGCCAGAAGCAACAGGCCACAGAACTCAATAGCACAGACCTTTAAAAATTAGAATCTCTTGTCGCTGTTTGTTTAATGTTGGAAACAGTCCATGATTAACAGCACAAAAGATCTTTTCTTTACACAACAGAAAGGCAGACAGCAACTGCAGGAATAACTGAAGCTGTCCCTCAAATACGAGATATGGTATCAGAAGTTTGTAACACCAGGTGACAAAACCACCAACAAAAAGAAATCATTATCATGTTTTTGAAAACATCCAGGCCTTTGAAGCAACTTTCAGACTAATTGGCCAGGTCATGGCCAAGGATCTTTCAGAGATGAGCAGAAGGTGGTTTAGTTGCACATGGCTGGAGAGCAGGTTTAATAAGCACCCATGCTGCTCAACAGACTTTCCCTTTTGCTTGTGGTTTCTACAACCACTATGAAGTTTGCATAGAAAGACAACCCATCCTTCACTAAATTTCTATTCTTTTCAAAGAGGAATGTGTTCTGACAAAGGAATGCTCCTACAGCCTCTGAAAAAACCAAAGATGGTCTCTGCTGAATCATGACAGCATTGTTTTCATTATGTGCTTGCCTTCTGGAGGGGAGTTTGAAGGTGCTGATGTGGAAAGTGGGGAGAAAAGGAAAGATACCGGTCTGATGAAATGTGTAGTTCTAGTATGCTGCAATATAGCCTTTTAGGTTAAAAAAGTGCAAAAGTACAAAAAAATACTATTGTGAGAGAGCAACAGCAGAATACTGATAGTCTGACTTGGAGACCTAATGATAGGATGTACTCTAGCACTGAATTACTTTGTAACAAAAGCAGAAGACACATGTGAACATTTGAACCTACACACCTGCCCTTCCCTGCAAGCCCTCAGACAAAACCAAGGGAACTGAAATGATACTGACACCTGCCTTCCCCAGAGCCTTTAGCAAGTGCTCTGCAGAACAGCAGCACCACAGGTCTCATCACAAAAGGTTTCAAGGGTTCTTGAGTACATAGTTCTTTTGCTGAAGGAGAAATAAACCCCTTGCTTTATTCTCACAACACAGCATCTAGTGTTTTGAATTAAGGTTTAGTAGTGTCAGATTAGAAAGCTGACTAGACTAAGGTAAAAAACCAAAACAACCCTACAAGAGTGCCATAAAAATGATAGTTACCACTGGAGAAGGGGGTCATTTTAATGTGATTTCCTTTTTTCTTAAAACCCTGGTAGAGACAGTTTCCAAGAAATGGAAAATGAAAACTGTATGAACCTGGGAAAAAGAGAGACCTAGAAAAAATAATATGGAACTCTTAACAACCATGCAAGTGTTATTTGTGGCTCATGACTGCTAACATACATATTAACAGTAACACTCAAATTTAGGGTACTGGTTTTTTCTTCCAAGAGCTTCAGTGACTTCAATGCTTTGGTTTTTGCTGCCTTCAGTTTCAAGGAGGTCCTGCAGCATTAGCAGTGAGGTTACAGCATATTAATCATAGTCAATCAGGAAGAAGGTCATATTCCTTTTCTCCTGAGCAGTTAGAAAAATGGTAGAAACTTACAGCTCGTTACTTGCCTCCCAAGCTGTATAGGTGTACTTATTAAACAAAGTCAATTTTTAAGACTAGAGAGGTACACTATAATTGGACAGTGATACAAAAACTTCAAATATCTGTTAATCTGTGTTTTAATCTGGATTTCAAAAATTTTGAACACAAGACTGAATTGCTGTGCATCAAGTTGCAAGGCACATTTTTAGGCCAAATTATTACATAGTTCATGTGCATGCATATCTAAATGTAGGCAGAATATTAATTACTATAGTAGCATTCAGAGTCAAGCAATCATGGTGTTTTCATATCCACACACCACAGCAAGTTGTATTTAGTTAATATAATTTTTAAACAGGATGAACATGATTTGCATGTCTGGTAAGATGAGACACTGGGACAAGTCAGAATTCAGAAAGTCAATCAAGCTACTGAAAAGTATATAACTCATCATTCTTCCATGTTAGAATACTGAGCTTCAGTATTACTTTTGCACAAAGATGCTCCAAGCAACTAAAGCTGGCTTTTTAGGCTTGTACACTGTCACAGATTGAAATACTTCTTCCAGGAGGTCTATTGGCTGTTGTGATTAATTGGAACTTGCCATTTTCAATCAAGTGTAAATCTAGTTATGACAGGACACAAAAAAAAGTAGGTAGCACAAAGGCTTGTTCAGCAATCCAGACCTAAGTTTTTATGTAGTGCATAAAATTAAGTCCCCACTAGGTCTGGACGGCCAATTTTCCCCAAAACCACAGTCCCTATTATACTTTGTCAAATTACTCTTCACTTAATTTCATTATTTCTATCTGTATTCAGATAAAAATACCTAGCTTAATTTATCAGAAACACAGGCGAAAGTGTGAACAGGCACTAATGAAGGCCTAAACAGAGCCAGTCTCTTCTCTCACTGAGGCATATAGCCTCCCTGTCTCACAGTCTGTGGGAGGTAACTTTTTGGCATTTCATCAACTGAGAGTGGACTTCCTTCCACTGCTTCAGGTCTCACAGTTTGTCCTTCAGTACTTGTTTGTAAAACATCTGACAGAGAAGCATCCTGGGGACTTTTTTCCAGCCCAAGGCCCAACAGCTGTGAACTCTGACCTGAGATCTGCAGTTGTGCAAATCCAACAAGGTCCCCCTCATCAGCAGAAGTAATTTGCTTTGTTCTTTCAAAGCATGGCCTGTCGGTGTTGGTTTCATCATGACCACCATTTTGTTTGAAATACTGCTGCCTCTGTGCTGTATTGTCACCTCCTCCAGCGTGGTCCTCTGATCTCTCTTCAGAATCGAGCAGTGGCTGAGTTGACTCAGACCTTGAGAAGACTTGTACAGGTGTTTGGTCTCTGTAGCCGTTAAGTACTACAGTTGAATACTGTACAGTGCTTGAAGTGTTTTGTGTAGTTTCACCTTCATCGCTGTCAGAGACACTTTGCCTAGGAGAAGACATGCACGAGGATCCACCAATACCACTGCTATGCCCTTCTGAAGTACTTTTTTCCTTTTTAAGCAAGTCAAAGGGTTTTAGATCTTGTTCTGAAAAAGACTTCTTGTCATCAGCTTCTATTTCTACGACACTTACATCTGTAAAGCTGCCTTCTGGGTACATCTGATCTTTGGAACTAAAGTTATGCTGAAAGAGAGATGAATGTTGCCTAAGAGGAAGGTTATCTTACAAATCAAAAAACCACATTAAGTATCTGAATTCTTACTCTGGAATTGTTTCAAATTTCAGCATATAAATGTTCTCTTTACTAAGTCTGGCAGTATCTCCAATGTATCTTATAAAATGAAGGACATAGTTGTTTCCAACACAAAATCTTAATTATGCAGCTATTCTAAACCATAAGGGGTATGCAAGCTTTGTTATAAATTTAATTGTTCTTAGGATCTGTAAACATAGAACCATGTGCATACATACATTACTTCCAGTAATGTGTTCAACATCACAGCATTTCCTTACAGAAGTCACTCACAGTTTACTGAACAGCATTTGCTGCTGTGTCATTCACCCCACGTGGGGTTTAAAGGTTGTTGCCATCTCCTCAGCCAAGACGAACTCTTAGACCTTTCTCTGCCATTCATTACTTAACTGTGCAAACAAGTCACTTTAGGGTTTTAAGAATGGCAGTCGTGAATTCTGTTTACTTACTCCTGATTTCCCATAAATGAGTAAATAACTAGGACCTGACCCTTCCAACTTGTAAAAATGAATACAATTCACAACGTTAAAGTCTGTTCTATGCTGCAGATCTGTGATAAAGGCCATATATTTCTAACGCTCAATTCACTGATGCAATAAATTCTTCTAACCATATTGTATCACAATGTCATGAAACTTAACATCCAGCTGGTTTTTTTTCTTTTCTTTAAAATGTCTGTGTGCTACAAGATAGAAGGCTCCGGCTGGGTAGTTTACTTTAAACCTTATGGACTAGGAAAATACAGGATACAGAAAGATGAGTCTTACCTTAGGTGGAACTTGAGGAGACCACTGAGCAATGTTACTCTTGGATGGATCAGGGACAATTGGCCAGATATGCTTTTTAATTCTGTAAAGGGTTAAAACCAGATTAAAATGACAAGATGCACTCCCCAAATTCCTATGCTGGTAGCAAGTACTGCATAACCCAGGGCACTACTCCCTTACAGAGCAATTATATGAGAGTATTTGTTTCCAAATAGGCATGCTTCCCACACTTCCTCACATCTTTGTGGGAAGCTGTACTACCTAGCAAAACACAGCACTGCACTTGTAAATTCTGCCCACCTTAGATACGGCCACCCAACAGAGGGTAAATCAATCAATGGACGCAGCGGGGAATTTCTTAAAGTTATAGCACTTCAGAACATACTGCACAATTACTTAGGCTATGATGCACATCAGTATAAAAAACCAACAGATGTAGTTGCTCCTTTGAGATAGCTACAACTGACAAAATCTAAGCCAACTTCACAGCAAAAAATAAAGCGAAAATATTTGACAGAGTTTGACTGAGGTTGTATAAGGTAGATAAAGAAGATACCACCCCCGAGGTTTTTTTGGCTGTAAAGCTGCAAGTGTGCTATCATCATAATTAAATAGCTAAAATACAGCCAGCAGACAGATTTTCTGTACTTCACAAACCAGGGACCATCATTCACTCTCATATGATGACTAAGAAAACAACATAGTATCTCCTGATCAAAATCTAACAAAACTAATCCTGACCAACTGTAGCATGAAAAGTAAGAATTTTCTTGCAGGACAGAGTCATGGAACACTCGGTTTGCATGCTGATTGATAACAGTAAGAAATTAGTATTACAAGAGGCCCTGATTTCTCCAGGAAAACAGGAGTATTTTTCAGTAATGTATGCATATTTTAACTTCTTTTTCTAACTGCAGACTATTTACTTGTTTGTACTGAATTACCACCATCTGTTATGCCCAGAAATATGAGGAGCAAGAGAAAGACGTTATTCATACTTACAAGTCACGCTTGTTGAAGCAGAACAAAACTCCAAGAAGCACAATCAAAAGGAATGCTAGACACACAGGTACTACTATGGCTTCAATTTCTCCTTTCCCTGAACAAAACAGAGAAGCAGTTACAGCCCATTTTGTCACTTAAGGAACTCAGCAGCAGCATACATTCCCAAAGGGAATGTATGAGAACCTGAAACTGCATGCAGCTGCAGTGCTCAGTCTTAAGCTTTGCCTTCTGAGGAGCCTTTTCACTGTATGAAAAGAGCCTGTTGGTGAAAACATGAAAAGCCTGTCCCAACACTCTCATGCCTTGCATCAACAAAAAACACAAGTGGCTCTAGACACTGTAATTTAGACAAAGCAAGTAATTTTACAATTGGGCAGGTATGACAGTAACATCTGTAGGTATTCATCTGTGGTCTATCTGTTGCAGTGGCCTACTGGCTGCCATAACAATGTCACAGTCAAATAAATAATGTAAGCAAAGTCACTAGTCATTCATCAATTTATTCTGTAGATGATAATAGCCCCTGCCTGCAAACACTTTAGGTTGCATCAGTATTATTTATTCCTTCCAATTTTATACACATTCTGAAGTAAACCTTACAGAATGTTTAGGGAAGAGCAACACTACAGAGAAAAAACCCCACAAAACAAGACCCTGCTAGATCTGAAGTGCCTTCCACAACTATGTTGTTCAGTTAATGCTGTTGCTCTTACCATTGCAAACAGGAAGGTCTCTACAGAGGAACATACAAAAAATCTAGCTCATAATAGTGGGAAACTTGGGGAAGGGTTGTAAGAGTGGCATGTCCTGACTGGCATCTAGGTCCCAGCACACCTCTGCAGCTTCTCAGGACACCTGTGTCAGGACAGTAAAGGCCAACCTACTTGCAGATTAAAACAAAGACTCTAGACTTTAACAGCAAGGCGGTAGCCATCAGACATTAGAACAGATGACAAGGGCACTGAGTAAATCCTAAGGACTCACATGAAGTTGGGGCAAAAGAATATTATAACCTGAAGTATACACAAAATACATCCAAAACCAGCAGGTGTGCAATGTAAAAGCAATCCAGGAGACTTGCAGAGGATAGCTTGTCCTCTGTACAATCAGAAGAAATCTTGACTACACTACTCTTTGTGACTGACTACTAGGTAGGCAACCCGGGCATCACTCCCCTTACAGGAGTATGACTGCAACTGGAACTTCTTTTAAATAAATTCCCCTTTCTGTCATATCAGATCTTGCACAGAGCTCTGCTATACTGCTGCAATATTGCTTCCTACTTCTACTATTAAGCCACTCTTCCTTACCAAATTTTTGTGTAGTAAATGTAAAATCAGGACCACTCCTGCCTCCTTCATCTGTGGATGCCATCATCCGCACAGTGTACAGTGTGTCACTGGTTAGAGAAGAAAGGGTATACTCTGTCTTGGAAGGATCCACTGCCACAGCTAAAGAGAGGAAAAAATTTATACTAGCTTTCTGTACAGTTTATTAGATTTCCACAAACACAGTAGCATTAGGACATCATGTCTTCAGATGTAGACAGTTTTAGCAGAATGCATGGCTGTGTGGAAAATACGACACAGGAAGACTACAAATTTGTACAAAAAATGCTGAGATTTGTTTGTTTCTGTTGAAGAGTTTTGTCATGGTTTAACCCCAGCTGGTAACTAAGTACCACACAGTTGCTCACTCACTTACCCTTGCAATGGGAGCATAAGAAAAAGAAAGTGGGTTGAGATAAACACAGTTTAAAAGGATAACAAAGAAATAGAACAATAATAATACATATAAGTGTATGTAAAACAAGAGATACATAAATGCAATTGCTTATCACCTGTGGACAACAGCCCCCTGCCAACTGATGCCCAGCCTCCTTCTGAGTGGCAATTGTGCATCCTTGCTAGCTTTCCCAGTTACATGCTGAGCATGACACCATATGGTAATGGAATTTCTTTGGGTCAGTTGGGGTCAACTGTCCTGGCTATGTCCCCTCCCTACTCCTGGTGCACCCCAGCCCACTCACTGGTGGGGTGAAGTGAGAAGCTGAAAAGGCCTTGGCTCTGTGTACGCACTGCTCAGCAGCAACAAAAACATCTCTGTGTTATCAACACAGTTTTCAGCACAGATCTAAAACAGCCCCATACCACATAACTCTATGACAGCAAGAACAGGCATGTTTGAATTCAGTGTCTTTCTTGATATTTTCTGTTTATTTCCTGTGGGATCCCCCCTCTGCCCTCAAATGCAGCTACAAAATAAACTGGTAATATAGCTGAAGGCTTAAAGATTTCTGGATAAGCGGAATACATGGCTAGCTAAAAATGGCTAGTTATAATCAGAAAAAAACATGGTTAACTAGAAATTACAAGTAGCACAGGGGCTAGAACTGGCCCTTCCACTTTCAGCAAATCTAAAAAAGAAACATGGATAGTGCTCACTCTCTGTCTTATGCCTGCAGGTCATATGCGCTACTGAGAATTAAAATGCACTCCAAACAAGATGTTTCCACATCAGTAATATATTGATCTAGAGCTCCAGAAGGATTACTTCTATATTTTTTAAAGCTTTATCATAGTTAAATGTCAACTCCTTTACATCTTCAATGGCCTAGCTTCATCTTGCTATACCACCTCATCCTGTATTGAAATAGAAAGGTTGAAGCACAATGCCACAACTAAGCTTTCAGAAATTAAACTCTGTTATACACAAACTGAGTGTTCTGAACACTTTATCAGGGACTTTTCTGTTTGGTACAGAGAGAGCTACGCCTCACACATGATCTTTATGTCACCAGAACAGACTATCAGTCATACTTGATTCTGTGTTTTGTTTTTCACAAACATGTATTTGTGAGGATACAGAATGCTTCAATGCCACAAAGCACTTCTCTCTTTCTGGTACCTGTTTCATTTCCATCGACAGTTTTGTAAAATATGGTGTAACTTCTGATAAATCCATTTTGTTCATCCACTGTGAGATGGTTCCATGTCAAAACAGCTTCAGCTTTTCCTACTTTTTTTGTTTGAATGGTTGGTCCTTTTGAAGGGCCTGTAATAGGGGATGAAGATTAGTTCCTGTTGGACACCTTCACATCAATGGAAGCAGTGTATCAGGGAGAACTGAATTGCTACTGTATAAAAACTTTAATGGACTAGCTGCACTAACTCATGTGCAGAGCACTGCTTTCAGACAACAGAGCAATAGCAATCAGCAGATCACAGGAAATCTTCAACTGAAGTTAACTGTCTTGGCTTCATACTTTAAATTTAAAAATAAATTATAGAAATATTACTATGCCAATAGAATAACAAACTTGTGCCAAATTATCTGTCAAAGGTTGGAAGAAGGGAAGAAGTCAGTCACAAACATCCGTTTACCTCCTAACTACTGAAAATAAAGAGGAATAGGTGTTAATAGAAGTAAAAAGATCAACTCCCAGATGACCCTCGAGTTTAGAATAATTTTTCATTTTCATTATGTAGCCCACAATAAAGTAAAGGTCTCATTATATTTAGTCAAGAAAAAGTCAGTTTCTGTGCTCCAAGATGTCTATTTTGTACTTACGATCCTGTTGGAGATAAGCCTTCACAGACTGTCCGCTGCCCTGACCATCAGCATACAGAGGGTACACAGTTATCAAGTAACATTTGTATGGCTTTATATCACCTAATAAAAAAAATTAAAATGTGTTGTCACACAGTCAGTTAAATTTGCCACCACCCTTCTCATTTACTTGAGATAGAGTTCTGAGTTTTGACTATTTTATTAGACGGACTTGTATCTAATTCAGCTATTTTTTTTTAGAACTTATTGATATGCTGCCTAGAGTATTAACTAAAGGAACACTGGTTCATGGTTGAATGTTAAATTTAATAAACAGATTTCACAGAAGCCTGGTTGAGGGTTTTTTTTTTCATTTATTTTAAACAAAAAGCCTTTATCTGGTGCAGCACTGAACCAAAATTACTGACTTGAGCTACTAATCATAATCTGAAAAGAACTATAAAGCTGATCAAGTTTCCTTGTTTGAATTGAAATAGGGATCAGAGAATTTGATTTTGAAGGAACTCAGACATTTCATGCTTTAATGGCTTCCAAGAACAAGAAGATTAAAACCAATCTCAACTTGTTCAAAAGGCAAGATTAGACGCTGTCCTGTACTTCACAAAAATACATACTTCTACAGTCATGATAAAGTCCTCAGCATTATCCTGGATTCCTGTCTACAATAAAAATTCTAGCCAGTATGAGGATGCTCCTCACTTACTAGATTTATAGATGCTTACTAGATTTATAGAGTTCTACAAAGTAGTTGGACTAAATACCTTTTAAGTATGTTCCTTGAACATTTCCTGGTTCATTCTGCCATTCTATGATGCAATCTGAGCTGTTGGACACCAGACACCATTCAATCACATACTTCAGAACATAACTGTTAGGAGCAGTCCACCCTACCCACAACTTGCCATCTTTAGGTAGTGTTCTAACATTCTTCACAGGAGCTGTAATGAAAAAATAGGAAAGTGATAAATATTGATGAACTTCCACTAGATACTGACAGTTATTTTGTGAAACGCAGACACTTTATAATTATTGTAATCGTGACTATTTGATGTAACCTAAGTAAATAGAAAAGCCATTTTCAGAAACATGGAAGCTTACACCTAAAACTTTGTGTAAGAAATGCAAAATAAGCACTATTCGGCTATCCAATAACTGGAAAATAGACTCAGCTTCTCTGTTCTCAAAACACAGCGAAGTTGCCTCATTGTACAGTAAAGAGATAATCACAGAATCACAGAGTTGTAGGGGTTTGAAGGGACCTTGAGAGAGCATCGGGTCCAACCCCCCTGCCAAAGCAGGCTCCCTAGGACAGGTCACACATGTAGGCGTCCAGACAGGTCTTGAGTATCTCCAGAGAAGGAGCCTCCACAACCCCCCTGGGCAGCCTGCCCCTGTGCTCTGTCACCCTCACTGTATAAAAGCTCTTCCACATATTGATGCAGAACTTCCTGTGCTCTAACTTGAAGCCATCACCCCTTGTCCAGTCCCCACAGACCACTGAAGAGATGCTGGCCAGTTCCCCCTCTGTCCCACACTTGAGATATTTACAAACATTAATAAGGTCCCCCCTTAGTCTTCTTTTCTCCAGGATGAACAGCCCCAGTTCTTTCTGCCTATCATCAAAGGGAGACGCTCCAGGCCGTTAATCATCTTCATAGCCCTCCTCTGGACTCTCTCCAGGAGATCCCTGTCTTTTTTATATCAGGGAGCCCAGAACTGGACACAGTACCCCAGGTGGGGCCTGACCAGGGCAGGGTAGAGGGGGAGGATCACCTCCTTTTGACCTGCTGGCCAACGCTCCTTTTGATGCACCCCAGGATCCCATTGGCTCTTTTAGCCACCAGGGCACACTGCTGGCTCATGGCCAACCTGTTGTCCACCAGGACACCCAGGTCTTTCTCTGAAGAGATCCTCTCCCCCAGCCTGTATTGATACATGTAGTTATTCCTTCCCAGGTGCAAGACTTTACACTTGTTTTTATTAAGGTCTGTTTCAGAGACAAATCAAACTTTAAGTCACTTCTGAATTACCACTCTAAACCTCATGCTCGTGTACCGTATCAACTATGCCTAGCTGCAAGGCAACTGTGTTTGAAATGTTCCCTTAATTAGTCCTCCTAATATTTTTAGAACCTGTGGCTCTCCCTTGGTTTTTCCACCAAAAGTAGCAGCTGCACGTACACTTATTGTTTGCTTCCCTTCTCAGCAGTGTTCAGATCGTCTGAGGAGGCTGAAAGTACCAGCCTGTAGTTACCACTACTGCACAAAGAAAGGCACATAGTAAAAAGAAACATTAATGGTAGGGAAACAGTGGATGGAAATGCCAGAATAACCTGGCAAAATACAGAATGTGTGGGAGACTGGAACAAGAGAAGAATGAAGTGGAGATGAGAAAGCAGAAGGAAGTAGAACAGTGGTGGGATGGCATATACATGATGGCTTCCCTAATCCTTTGATTAAAAAAAAAGGTGTCCAAAAAAGTGCCTATTATGCTAAGAAACGACGGGGAATATAATGTAGGGTAGCTCTAAGGATCAAAACCCCCAGCACAATAGCATACAGCTTCAGATGAATCTGTCAGTATATAAACCCAGAAGTTCCCTAGGATATGAATGGTACCACAATTAAAAGGCATAAGACTGTAAGTACATTCAGTAATATCTGGTGTGTCCATGTACAAAGTATATTCACAATACCCAAGAGTTGTTACAAGAAAAGGCATGCAGACTAATTTGAAAGAGGTGTTTTTTTTACTAGGACACTAACCTTTTGAATTAGTTGCTGGGATGAGTAAAACTGATGGAGGGGACGCCCCGACTCTGTTATGGGCAATCACAGTCACCTCGTAAGTTCCATTTGGCAGGTTTAATGTAAGGTTGGTGGTGTTAACACTGTATTTCTCTGGTGGACGGGACAGTGGTGATTTAGCTCTGATGGTTACTTCGTACCTCAGGATTACTCCATTGGCTTCAAATGGCTCCAACGCCTGTCAGAAACACATCTTAAATTAGACTGACACAGAACAAATGTGACAATCATTATTGGTTTTGATGCACGATTTAAAAATCTGAGAGCAAGAGAAGCTATATAGATCAAGTAGCTGCATATTTAGGGAAAGCATGAATAACCTGCATTCGTTCCTGTAAAACAGTAACTTCCAGAGCTATTTCTGGTTTGAATCCTCAGATTTTTTTGGCACACAATCCTACACAGTAGATTAATAAAAGTAATTAAGATTGCAGAACATGCGTTGATAAAACCTGCATTGTGTCTGACTTTACAACATAAAAAAATTAAGATAAAGAAGAGAAAGTGGTTGCAACTGAAAGTAGCACCGGTTTTCCAATTCTAAGCTAAATAATGTTGTGGCTGGGTTCTGGTGGAGAAGGGGGGGCTGCAGGGGGTGGCTTCTGCAAGCAGCAGCCAGAAGCTCTCTGCAGGCCTGAGTCATCACTGACCAAGGCCGAGTCCATCAGCAACAGTCACAGCACCTCTGGGAATCACATTTAGGAGAAAAAAACCCACATGCAACCACCAGAGAAGGGAGTGAGAAGATGTAAGAAACTGTGCAGACACCAAGGCCAGGGAAGAGGGGGAGAAAGAGGTGCCCCAGGTGCTGGAGAGAAAGATGCCCTTGCAGCCCATGGAGAAACCCATGGTGGAGCGAATGTGTCCCCTCATAGCCCACGGAAAAGGCAGAGACCCCACCTGCAGCCCATGGAGAGGCCCCACGCTGGAGCAGGTGGAGACATACAGGAGATGCTGTGAACCGTGCAGGAGCAAGCCTCTGCCAGCACTTGCAGCCCGTGGAGAAAGACAGAGACACAGAGATGAGTGAGGGCGAGAGATCCATGACAAAGCAGGTTTGCTGGGGGCAGCTTATGACTTTGTGGGGGGCCAGGCTGGAGCAGTCTGCGCCTCAGAGACTGATTCTATGACTGCATCCCATAGAAGTGACCCACGCTGGGGTAAGCTGGTGAAGAGCTGAAGCCCCGTGGGAAAGGACTCATGTTAGAGAAGCTCGTGGAGGACTGTCTCTTGTTGGTGAGAGCCCACGCTGCAGCAGGGGAAGGGTGTGAGGAATGCCCCCATGCCCCCAGCCCCTCCAGCTAAGAAGGAAAACATCTCATGAGGAACTGACCAAAACCCCCAGTCCCTGCCCCTCCTGTGCCACAATGTGGGGAAGAAGGGAGTGAAATGATCGCTAAAGTGAAGCCTACTAAGAAGGGAGGGGTGGGGGAAGGTGCTTTAAGATGTGGTCACACTTCCCATTACCCCACTCTGGTGTCACTGGGTGTGCAGTGCAGTGTAATGAATTAGAGTTTTCTTTCCTTTGTTGCCTGTTGAGTCTGTTCTGCCTGTGACACTGATTGTGGAATGATCTCTGTCTGTCCTTGTCTCGACTCCTGAGCCTCTCAATATGTATTTTCTCTCCTGTCCAGCTGAAAGAGGGAGTGATAGAGCGGCTTTGGTGGGCGTCTGGCCTCCAGCCAGGGTCAAATAACTACATAATGTCAGAAGTATGTGGTTTATGAGTTACATTAGAAAATGATGCTGTATCAATAGACAAGTAATTTTACACGTTACTTACTTAGAGGGAAAGGGTAATAATAAAAAGACACTGAGATCAAATGTGACAAAGTTCACAGACAAAAAGAAAGTGTGAGATGGAGACTGACCATAACTGCATTCACTCTCTCAGCTTTGTACTAACCAGCCAATTAGATACAGCGGTCTGGTACATGAAGATATACAGTACTGTATTCAGAAGTTTTGCCACTTAAAACCTCATGCTTTCAAAAGAATACTTGTTTCCTTAAGGTTATCATGTTGCTTTACCTTCCACATCAGATGCACAGTCCAGGAAGCTGGTGAGCGAGATGCATCAACAATCCTCCATAAGGGTGGTCCTCTAGATGGTTCTGATGAAAGAAACAACGCTTACTACCAGAAATATTTTTATTTAATCAGTTTTAATTAATCCTTTGACTATCATGAGATGTTTAATTCTCCCCTCCCCCCTTTTTTAGTAAAAGCATAAAAAAAAATGGTTCCTTAGATCCTTAAAGATGGTAATTCTTGGTTATATTAAATGATATATACTTGTGATGCTTGTTTAGCTGCTTCTTAAAATCATGCATCTATAGAAAGATTTCCTAAAGAGATGAGCCAAACACTAGTTTTGCTCTAAGTGTACTGTATCAAAATGCCCAAGTCACTATCTGCAACCAAGGGCATCTGCAACAATAGGCCAAAGATGAGAGCGCTGAATGAGGCATAACCAAACCTGTAGTGTTGTGCCTGTGTCCACAGGCACAGCCCTGCATATGTCTGTATACTGCAAACCTTGCTATGCTAAGTAGCTGCAACACTCTTCCTACCCTCCAAAAAAGGAAAAGTGCAGACAAGTTAACAAGAATTCTAAAAGTTTCCTGTATTCATTATGCCAACAAAACAGAACTGCAGTACTTTTGCACAATACTGCATTTTCTGGTATCAGCACTGTAAAAAACCAAAAATTCAAGTATTTCCACTACATATTTCATTCCAAAGTAGAATGAATCAACCTATTACAGTGAATAAAGCAATTACAAGTGGCCAATCATTTCTTAGGGCCTTAGCCCTAATACAAAGATGATCTTATAATGCAGTTACATTTATAATCTTACTAGACTGTATTTTCACTGGGAATTCTTTCATTCCATTTTTATATTAATCATTATGAGGTTTTGGCGGTTTTATCTCCAGAAAGCATTATCAAGTCTACAGACTGCATCTTGCTTCTTATGCTTTAGTTCAGGAGGGAAGAACGGGCAACTGAGACGAAAGAAATAATCTTATTTGAGTACCCTGATTTGATTCACATGAAATGGAAACAATGGTACATCTTGTCTAGGATAAATCATGAATGCAACACAACCTGATTCATGTTTACTTCCTACAATAACACCTTTGTTCTGTGGCTAAAATAAGTCATGGGTACTTAATCACTAAATGCAGTATTTTTGCAAAGCCAGTCACCGCAGCAGAACAGCAATGCAGACTAAATAGGCAGGCAGTCCTGAAATCCTCATTGCTTAGGTTGAGATGGTAACCATAGAAAACAAAACTATATTGCCTTTAGGTTTTAAGAATCTTTAAAGTATCTCCCCAAGAGAAAAAACATATTGTGCAGAGCTGAAGCAATGTGATTATGTACACATACACTCCATTTTGTTTAAACAAGAAGGGTATAAAGTACTTGTTTGTTTTTACTTTCACAAAATAAGGTATGTCAAAACTCATTACTGAGAGCTCAATCAGGAGAAACAGGGATGCATTTCTGATCCTTACAGCAGCTTTCAAGTATGTGAAGGGGTCTACAAAAAAGATGGAGAGGGACTCTTTATAAGGGCATCCCCTGACAGCACAAGGAGCAGTGAATGCAAACTGAAGGAAGGTAGATATAGATTAGACATTAAGAAAAAAATTCTTCCCTGTGAGGGTGGTGAGAGCCTGGGCTCGTGGAGGGTGTCCCTGCCCATGGCAGGGGGTTGGAACTGGATGGGACTTGAGTTCCCTTCCAACTGAAACTTTCTATGATTTTAGGATCCAGAGAAGCTAAACTCCAAGCACAGGTGTTCTAACCTGTATTGGTTTAACTGTTTAAAGACATATACTAAAATGCTGCACTGAACTGACTGTTTAAGAAGAGCACACCTTGGAAAGCACTAAGGACCAGACAGCGTATTACAGACAAGAGACTAGGAAGAGTGCAAGGAGGAAAGGCTGAAGCATATTAAAAACCAATCAATAAAATCAATGAAGTTGACTTCAAAGCTACACAGTTACCTTTACTACTACTATAAAGTACCTATAGTAGTCAAGCAGTCAGAGAGAAGAATAGATTCCATACTGGGTATGAAGCATACAACCAGAAGGTGCATTCACTGGCTTAATATAGACTAAGTATAGGCAGAAATAAAGCCTATCTTGTGGGCCAGCTAAGTAAAAATGAAATGCAGACCCTGCTAAAGTAGTTTAATTCCTCACAATCCTAGAATTGGAAGTGTTTCTGACTGATAATAACAAAGTCCCTCAAAAAAACCCAGACATAAAATCCTCACATCATTTAATTATTTTTAAAGTCAGAAATGCTGCTACTGATGATTGAGGAGGAAACCAAACAAGCTTTTAAAAAATCAAATCGCTTTGAGGGTGAATTACCACTTCTAGAATCCTCAGAAATCACATGGCCTATTAATGTAATACACACAGCAGTGCAGCAAATCTGCTCTGCCAGACAGAAAGACCCTTGGCTATAGTCACTGTTCGGAGGGGCAAAGTAAATGTTTCCAGGTAAGGATTAGGTAGTAAAACAATTGCCAAAATTTCAAAGTTGCATGTGTTACCCTCCAGCACTGTGATTCTGTTTGTGCCTTCGCACTTCAGAATTCCATTGAAATGTCACCAGACAGTTGCAGTTACTCAACTTTTGGAAACATAACACTTGGATAAAACGATATGGCAATAAAGAAGTGTGTCGTCCTGAATGTAATAGTGGTAAAGGCACCTTGCTACTTTGACAAACACCAAATCTTTGAAAGCAGAAAGCAAGCAAATATGCAACTTTCAGGTCAAAGCATAGACACAGCACAAGATCTAAAAGCCAGTTCCATAATTTGATTGAGGGCAGTAATAATGGGATAAGTAACTGAAGTGTCCAGTGTCTGCTTTTTTCATTTTCAACAGGCAACTGTACAGTAAAATTGATGAACAGTTTTGGTACATACTATGCCAAAATTGCAACCAGAAGTCCCTTATCTAAACCCAACACTTGACAGAAGAAGGATCAGGAAACTACAGACCTCATCATCTCTCTTCCAACTTAAATTGGTAAGCTAATTTAGAATAGGAAGTTATTTTATTGCCAATTTATTGCTACAGTAGCAAAAAAAAAGGCTGATCAGTACAGAAGGTAGGAAAAAGCACAGCTTCACTGTTGTTGTCAGGAAGGGCAGGTACAACAGTGTTAAAATGCTGTTCTACCAGAAAAGCCAGCTTGTGTTTACATTTGCCATCACAACCAATAGCACAGGTATTCCTCAACAGGTTACTACACACAGAAACAGAGTTCATTTCACCTTTAGCAAGAAGCAAGGCACTAATGTAGAGTGTTCTGACACCAACAGGGGTTCAGATTCAAGAAGCTACCACTTAGCACCTCTGAAGCATCTATTAAAGACATTAACTTCATTCCAGTTTATTCCATGTGGGCCACTCAGATCAAACCCAAAAGGAAACCAGACCACAGAAAGGCAAGTGATACATCAAAGACTTAGACTTTTATTTGGAGAGCAAATTAAAGGGCCAAAGGCATAGGGTGAGGTTGTGTTTGTATATACACTCCACTTGGTTTTGTTCTGTTAATGGAAAGAAATGTACCATTTGAGAACAGGACTTTTTTAATGCTATAACAAATGCATGGGTGCAATTTCAATGTCAGTGAAATCTGATTTTACTGCTGTTACTGTTGTGCAACTTTATTTTGCATGAGTTCACAGATACTGCAACTGCTAAGTCATGAAACAATGTGATATAAACTGGCCAAACAAAGAAATCAGTAACAGAAAACACCAGAAGTACTCAATAAATGGTTTTGGCACAACTCAGCAGCAGAAGGCACAGTCTCTGTGCAGGACAGCATCTCTAGAGTGGAAATACTGCAACTGACAACGAGCTGTCAGGCATGTTAAATTTGCAACACAATGAACTGTAGTTACTTTAATGCCACAGTACCAAGCAACCCATGTGCTCAGGAGCAAGTGGAAGCAGTTAATGAAGCTGGAAAACGTGCTGTAGAATGAAGCAGACAAATCTCAGACAACACGGAGTCCACCCACAGTCTCAGTTCCGCTGTCTTGAGGAGTATGAATGCACCTAGGGCAGCGCCACACCCCAAATCACACAGTGCAATGGAAATGGACATCACAACAGCTGACTGGAAGTCACAAGTAGCTGAAAGGCCAGCCAGGCTGATGAGCTGGTTGTTACACGAAAAGATGTGGTGCATGTCAACAGCTTTGCTGAGAATTTGTTTCAAAAAGCAGTGAAAGCTGACAGCTGACGCTTAAGGTTTTGTTTTTGCCCTCACAGGGTTGTAATCTTAAAGCTTAACTTACTAGTTTGCTATTTTGGTGTACCCTTAATGCTTGGTTTATACTTTGAAGTGGTATCTATCCTGCTTGCAAGAACATTTTGTGCAAGACTAAACATGATCCAAATGCTACCAACAAAGAGTTGAAACTGGTAAGTTTTCCTCATTAAATCATCTAATTCAGTGTTCAGTTCTACTACAAAGGGACAGGATATTACAAGTCCAGATCTACAAGATGATAACTCTAGTAACTGTGTAATCAGGAAGGGAAAGTGACAGTTACTTTTGTGATTAAGTATAGCCATCTTCCACAGACTCCATCTTGCTTACAGCCAACAGTTTATATTTTATATTTTCTTTCTTACAGCTCCCACAGTGGCAATCATATCAGTGATGTCAAGATCCTGATTACTGCGCACCAAATTTGTTAATAAAAAAGGGGTACAAGACAGGGCAAAAGCAACTCTGAGTGGCTTGGGTCTTCTAGCCTTAAGAAGACTGACAGGGAATCTTACCAATGCTTATGAACAGTTCATAGGTGTCAGGAGGCTGCGCTCAAGTCTCTTTTAGTGGTGCCTAGTGACCGGACAAGAGGCAAAGGGCATAAACTTGAATATAAGAGATTCCTCCCAAACATGAGGAAAAACTTCTTCCCTGTGAGTGGCAGAGCACTGGGACAGGCTGTCCATACAGACTGTCATGTCTCCTTTTCTAGAGGCATTCAAAACCAACCTGGACACTGTCCTGTGCAGCCTGCTCGAGGCAATCCTGCTCTGGTGGGAGGGGTTGGACTAGATAATCTCCAGAGGCCCCTTCCAACCCCTACTGTTCTGAGATTTTCTGAAGTGACTGACAAGCAAGAAAGTGTTGTGTGCAGAAAACACTTGGAAAAAATTTAAGAGCAACCAGAGTGTTTTATTTAGATGACTTGGTGCATAAGAGGCTACACTTCCCATATGCACATTGTAGTTTCAAATGGCTGGGTTCTGGGGAGGTGGAGAGGAGGCTGCAGGGGTTGCTCAAAGCTGGACCCACTGCCAACCTAGGTAAAGCCCATCAGTGATGGTCACAGCACCTCTGGGAATCACATACTTCCCTCACACATACAGTGAGGGAAAAAACCAAAGTCACAAGCAGATGCTTTTTGCCACCAGGTCAAGGAGTGAGAAGGTGTAAGAAACTTTGCAGACACACCAAGGTCAGACACAGGGAGAGGCACACACATCCACGCTAAAGCAGGTTTGCTTTTTGGGGGGGCTTGTGACTCCATGGGGAACCAGGCTGGATGAGCAGTCTGGGCCTGAGAGACATTCTGATTCCATGACTGCACCCCATAGAAGTGACCCATGCTGGGGCAGCTGGTGAGGAGATGAAGCCCCATGGAAAAGGACTCATGTTGGGGAAGTTTGTAGAGAACTGTCTCCTGTCAGTGGGACCCCACGGTGCAGCAGGGGAAGGGTGTGAGGAATGCCACCCCCCCACCTTCTCCTAAAGGAAAACAATTCATGAGGAATTGACCTTAACACCCATTCCCCCATTCTCTGCCCCTCCTGTGCCACAATGTAGGGAAGGAGGAGTGAAATGATCACTAAAGTGAAGTCTGCTAAGAAGGGAGGGGTGGGGGAAGGTGCTTTAAGATGTGGTCACCCTTCCCATTACCCCACTCTGGTGTCACTGGGTGTGCAGTGCAGTGTAATAAATTAGAGTTTTCTTTCCTTTGTTGCCTGTTGAGTCTGTTCTCATGACACTGACTGTGGAATGATCTCTCCCTGTCCTTGTCTTGACTCCTGAGACTCTCAATATATATTTTCTCCCCTGTCCAGGTTAAAAGGCGTGACAGAGAGGCTTTGGTGGGCATCTGGCCTCCAGCCAGGGTCAAATAACCACAGATTATTTCTTATCTTTGTTTTTACAAGGTTTGAAGAAGTTTATATACTCTATGACTAAAAAGGCGGTTTCACTTTCCGATGCTTGTTCATTTATGACTTTACCTATGAACAACTTGTTTAGGAGGCCATTAAACTAACAGTCTGTCTACCAAAAAACCCAACAAAACCTTCAAACAAGCAGAATACCTTCTCCTACAGAGAATAACCTTCAGAACAGAAAAAACCCATGAAGGCTTGAAGACTTTTGAGAATACAGCTTTCTGTTAAGAAAGTTTCTCTTCCCTACTTCCCACTTTAGTGGTTTTCAGGGAGCACCTCTAGGCTAGCTCTATAGGAAGCTAGTCTCATAGTCCTTGGAATGCATGGGTCAAAGTCAGTCATAAATGAAAGTAACTCAGTAGAGCCTTCTTGTACGTATCATCATACTGCTCAAGCAAGGATACTCCATTTCAGCTGGCTATTGTCAAGCTACTGAGCAGTTACACACTGGAAAGTCAGTGACCTACTTTCATATATTACTTACTATCTTCAGTGGTGACTCCAGTTTTCTCTTCACTCCAGTCACTCCAGTAGCCAACTCCATCTTCCTTCATGCAACGAATTGAAAAGACATACTCTGTACAGGGTTTGAGCCCTTGAACACTGAATGAAGTTCTTGGGGAAGCTGTATCTTCTGGAGGAACCTATAAATGGAAGATTTGAGAGGCACCGATCAAAAAAGGTACAAAGATGAGCTCTGTGCTACTACGGCTCCCATTCAAGAGGGCTCCTCACCACACACACATCAATACAAACAACATAGCTTTCCTCCCCTCTTATTTCCAAAAGCTTCAATTATCAAGGATCAGTCATAACTGTATATATATTTGCAAAGTGCAATATTATACATACACTAGAATAGTTAAAACAGCTACCTCAGGACAATCTAGCTGTTTAAATTAGATTCTCTATCTCTTTCTCCTTCCCATACAATTCCTCTGCTTACTGATCTGTAATATCCTGCCTCACACTTCAGAGTTTTGCTGTTATTTATCCGATGACTGACTGCAAACTACCTGTGCTATACACCTCTTCAAAAGCCAGAGAATCCAGGATCATTGCTTTTACTGATACAGAACAGTGTTTCTTAACTGGCACTGAAAATTGTTTGTTTCAAAGTAGTTCATACTTTTGCTAAGTTTATTTTTCATAATCTCTTTCCTTTATCTTACATTAGCAACAGCCATCTCACTATAGCCTCCTTCGAGGTAGCTGAGAGTCATAAGGTCTCCCCTCAGCCCCCTTTTCTCCAGGCTGAACAATCCCTGTTTCCTCAGCCACTCCTCACAGGAATTCTAGTTTAGATCCTTCACCAGCTTCACTGCCCTTGTTTGGACACACAGCAGCACCTCAATGCCTGCCTTGGGTAGTGAGAAGCACAAAATTGACCATAGTATTTGAGGTGTGGCCTCACCAGGGCTGGCAAGGCCTCACCTGGTCCTGTCAGCCACATTATTTCTTATACAAGCCAGGATGCTGTTGGCCTTCTTGGCCACCTGAGCACGCTGCTGGCTTGTATTCAGCTGGCTGTTGACCAAGACCCCCCAGATCCTTTTTCAGCCAGGCAGCTTTCCAGGCACTCTTAGCCAAGACTCCAGCATTGCATGGGGTTGTTGTGACCCACTCAAGTCTATGTATAGCAAGTTCAAAAAGGCATGCCAGCACTGCACAGTGCTTGTCCAAACTTTCAGTAACATTTAGATCAGTAGTTTTGCATGGGCATAGGAAGGTGAAAGTTCACAAATGTTCTAGAAGTTGCATGTATAGAATAAAAATTCAAAATTAACAATACTGCAACATGGTGGGCAGGACAACAGAGAGGTCCACAAAGAAAAGACAAAGTCTCTCTACTCAAGATTCTGCCAAAAACTCTAGATCATAGCCTTTGTATACAGACCAGATAACCACCATGGAGGGCCAAATAAGACCTAACAATAATTAAGCGAATCTTCTAAATTGCAGTGAGGGAAAAACTTCTGCAGTTTGACAAATGGCTGAGTTACAGCAGAAGTCAGACAAGGGACATTACTGGTATTACCTGCATCCAGTCTGTGCTGCCCATGATCCTGTACCGAATATTGAATTTCAGCTTCATCAGAGCTGCTGAAATCCGATTCTCCCAGGAAAGCTTCAGAACAGTAGGTAGTATGCCTGAGTTGACTGTTAAGTTGTGTGGAGGCAGTGGTTTAACTAGAAGAGAAGGAGTTAAAAGTTAACTCTACAGCTGTATTTTATCATGCCTCAAGCAATCGGAATACTATGGTGCAACTCTGCCACTAAAGCCTTCCATAACTCAAACTCCTGCTACTTCACACTAATTTCTAAAGATTATTGAAGACTACCTGAACTGTGTTAAAATCTCTTGCCTTCCCTACCTTTGTCCAGCATAGTTCTAGTCAGCACTATTACGGCAGTGTTAATTTTTATAGTGAAGAAGCATTAATTCAAATTCAATTAAGCAATATGCACAGAAGCAGCAGTTATGTACTACTAAAGCTTTATTAAGAGGCAATAGTTACCAATCTCAATGGGATCAAGAACAAGAGGATCAGATTCAGCCTTCCCAAGAGCATTTGCTGCTTCTACCCAGACCTCCAGGTTAACAAAGAACTGAACATCACTAATCGTACAAGAATTGTTTACATCTTTTGGTATACAGTCAGGAAAGTTCTCTTGTGGCCTAAATAAAAGAGAAGGAAAAACAAAGTATAAAGCAGTAAGTTTGGTATACTTAAAAATATCCTCTAAAGGAAACCAAAGTGATCAGATTAGCTCATATGTTTGCCCTCTGCCATTACTTTTGTACTAAGAGGGGCAGGAAGAAAAAGCAAAGAGACTAGAACAGCTTGTTCAGCCACAAATGCACAATTTCATTAGAACAGAAACAAGAATAAGATTTCCTGACTTCAAGTCACGTATCCTCAAGAGCGTGCCACAGTACTGCAATTATAAAGACACACAAAAATCTGAGTTAGCACAAAAAATAAAGATCAAAAATTGATACATATCACCAAAACTAGTTTGGCCAGTAGCTGAAAGCATACTCATGCCTGAAAAGATGTAGTCAGTATTACCAGCATCCCTTCAAGATTACAGTATCACACCTGCAAAACATTCATCATTTCTGTTCACCATCTTCAATTACACTAACAACATGGCTCTAGGAGCATCAGGAGATTTACAGATTTTCTGTCTATCCATACTTTCTACTATGCTCATTACCAAAACACTTCAGAGGAACGGGGTAGGTAGGAAGTTGTGGGCAGTCACTCTTGCTTCCAGAGTGGCACAATAATTCTGTCAACTCAATTTTAAACTACAAGAAACTATTTGAAGAGTTTGAAAAATATGTAAGCTTTCACAGCAGAATCACTTCCGCTGATTGTGGACAAACGCCATTCTGAGTTCTTGGGAGCTACTGAGTAGGTAACACCTCCACAAAATCCAGTTGCTCTATGTTGGCTTCCCTACTTAGAACTAAAATGGTATGGGTTGGAAGGGGACTTCTAAAGGCCATCTAATCTGAAGCTCCCACACTGACCAGAGACATCATCTTGTTTAGAATGGGACAGAACAGTCACCACAGAAAAGTGTAAGATACATAATTGGGCCAAAACACCTAATGATTAGGTGTGTTGTACTCAAGCCACAAGAATCTTATCTGAAGAATGAAAAATAGGAGATAGCTGTTACTCAAAAATAAGCACAGCTCCCAAATACCAAGTATGACTTTAAATGTGAACTTCTTTAACATTTCCATTCCTCTCCAAGATGGACAGAAATGCTTCAGGAAACCAGATTTAAAATTAAGAACTCTCCCAAAGAATCAAGGAATTTCAAGGAAGTTTGCTTTATTCTACAAATATACTTCAAAATTATTCAGATATTCCAGAGGGCTACTTACCATCTGTATTTCAACCTAAAGGAAGTGTCCAAGAATGTATACCTTCCAGGGTTCCAGGTACAAGTCATAGGATATGTGAGTTTTGACACCTGATGCACAATGCAGCTTAAGTTCTTGGGCTTCTCTGGGGGCACTGTAAAGAAAAAGTTATTGGTAATTAATCTATATACACATTTAAATCCAACAAGCATCATGCTAAATGTCCCATTAGAGAAGTTTCAGTGAACCCTGGAAGTATTTAAGGACAAATTTATTTTTATAAAAGGGGGCAAAAAGTGATGATACCCTAGAGCAAAGTTAAAAAGCTTAACCAGTTGCTCTGAGAACAAGCACCTGACAGAAGGATTTTTCATTTTTTGATGCAGAAAACCTAATAATCAAACATTTCTTACCTAAATCTATTTTAAATCACACAGAAAAAATTCTAATGTACAGCTGAATTGGCATGTTGAATTTGACAACAACCTGAGCTCTACTGCAACAGAGATTGGTCTATACTCCCCCACCCAAAATACAAAAGGAGGATTCTTTAGCTGCAAACTTCTACAAGATAATGGAGCTTTGTCAATGCACTTTACTAATGTGTAAGAAGCTTTTCAGGAGTGCAGTCGAACTATTTACTTTTCCTATTTATATTACAATCATAGCATACAAAGTTTGTTTCTAGCTGTTAGAACACGACTATTTGCAACAGTGTTATATACCTTAAGAATCTTAAGTGCTTTCAAACAATATGCCACTTTCACCAGAACTACCTTACAAACTTCACAGCTTTGTTCCTGAACAGCTGCATTCTCAAACCTGTTGTTACTGTTTACAGATTTTTTTGTTTAACTGACAGTATGAAAATACAGTAGCTGTAAATACAAATGCATTTCAGGATTATGTGAATTACAACTGTAGAACGGGATCTGTACTCTCATTCAGTTCATATTAAGATAGTGTATCCGTCCTCACATTTCCATGCATTTTACCTGTCACATCTTTTCTGACAAGAAATTTACTCCTCAGAAGTTGAAATAGAAAACACTGCTTCCCTGGGACAGCATTTCGTAACTCAGGCTAGAACCACGTTAAACAGAGGCCATGCAATAACTGCAATACCATTTCCCTACACTAGGAGGCAACAGGATTCATCAGGCATTCATACTCTGCCGTGAAGGGCATATGAACACTTTGTGGAGGGTCTACCAGTTAATTAGGAAGCAGTATATCACGTTATCCTTGTTACTTTCTCAAGACCACAGCCTTGTCTCAGAGAGTACTTGATTATACCAATGCAAGTGTTATCATGCTTGCACAAGGAAAGTTTGTAATTAGTGAAAAGTATTTTCTTATGTATAGAGGTAAAGTAATCCAAGGGGTATGCTCCATCCTTAGGGCAGTTCTGGTTAGCTTTAGTAATACTGATGGACCAAATATTTCTCAGTCCATTAATGAAGTAAACATTCATTTCACAGTGAACATGAGACCTTATTGTATTTTCTTGAACACTGAAACAGAAGGGGGCAGTAAGGAAAGTTAGTTCATTTCCTATAATCTGATTCTGTTAAATTCACACATTTCTGTAATTCAGATCTTCCTGCATCAAGATTTTTTCCTGTTGTTCTGTATTTTTCCTATTTCCACACTAAAATACTCCAGAGTATTTTCTATTTTTTAAAATTTTATTCTGTGCATATTTACCAGCTTTGATCTGACAACTACACAGCCATTCACTTAGTTCACACACACAACACCACCCCCTTCCCTCACCCCTACTAGGATGAGGAAATTGGAAAAAAGGTAACTCAAGCTGAGATAAAGACAGTTTAATATGACAAAGTGAAGACAAATAATACAAAACAAGTGATGCACAGCACAACTGCTCACCACTCACAGACCACCGATTCCCATCTAGTTCCCAACTGCAGTCCAGCCCCCAGACATCTTTGCCCAAGCTATATACTGAATATGGCATCATATGGTATGAACCATCCCTTTGGCCAGACTGGGTCTGCTGTCTTGGCAGTGTCCCCTCCTAGCTTCTTGTGAAGCCTCAGCCTCCTTGCTGGCTAGCCAATATGTGAAAGTGTTAAGTTCTTGACTTAGTGTAAATGCTGTCCAGCAAAACCCAAAACATTAGTGTGTTATCAACATTACTCTCATCCTAAATCCAAAACACCGTTCTATACCCACTCTAGGAAGAAAATTAACTCTACCCCAGCCAAACCCAGAGCAGATGGTATGCAATGACAAAACTTTCATACTGTTATGCAGGAACTGAGGGAATAGAAATAAGCATTTCAAAATGCACACTTTCTATTGTTTGCATACTCCTCCCTGTTTCTCAGCAGCAGTTTTCTTATGACCAGACCAGAATAAAAGACAAGAAAAACAGTACTTACAGCCTACTGTAACTGTGATTCCATAAATGTTCTGCTCAATCTGTCCATCTGCTAAAATGTTGCATGTCAGAGGAGTTGCTAGAGAAGAAGTGTCATTAAATGTGACACTAGAAACTGTTCTGTTTATTTCATGATATTGTTCTTTAGGTACCACTCTATTTTTAATTTTCCAGATAATCTGATTAGCATAGATATTGCCAAAGTCAAGGCAACTCTCATTCAAAATGCATAATGCTGTGAAATTGGAACCAAGGGCCAATACAGGAGACTCTGGGATGATGTGACCACATGACTGTACAAGTCCACCTGAAACTAAAAAGAATTGCATCTTTATTAAAAAATACAGCGCATTCCGTAATCAATACTGCTGATACAACACTAGTCTAATGTTAAAATACCATGTGTCCAAGCAGGAAATGAATTAGTTACTTGACAGATATAAAACTGAAATGAATTAGTGGACAACCAAGCAGATTTAAGGGGCAAAACCAGTGCAATGTTACTTAGACTTTGCAAAAGCATTTTACTAAGCAAGAAAAGCTGTAATAAAAAACAAGGGCCTTTAGAGAGAAAGGAGAGTCAAGGATTGAATGTGTACTATGTTTTGAAGGAGGAAGGTAATAGACTTGAGGTTACTCTTGCAGTTGCAAGTATTTTCTGCTGAGAAAGTTAGCAACAAAAAATTGGGCTAAGTGTGCATCTTTGTTTTGTTAGGCTAGTTTAACTGCCATTAGTTAAATACTAGAGTTGTCCATTTTCAAAGCTTTTGTATACATGCTGCAAAAATACTTGGGAATTATAGTGAACTCTGCACATTTGATAGTACTCTATTTACAAGGCAACTTCCAAGACCATAAAGTTGTGGCTATTGCTATGGAGGCACACAAAGAGAAAAGCATCAAGTTTAAAAGATAAAACAGATGACAGAAATACTGCCTTGACTCAACAGCTTTACTAAACATCTTGGGGATGATCATTTGCTACATAATAGCAATAGCTGATGGTCCTGACTTCATCATAGAGTCTACTACACTAGTTCACTAGAAGCTTATTGCTTTAAGAGCATTTAGTCTGATCAAGATATGCTTTCATTTAGATACCACCTGGCACAAGTGGAATTAAACTTCAGTTTGCTACAGTGACCAGCTCCAGTAATGTCATTTGAACTAAAGGAACCTTCCACTGAAAACAGTTGGCGTTCACTATATCTGCATACAGATGATCAATGAAACCAATACTTGCTCAACTTGTATTAACAGGTTATTTCTTTGTAGTATTAACAGCACAGATTAGGTTTCTCTACTCTCATAAAGTGTGGGCTTTTTGCCCACAAGTATCTAGACAAAAAACAAGTGCATGCTTCAAGCATCTGATTAAAAGAGTTCTACAATTTTCTTGTTTTTGAGATACAGAAGTCTTACCTTCAATAGAACAAATGCTCAAGAGCAAATATAAGCCATGGGCTGCCCAGTTCCACACAGAAAACATGCTGCACAGAATACCTGCAATAAAGATTTAAAAATTAAAATGTTTCTCTTCAGATCATTGTGAAACAACTTTATTTGGTCGGTGACAATTTCTCAGCTGTGCACATTTATTTTCCTCAGAGTATCTTCTCGCTCTTGAGAGAGAATGGACATACCATTTCCATTTTAGTCACTGCTGGAAGAAAATCCAATGTCTACTCAAAACAACCAATACAATTTAAAGCCTCTTTGGTTACTAAAGTAAGAAATACAACAGCTTAAGGTTTTAGTGGTGTACATGGAAACGTAGAACATCACACTGCGGCTCAGTTATTTAAAATAGAACCCTATTAATTTGATTAGGGTTAAGTTACAATACTTAACTAGCTTTCAAAGCACTGATATAAGTGCTTTGCACAAGGTTCAGAACACCACCAGAAAACCCACAAGTGTCATGCAGAAGAGCGACCTAAAATACAATAAAGAACAGAACTACTGTACTTTGTAACACCAGGGACTGTTGACTACTGTAGAAAAAGCATTATCTACTTATTCAAAGCTTTCCAAGGGAATCCATAATTCCTCAAAAGTTGGAGAGGTTTTTTTTTAAACACTCTTCTGGTTTTTATTTCTGTATTGCAGCAGAGTTCACCTGTTCTCCATTTTAACAATTCTACAAAACAGACAAACTGACTAGCTTTCACTCCAGCTGTTTTGAAGACACAAAGAATCTTCTGGATTTCTCTCAACTTGCAGTTATAAAGCAGACCTGAATTACTATGAGCAAGTAACCATTCTCTAGTATTCATATAAGCTATATTATTTTTAGTTACATTCATGCATCTTTACAGGAATAGCTGGATTGACTAAGTTAAATAAAGAACTTAGCCCATAACCTGGTTCTAGAAGCAAACTTGGAGCTAGAGCCTCAACACAGAATTTCTAGGTTTAAGATCTGAGATGAGACTGCCTCTGTTTCTGAATTATTTTCACTAGCCTGACAAAACTTACTTTAGAACCTCATTCCTTAGGCACCAGCATATCTTAAGTTTTCTTTCTCTCTTCCAAATGTTTTACAAATAAAGGTAAAGTGTAACATACAGAAAATGTCTATTCATAATAATTGGAAACAAACAACTAAACTAAAGCCAATCTCAAATCTTTATAGCAGAGTCTTCGTAGGGGTCATAGATGTGTTTCAGTTAGGACTACAATAATTTTCATCAGAATTGCGCATCAGTATTTTTATGTCAGTCTATACTCATGAGTTCACTACTCAAAGCCTATCAAAATTTTCTATGCAGACATTTTATGCTAGAAATACTGCCAATTAGAACACCTGACAGTTATATTAACAAGCATTTGTTTTTGTAAACCAAAGTTGGGTTTTTTTTTTTAGCTAAAAACCACCACCTAATTAACAATCAGACTGTAGTTATATGGAGTTTAGAACAAAAAAGCTATTAATTTTTTTCTATGTTACTTACACTCAGGTACTCTCACTGTGCTGGACATGAAAAACCACTGCACAATTTTTATTAAAAGCATACAGTAGAAAAACTAAACCAATTTATTTTTGCTTATTACAGATGTAAGTTCTTCTGATATCTAAAAAATAAGGTTTCTACCTACCCATGCCTTTCTGAGTTTTAAAATCCAAATTGGTTTCACAAATTTTAGTAAATTCACATGGTGAATAAAATCAAACTCAGAGGAGCATTCTTCTTTGATTTAGGTCTTTAGACACTAAAAAAGTAAAATGAGAAAAAAACAGCACACAAGAATCTATTTTAGAGTCTTGACTTTTTATCAGAAATACCGCCTGTTACCTAAAGCTTAGTATACTCTGTTAAAGATAGGCCTTAAGAGTTGTTATTTTAAGCAAGACTCATTTAAAGCTATTGAAGTTGAACAATTTGAGCTGCAGAAGATCTGAAACCCCCGAGGGCAACTGCAAGCAAAGTGGAAAGTAGCAGGAGCTTTGCTTCCCTGCTAATTACCTAAAACTGCAGAACAAGAGCAGAAGCAGCTTCCATACTGAAGAGGAAAGAGACAGATGTAGAAAGGAAAACGAGTTTTTAAAGAATGTTCAAGATATCATTTATCTCCCATTTGCTATCATGCTTAGAATAACGGTAGTGCCAGCTAAGTATTACATTACAAAGTTACTGGTTTTCTTTTTGGTGATAACGTATTTCAGGTTAAACCGTATTTTCACCTAAGTACTGAACAACTGTGGCTGTTGAAGTCATATTAAGTACAGCTCAGGTTAATAAAAAAATTACTGTGAAGCTCCTGAAGGAATGTAAAAGCCAACACTTAATAATCAACTTAAAGTAAGCAAAAATTCAGAATTATCACACTGGCATATTAAAAAAAACCCAAGCAAGATAACTTTGTAATTTTAAATAAATGCCCTTCCTGTATGCAACTGTGTTCCAGACTTGGAATGCAACATTTTAATTGTCCTGAGCAGAACTGCACAGGATCACACAGAAATGGTTGTGTTAGAAGGAACCTCAAACAGCATCTAGTCCCAACTCCCTGCCATGGGCAGGGACACGCTCCTCTAGCTCAGGATGCCTAAAGCCCCATCCAGCCTGGCCATGAACACTGCCAGGGAGGGGGCAGCCACAGCTTCTCTGGGCAGCCTGTGCCAGGGCCTCACTGCCCTCACAGGGAAAAAATTCTTCATAATACCTGTTCTAAATCTGCCCTCTTAGTTTAAAGCTGTTACCCCTTGTGCTGTCACTACACTCTCTGATAAATAGTCCCTCTCCAGCAGGTCCACTTCAGGTGGACCAGTGGAAAGTTGCAATTACGTAGGAGGCTGGAGCCTACTGCAGGCTGAAAAATCACAACTCTCAGCCTGTCTCACAGGAGAGCTGCTCCAGCCCTCTGATCATCTTTGTGTCCCTCCTCTGAACTCAAACAGCAGCACGTATGTCTCCTACTGGGGACCCCAGAGCTGGACACAGTACTTCAGGTGGGGTCTCACCAGAGCAGAGGGGCAGAATCACCTCCTTTGATCTGCTGGCCACACTGCTTTTGATGCAGCCCAGGATACCACTGGATTTCTGGGCCACAAGTACACACTGATAAAGTTGACATCAGCTGGCAATCAACACTACCAAGTCACCTTCAGGAAACTTAAGTCCAATGTCTACTTTTCACTTTGGAAGGCTTATCATCTGTTTTGATGGTGCAAAGAAAGCTTCCACAGTTTACTGTACTTATTCCACCACACTGAGATCCTGCTAGACAAGAGAACTGATCCTCATACTCCATCACCTGCAACAGGAAGTGGAAAGCCCACCGACCTATAGTACAGGAAATCAGCAGTTGTGCCTATACACCATCAGGATCATGCTACAGTTCAGCATACTGCTTTCAGGCTGCTTCGATTTTACCTTTTCCCCTCCTGATCAATGTAGTTTTGAAGACTGAAGCTACACACACCTAAGCTCATAAAGGACCTATTGCAATCGCCTCCGATGTGTGCTATTTTAAAAAACATTAGCCATCTGGCTTTTAGAAGATTAACTCTCAACTTAAATTTAGTTCTAGCGGAAGAATGATACACCTATTTGAACTAAGCATTTCTATCCACCTTGCCTAGATGGAAGCCATAAAAAAAAAAGAAAAAATATGGTGGGACTGCAAACTAACACCACAAGGAGACATATTTCAGAATAAAGTGAGTGAGATACATTAGAAAACCTTAGTTTCCATGTAAGTGAGCATATACTCAGGTGCAGAAACCCTTCATATAAGCTATACCAAAACTTAAAAACGTAGTGCATTAATTCAAAAGAATTGCTGCTAAATATCAATCGTCCACCATTAGCTATGTTAAGTGAGGCGAAGTTGCAAGTCTGGACAACAGAAACTTAATAGTTTCAGCAATTATGCATTACAGCCCAAAGTCTTCTGTTTTACAGATTGGTATTCGGAATCTAAGTTGAAAGTTCAGCCTGCTGCTAAACAAACACTGAAGCACCTAGACTGTTCATAATTTTTTTAAAAAAGCCACATCAACATTTTATCTATGTAGTTGTTGTGGACTACTAAATGAAGATAAAAGGGAAAGAGAGAAAGAAACTGGTTATTAGAAGTCTGTCAGGTTTCCTCTACAGTGAACTCTGCCAAAGTGGCAGAGAATCAGTCCATCAAAATTCTACACAGTAAAAACATGGTAAATTTACAACTGCTGCTGCTGACAGCCCTTAACTTATAGTACATAAATTACCTCAAAGAGGGAAAAAACCTGTGAAAATGCTGCAGTTACTTCAAGTAACGACAGACATATAAAACTCATATGCCATGAGATCATGCCATTTAATCTCAAAATCATATGGGACTTCTATTTTTCTTCACATCCTGCTACCATCTTGAAAGCACTAAGACTTTATGCCTGAACTTTAAACTTGTGCTTCAGGCAGTGTCCTCTGAGAAGCTAGTAATGGCCTTAAAGTCAAGCTTTATTCCAAAGTAGCAACAGCACTGATTTTTATTAACCTGTCAATAATATTTTTTGAAGAAACACCAGGTAAAACAGGTATAATTGATTATTCCAATCAGAGGGAGGTCTTACAAATTAATCTTATTTCATACATCATGAGCACTACCTGAAACAGAGTACAGGTATATTTCATAGGATGAGTTATCACAAGACGACTTCAGGTGACAATTACTGTCAATGGGACCTACATATTATAATTTCAGTCAAAGCATTAACAAGTACTTTCCAGCAAAACCAGCTTTCAAATATAGGTAACACCACAGGAAGGTGTTAGGTCTATTAAGGTTCATAATCATATAAATCAGAAAAGCCGAAAGGCTGCTGACAAATGGATTTCCAGAAGTTCCTCAAAAAAAAAAAAAAAACCAATAAAAAATTAAGAGCTAAATTTACAGCTTCAAGGGTAATCTCTAAGAATCCACAGAGCTCAGGTTGATAGAGCAAGGAAGCGGTACCACGCATAGTGGAGACTGCTTGAGGTTTTGTTACAAGCCAAGTAGCACTTAAAGTCCCACTAAAAGCTGTTACCTTTCCTCAAGGAATTTTGATTATTCATACTGTAACTATGTTCTAATAAGGAGTATTTAAACAGCAAGCATTGTTCCCTCTTCCAAGCTTATTTCCTTCTTGGAAATATTTATGAGACTAAAAAAACCCCAAATACCTCTAAAAGAATCACTTGAAACATACCACATTATACAAAAAAAAAAAGTTTAAAAGTTTTCAAAATTCATTTTCATATTTAAAATACTTATACACAAAACATTTCTCTTCTATCAAACAGGCAAGTAACTTCACAGTCCTCATTCCTCTGCCCTAGAAGGAGGCCTCTCCCTACTCCTGAGGTTTTAATACAGCACTCAATAAAAAACACGAAGGAGCACAGATTAAAATGACTAACACACCTCATTAGAGGCAGCAAATACTTGCTTGCAAGAATTAAATTCTTCTTCCTGGTACCTTCTTAAACTGCAGATCACTTTCTCTAAAATACTTCAGCAAGTTAACTTTAGTCTAAAAAGCAAATTAATTTATAAAAAATAATGTTGTAGCATTCCATGTTCTCATCTTCAGGTCAAACCTTCAAGACTGACAACCACCACTGCTGGTTCCCTAATTTAGACAGTCCTTCCTAACATATGACTGATTCGTACAAAATTGGCCAAGAGGTTTATTGATTTTCACATAACTGTGCTGGTCCTAATCTTCCAGAGAAGCAGCACAGGAGACTGTATCTCCATGTTGCATACAGACTTTTAAGCGTGCGTGTATCTTTTCTTCTCCCTGTTTCATCAAATGTATATATGGGCTTGACATGATGAGATCATATTTTTAGATATATTAAAAAGATCCAAATATTTATGTTTAATGCTTAACTCTCAGGAAGTAATTTCAAGTATTCACCATCCTCTCCTACTTTCCCCCTGCAATACACCAACACACAGACATTCAAGTTCAAGTTCAGATGTTGCATGCTTTTAGCAGATACCTTTTACAGAGCAATATTCCTCTGAAAATAACCGTATTTTTGAAAGAGAATTACAAACTTTAAGTTCCAGAAGGGAAAAAAGCATGAAAGAAAAAACCCTGTAACTCCTAAACTACTGACTTGTGGATTCCCCCTTTTTTCCCCCTTATCTGTGACAAGGCAGATCGCTAGTGACAAAACTAACCACACATCATTCTGTTACCAGATTCCTCCTTCAGAAATGCCTCAGAAGTATCAAGCAGCCACCAGCTGGCAATCACCTACTCAGCCTAGGACAAGGATGAAAAATGAGACGGGGATTTATTCCCCTCTCCACGGCCAGCATATTTGGCAGGCTGCTTTACTTTGTGACTTGATTTCGTCATCTTAAAAGATGAAAGTAACGACACCCTTTTTCTTTACAAAGGGCGTCAGAGCTCCACTGCGAGGATGTCAGAAGCCCGGGACCCGGCTGAAGTTAGCAATGACCCAGGCTGCTCACTGCACCCACTCCTCCCCAGTTTCTCACCAAATCCCTCAGGGAGTTGGACGAGTGTAAAACAAAGCATGCCTTTCTTTCAAACCGAGCCGTTTTCCACAGGCAACGCGAGCTGTCCACTCGCGGTGCGGGCAACAAAACGCAACGCTTTTCAACCAGAGAACGTCTGCTGACGACATCGCGATGCAGAGCTGAAACTGCCCGAGAAATACCAGCCCTGCGCGGGTAGCAGGGCCTTTATTAATAAGGACTGTCCGCATTAACGACCGCCGCAGAGAAAAACCCGCATAATCTTTAGTCTCACCCCGCGCTCCACGCCAGCAAAACCGCACCGAGGCAGGGACGGGCTGCGGATGGGGTGCTCCCCGCAACTGGTACTACCTGCGCGGCCAGAGGAAGGGACCCGACAGCCCCTCAGGCCTCCAAACCGAGCAGGCCCCAGGCAGCCCGACCGCGGGCGAGGCCATATTGCATTTTAAGAGCCGTCGCCGGACCCGCTCCGCCAGCGCCCGCCGAGAAGAGGCGAGACATCGCTGCGGGGAGAGGGCGGCGGCAGCGCGTCCCCTCACTGAGCGCTGCGCCGGGTCGGGCCTCACACAGCAGGGCTGCTCCCGGCAGCGGACTACGAAGGCTGCGGCCGGACGCCCCCGCCCCCGGGAGGGGAGGCGAGGGATCGGCTCGGGAAGCGAGTGGCGCAAGGCTGCCACCCTGCCCCGGACTGCCAGTCACCCCTGGCCGGACGCCCGCCTGCCCGTCACGGCCCCCCCACCCGCGGCGCGCGGCCCACTCACCGAGCCCAGCGGCGGCCCGTAGCGAAAGAACGGGCCAACCCGGCCGCCACCGGCCGGCGCCCCTCAGGGGCGGGCAGAGAGGGGAGAGGGGCGGCGAGGAAGCCGAGGAGGAAAACTGCCTACGGCCGTGAGCCTGCCAGGCCTGGCCTTTGCTTTACCTGCCGCTGCGGCGCTGCCGCCGCCACTCCGCGGTGCTCGGCGCCCCGCCGACAGCCCCTAAATAGCGGCTCCGCCGAGACGCGCCATCGCGCCGCCGTCTCGCACGCGCGGCCCCACGCCCGGTCACGCTCCCCCCCCGTGCCCCCCCGCGCTCTTTCCCTCCTCGACTCGCTCCGCCATTGGCGCGCGGGCACCGTGACGTCGCCGAAAGGGGGCGGCGGGCGGAGCTTCCCGTAACGCGCCGGCCCGTGCCAGGATCCTGGGCGCGAGGGGCGCGCGCGGCGGGCGGGACGGGTCGGGAGGGGCAGGGCAGGGCGGCGGCCCGCGAGGGGAGACAGACGCCCGCCTCCCTTCGCCTCCCCTCCCCTCCCCTCCCCGCCCCGCCCCGCCGCCGCCCTCCGCCCGGCGGCCCTCGCCCCTCAGCCGCGGGGTCTTTCCCTTGCGGTGCGTTGGAATCTGTAAGAACAGAGGAGGGGCGCCCCGCTTCCTGCCCAGGGGGGAGACTGCAGTCGCCTTCGTCGCCCCCTGCGGCTCCTACCTGCGCGGTGGGCGGCAGCCGCCGCACCGGTCGCTGAGGCGAGCCGGCCTCTGTCCGCGCCGCCGCCGCCGAGGCCTCTGGAAGCTTCTGCCGTCTCGTAGCTGGACGGGCCTGCGGTGCCGGCACGGCGGGGGTGTCCTCCCGGGCAGGCCTGAGGAGCGAGCAGCGTTCCGGAGTTTGGCAAGGCTCCCCTGGGAGCACGGGCGGCTGGGGAGCGCTCTTACCGACAGCGGCCGTGCTAGCAGGCCGTGGTTACCCAGAGGAGTCCCTAGTAAAGGGGGTTGAAAGGGATCCAGTGGAGATCATTTGATCGGGATCCAGTGGAGTCCCTGGGTTCCCTGGATGGCTGTCTGTTCTTAACTCACGAACCCTGAGAAATCCCTTTTGTAAATGGGACACAGTTACGCTCTCTTCATGCCAGACCTTTTTTTCCAATTCACTAGTGAGAAGGGAAGGACCTCGGTTCTGTGCCACATCCACAAACCTAACACTGCATGAGAGTGTCAAAGGAGGCTGGTTTTTTTCCTGGAAAGTACCAGACACCACTGATGTGTGCCTAAGTTGCTTCCTGCAGTATGCTTTAGGCTTTTGCCCATTTTCTTGTTAATTTATCTTTGGGCTCGAGTGGGATATGAGCTATGTTATATTTTTAGTTACACCTTTAGAGGAGCAGGAGATTGGCTAGACAAATAGGGCAACTAGTCCAATATCCTGCTTCAAACACTTGCAAGAGCTTCAAATGAGAGAAGACCTTCGGAAAAAGATAGTGGAAAATAACCTTTTCCTCATGTGTTTAGTATCAGTTTCTGATTATGTTTGGTTTGTTTTTTTTTTTTAATTGGGTTGGATTGGAAGGGACCTCAAAGTCCATCCAGTTCCATGCCACCTGCCATGGGCAGGGACACCCTCCACTAGCCCAGGGTGCCCAAAGCCCCATCCAGCCTGGCCTTGAACACTGCCAGGGAGGGGGCAGCCACAGCTTCTCTGGGCAGCCTGTGCCAGGGTCTCACCACCCTCACACGGAAGAAGTTTTTCCTAATGTCTAATCTAAATCTATTCTCTTTTAGTTTAAACCCATTACCCCTTGTCCTGCCATTGTCCTTTTAAAAACAGTTTCTCTCCAGCTCTTTCTGAGATGGCTTAATATCCCCAACAAAAATACTGTTACTAACTTTGAGAATATTGTGTACTTCATACTTAACAGAGTAAAGCTGGATGGGCACTTCAGAGGTCATTTAGTTCCTCTGGTTTCCTCAAGAAAAAAAATTGCTATATACTTAAATAGTTCAGGTAGGTGTTTATCTAACATGTAGATTAAATATATTACTTCGTAAAAGTATATGCTACTCACAGCTGATTCACTTTCTGGCAACCACAGATGCTTGTAGTATTGCTGTTTCTTCCATTGGTGGTCTCCACATTTAGTGGACCCAGTCCTTTCAATCTGCTGTTAGTGGGTTTATGGTGTTGAAACTCTTCTTCAAGTAGGAGGACAACTCACCTCTGGGGAATATGTTTCACATTTTTTTCATGATGAAAAAAATTACTTCAGCATTACAGTTTGTCACTTGCTTTCCTTTTGGATAATGTTGGTGTGTATGTGCTTACGTTGATGTAGGACCACAGTTTGAGAAGCTTGTATAATTGGTGGATTTTCAGCCTATAAGGATATCACAGGAAGTGGACAGACATCACCTGCTGATGGGAAGTAGAGAATAAATTTTCTGTTTTCCTTTGCTTTCGTGTGTGACCTTTGGTTTTGCTTTAGTAAACTACCTTTACCTTGACCCATGAGGGGTTTTTTTATCTTATTTTTCTCCCTGCCCTGCTGAGGAGGGGAGTGATAGAGTGGCTTGGTGGGCATCTGGTGTCCAGCCAAAGTCAGCCCAGCCAAAGTACCTTCAAAAAAACCTGTGTTTGGCACCAAAAAGTTAAGTGGCAGCAGGGTCAAAGTAGTGGGTATACAGAAATAATGTGGTCTTTTCCTTCTTGTTTTAGTGTATCTTTTCTGACTTGTAAGATCATTAGAGTTCTGCTGCTAAATAGTCATTCCAGGAGCAGACACTGAAATCTACCCCCTCCCCCCACCCTACAGAAAGCCTCTTGTGACATTCTCATTCCGAAATCCGATAGCCTGGAGCGGTTCCTGGTTTATTGCCAGAGCTTGTAGAACAACACCTCCCCTTGAAAACCAATCCCAGCTCAGGCCTCGCTTAGATATGACACGTATTGTAACTCTTCAAATAAGCAAGAGCTCTTGCGTTTCACAGACTATTTATAGACTCAGTGTAAAACTATTTCCACATAGCTGAAGTTGTACACAAGAACAAAATTATTTGCAATTGCACTTAATTTTTCTGTACTGGAACCAAATGTCATTAATACAGTAATTTACTCAGTAGTGTGTGAGCTCTTCTGTGATTGTAGGTTTTCCCAGAGGTTTTTCCTAGGTTTGGGTAATGATGATAGCATGCTTGCCTATATACCTTATCTCCCCTCCAGAACCTTTCGCAAGCTAGAGGCATGGAAAGATACACTCAAAAGTGTAAAGAAACAGTTTTGTAAACAGAGTCCTGTTTCTCTTTGGTATCAGTCATCAGGAACAAAGTCAGTACTGTATTTTCCAGCAGCCCTAACTGCAACGGTGACATGGATGGTGGAATGGTCACCTGCTATCCTTGTGGGTGACCTGAAGACAGTTGTAGTAGCCCCTGTTGATCACTTAGTTGATTTTGTTAGTCCAGTAATTAATGCTCAAACAGGTTTGCTGTTTGGCTTGCCTTGTGCTGTTCAGAGGAAACAATCTGACATAGTGTGTTGCAAATGGAAGTTAGGTGGAGTTAAATGTAAGATACGTATTTCTGAAATGATCACCATCTACCCCAAATGTGGTTTGTATTAATCTTTAACTTCTTTCATGGGCAGGACTGAATGTTTTGGGCAATTATGCTACATCAGTCAGTTGAGTTTTGTTTTTATTCTTACGAAACCTAAGGTTTTAATCTGACAGGAAGATTGTGCATGTTGCAGTGATTTCTAATTCTGTGTCAGCATCTTCTCTAGTAATAACAGCTTCATTTTGAATCTTGTTGGTGAAGGTGAAACTCAGCTGTGGTCACAAACACTGGGCCATAACCTCTGCTGGTGTAAACAGCATGGTCCACAGGAGCTGTAAACACTTACATTCTGGGTCTTGTAGCCTGGAGTATAAAATAAATTGTCTGGACTGTGGTCTTTCAAAATACACAGACTGTTCTTTCAGTAACACACCCGAAATCTGGCTGTTCTTACAACGTCGTTAAGACATTTTCTTCCGTAGGCAGGTAAAAAGAAGCTAATAACATTATGGCTGCTATGTGTGAGAATCAGGACATTTGTGATTCCAGGTAAAGAAAACCACTAAGCCCTTGAAGCATGTTGTGAAGTGCCTTTTCCACATGTGGACTATTTCCTGAAAGACTCTTTAGTTTACTGCCCTATATTCTTCCCTACTGATTCACATTATACTGCTGTATACTGTGCTGTCAGTCCAGTGTAGTACTGATATATAGGTACTATAAGCACCAGTAATTCCAAGTTTCAAATACCCAGATAAATTTAAAAATCTGCACACATTTAAAAATGTTCCTGCAAACCATCATTTTAATCTGCACAATGAATTAAGCCTTATATGAAATAGGTTAATCTATTGAACTCACTAAATATATGAGGCAAGAATAAAAGGAAGTTAATTGTCAGGAATTTGAAGGTGTTTGAGATGAATTACTTATCTGCACATTTACACTGCAGTTTGTGTTCCAGCACAGTTCTAAGGTCAGGGCGATACAGGACATTTCCAAGCTCCTATCATCCGCAGCTAGGACAGAAGGAGATGGAGCATGCTTTTTCAACCTCAAGAAGGGTGTTGCCTGGGAATATGGAAATGGACAGTAACACTTGAAAAACATGCAGTGATTGGTGAAGGTTTCTGGGTAGCTACTTGGCTGTGGAGCAGAGTTGTTTTTAGAGATGCTGTTAGAGATAGTCTAGGAACAAACTTCTGCCACTCTTTATGGATCATTTCCGCAGTTTTGTAGCAAGCTGTGACCAAGTCTGCAGTCAGTGCAAAATCTACTGAGTCCCACTGTAGATGGGCTATGGTGAGGAAAAGCTTGTTTTAGAATGTGGTGTTGTCTTGGTATAAGGACCTGAAACATCCCATAGATACATCAGGGGTGTGAAAAGATTCCTTTGTCCTGGATACACTTGATTTTGTTGGGGATGGGTTGCTCTCAAAAATGGGGTCTTGGGAAATATTTTTGAAGTCGTGGAGAAGCTGAACAACAAGAGCCTTTAATGGCAATGTTCTGACCCATGGCAAGTCAAAGGCATTTTCTGAGAGTTGGGTGACTCACTATTTGTCTGGGAGGTTCACTGACACATCCAAACCTCTTGCTGAAGTGATGATGTTAGCTTGTATCACTGTCCTGAACTTGAACTTACAAATGGGCGTGTTCAGTGTCCCTAGACTCAAGATGGATCTCCATCTTCTGGCATTCTTTAACCATTAGAAGAGTAACTTTTTTTTTTCCCTCCTAAGAACGGAGAGGCATAGTCCTGTTGCTGAGGGGGCCTGACCAGTAGCAAACTTCTGTGTTTCATGTTTTGTGAAACCATAGTCTTGTAAGTCATGAATTGATGGTAAAAAGTCACCTGAAGAAGGGACAAAGCAGGCAAAGGGAGGCAGCAACAAGGCAAAAAATGTGTAACTGTGAGGGTTGTAGCATTTCTTAGCTTTTTAACTTAAGGAGCATGAGCTACTCAACGGCAGCAAAAAAACCCCCAGGGTTGATAATTCATTACATCCCTTGGGGAGAGTTTGGAGATAATGTTTTTTTCCCTAGTTGGTGTCTGTGATCCTTGTAATAAAGGGGTCAAAGTTCTCAGCCAAGTGGCCACTATTGCAACCAACCAAGTATGTACAACCTGGGAAAAAGCAAGTCCTCTTGATACTTGATGGCACATGTTGCAGCAAGCAGTGAGTGATGCATACAGCAACAGGGCTATCCTCATTCTTTAGAACTGCTGTACACAGTATGTTGCTAAAATCTGAAACTCAGGACATGATCTTTCAAAATTCAGTCAGCATCTGTAGAGCTGTAACTGGGCTTCAGCACTTCTGGAAAATCTTGTGATTTTTGGAAGAAGTTAGAGGTGGGGATAGTTGATTCCACACATGACAAGCTTGACAGAGAAGCTTTGAGTTGTTGAAAAGAGCTTGACCTGATTCTTTTGTTGTGATTCTCAGAAAGGGGAATGGCAACACCGTGAAGCTGTAGCAGGGAATGTGGGATAGAAAGAAGACTGGTCATAGCCCACTGAAAAATAATGGCACATCTGACAGAGTGGGGTGGAACCTAGCAGTCTGCTTGTTATTTGGGGTGGAAATTGTACAGCTGATGTTATTTTAGGCCTAAGCTGGAAGCTTTGACTAATGGAACATGTTGCTAGGTGGTGTTTTTATCCCAAAAGATAGTGGGAAGGACAATCAGAAAAAAAGGGGTCTGATTTTCACTGGAGGAACAAGGCCAAAAGTGAGACCAGAAAAATGAAAAGACTTCTAAATCAAGGTAAGCAAATTAAAATACTAAAAAGGATTTAATTAATCAAATATAGAGAATGCTTAAATTGGTATGAGTAATACAGTGAAATTGCAGTTCACTGCAAGGAAATGCTGATTCAGATGGGTAGCTAAGATGAGCAGAGGGTGTTATGACATACTAGACACCTATACCACATGTGTGAGCTGCTCATGAATTTAGTATGCTTTTGGCAGCTGCTAGAGCTGAAAACCCTGTTTTCAGCGCAAAATGTAGACGTGTCCTTGGACTAATGCTTAAGGCAGAACTCTGGGATGGTGGACAAAAAGAGCCGACTAGGAGCTACAGAAAATGAAAAAGGAGAGATGATGTCTTCAGAATGTGTGGGATTGTCTCTCCTACTTGACCACAAAGACTTTCATGAGCAATAGATCAATAACAAAGAAGCCAGAAAATGTCAGTCAGTCCCTCATTACCAAGGTAATCCAGTATTTGGACAAAATAAGGTCATGTGTGAAGAACAGCTGAGCTATGACTGAATATGGGATGATAGGACTAGCAATAAAGAAAGGCCTTCTGAAAACTCAAGGCCATGGCTCAGTCTCCTTTGGTTTAGGGTGTATGTGCACAGCAAAAATGTGTTACATAGATATAATTGTGGATTCCTTTCTGATGTCAACCAAACATTTTAACTAGCACTTTCTGTCCCTTCCAGTGAGCAAAGAACAGTCCTAATCAAATTGTGTCTGGCCATGCTTATACAGGCCTTCCTTATGTTTTGGACAGGCTGTAGTAATGTTCTGGTTATGTGGTAGCTAGTGCAGAACAAAATCACGTCAGGCCTCTTCAGGTTGTGTGATGATCGGCTGACAAGGCACAGAACTTCCCATGGAGCGCACGTTCTTGGTCCTTGGCTGCAATGTGTGGCAGGGGCAACTCAGGAGGTGCCCAATTCTGGACTCCATGCAGCAGCTGCTCCATAAAACTGTGGAGCTCTCCATGCTAAGCCTAAAATTTGTCTGTAATGAGGTAGCAGAATCTGTCTGAAGTAGCAGATTCTGTTTCTAAAGTCAAAGAGCTATTGCTGACTTCTTCATCATTCCTTTAAGTGCCAGGTTACTTCTTAATTTATATAGGGAAAACAGGTTCACAGAACAGCACAACATTGCCATAACTTGAGGTCCCAAGCTAGCTCATTCCTGTGCACAAAGGGAAGCCAAAATAACAAATGGCAACATTATACTTATAAGTCGCTGTGTTTCATAACTGCTAGTCATGCTAATACTGGAAAGTACTCAGCAGGGTGCTTGTGGTATGCAGTAAAAACAGTTCATCTTGACTTTCTACAATAACCATACATTTGCTTCCTGTGAATTCACAGTTCAGGGTGACACCCAGTATCTGAAGACCTGCTGTGTTGTAGCATGAGCTATGAATTAACCTGTTGTTGCTGTTTGAAACACTGGCTTTCTGATACTACAAATGGCAACTTCTCAGAATAAGATGGTAGAAATGTGGTAAAAAAATAGTGTATGTGGAGTTTACCAGAGAGGAAATCTGCTACAGGCAAACTGCTGACAAACCCTTCTTGTATTTTTCCATGATATACCTACTGTTAGACAGAAATCAATACAGTGAGATACCACTTGATTTCCAGGAAGAGAACTATCAGCAATGATATATAGTTAATTGCCTTAAAGTGACACATTTTATAAAAGGAGTCTTGACAGCTTTGTGCTTGAAGCTTTCTGCTTGTGCTGTTGCAAAACACAAAAGGCTAGAACTTGTTGCTACAAGTAAAGGCCATGGGACTTACGGGGAAGTACATTCTCATGGGTTAAACTGAAGCTCAGTTCTGTGTTAGAGAACCCCTCATTCACTGTTTCTTTATGCTGAAGCTATTCAGAGCAGCTAAGGTTATGCATAGAAAAACATTAAGTTCTGAGTATTTTACTTCTAGTGTCACCAAAAGTGAGTGCATTCATGAGAAAGAGTAACCAACCACTTTGTATGATGGAATGAAGACTTTGGAATAGGGGCAATTCAAAAAACAGCAACAAAATTCAGCATGTCAGGTGTATTAGTATGCCACTATGTAATTAAGAGATAAAGGAAGGTGTGTAGGAATTTGTACATGAAATTGTGGGACAAAAAGGTTGTATATAGAATGAAATAAGCAACAGAATGAGAGAAAGCAAAGGAGAATGAAGTCTTTTGGCCATAATTTCCCATTGCTGAGGCATACTAGATGGTGGTATAGCTTCCATCAGCTACAGGTCTTAAATAATTTATATCAGGGATAAACAGTATAATTAGGTACCTAGGAAACTTATGCATTCACTGGAAAAGAAAAGAACCAACAGTGATTCGTATTAGCCAATTCATACTGCAACTTATTGTATGGTACAAAGCTACAGATAAAGATCTTCATCCCATATACTTCACTACCTTTGAGGATCTGTTTTACATTTTACATTTGGGATCTCACTGATCTATCTTCTCTTCCTATTCCACTACCATCATTATTTACCATTTATTAAGAGTTCCTTCTTTCTTTTATTTCCTTGTGCTCTTTTTCTCCTCTTCCATTGCTAACGCCACTTTCATACCTTTTTCTCTTTTCACTGTTCCCTTTAGTATTACCTAAATAGAGCAGCTGCATTCACAACTTGATCCAGAATCAGTCCATCAGAATAATTATTTCTAAGGGTCATCTTAGGGAGAAGGTTAATTTGATTAGAGTAGTTCTGAGCCATATTTATACTATCACTCAGCTATATAAGTCACTGAATTCTGCCAAAATTCTGAAATTACACAGAGTTCCTTTTCCTCTTGTCTCACTACCTGCGGTAAGTGCATTGCAGAATTTAGGGAAAAAAAAAAAGACGGTGGTCATGCATAAGGTATAGCAAAATCAAGCCAAATTTCTCAGTACTGAAACTCCTCTGCAGTGCCAACAGCAGTAAAAGCTTGCTTTAAGAGATAAGCCAGAGAGATATGAGTCATAGCCTGAAAGCATCTCTGTCACTGAGCTGTGAAGCATTGTTTCTAAGGCCAAGGCCCCAGTTTAGAAATTGTCATTGTTATTTGAAATTCTGGTATTAATATTTGTAATCAAACTTTAACTTCCAAGAACAGAATTTTGTCAGGTTTTAAAATTATTTTTGTTTGTTTCATTGCAGCACTTAGATTTCCCAGACTGGACTAGGAGCTCATTGTCTTGCTGTGTGTAGGAAAATGCAGACTCTTTTCCCAGGATCAGCGATCCTAAAACTTAAAAAAAAAAAAGTTGGACAAGTGTTGGTGTTAAGAAATGTAACATACCAACTGAACTGTTACTGCAATTTTAGACCAATGCTCCCTCGCTCTTTAGGTTATAATTTTCTACTTTCTCACTTTCTTGCCTCTTTTGCCCTTCCTTTCCTCCGTGATTTGGGCCACTTGTCATTCAGCCTGTAAAAGATTGACTTAAATATATTTCATCTGCAGTTAAGCAGCAAGAGAATATTCTTGGACATATGTACGTACTCAAGATTGGGTCCAAGTCATGTCAATATCAGAATATCATGAAACACATAGGTTGCTCATGTTCGTATTTTAGCCCTCTTTTCTGAATAGAACCATTATAAAACTGCTTGCTAGTATTTGCTCCAAAGTTGCTCACTTCATAAAGTGTATTTAAATTTCATTATGTGACTGTCTGTGATAATCAACATCAACTGAAAGAATAATCTGTTCACCAACGGTGGTTTGTTGAACAATAAGGCATTATAATTTTCACTATCCTGATATCTTATATGGAGTCCTTATCAATGTGAATAAATGTATTTCAGAAATACTTATGAATTCATCTGCTACTCATTAATTGCCTGCTAAGCTTGAGGCAAAAGGAACTATTAACATGTTACTTTAAATACACTGGATTTGTTGGCAGTTTCTGAGATTATGTTGACAGTGTCATGGTAGGTTCCTGTTGGCAACTTTATACTGCATATTACATGAAGCAGCAATAGTACATGCAGGTTCTTTAAAATTAAATGCTTGAAAAACGTTGGTGTGGAGTTGGGTAATCTCATCTTTGGATGTCTTGAGTGCACTGTTCTGCCATGAGCTGATGGTGGGTAACAGGAGCTTTGAGAGAGCAGTTGGACCATGGTGCCTTCAGAGCTTACTTTCTAAACTGAATTACTTTACAATTCTGTGGTAATCATTAGCTCATCACTGAAGATCGGGCTATCAGTCCAGGTATTGTTCAATGCCCAGTACTTAACAGATTACTGGAATATATTCAACATGTCTTTTTAATTTTTCTTTTTAATGTTACTTTTGTGCCTATGCATACCTATTGTAAGTTTAATTGTTCATCTCTGAGAATATGCAGAAGGTGATTGGTGACAGCCAGCATGGCTTCACTATGGGCAAATTATGCCTAACAAATTTGGTGGCATACTATGGCAGGCTTACAGCATTTGAGGATAAGGGAAGAGTGACAAACGTAATCTACTTGTACTTGTACTTTTACAGAGCCTTTGACACTGTTCCACATGTCATCACTGTCTGTAAATTGGAGAGACATGGATTTGATGGATGAACCGCTTAGTGAATAAGAAATTGGTTGGACTTTTGCACTCAAAGGGTTGTGGTCAATGTCCCAGTGCAGACCAGTGATGAGCAGCATTACTCAGGGGTCAGTACTGGGACTGGCACTGTTTAACATCTTTGTTGGTGACATGGACAGTGGGATTGAGTGCGCGCTCGCCAAATTTGTCAACTAACCAAGCTGGATGGTGTGGTTGACACGCTGGAGGGAAGGGATGCCATCCAGAAAGGCCTTGATAGGCTTGAGAGGCCTGCCCATGTGAACTACATGAAGCTCATGGGCAAGTGCAAGGTTCCTGCACATGGGTTGGTGCACTCTCAAGCACAACTACAGGCTGGGCAGAGAATTTTTTGAGAGTCGCCTGAAGGAGAAGAACTTCAGGGTGTTGATTGATGTAAAGCTCAACATGAGCCGTCAGTGCGCCCTGGCAGCTCTGAAAGCCAACTGAGTGCTGGGCTGCATCAAGAACAGCATGGCCAGCAGGTCAAGGGAAGTTACTCTGTCCCTCTGCTCTGCTCTGGTGAGACCCAACCTGGAATACTGTATCCAGCTCTGGGGTCCTCAGTACAAGACAAATGTACTGCTGTTTTGAATGAGTTCAGAGGAGGGACACAGAGATGATCAAAGAGCTGGAGCACCTCTCCTGCGAGACAGGCTGAGACAGTTGGACTTCTTCAGCTGGGAGAAGAGAAGGCTCTGGTGAGATATTATAGCAGCCTTCCAGTACCTGAAGGGACCTACAGGAAAGTTGGAGAGGGTCTATTTATCAGGGAGTGTAGAGATAACTCAAGGGGTAATGGGTTTAAACTAAAAGAGGGTAGATTTAGCTTAGAGGTTAGGAAGAAATTCTTTCACACTCTGAGGGCGTTGAGGCCCTGGCACAGGCTGCTCAGAGAAGATGTGGCTGCTCCCTCCCTGGCAGCGATCAAAGCCAGGTTGGATTGGGCTTTGGGGCACCTCGGCTAGTGGAGGGTGTCCTTGCCCATGGCAGGGGGTTGGAATGAGATGGGCTTTGAGGTCTCTTCCAACCCAAACCAGACTGTGATTCTATGCATAGTTATAGAGACTCAGAAGACCATTAATGCCTGGAAATACAGCAATACATTCACAATGTATTGCTCCTATCTACTTTGGACCCATGGTGTTTAGTGTAAAGATCTAATCTGTATCTTATTTTGTAAAAGGCTGGCCTACAGTGCCTTTGTGTACCACTTCCACCCTGGGAAAGCTCCTCAAATGTTGTAGAAGTTATAGTCTAAAGTTCATTTGCAGGTTATTTGTAGCCCAAGGTTCTCAGGAATGACCTTGTAGTTGGTAGTTGCTGTCTTTGTGCTGTCTTGCAATGTTTTAGGTGTCAGGTTCTCCTTTTCCTGCCTTGACTTCCTTTAGAGCTTTTTTTTTTTTTTCTTGCTTGCCCACTACATTTCCTTCTCCTCACTTTTACATCTCACTTTATTTAATGTTGTCCAGGGCATGTTTCAGTGTCGGGATGCAAATTTGGTAATGTGGGCTGGTATCACAGCCTGTGATTCATGGGAACCCTTGCCACAGATGGAAGTGCTAGGAGCAGAATCAGACAGGGAAGAAAACGGAGATGTGATTAACGAGCTACTGCCTGAGTTAGGACTTGATGGTGGCCAGAAACTAGTACCTCACATACAGATGAGCTATTGACTGTGTGGTGATGGGATCTTGCCCCTTGGGAAGCAGCAGTTCCTGGCTCCTGCTGAGTTCCTTCCAGCAAGTTCAACCACTGACTTAGAAAAGAAAAATAAAATCTGACATATAATCCTTGACAAGTTGCTGACCCTTGTATCTGAGAGATGAGAGGAAACTTTACTCACTGTTCACACAGTTCCTTCCTCTATGAGCAGTAATTCTTTGTCTTCAGCCTTAAAAAAAAAAGTCTGGTTTGAAGACAGAGAGTTCAGTCTCTTTTTTGTGTGTAAGAAGTTCCCTTTACAGATGATTGAATTTGTTCGTGCCTGGAGTGAATGTAACAATTGTTAAATAATGTGAAGCCTTAAATTACATCCAGCTGATTCTGTAGGGGAATTTTGCAGGCAGGAAGAAGTTAATTATCCAAAGCTGGATTCAGATCAAGATTAGGCTTGTTGGCTCACACACCGTAGGCTTGATAGCTCTAAAGTGGTAACTGACATACTTTATTTTTATATTGTTTGTGAGTATGTGCTATGCTGTCAGGTACTTTTCCAGTCAGCTCAAGAAACAACTTTTTGCCAGCTCATTAATCAATTACGCTTTTCTTGAGAAAAGGAATGTAACATAACATAACACTCCAATAGGTACTGCATTACTGCATAGAGATTTTTGAGTGCCCTTTTGTATTGTGGATACTGGCTCTTAGACGAAAAAGTTCTGCTGATAATAACCTTAGAACTGTTGGGTTTGATTTCCCTCTAAACTAGTCAAAGTTAACATGACCAGTCTGTTTTCAGTGTTCTCATTGGTAGTCATGTGAAGTCATCTTGATAGTATGAATATAATGAGGAATCATATCTGGGTTTTCATCATCTTAAGGGCTAGCTGATTTGGTTGCTGAACCGTGAAGTGAAACTTACCAATAAAATTCTAGGCCAGCAAAACTAACAAGTGTTTTATTTTTCACCCTGTAGAGTAAGGATGTTCTCTGAGCAATTAAACCTTCAGCCCATGTTGGAAAGTCAAGCATGAGTATGAATGTATGTAAATCTTAATTCGGATTTAATTTCATTTAAATCAATAGGAATTTGCTGTAGAGTTCAGTAATAGTTGGATTGGACTCCCACTGTCGAATCTGGCAGAGTTTTGCTGACCTCTACTAACCCCCTTTTTTATATGAAATCCAAGTGTATGACTACTATGAATTTACAGTGACTTACAGGAAAATACTCAAGAATATGAATTGTCATAAGAATTCTCTTATTTCATCTTTAACTTACAACTTAACACAGCAGTTAAAACATTTTAGAGTCTATAGTACATACTTAAAATGAAGTCAGTATCACCTTCTAAAGTAACTTTAGGGTGGATGAAATTCAGACTCATGAAGGAGTAGAAATAAGCCTGCCACTATGCTCTTAAGACAGATTCCTGCTCATAAATTAGTAAGAAAATACTTACTTGCAGTTACAACAGGCAAGATGTTTTGAATTACCTACAGACATATAGCATCGCTCTGAAAGTGCCTTGAACTATTTAGAAACTTTAGAAAATACTGTTATACGAAAGTGAAGTTACTACAAGATGCAGCAGTTATCTTCTTCCCCCCTCCCATGTTCTTTAAGTTAACTGAGGAGAGAAAGTGTTCTAGCATATATAGAGCCTGTATCTGGTAAAAGAAATCCTTGCTTCAGCAGCAACCTTCTTATCCTGTGTGAGAGTACCTTCTGTTAATGCGGTGTGTCTCTGTTCAATGAGGTTGATCTGTATGTGCTAGTTTTTTAGAACTATTTTTTTTGGCAGACGAGTCTAAAATGCAGACAAAAAGTGACACCCCTCTGGCAGACAGAATTCATTTTCTGCAAGGGAAATTCATCTCTGCTGTGCACAAAATATATATAATGACCAAGTAATGTTTTGTGAAAGTGGACATGTGCAAACGCACACTGAAAAACAAAGTTTCCTTGGAAGAATGTACAAAACAAGGAGTAGAGGGAAATTCTGATCTCACTGAAGTTAAATTTTCCTGTTGTCTTTACAAGATCAGTTTTTCACATTCAATTTTCCAAAAATAGGCTACCCAGAGAGGTGCAATTTAACGAAAAATGTAAAGGCAAGTTATAGTAACAGAGATTTTCTGCATTTTGAGACTTTAACAGTACATTTTCTATAATGTGCAGCTTTTTAGTTGCTGTTGATTTTTGAAACATATCTTGATTTTTGAAACCTGGGTAACAGCACTAGTGTCAATTTTATTATGAAAAAAAAGTGCCAATATAATGGTGAAGTGAAATGTAAAAACAAGAAAACAAGGACAGGATGCTTGCTGCTTGACTGACATACACACAGCTTGAAAGGAAAGGAAAGAAAACACAGCAAGTCCACTTCCTATTTCAGTCAAACCCTAGTGCTAAAAAAAGAACTGGAGATAGTAACAGCAAAGTTAGTTATCTGAAAAGGGCCACAGATTGTCAAGTTAAAAAAGGAAGAAAAGGCAAGTAAGATTATTGAAGAGATATAGATCACGTTGTGGCTCTGTCACCTCTATTTTGGGTAGTGTCTAAACTTTAGCTTCTGCAAGAAAAAAAGACCTTCTATTATTTACCATATGCAAAGAGTGTTACAATTTGATGAAAATAAGTTGCTTTAGGCAATAAATTACTTTAAAACCCCACTGAATTCCAGTGTTTCAGTCATCATTTCTTGCAATAAAATCTTGGGGCTTTCTGTCAGTTTTCAGTTACAAGCTTAAAATGGGTATACAACTCACTCTCCTGTGAAAAGAAAGCATATCTCTCCAATTATTATCAATGTGCTATATTTCCCATGTTGCTTCTTTGGATTCTTGCTGAAGAGAGTGCTTGCCTACTGTTGTAAAGGATCTAAAGACCTAAGGTGACTACAGTAGGTATAGCAAATGTTACCTTGTCTAATGTCGGTATGAGAAATGTTTCCTAGCCCGGTAACGGATAACATGAGAATAGGATTTGACAGTTTTATCATCTTGGTTGTGGTATACTAGTAGTAGAGTCAAACCCTACACTGTTACCCTCAGATGGAAGTTTGTTAAGGCTTTTCCTAGCAGCCTGTATTTCCTAAGCAACAATCAACATTTAAGTGGGGTCTGACATGCATTGAAATGAAGGGTTTGAATTTGCGAGCCAGACTGTATAAATTTACCGACTCCAGACTTTTCAGAATCTATAAAATTTTCAGTTTTTTGGGACATCTGTTATTTTGCTAAGCCAAATCGTCAAGCAAAGCCCTTTGTGTTCTCCACTAACCATGATTAACCATCTGGCAGCTATCTGTAGATTTAGTTTCCCAAACCATAATTTCTTTCCAGTGCTAAGCCTAGGAGGACGATGAGGGGCCTCCACGGCGTCTGTGTTTTTGTTATTTTAAAAAATTACTTCCAGTATTTCTGCCCAGTACTTAGCATCCTTATTTATTTTAGAGTATTTCCAGGAGATGGGGAGGAATGTTTCATTTTCCTTTCTATTCAGCACATTTCTGAAGAATTCTGATTTCTGTTTTTGGGGCTATAATGGATCAAGATACCACTGGAATAATACCCTCTGTTTCATAAGGGGTTTCTTTGATGGTCTCACATCTTGATGATCCCAGAGATCTCTCAGATGCCACTGTTTGTCATCGTATCTCATGTTGCTTTGACAGTGCCATAAAAGTGAAAGTGGAGAGCTAGTCTGCTCTGAAGTACTCCAGGTCTTCTTGACAACTCTGCATTCATGAAAACCATGCTAACCATGTCTGACAGTTACAATTTAGAAAACAAACAACTGCTTGAGCTTACAGGAAGAGCAAAATACTACTCAATTCCAAGATAATGAGAACTGTTAAAAAAAAAAAAAAGCAAAACAAAACAATGTTATCTGTAGTTTTTCTCCTGGTTTGGAAGAGTGCCAAATGTGAATGCTGTGTAGGCTTGGCTTTGCATTATAAAGACTAACTCTGCATTTTTGGTCGTGCTTTGTGTCGGTGACCTGGCTTCTGTGCCCTCTGCTACAACGTACAGGATTTATAGTCTATGGATCAATACCATTGCAAGGTATTCTGTTTCTGGCATAGGGAGTACAGATAAATAAAAGGGAAATCTGAAGTTTGTGGTTAAATAATTATCAGTTGCAAGAAGTCTTCCTTCCCAGCTTTTTCATCAGCTGATTCATCCCAATTGGGTCTTGTATCAGCTCTGGGCAGACTGAAATCCGTGTAGTGTAGACAGCTGTCATAGGGGGTTCTGAACCTTCTCTATATGGTGAGAGAGGCTGCGGGTGGTGTAGCTACATGACAGACCTCTCTGTATGTGCTCAGAGAATTATTATGCAGGACACACAACAGGCTCAAGTCCAGGGAAGGACCATGGGAATAGGTCATGGTTTCTAATCCTTCTAGGCTGCAATACAGGCAGAAGCTGTTTCAGAGTGTATTCTGGAAGAGAGGGTATGGAAGGTCCTGCAGTCCTCAGGGACCCAGTGATTTGGCAGGTGAATTCCCCTTTCAGATACATGCTCATAGCCTGTATGTAGCTTCTGGAATCTTGCCTATTTTTCTGATTTGAAAAGGGAGGAGTGAATTCCCATGTATAAAAGTACCTCTGTCTAGATTTCACCTCAAATAGTTGTTGAGCAGCTGCCACACTTTCTAGCTGGCCTTAAGCCTCAAACTCTGTGACAGAGAAACTTCTTTTCTAAAAGCAAAAAAAAAAAAAAAAGAAAATAAAACCACTTGAACTACATTGGAAATACTGTTCAGATATAAAATGGAGTTTGTCCTAAAGAGGATGAGAAATGTTTGGGGAAAAAGATGTTTGTCTTTCTATTTTCACTTTCAATTTTAAATCATTCAAAGCTTGTGGGTGCTGATTATGGTATTTCCTCTTTACTTCTTGTAATGCTCTTCTCGAGTACAAATGGTTATGTAAGTATTGTGGCAAAGAGGTCTCTCATATTTTCTTCTCAAATCAGGAGTGCAAATGAGTCTAAATAACGTTTTCAAATTCTAAAAAATAGATATTTAGAAAAATGCTTAAAATACTTTGTAATAATAACAAAATACAAAGAATTTATGGTAAATATATCTTGAGGCTCTGGTGATAGGAGACAAAAAGGGTTCTGAAAGCCTTGCTGCCCTTATTAGGTGGTATGTTTTGCAGTCTGACAGCATCCCAGAGCTCTATAAAGTTGTTTTAAAATTGACTGGAACATTGGAAGCTCTGTCCCTTGCTTGATTCTGGCTGACCACGTGAGCCTCTGACAGCGATTTCTCGCTAGCATATCCAAGAATGCAAGAGGCTGCATTTTTGCTGTAGCTGTCCTACAGCGAACGCAATCGTAGAGAATGTGTTTAAATGTCTGGCTTCTAAAAAGAATAAAATGAGGCAAGGGGTACAAGATGCTCTTCTGCAGCGGGATTAGAGAGCCCTCTGTGTCCTTCGAAAGAGAGAAGCTATGTAACTGCTGGAAGAATGTGGATTTCTTAGTTCATAAACATTGCTGATGTCTTTGGAGGAGCACGGGCTGTTATAATTAATTTTAAAATAGCTAATACGTAGAGAAAACCCAAGGAATGATGCACATGTGATGACTATATTTTTCCACTGCTAAAATGCAGTGGAACATGGGGACCGTTTAAAAGGGCTTATCAGCACTACGAAGGGTTGGATGTGCCTGTGTTCATAGATCCATCCTGTGATTTCCCAGAGGGAAAGGTGAAGTTGCATGCACTGCATACAACTAGGAAGGATAGGCAACGCACATGCGGTGTATGTAGCACACTGATAAAATCTCACATTCAGATAAAATTAGAAAATGACAATATAAACTTATGAAAATCAAACAGCTTGGGCATTAGTCTTACTTGGAAGACGCTGCCGCATTGCAATGACAAAATGAAAGGTTCCAGCCTATTAAAGAATTAAAAGGCCCCAGGAGAGTTATTGCTACGGGGAAAACAACCATCAGAGGTGTTAAGAAAGAGAAAGCAGACCTTTCACACTTGAATGATTTCATCAAAGTGTAATTTTAAACACCATTTATTTCATTCCTGAATGTTGTTTCAGCAGAGCCCACATAAAGAAAAAGACAATGGAGAATGAAGTTCATGACTTTTATGATTTCTATACCATGGTTCTATGGCAAAAGCATTGAATTTTACAACAGTCTATTGGCAAATGTTCTTTCTGATTCATGGATATCAAAAATCAATAGATTGGCCTTTATTTCTCTAAATAACATCTTTCTTTCACAGCCAAAGGATCTGAAACAAGGAGATAAAAGGAAAAGCCACTCCCTGCTACCCTGTAAGATTCATTTCCTGCTGACCCATTTTGATAACCAGAGTGAATCACATTAATGGATGATGACATGAGAATACCACTCTTTTCAGTCCTTAACTGCAAACTGGTAGCATATCTTCAACTACAGAAAGCTACTAAGGATACATATGGCTGAACCAAGAAACTGACAAGGTCACCTCTGCTCTATCACATTGACCAAATTCTTTCATTTCCCTGCTGCTGTTACTCTTGCCACTCTGTGCATAGCTTGCTTGTTTCAGTTCTAAATTTTGATATTATAGGTAGCATTTGTCACAGCGAGAAGTACAATCAGATGTAAATCTTCACTGGAATGTCTGGGTGCTACTTTGATATAAGTAAATCAATTACAGTTGAATAAGGAGTTGTGTCTTATGTATAACAGGTGGGCTTTAGTTCCATTAGGGTCTAATGGAAGAAAAATGCATAGCAAAAGATTTGCTTGCAGCCTGGGAGAGGATGGATGCAGTCTGAGGCAACGTTGGCTTCTTCCACAAGCTGTGTTTCCAGTTATGCTGACTGCAAAGTGAAAGAATATTTTGCATAATTGAATTTGCATTTTTTTTTGCTGTTTAAGCCAACCACACAAATCACACCCTAAATGGTTTCTCTTTTTAAAATCCCAGTACAGTTTACAGTCATGTGCCCCACTGCTCAGTGACATTCCACTCTCTCATAAATGTATTTATTGGTTACTTCCTTAAACTTTTGCTGGAGGCTTTTAAGAGTACTTGCCAGTAAGATCTCAATTTAAATCGGATAAGTGTTCCCAGAAAGTAAAAACTGTTAGCACAGTGTTGGCACCTATGGCACATCTGTACAATCCTAGGCAGTCCAAATGTATACAGAGCACATTCCTGAGGTGGTGTCTGAACCAGAGAGGTCTGTGCTGGCCAGTATGAAGAAGTAACACCCGGACAAATACATGTCCTTACACTGAGGTTATATCCTGATGCACTGAAAATAATTAGTCATCTGGTGCTGCGACATGGCTCTTGGAGAGGTCATACAGTGTTATCATTTCCACTAATGCATCACATGGCTGTGTGCTGGTGGCTTTGAAGGGTTAACCCTGCTCATTCTACCACGTGGGTGGCATTTCAAAGGCTGAAGGGTCAGTGCTGGCCACTTTCAGGTGTCTCCTGTAAACAGGAGGAAGGGTTACTGCCCAGCAAAATTCAGATTCTTGACAAAAGGTAGATAGTTGCCAAATCATCAGGATGTTTTTCTCTCTAAAAATTCTCTCTTGAGCTATGACTTCTGTTATGAAAATATATTTAAAAATAGATTGAGCGTCGGTTTCTCAGACTGTAGGATTGAGATTGTTGGTAGATGTGCCTGAAAGGAAGTAGTTCACACCTGTGGCAGCATTTCTTTAAGGTCTTTATTTAGAGAACATTTTGACACAGAACTCTGACCTCTCTGAGTCAGGCAGCTGAGAAATTAATATTTTTCTTGAAAAACGTTTAAAATAGAAAAATCAACTGGACTGCTAATGCAATACTGTTACATAGTTAAATAATACGATGTGGTTATCCATAGCAACCAACACAAAACAAAACAAGACAAAACAAACCCCAAATTCTGTTGTGTGAAATGCAGAATTTGTCACGCTTGCAGAATGTAAACTTGCAAAAAATGAATGTGAGAATTAGCTCCATGTTCTGACAGAGTTCATAAGATGGGCCAGGAGATAAGTAAAGCTTCTACTCGTGTAATGGCATATTCAAAGAAAACCATGAACAATGAAGGTTAGTACAGAGAGGAAAGTTTGTAGGGTTTATTTACATTTTAAGTTTGGATAATTTAAATCACCACTTGAAACACTTCATGCTTGTTATTCTGAACCGGCCCAACTATTGAACTTAACCCAACGTTTGATTTAGTAAACTAGGATTATGGACTTTAGAATGTTAAATGAAGGAGTTACATTAAGGTGGATTTTACTTCCATGGCTGCATGCATCTGACTGTCACAGTATTACAAGAAACTTTTCAGAGTGGACTGTTGGCTGAAATAAAAGTGTGTCAGTAAGAACTGAACTCATCCTATAGCTTTCCAGTGGCCCACATGGTTTGAGTAGGTGGTGCTGGTTCGGCTCACAGGAAGCAGTTGTCAGCACCATTAGCACCGGCCTTTTAATTCTTAAAGGCAAGTCAAGGAAAAGAACGAAGAAGCTTGTGACTTAGATTTTACTGCAAGAGTTTTGTGTGTGTTAAAATGGAGATCGCGACAACCCCCATGCCTTGTCAGCACTTTCCTGTGGTTAACCTGTAAACACCAGTCTGCATGCCCAAGTGGTGGTCACCTACCATCTTGTCTGAGTGAAGGTGCTGTGCCAAGGTACCTGCCAAGCGATGCTGCCCAAGAAAGGTTCTACTGACCTCATGTATCTTATTTTGTATCCTTCTATGGGCAGTACTAGAGGGCAGTAGCATTTTGATTTGGATCAGCCAGAGGATGTGAAACGAAACCATTCTCTGTGAGAATGGCCACAGCTCTCCTAGGTATTGTTTGATGAGATAGAAGTCTCAAAAACTGTCAGGAAAGCAGCTGGGACACAGTTTTTATGTATTAGCTTGTTTCATCTCTTCTGTTGTTTGGGGTGGCAGGGAAATACTGAGACTCCAAAACCTCAGCCTGTTGTATTCCATCTTCTAAGGAGATTGAGAAGACCATAGGACAAAGAGGATCAAGGAGACAAAGGAAGAGGTAATCTCAGCTGGCAGATAATTTGTCCAATGCCTTTCCTAGCCCAGACAGTAATCACACAAAGTATCTGCAATAAAGAAATTTGTCACTTAATTTTCCTGAAGATAAAGGCTCTTTCTCAGTCCCTTACTACTGCTCTGGGGCTGTGGTTCCTGGCCAAGATCCCCAGCATCCTGTGTGAACTGCCCATGGCCGTGGGTAATGTTGCTTCTCAGACTGCCAGTGATAGTGACTACTACATGCTCCCCGACAGCAGCTTTGCCGCTGAGCTGGCCGAGGTGGCTTTTGGCCAAGAACAAGTATAGGCCAGTGGCCAGAACCTGCTGTCAGACTGACTCTCTGCACCGTGCCCTGAGGAGAGCCATTTATAATATTTACTTTTCAGCCCTTAATTTGCTTCCTGCATTTCTCCACCTGATTGCCATAAATACTGAACACTCAAAAGCAAGTTCCCATAAGGGGGGAAAACAGAAGCCACATTTTTGAGGGTTAACACCTGAGTGCTGAGGATTGCTCTTCAAGCCCAGTTCTTAGAAGCCACTAGTGGAAGTTTAGTGTTTTATCTTTCTGCCTCAGTTTCCTCATATGTAACATTGGGATAATACTATTTACAGCTCTCCTGGGAAGCTTTCAATGATGGAGTGATTAGTCTTTGTTAACTGCAAAATTTAATTAGAGCATATAAAAATTCTTGTCCAGTTTGCTACAAGATCTCTGTGAGTTTTAGTATCCAGGCTCTGTCCTTGTATAAAAGCTGAGAGCAGAATAAAACCTCTGAGAAAGCAGACTACCTTCCTGTTTACCACCTTAGTACCGGAGAGTACCAGAAGTGTGCAAACACTGATGCTTGCTTTTTTACATTTAGATGAAGAGCTTACCATGGTTCCTGCCACAGCTTCAGTCTGGTTTTGACACTTGTCTAACATGTGCTGATTATATATTTAGAAAAATTAACATTGAAAGCGGATGTTGATAGATCTGACAGTATTGATGCCATATGAAATTTTCTTTGTCAAAAGGAACTTGGAAAAGTATTCCTTGCTAGTGTGAGCCAAGAGGCTTAAGACCTCACAACTGGCATGGTTAAGAAGTTGGTTTCTGAATTCTCAATGACTGCTCCAAGGAAAGGTGTAATACAGCTGAGAGCCCTGACGCACTGATGTTTGCATTTCTGAAACTAAGCAGTACAAGCTCCACATCAAGAACGGTGTAGGAAAGGCTTCAGCTCTGCTTCTAAAGGGCCTGTAAATGCAGCATTTGATTAAATGTATAGTAGGCATGTATGTTAAGAGTGAAAACAATGAAGTGCTGTTGTAAATTCATTGGGAGTTAAAAAACCCGCGCGGAACAGAAGAAAGCAGAAGGACAGCATTGCTCCTCATGGCCTTTGCCACTGACAAATCACCACATCTCTGAGAGGAAATTGCTCTGCATATTAATTATCATGAGCCCTTTTATTGGGCATGCATTTGTGACTCATGAAGAAATGTAAATAATGGCAAATTGAAGCAGCTTTCCCAAGGTATGTCTTGGAACCCACAATGAAAATAAGATTTATTTATAGGAAAATCAATCTTTTATAAATCTTTAGCTTGAAGAGAAGGAATGACAAACTTCAGGTGGCTTCAGTCTGTAGTTTCTGGGACAGACTGAAAAAAATGCCCAAATCAAGAATAGAAGAACAATATCTGTAAGATCATAGCATAGTGAACTGTGTAAAAAGCATTTGACATTGTAACAGGGGAGACCAAATGCAATAACTGTTTTTTGAATGACAAGAATTAGAATTTTCCAAAGTGTCCAGCTCCCTTCTGATAGATTCCATACACACGATGTCTCTTTGGATCAACAGCTGGAGCACGAATGAACTGTTAAGAAGATCTATACCTTGAGAACAGGAAAAGTACATCTGTCTGGTGCTAGGAGTTGGGTAGAACAGGAGTGAGAGCTCCAGAACTCTGGGTTAAGTCATCATCTTATAATTTGGTTTAGCTGTTCTTAGTAATAAATCTCTGCTTTGTTTCCAGGAGGCTGGTACAAACAGTTGCTTCAGAAACAGAACTGGATTGGCAAATTTTAGAAACTGAAAATGCAGACTTTACACCTGTGTATTTAGTATAGCCTTTCTGGTCAGACCATATATTTTTTCCTTCCTTGGATGATATTTACCCTGAACTTCTGTGTATGAAAGATATGGCCTCCACTTTTAGCCACTTAAGTGCAGACAACTATTCATGTACTGTGGGAATCTGTCCCTTCAGTTTCAGTACATGTGCAAAGCTACCTCCAGCTTAGTTGACAAGCTGAAGTTACAGCTGACTATGGCACTGTCTGTATGCAGGAGATTTGCCTCTCCCACTCCTTCCCCTCACTTGTCCTCTTACCAAACTAGTTTTCCCATTGTAATCTTGACAAGGAAAGCTATGACTGTGGTGTCTTTTGTAGGGGGGATGGTGGCTACAGAGTCACATTGTAGGGCTGGGCAGAGCCTTAGTCCATTGATGTGTTCAGAGAGTTTCGGTCTGCTCCCATGTAATGCAAGAAACTCCACCACATCCTTCTCCCAAAGGATGGGATCCCACATGCTGAGTGCTGAAACATGCACAAAGGTGCAGGAATGAGCATGTGCATAGAGTCAGGTACTCCTCTTGGAGAGGTATGAACACCTCCTTCTTGGTGTCTGCAGAGCAGCAGAATGTCACACCATGATGCCAAGTACCCTTGCGCACTGCAATCAGTGAGATGGGGAATAGAAAGTTGCTGCAGGGGCTGGACCATGAAGGTGTCTGCAGACCTTACTAAGCTCAGTAGCAGCTGCAGGAGGCAGGTCCAGTGTTGGCTGGTAGGTAAGGAGGGCACACTTGGATTTTAGGATCCCATTGGGCCTGTAGTTTATTTCTAGGCTGTGTCAACTGCTACACATCAAGTATTACTCACTGCCCTTGGCTAGAGGCGCCACTGATGCAGACACCTGACAACCTCAGGTCTAAACTGCCTCTGTTGTAACATGGAGCTTTTCTGCCAATAGGCATGGCACAGGAAAACCTTTCTGTTCTCTGAAACCAAGGAACATAGGAAAATCCAATGAAAATAATGAGAGAAAAATTCTGGTTTCAAAGTACAAAGGCAAATAATGCATAATTTCAATACTTCTGTCTTCTTCTATATCATTATCATAATGCAGATGCCAACAAACAACAGACCTAATGACTCATGATGACAGGATGATCAGATGAGCTCTTGCAGCCCAGTTAGAATTGTTTGAAAAGTTGCCGTGGTGACTATGATGCTTCTGCTGTTTTACAGTGGAAAAATACATGGATTGTGCAGACTGCTCTTTCGTACCAGTAGAATAATGCAGTGTATTTGGGGTGAAGGGACGGAGGTTGCCACCTCTGGCAGCAGTAGAGGTGTTTACAATGCTTAATTAGGACTTAATTTTGGAAGATATAGGTTCTCTTCTAGGTATTTGTACTAGAAAATTAGCCTGCTCAACAGATACTTTGCTCATCAGTACAATAGCATTGGATGACCTTGATGAGGGAATAGCATCCACCCTCAGCAAGTACACCAATGATACAAAGCTGGGAGGGGAGGCTGACACACAGGAACACTGCGCTGCCATCCAGCCAGACCTGGACAGGCTGGAGAGCTGGGCAGGGAGAAACCAGATGAAATTCAACAAAAGCAAGTGTAAAGTCTTGCACCTGGGGAGGAACAACCGCATGTATCAGTACAGGCTGGGGGATGACCTGTTGGAAAAGAACTCTCTGGAGAAGGACCTGGGGGTCCTGGTGGATGACAGGTTGGCCATGAGCCAACAGTGTGCACTGGTGGCCAAGAGAGCCAATGGGATCCTGGGGTGCATCAGGAGGAGTGTGGCCAACAGGTCTAAGGAGGTGATCCTCCCCCTCTACTCTGCCCTGGTCAGGCCCCACCTGGAATATTGTGTCCAGTTCTGGGCTCCCTGGTATAAAAAGGACAGGGATCTCCTTGAGAGAGTCCAGAGAAGGGCTACGAAGAGGATTAAGGGCCTGGAGCATCTCCCCTATGAGGAGAAGCTGAATAAGCTGGGACTGTTCAGTCTAGAGAAAAGAAGATTAAGGGGAGACCTAATTGGTGTTTACAGTTATCTTAAGCATTTGATGCCGAGCAAGTTAGCCAGCCCCTTTTCTTTGGTCCATGGAGACAGGACAAGGGGCAATAGCTGCAAGTTAGAACACAGGAAGTTCTGCACCAACATGCGGAGGAACTTTTTCACAGTGAGGGTGACAGAGCCCTGGGACAGGCTGCCCAGGGAGGTGGTGGAGTCTCCTTCTCTGGAGATATTCAAGACCCAGCTGGACACCTATCTGTGCAGTATGAGCTAGGGAGCCTGCTTTGGCAGGGAGGTTGGACCCGATGATCTCTTGAGGTCCCTTCCAACCCCTACAACTCTGTGATTCTGTGAATGACCTCTGAAATATTGGAAAATCCCATGTTTTATATATATAAATTTTTTGTCCATTTTAACTAATGGACTAATGCTAACCTCCTGCTCAGTTTTCTGGAAGAGTGGATCACTCCATTCAGTATTAATGTATAAGAAGTAAATGGTCCACTGGAATAAAGACTGAACCATTTTTAAAAGCATTTAAAAATTCTGTTCATAAGAATGATATATGGAATGTAAAGCATGTTCCAGTAAGGAAGTATATTGTGTTTTGGTCAGAAAATGTATCCTGTGTATATATGTATACATGTAATTTTTTAGCTCACTGTTCCAAGTCAAACTCCCCAGACACCTGAGTACTGCAATACTCTGTGAGTTAACACTCAACTAGTGCCACAAAAGAACACACCAGAGATACTTAATCACTAGAGAGAGGAAAAAACTAACCTCTGTCATGACCTACTGACCAGACATTTCTTGGCAATTGCTAATCAACTGTGTTAGCCTTTTATTGTCTCTCCTGCCATTATCTTCCAGGAAAGGTCTGAGCAAGAGGTCAGTGTAGCTTAAGTAGGTATTGGTTCATTTGTTTTCCTTCAGCAGCATGCTGCAGTCAACAGTCTGCTCTCTGAAGGTGAAAGACTTCAACTTGACTTGTTTATTTACTGTACGACTGTGCTATCAAATCCAAAAGATAAGAATAGTTCCTGGTGGGAACATTTCCGAGAATAATTTTTAGTGCTTTCTATTGGAATTATTTTTTAAAAGATCCGTATTTGGTAAATTGTTGACTACTTTATTGGCAGCCTACAGAAGAAATACATAAGAGAAGTGACCTGGATCTTAGTTCAGATTGCCATGCAATTAAGACCGTCTCTGTTCAGGTAAATATGGTATTCTGTGCTTAACTTTGAACAGGCAGTTAGATTTGCATTCCTTTCCCGAATAAGTCTTACTTCCTGAGTTGGAGACCCAGGGAAAAAAAAGAAAAAATTCCTTCTCAGAAAAAGATGAAGCAAAAAAGGGGAAATGATTGGAAAAATTCAGCTAGCAGATGTCTCTTGTCATGCAAACTGGTTGTATGGAGAGGAGGCAGTGGTGAGTTTTTAGCTTTGAGTGACTGCTCCTAAAATTCTGCATTTTTGAAGGGATTTAATTTGAAAGACAGTGTTATCCTTGATCAAAAATTGTTCATTGTTCAGCTTTGTCTGCCTATGCTGCATTAACAAAGCACTGCTGAATAGGAAAACCAAAAAGCTGATTACATCCTTTCTGGGAATGGAAGTGTCTAGCCTAAGGCGTGGGGGAATGTCTCTCCCTTTCTCTCTTGCTGCAATACTGGAAACATTTGAAATTTGTTCAAGCCTGAATGGGAAGCCAACACAGACTACTCCAGTATCTTTGTCTCCAGCATGGAACTGCAGCAGACAAACAAGTGGGTGCCACCACAGCTCTTAGATGATTGCCATTAGGCAGTCAGGGAGTCTCCTGGTCCCTAGGCAAGGGCAACCCAAGAGACTAAAGAGATTCACCTCCTCTCACAGAGCAATGAGGATCCCCTTCCACTGAGGAAATAATGGAGTTGCAGCATGTGACCTGCATCTTTTTATGCATCCCAGTTGGTCGCAAAAACCTCAGGTTTCTTACCCACTGAAAAGGGCTAGAGTGGTGATGGAGTGACAAACATTTGATCTCACTGGGATTTCCTTGCTGTCTTCTCTTCCTTCTACACACCATACTCATTCCCAAGCAGCATGTTAAACTAAAGATAATTAATTGCTGCCAGAGGGGTTACTTTGTGATCTCACTCTGGGAAGGCAAACCCCATTCTCATAGCGTCTGTACTGACACTTGGGGTTAACACAGAGGTTAATTTGCAGCCAGCCAGAAGCTGTGTGAATTAGTTTTCCCTTCTCCTCTGTGCTGTCTGCACCAAACCCACCGGCTCTGTACCATTGTATAGTGGCTTAAGCTCTGCACTGAGGCCTGAGTGTTCTGAGGATCTGACTTATAACCCGCTTGCCTTTCATGTGAGGCCTGGGAGGCCGCATGGAGAGGTGCAACAGGGCTGGAGGCAGAACAGAGAAGTTGGGGTTCACAGCTGGTGGAGTTCAAGGGTGGAGGAGCTGAGAGGCGCTGAGAGCACAGCAGCTTGGCAGTGACCCCATGGAGCAAATACCTGTGGGAGGAACTCTGGACTTTCCAGTGAGGATGGACTGAGCTGGACTGGTTGTGTATGGAGGCAGAGCATGCCAGAATTGATTTTTCCTTTAACGGAGCCTGTCATACAGTACCTTTTCCGTCTAGCCTCAGGCTAGGTTGCCTGCCAGGCCCAAGCACGCAAGCTTTCTGTTCTCACAGATTTCAGCAAGCAGCTGGAGGTTTACATTGCTTGTTGAATTTGAGCTCCATATCCTGACATTTGAATTAGATGTTTAAAAATAAAATATCCTTTTATTTGTGTGCAAAAGTTCCCTTTTCCCCATGTTGCATCAGAGCAGCTGTTGCTGTGCTCTGCTTTTTTTCTTTCTGGGACTGTCTGTGACAGCCACCATCCATCCTTCTATTTACAGACATTACCACAAGGAAATTAGAAACTGAAGCTACTGGGACATGATTATCGTCTCTTTCATGTCAGGTTTGTCTTTTACTGTGACACAGAGAAAGAAATGTTTGTACAGCTAATAAAATATTTATCTAGAGATAAACAGAAATGCCATGTCCTGGTTGAATGAGCTGCTGAGGTGGAGCTGGTGTAGGACACGTTTCCTATCAATGGTGATGTTACAGAAGTGGTGGCTAAAGAGATTACTCCCTCTGTCTCCCCCCACCCCACCCTGAAATGCCCAGAGACCCTCCGTAATGAACAGCAGGGAAGCCTTCAGGGTAAGAGCAGCAGGATTTAGATAAGAATTCGAAAGCAAGCGGAGGCTGGCATCTTTGTTGGCCCCTAAGAAAGGGCAGTCTTGTGAAATAATTAGTCAAAGGTTTACAGCACTTTCTAAGGCCCTCAACTGAACAGCAGTCTAGTTAGATTTCCTCCTTCAGTTCGATGATCCAAGTGATGAAATAATTCCTAATAACTCAAGACTCTGTAATCCTTTTTTAATGAAAATAACAATACAAAATAGCAAAATAGAATTTTTGTCAGTGAGGAACACGAAGAATTACATGGAAGAGGCATAAATATGTTGGTGTGATGAGCAGTTTTGAACAGTGTATGCTGTGGCCTTGTCTGCCCCACAGGGATTACTGTTGCATTCTACCTTTTTAGTTTGTTGGATTGCTGAGCCCCACGAACTTGCAATGTAGAAAACACGTGCAAAACAATGAGCCAAACCCCTTGTTTGCTAAAACTGCCTTTTATTTTATGCTTATAGTTTTAATCTTAAAAAGATGTTTTCAATGGCACACTGCCTCAGAATAAGCACCTTTGCACTTACAAATAACATAGAATCCCCATCAATTTATGTTGCTCTAATTACAACTTTTAAATCACGCAGAAAATCTTACTCTTTGTTCCTGTTTTCTGTCAAAGGCTTAACAGCACATTGCTGCAACAAGATTGCATGTCATGATGATTACATTCACAAAATAGATTTACAGCACATTAAGTATTAACTTAGTAATTTCATCATAAATGAAAACTATAATGAAAATGCCTATATAATTACACAGTGCAGCCTTGGTGACGTGCCACCCCTTCTTGTTTTTTGCTCATTTACACTCAAGTTCACAAGAGCATCATTAGTGCAAATTAACAAGATTTTACTGTGCAGTTATCTTGTAACAAGCTCTTAGATATATTTCAACTGATTGAGGCTAGTATAATGAGTCAATTTTCAGCATCTGGTTTGGTGAGAGATTTCTCACGCTCTTCTGCAGGGTTAGATTTCTTCTGGCTTGGGATAGCAGGCAGGACACGGCTTGGTTTCAGAGGCTCTCCTGATAGACCAGGCAAGAAAGAGTATAGCAAATGACTCTGAGAATGGCCCCTTTTCTGGGATTTGGAGGTTAGGGCTGGTGGGAGAATAACTGCGTCAGTCCTTAGGGAATTTAAAGGCAGGGACTTAAACTTCTTAGCACCCTGAGATGGTAGCTGAACTAGAGGGAGGAAAAAAAGAGAGAAAGAGTGCACAGAAAGTGAAAAACACAACATTTTTACAAATGAGTTTGCTACTTTCAGCTGCTGATCATTTCTCTTGTGTTGTCTGTAGTGTTGTGTTATTTGCATGTGAAAATATGATCAAAATATGAGGAAAAAAACAGCTAAACCCAGACAGGATAACTCTTCAGCTGAAGAAAACAACTCCAGTGTTAAGGAATTTACTACTGGTGATACTTGGTAAGTGCAAAGGTTTACTTTTGATAAGCAGAGAATCTGTAGTTTGTCTGAAGGAGACTTGGTCTATGTACAGAGATTTTGACAAGAAGTTTTTTCATCAGAAACCACTGGCTGACTGAAACAGGTGTGTTCAGTGGGAATCTATTATTTTTAACAAAACCTTTGTGGGAGGATGCTGTATTACCCAGGGTAAATTTTGATCAAAATCTTTGGAAGATGAAATGGAAAAACGTAGGATGTTTTTTCTGGGGTGTTCTAGGCAGTCAATCATGAAGATAGGTCATCACGTGTTCTGTAAGTCACAGGCCACAGAAAAAGCCCAATGCCCTGTAGCTCACAAAGAACCACACTGAAACACAAGAACCTGGCTATTCTGTGTCTCATGAGTGTCAACAGTCTTGTAAGAAGCTGTGGATTTAGATCATCTTTAATCTCCACCTCACACTCGTCAGTGTAGCAGTGTTTGTGCTAATAGAATTCTGTATTTTCTCTAGATTTGAATTCTGAAGCTCCTTCATTTGGGTAATCCACTAAGTATTTCCAATAATTTTTAAAATGAGAATTCAAAACCTTAATTGTAGACCCGTTTTCCTCTGCTTTGGAATTTATTGTGAATTGCATTAGCTTCTTTCAATTTAGTTTTCCATTTTATTCACAAGCTCTTTGTATACAGTTTGGTTTTTTCAGTTAAACCATATGAAGAGATCCCTACTGGAGTTAACACCATCTCTTGTTTTGTTACAGTAACTTTCTTGCAATTTTTCATAATATTTTTTCCTTTGGTTGCATTATCATTCCATTTGTAATTTCCTTCCATCTGCACGTTTTGTGATGAATACACGAGAGGCTATAAACATTTGCCTCTGAGATGTAGTTTGAATTTCATCTTACTAGCCATGGCATCTTCAAGAAGGTTATTTAGATTCTGTCTCCATCCCTTCAAACTAACCACAAACACTTCATATTACTCAGGTATGAAAAGCCATGCTCAGAACCAAACACTTGTCCTCAGACTGGCATCATGCTTGTTTCCTGGTTTTTTTACATGCAGGGAGAATCCTGCTATAAAGTGCTCAGTTCAAAAGGTGACCATCTGAACCTGTCATTATCATTCCATTTCCTGGTTATCCTGGTCTTGCCTGGGATAAAGTTAATTTTCTTTCTAGTAGTTGATACAGTGCTTCACTTGGAGCACCAGTAGGTTGCACTGGTCACACAGTGGGCTCAAATATGAGGCCCCAATTGCCCAGAAATGCTGGAAGTGATCATGGACAAGCCAGAAAGGCAAAGATTTTGGAGTATCACCAGAAGAGGAGGGGACGTGCTAAATTTGCCCCACAGTATAATAAACTATAAGAGAATGAGAGGCAATATACCCTGTTCACTGATGGGTCCTGTTGCACTGTGGGAAAGCATCAGAGATGGAAGGCTGCTGTATGGAGTCCTACATGATGAGCTGCAGAAGCTGCTGAAGTTGGTTTGTAGAGCTGACAGCCTACAAACCTGGGGGTGGTTACAGCCATGGAAGCACAGCAACTGGCAGTGCAGAGGCAAAACCATCTGGGTTGTTCCATTGTGGCAAGATATTGCTACCCAGCTAGAGAACCTGGTTGTAAAAGTACATCACATAGACGTTACCATACCCAAGAGTCAGGCCACAGAGGAGCATCAAAACAACCATCAGGTGGAACAGGGTGCCAAGACTGAAGTGGCACAGGTAAACTTGGACTTGCAACATAAGGGTGAATTATTTATAGCTTGATGGGTCCATGACACCTCAGGTCACCAAGGAAGGGGTACAACATATAGATGGGCTTGTGATTGAGGTGTGAACGCTATTGACCAGGTCATCCATGAATAGGAAACGTGCTGCGATCAAACACGCCAAGTGGTTAAGGCCTCTGTGGTATGGAGGATAAAGAATGGAATAGAATTATGGGGAGGTGTGGCAGATTAATTACATCATACTCCTACAAAAAAGCAACACAAGGAACGTGTGTTTACAATGGTGGAAGCAAACATTGGATGGCTGGAAATGTATTCTCTGCCCCATGACGTGACCTGGAACATGATCCTGGGCTTTGAAAAGCAAGGACTCCTCAGTGGAGCCACTTTTGCCCATCCCCTATCGGAAATCTCACTGTGGTCTGATGAGGATACCTGCATTTGCGACCCCACTAAAATGCCTTTATACGAATGCACGTAGCATGGGGAACAAACAAGAAGAATTAGAGATCTTTGTGCAGTCACAGGACCACAATCTCATTGCAATCACAGAGACGTGGTGGGACAGTCTGGACGACTGGCATATTGTCATGGATGGCTATGTGCTTTTCAGGAAAGACAGGCTAGGGAGGCGAGGTGGAGGAGTTGCTCTCTATGTGAGAGAGCAGCTAGAATGTATTGACCTCTACCTGGGGAAGCATGAACCCTCTGTTGAGTGCTTGTGGGTAAGAATAAAGGGGCAGGCTAGTATGTGTGACTTTGTCGTGGGTGTGTACTACAGGCCCCCTGATCAAGAGGAGTGGCTTGATAGTGCATTCTGTAAGCAGTTGGAAGTAGCCTCAAGATGCAGGCGCTGGTCCTTATGGGGGACTTCAATTACCCAGATATTTGCTGGCCAAGCAATATGGCCAGTCATATGCAGTCCAGACAATTTCTGCAATGGGTAGAAGACAATTTCCTGCTACAGATGGTGCAGGAACCTACAAGGGGAGGGCAAATGCTGGACCTTGTTCATACTAACAAGGATGGGCTTGTTAGGGAGGTGAAGGTCGGGGGCAGCTTAGGACAAAGTGACCATGAATTGATTGAGTTCAAGGTCCTGAGTGGAAGAAGCAAGCCAAAAAGCAGGATAGTTACCCTGAATTTTAGTAGAGCTAACTTTGATCTCCTCTGAAATCTAATAGGGGCTATCCCATGTGCTACACTGTTTGAAGGAATGGGAGCCTGTGAGAGCTGGCTAGCATTCAAACAGCACTTCTTTCAAGCACAGGAACGATGCATCCCTTTGAGTAAGAAATCAGGAAAGAGAGGCAGAAGACCTGTGTGGATGAGCCGGGAGCTAATGAATATACTCAGAGGGAAGCAGAAGGTCTATGAACTGTGGAAAAAGGGTCTGAAGTCCTGGGAAGAATACAGGAATATTGTCAGGGCCTGTAGGGATGCAACTAGGAAGGCTAAAGCCCACTTGGAAGTGCAGTTGGCAAGGGACATAAAGGATAATAAAAAGGGTTTTTTTAGATATGTGAATAGTAAGATGATGTCCAGGGATAATGTAGGCCCTTTGCTGAACAAGGCGGGTGTCCTGGTAACGGGGGATGATGAGAATGTGGAGATACTGAATGCTGCCTTTGCCTCAGTCTTCAGTCCAAAGGCCCCCCGGGACCCACAGATCCTGGATGAAAGTAGTAATGATTGGGAAATTAAGAGCTTCCCTTTGGTTGAGGTAGGGGAGGTCTAGGAGCATCTCAAAGGGATTAATGCACACAAATCCATGGGCCTGGATGGGATGCACCCATGTGTGCTGAGGGAGCTAGTGGAAGTGATTGCTGAGCCTCTCTCTATCCTCTTTGACAGGTCTTGGTGAACAGGAGAAGTGCCTGAGGATTGGAGGATAGCCAATGTCACTCCAGTCTTTAAAAAGGGCAAGAAGGGGGATCCGAGCAACTATAGGCCAGTCAGCCTCACTTCTGTCCCTGGAAAGGTGATGGAACAGCTTGTTCTGGATGCCATCATCAAGCAACTGGAAAAGAAGAAGGTCATGAGGAGTAGTCAGCATGCATTCACCAAGGGGAGATCATGCTCGACCGATCTCATAGCCTTCTATGATCTCATCACTGGCTGGGTGGATGGAGGGAGAGCAGTGGATGTCATCTACCTTGACTTCAGCGAGGCTTTTGATACTGTCTCCTATAACATCCTGATAGCAAAGCTGAGAGAGTATGGGATAGATGAGTGGACAGTGAGGTGGGTTGAGAACTGGTTGTCGGACCGAGCTCAGAGGGTTGTGATCAGTGGAGCAGAGTCGGACTGGAAGCCTGTGACTAGCGGTGTTCCCCAGGGCTCGGTGTTGGGTCCAGTCCTGTTCAATATCTTCATTGACGACCCTCAGCAAGTACACCGATGATATGAAGCTGGGAGGGGTGGCTGACACACAGGAACACTGCGCTGCCATCCAGCCAGACCTGGACAGACTGGAGAGCTGGGCAGGGAGAAACCAGATGAAATTCAACAAAAGCAAGTGTGAAGTCTTGCACCTGGGGAGGAACAACCGCATGTATCAGTACAGGCTGGGGGATGACCTGTTGGAAAAGAACTCTCTGGAGAAGGACCTGGGGGTCCTGGTGGATGACAGGTTGGCCATGAGCCAACAGTGTGCACTGGTGGCCAAGAGAGCCAATGGGATCCTGGGGTGCATCAGGAGGAGTGTGGCCAGCAGGTCTAAGGAGGTGATCCTCCCCCTCTACTCTGCCCTGGTCAGGCCCCACCTGGAATATTGTGTCCAGTTCTGGGCTCCCTGGTATAAAAAGGACAGGGATCTCCTTGAGAGAGTCCATAGAAGGGCTACGAAGAGGATTAAGGGCCTGGAGCATCTCCCCTATGAGGAGAAGCTGAATAAGCTGGGACTGTTCAGTCTAGAGAAAAGAAGATTAAGGGGAGACCTAATTGGTGTTTACAGTTATCTTAAGCATTCGATGCAGAGCAAGTTAGACAGCCCCTTTTCAGTGGTCTGTGGGGATAGGACAAGGGGCAATAGCTGCAAGTTAGAACACAGGAAGTTCCGCACCAACATGCGGAAAAGCTTTTTCAAAGTAAGGGTGACAGAGCCCTGGGACAGGCTGCCCAGGGAGGTGGTGGAGTCTCCTTCCCTGGAGATATTCAAGACTTGTCTGGATGCCTCTCTGTGTAGTATGAGCTAGGGAGCTGCTTTGGCAGGGGGGTTGGACCCGATGATCTCTTGAGGTTCCTTCCAACCCCTACAACTCTGTGATTCTGTGACATGGCACCCCAGAGAGAACTGAGTCTGAGAACAAGACTCATTTCTGAAACACCCTCACAAACACCTGGGCCAAAGAGCCACCTGGGCACTGAGTGGGTGTATCACATCCTGTGTCTTGTACCAGCCTCTGGGAACATTGACTGATACAATGAGCTGCTAAAGACCACGCTGAGAGCAATGGGTGGTGGGACCCTCAAACACTGGGACAGACCTTCAGCAAAGGCCAGCTGGTGAGTCAACAGTAAGGGGTCTGCCACGTGAGCTGTCCCAGCCCTATCAAAACTTCTATGTACTGTAGAAGGGGATAGAGACCCTGCTGTGCACTTGAGGACTATGTTAGGGAAGACAGTCTGGGTTAGTCCAGCCTTGGGCAAAAGCAAACCCATCCATGGGATTGCTTTTGCTAAGGACCAGGGTGCTCTGTGGTGGGTGATGCAGAAGGATGTGCCAGTGTGATGTGTACCTGAAGGGGATCTGGTTTTAGGTGTGAATAGGCAATGAATTGAATTGCATGATGTTAATTGTTCCATAATAATGCATATGTCATCACTACTATGATTGTGGTATGCCATAGTAACAGTGTTACAATAAGAATCACCCAGACTAATGAAGAAAACTGATAAAGATATAGAGTGATGAAACCAGAACAAGCTTCAGCAACACACACCCAGCAATTTCCTCAAGAGTGACATCTTCAACCCACAGACTGTGGTCATGGGCCATGCCAGATACATCAGCTATGAGCTCTGGATGCAGCTCGTTACAATCCACCACCTCTCCTGCCTTGAGGGCCTGTTATGACAGATGGAACCTGGCAACCCCTTTGATAATTCATTTTTCATAATCTCTGACCTGGTGCCGGTTCAGGGAAATTCTACAGAAATAAGGAATGGAGAAGAGGAAGCTCTCATAAACCTATGAAAATCATGTGTGATTCCAGAGATGCATCTGAAGTTAATCTGGATTTTGAATATTTTAATAGAGGGTAAACTGTAAATATACTAGTCTTTATTAGAAATAACAGACCACGTAATCAATTGGTATGAAAGGGTAACTACTGCAGTCAACGCACTTGTGGTAACATGGACCTTACAAATCAAACATGATTAAAATAAATAAATCTAAACCAAACTAAACATTCAGCACATTTGAGGAACTCATTGGTGGAGTAGCATACGGAGTTTCTTCAGGGCTGGAGAATAGAAAGTCAGAAATATATTGAAGAAGTTAAAGCAGAAACCCTGAAGCTTCTGTGCTTTGGCAAAGCAGAAGCACATGAGTCTTGTCATGAAAGCCCTACTGTGTCTGTAGGTTTATGTAACATGTAATTAACAAGTCAGAAATTTGTCCTAATGAAAACAAGTATTACCTCTCTGATGACTTCATTGGGCACTGGAAGAGCTTTGCATGTATGTATTATTTTACTATATACGTTGTGCAAAAGTATATAGTACTTTTAGTGCATTTAGACATTAGTGCAAAAGAGGTTGAAGTTCCATTGCCATGTTTCCCGCAAGCCATATACTTATTTAATCTTTCATTATTTATATATCAGGAGCACTAATTCTTTAAGAGTTGCCAGGTATATATTTGGGGCACAGTGAAATCTTTATAGAGAGGATTTTAAAAATGGGTAGGTTTTTTTCTTGCTAATGTCAGTACAATTCAAATGGTGATGGCCGTGATCAGGCAGTGTTTACTAGAGCTGTCTGGCCTTTGGCAATGTAGAGTAATTTATGGGGCATATTTAAGGTTCATTCATATTCAGAAATTCAGGAAATCACTTAGTTCTCCTTTCCATTAAAAAAACCTCAGCACCAACAAACCAAAACCAAAACCAAACTAACATTAACATTTTGCTTTATTTTGGATTGACTTTGTGTAAATAAATCAGGGCAAAAGCAAAATAAATGAGCCTTTTTTTTTTCTGGCACATGATAGAATTTTTTGAGTTCCTTGAAATTTTGATATGTAAACCACATGCGTATTGATAGGCTTGCTTGTTTCCCTCCTTCGAGCATAAGCACATGTTCATGCATTCAAAGTTTACACCTGTGCAAAATACCTGCAAAATACTAGATTAGCCCTAATGATGGATTTAAGTAGAGCAAAAGCAGTGTGATGTAGCTTCACCCCCACAACCAGGTAGCCATTACAAACCCACGTTCATTCCAAGAAGTAAAAAAATAGCATCCAAACATCAATGCTTTACACCTAATCCTACATGGTGTATTCAGTTTAGGATATATGATAAGGATGTCAGGTCTGGAGCGTGGATGGCTTTGAGATAATATGTTCATGACCGTTGTTAATATGTGGATTGAAACACAGGAGCCTCAATCCAGCACTAGGGGCTGTAAGAGGTGGTTGCTTGCCATACATCCAGAATTTATATGCAGCAAAAGCACCAGTAATTATGTTCAGAGAACAGAGGCAGCTAACGAAGACCTAGTGTTCCAATAAAAACTACCAAATCCGGGAGCCTTTTCCACACAGCAGTGACTCTCCCATGGCTGCTACTACAAACTGCACTGGCAAGAATAAGGCTGTCAGGGAGGCACTGCTCACAGACTGTGTACCACTTAGCAGAAGGGATGACTCTTAGGCCCTCTTCCTTTTGCAAAGTGGACTGTGGTAGCCCTTTGCAGAGAGAAGGGTGCTTGTGGAATCCTTTGCTTTTAAATTGGGAAAGATGAAACTCCAAATCATGGTGAATAACGGCAAAATGAACCACTGATCAACAGAAAATACTGTTAAATAACTCATAGAAATAGGTTTTGTTTTGTTTTGTTTTGTTCAACACATAATAACCTCACTAGGGCTTCAGACCTCCTAAGCCACATGAAGCACCAGAGAGCTGTCTAGAAGTCTCATATTTGGAAAATTATTCTGGCATTTTGTGACTGGTGTGTGTAGTTATAAGCCCGTTTTCCAGGGATCTTGGGAGAGTATTGTGATGAGATAGAAAGGGTGTGCTGGGGTTGGAGCAGCAGCATGCAGAGTAATGGAGATGTTAGGCTGTGCTGAAGCTATTCAAGAAGCCGTGTAAGGGACCTCTTAGGTCCTGGGAACATCTGTAGGGTAGGAGTTTATGTTTTAAAGTCACTCAAATACTCCTTTCCTAGGGGACAGTTTCATTGCTATCATCCTTTTTCTAACTTGTATTTTTAAATATTTTGCTCAGAGATTAAGGCATCTCTTCCTTTTTTTTTTCATCGCCCTTCCTTTTTTGGGAGATGTTTCTTCTTTCTGTTAATCTCTGAGTAGTTTCAGTTCCCTTTCTAATTTATGCTTATCTTATTGTTCTAGCTCCCTGGTTGCTTTTTTTATCCACTGAATTTGTTGCATGTTTTTAGCACACATTTTGTATAATGAAAATATTACAGAAACACAAATGTTTATACTTCAATTTTTGTTTCTGGAGCCATTTGCCTGGATAAAGGCTGTTTCCAAAACAGTAATATTTTTAGGGCTGGATGGAGGATGAGTGAAATCTTAGCTCTGACAGTTATTTGGAAAGCTCCAGGGTCAAATGTGTCATTTTATTTAACAAAGAAGAAACGTAATTTATTTTGCAAATAACTTTGCTTTTCTGTTATTTTCCTGAACTGATGTTTGAGCAGTAATGGCACCTGGATAAATGTGCTGTGTTAATTAAACCACAATTATTAACTGTCACAATTGTATCATATTTGAAAAACACAGATTTTGGCATGAGACTAGAACTAAAACCCTGGCTGTTTGTATGAGTTACTGCAAGAACACCAGTGATTACGAAATATTTTTTTCTTTAGGATTTTGCTTACGACTATGTTTTTACTAGAAGACACAGAGAACATTAGTAGAAAGCTTAAAAATGGAAGACATGGAGCTGGGGTTTTGAAAACAATGAGATTATTTTCTTTCCTCTGAGCAGGCAGAGAATACCACCTCAGTATTCCACATATCTCTAATTTTCTTGTTCCTCTCTTTCTTGCTGTGTAGCAGCAGTGCCTAAGATTCTGTATTTCCCCTACCCGGCCTGATGTTCACTATAAAGCTACCTCTGCTGTTTCACTTTTAGCAAAGTTGTTGTAACTGCAGAATTGCTTCTGAAACTCAGATCATAAGAGGTGGTGAATCTTAAATTTAGCTCCAAAATGTGAGTACTTTAGGACCTGGCTGATCTGCAGGATGGTAAATAAGAAGCTGCACATCCTCATCCAAAATACGCTGGGGGATCACGTTTAGTGGAGCACAAGAATGTGAGGGCAGGACACTTATGGAAGTTGGCTTAGTGTTTGTATGCGAAGAACATGTGAGCCACTGCCTGGATCCAGCCTGGGACACTAAGTCTTGACACTGCTGGGGCTGTGGGAGCGGGTTGAGGCTCTCCCTGCTCTTTGGGACCCTACTTCTTACTCCCTTGGGAATGAGGAGCTGGCTGAGAGTGCAGAGGAAAAAAATGTCAGCTGCTCTTAGAATCCCTTTATTTTAGCTCCTCTGTGGTTGAAAAAACCCAAACCAGTTGCTGATAAAATGAGAGAAATGAATTGTTCCCGTTCTCATGTGAGAGCTTGTACATCCACTCCGATTAAGACAGAGAGAAAAGAAACATCTTTTTCACTTGTCTAACATTCAAAAAATGACAATATTATTGGAAACTTGATGATCTCGTTCTAATTATTGTCTCTCTGATTTTTCCTAGCAAAAGGACACGAAAGTCAGTGTCATGATATTTTTCATCCTGTCTGCAGAAGAGCCATTCCTTATTCTGGCTTTCATCTTACATATTCAACCTTTTTCTGCCATGGCAGTCATTAGGGTGGTGTCATCCATCTCTTTACATACTGTGAGTCACCATGTTACTTCATGTCCTGTCCCCTATGCAAAGCTCCTGGAGCCATACAGGTATATATCATCTAAAGAGAAATGGAGAATGAAAAATCTCATGTCTATGAGAATTCCAGTCACCTCTGCTCTGAAAAAAAACCCCAGTAAAACCAACTCTCCTCTGTATTGACATACATCGCTTCTAGTAGGCTAAATCTATGAAAGTCATTGGAGAAAATGACTGTGATCAGCAGCACAGAACCCAGCTAGGGGTGAGCGAGGCACTACAGGAATACCGCAGGATTTGATACAGGGGCTAATACTCTTCAGTGTCTTCCTTAGTAACTTGAACAACGCAGTGGAGTGCATTAAACCACAACAACCTTCCACAAGTTAGCAAATGATATAGAACTGGGAGGAGTGGCTGATAGAGCAGGTGGATGTGCTGCCATTCAGAGAGACCTTGACAGACTGGAGAAATGGACAGACAAGGCTTTTACAATAGGAAATGTAAAGTCCTGCACCTGGGCAGGAGTAACGCCCTGTACCAGTACATGTTGAGGATCAAACGACTGGAGAGGAACTTGTCAGAAAGGGACCTGGGCAGCTGAACAAGGGCTAGAAACGTGCCCTTGTAGCAAAGAGAGACAACAGCATCTGAGGCTGCATTAGAAAAGGTGTTGCCAGCAAACTGGGAGAAGATCCTTCCCCTTAGCACTGGTGAGATACATCTGGAATGCTGTGTCCAGTACAAGACAGGCATGGACATACTGGACCAAGTACAACAAAGGGGGAGATGGAGAGGATTAAGGGATTGGAGTGTCCAGCCTTAAAGGGGAGACTGTAAGGGCTTGGATGCTTCAGCTTGTTCAGCCTTGAGAAGAGAAGGCAGCTCAGAGGATCTTGTCAATATGTATAAATGCCTGATTGGAGGGAGTGATGAAGAGGGAGACAGGCTCTCCTCAGTGGTGTCCTATGAAAGGGAAAGATCAATGGGCACAAATAAGTAAGAAGAAACTTTTTTACTTTGAGGGTGGTCAAGTACTGGACAGGTTGCTTGCAGAAGTTATGTAGTCCCCATCCCTAGAGGTATTTAAAACCTAACTGGATGTCACCCTGAGCCACCTGCTGTAGGTGACCCCTGTGGACAGGGGGGTTGGACTAAACAGTCTCCAAAGGTGCCTTCCAAACTCACCCATTCTATGATGTTGTGAAAAAGGAACATGAAACCTCTCTCATGGCCTCAGATGGCAGTGATGGAGGCAAACCATATGACGCTGTAACTGAAACTTGGCTGTACTTACTTTTCTGAGCACAGTGGTTGGGTACAGGAGCTAGGTTGTTCTGTAAGTTACTTCTGTAAGGAGTAAGGTTTTTTACTTTGGGTTGGTCTGTGGGCATCTGTTGAAAATCTTTACCTGTAGAAGAAAAAAATCTGTTACCATATGAATACAATTGTAAATTATTTGGTGGACTCTGGCTTCTAGAAAAAATAAAAAGACTACTCAGTAATTCTCAGAAATATGTAATAACAAGAAACCACCAACTGAAAAAAGCTGTTGCTTTATTCTCTTCACATTAAATAAAGACTAACTGATTTAATGTGATCTTAATGTGTACCCTTATCACTTCTTCCCATATAATATACTTGTTGGTCTTAAAGCAGGCATGGTGCAGTAGCTGAGTCCATGTAAGACTCTTTGGACCGTAAATCTGTAGAAATGCTCAACTACATGGATTTGCTTTCATAATCAAAGCTTCAGCTTGAAATTTTTCTAATAGGGTCTCAGCCTTTCTAAGTATTAGAACACAAATGGAGTTCAACTGCTAGTTAGAAAATGAGACTGGTGGAAGTCTATCAGCAGTAAAGATGAGCTTTGAGACGGTTTTGCTGCAGATGCAAACGTATCAGAACTGACATAAACTGACACTGATTTCTCTTAAACAAAGTTTATGGCAATTTCATTTTTGCCAAGAAGAATAGATACAGGAAAATGAAAGGTTAATTGGCTAACAGTGGTGTTTCACTGGTAGGATTAAAGCTAACTTTCCTCTAGTACTATTAAAACCCCCAATATATTAAATGATGTAATGCATTTCACTACATAAATGGCACATCAAGTATTAAAAAAGTAGGAACTCAAGCACCAAATCATCATTGTCCCTAGATCCTTTTCCTGAGCTCATCTTAGTCTGTGCTGTTTGAGGCTCTCAATTTTTTCTTTTTTGTTATCCCCAGGTCTGAGGTGAACCTTGAAAGGCGCCTGGAGTTGTCTGGCCAAACAGCTGCTCATCCTCCTTGGCATTGCAACATATGCAGAGTAATATGCTGAGCAAAACTGCAGAGCAAGCATGTGCTCTGGTGGCATGCACAGAAGAGGGGAGACACATGCTGGATGTAGCAGGACATCTTAAGCAACAGGAAGAAATGGAACGATATAAATTGGCTTTGTGGCTTTGTGGTTGCTACTTGAAAATACCTATGTATTGTGCTGGGCTGTGCAAGATAAAGCTATAGTTATAGAACAGTTTCCTAGCGGCGTGCTGAAGTGGGTGTGAAGACTGCTGTAACTACATCAGTGACCAAATGGATTCTGTGTGAAGGGACCCGAAGTGGTGTTTATCAGACAAACCTCCACTTTACAGTGCAGTCATCAGCTCAGCATGGAGCAAGTTTCTGGTCCAAAGAGCACGGCAGCTGATAGACACCAGATCAATTTTACTGGATCCCATGGGTAAAGCTGATGCATATTAGGCTGAGGGATGAAGCATTTCTTATGGATGAGCTGTGCCTACTAGAAACAGACTTTGGTTTCCTTTCCCTGTATTTTATTCTTTATTTAGTCTTTAACACTCCCTCCAGGGTGGTCCAAAAGTGGGTGTAAAAGTTGATAAATTTCTTCTATACACATCACATCCACTGTGCACAAGGAAATAAAGATATCAAATCCAAAATAGCAGAGAATCAAGCCTGCGGCTCCCATTAGTGCAATTTGAGTTATATGGTTTCAGTGATGCTATTGCTGAGAACTAATGGCTCATTATGTATGTACCATTCTGGCTTTGATGATGGGAGGTTGTTTTTTCTCTCAAGAGATATGTTTATTTCATAAATGGGGATATCTGGCTGCAAAATCATAATCATGTTTTCAGGGTGGATATGAATGATTGGAAAAGAATCTTTCTTGTCTAAAAGTTCTGGCATCAAGTGGAAGTGTTTTTCTGCTCCACATAACATCAGAGAAAAAAGTCTTTCTTTATTTAAGACATCACCTTTGGCATTCCCAAGAGCATATTTATCATGGCATTTATTTTTGAATGAAATGGAAAGAAGGCAATTTCATTGTTATAAAATGCAGGACTGTTCTGCATTTAATTTTGTCTACTGTCATTTTTTGCAGGTGGTTCTTTGATTTTCCTTTGCATTTAAGTAGGTGAATCACATTGTGGTGTCTTTTGTGGAAAAGCTACAAATGTTATGATGAATGTCCCACTGCAAACCAGTTCACCAGTTTGAGAAAGAAACAACCACATTGATCAGCTTCGCTCTACTCTTTTCTGGCCAAGAAGGGCTTCCTATTGGACAATACCATTATACTTATGCCAACATAAACTTAATAATAGCCTATTTTTTACATTACCTGTTCAAGCAAATAGAAGGTACTGGGCTGTTGTAATAAAGCCTGTAATAAAGTATTGACATAGACCTGGAAGATGACTGGTCATCACCCAGATGAGTGGGTGATAGAAGGAGGGTCCTGCTGGTTAGAGGGTGCTAAGAGCTGCCTTACATTTGGGTGACGCTTCTGTTACTCATATAACTTTGAATTTCTCTACTTTGTACCATTTTCCCAGTGGAAAGTAGATGGCAGTACATTTTGCAAAAAGAGATGATTGCATAGCTCATAAATTCGAAATGCTTCGGATGATGGATGCCAGCTCAGCACTGTGGCTGGCAAGCCCTCTTACAGTATTGGTGGTAGTTTTTGGTACAGTCTATCTTTGCTCTCTCTGGTAAAGGGCAAGAAAAAATAGTTATTCTGTGATAAACCAGTGGCATGATAGTGAGGCAAATCTCATTGCTACCCACAGCAATCTCTCCCATTTGTGTAAGCACTATGGTTCAGCTAGTAGATTGACTCATGTTTTGTTTCCAGGAGCACAGAAAACAGAACAAAAAACCCTCCAAAAATCCCCATCTATGTGCCAGCTGCCTTAGTAGCAGTAAGCACAAAAATTAGCTCTGACTTTAATTAAAATAGTGGCCATGCAAGAGAATCAGCACTGTGTGTCAGCTGAGAAAATATTTTTCAACTCAAGTTCCCCTACATTATTGATACCCATAATCCTGCCCTGTATATTGAATGATCAGGAAATTACATGTAGCCCCTACAGTCATGACTTGAGAAGTGCAAAGTATTAACGCTACTTCAGCATCCTTCAAAGACCAGATGTTGGATTTTTTCCCTCAGCTAGGCCTCCTGCAGAAAAAAAAGGGCCAGGAAATAGCTTTCCTCAGAGAGAGCTGCCTGCACAGTGCTGCTGGCTGGCCTGGAGCCAGACTTGCTTTGCTTCTGATCCCTCTAAGTCATGCAGCCCCAGTGCACTGGAGACCTGGAAGCCCTGGAGCTCATACAATAAATGCAGTTCTAAACTGCAGCAAATAAGGTGGCTTTAATTACAGGGGCAGCCAGATTTAAACCACACACACAGGCGTGAAGAGGGGTAAGCAGATCTTTTTATAGTGAGGAAATGTTAGATAGTATCTGGGTTGTGCAATGCGTTCCTCCCAGAGGTTCCCTGCCTCCTTGCAAGCTTTTAATTACTGTGTTGCAGTGGAAGTCCTTTTTGCTGGCTGCAGGAATCTTTTTGTTGTTGGAAAGTTTTCTTAAAGGGAGCTGGTACATAGGCAGCTGGGCTTAAAGCAGACTGAGCCTCTTCCACCCCCCACCCCCCCCCCCCTCCCGAAGGAGAAAAACTGTCAGAGATTAAATAACTTACTCTTCCTGTGGTCATGCAAAGATTGTCCTATTGTGACAATTATAAGATTTCCCATAATTTATGTGATTTTGCCCTCATTCATGTATGTGGACTGGAACTTTTGGAATAGCTCCTTTTTTATCCTGTAAAACTATTTCCTGCCTTTTTTTTAGTTTTTTTTTTTTTTTTTGCAATATGTAGAATGGCCTGTCATTCTGAAATTGAGGTCTCTACTCTCCTTATTAGAGATGTGAACAAAGGTTTGCTATTTTATAGATCTCTTTGCTTTGGAGTCAGTACAGTCTGTACGATCATGCAAGCTGTGTGGCCTGACCTGACTAAGGGTTCTTCTCAGACAGGGTTTCTGTTCATTCCTCTTCCCAGTTAATGTCTGTTGGGTGAGGGTAGATTAACATATTGTGTAGTGTTTATTCCTTGTAATGGCATACTGGTGATTGCTTTTACTTGCTTTGTTTTCAGTTGGATATGACAGTGGTTGGAAGGCATGCTAGATGTGTTTAATTTTGGCATGAGAGTAATCCCAAAGGACATGAAGTTGGAGGGACTGACATGTTGAAGTAAACTCTAGCACACAGAAGAGCCAGCCAGATTCATCTCAACATGGATGTGAGTCAAAGCACTACATCCCAAATCCTGCCAAAATCCTGGTTTCAAGTTTACTTCAGAATTCTGATGCTCTGCTTCATTATTGTTGCATTACAGTTTCCAAACCACAGCATAAAAGCATTTACTCTGCCCCTGTAAATTTAACAGCCTGAATTCAGCTTTGGAGAAACCATAAGAAAGTACATTAGACCAAAGATCTGGCACTCAGGGTGGGAGAAATGGGAAGAGGTGACCCTACAGCCTGGAGTCAGACTATATCTGTAAGGGAAAGAGGCATGGTGGAGAGCTGTCCAGCATGGCACAGGTAGGCTTGCCTGGTTGGATCCAGAAGCAGCTCTGAGATTTGTTAGAGATTTGAGTGCAGTACTGTTCCCTTGTACATCTACTTCCAGGACAAAATTTGGACACAAGGCAGCAGGCATGGCAGTGGGTGTGGAGGCACTTAAGTTGCTCAGGTACCTTACATACATCTTAACTACCTGCATTTTTGCTTGCTCATCAGACCTACTTAAATCTCTTATTTCCTTGGTTCAGCTGTCAGCTTATGCCCTGTCCATATGCTGTCTGTGATTGTTACTACATACAGGGAAAAGAAACTATAAAAGATGTTAAAGAAACAGAAATGTCACAGGGTTTTTTCTGTCTCAGCTTGTTACCTCAGTAACATTTACAAGATTTGGGAAATTGAGAAGATAGAAATTACCTGATGGAGAACTAGGAAGTGAGGGAAGGCGGGGAGGGCACAAAAGCACATGGTGAGATCTATCAGAGTTTAAGCCATTTATCAGTTTGTCTGAAGGAGTTCTACTACAGAATTTGTAGGAGAGTAGCTGGTTAGAGTCTGTGTTCCAGGGATCATCCAACAAAACCTGACAGCTGCTTCTGTGGTCCAGCAAGTTGTGTTCACTCTTACTTTTTTGAGACTTGTGTGCAAAATGTTGCATGCTGGTGGTAGAGGAAAAGCTTGATGTTGTGCTCTGGGTAGCAGTTAGGAAGGAATTGCCCACAGTAATTGGGGGGAGGCTCTGGGTTCTGGTGGGCAGAAGTACATGACACTCTGGTTGCTTCTTTTCTGGTTTGAGGTACTTCGTGTCTGTGCTCCTTCTTTTGAAGTCAGCAGTGATCACACACTCATCTGGAATGTCTTTGCAGTTTGTGTCCATAATGCAATCAAAAGTGGTGATGATGTCATCTACTTCTGAGGTTTCTTCTCTAGGACCTCCATCTCTGTTTCTCTCCTTCTGATGGGTTTTCTGATCATCTTTCTTCTTTTTGCAAGAGAAGATGTGGTTCAGCATACTGAATCGTCCTTCTTTCTTGAGGAGTCTGTTGTTCTGTGAGGGAAACTGATGAACTGGCTCAGACCTACTGGAAGTAAAAATCAAAATGTGATGTCAAGATGGCCAAATACTGAAAAAAATACTGCCTGTGTTAGCCCACAAAATGGGGTATATACTGTTCAGATACATTTGCAGGGGTTGTTCAAGGAGGTAGAAATTATGACACCAGATTTGTAATTAACAAAGACTGGAAATGATGCTGTATTACTTCACTCTTTCATAGGGATGTTCATTGCCCTGCACTCAGTGTAGGCTCAGTGCAGCTATCAGGAAGAAGAACCAAAAAACCTTTTCTGGCTTCAGTATCTACCAGCTGCAAAATCATTATTCTTAACGGTGAGGCAAGATCCAATAATGAGCAGACCATACTGGGATCGTCAAAACCAAGTGATGTTTGTATTATGTCATATCTCGAAAGTTGTATTACCAACAGCACAGTCATTTCTGACACTAAGAAAGGCACTAGTTCACCATCCCTTCCATCTCCCTCTTCTTCTCCTTCTTCTCCCTCTCCTTCTTTTTCCCTTCTACCTTTTCCCCTTTCACTTTTTCCCTTTTCCCTTTCTCCTTTCCACTTTCCCT